>JAGKPW010000150.1:82500-1282500 GCA_019926035.1 Melaleuca alternifolia
ACTGATTAAGGATTTCATAATAAAACATACGAAAACAGGAAAAAACTTCAGTTCAATCTTTTATCAAATATAACCACGTTACACGAGAATAATCATCCACAAACGTAACAAAGTACTTAAAACCAAACATCATTGACACGACAAAGTCCCCAAACATCATAATGGACCAACTCAAATGGACTTGACCTACGACTCTGGACACGGGAAGGGAAAGATACACGATGATGCTTGCATCACACTGGATAGGACTAATAGATGATGAAACTTGAGAAATATGACGAAGTATGTCAGGTGGAGGATGACCCATACAACAATGCATTCGAAAGAAGTCAGAAGCGACGCTCTTCCGAATAGCAGCAGCAATAAGATCTTTATTGAGGTAGTATAGCCCATTGGACTCATGTCCTCCACCAATCATCCATCCGGTCCTCAGATCCTGAAAGACACAACGAGTTGAGGTAAAAGTCACATAACAATTCAAATCTTTAGTAAGAGAACTAACGGAAAGCAAGTTACACGGAAAAGTGGGTAAATGGTAAACAGATGAAAGAGAAAGAGATGGACCCAATGTTACATTTCCTTGACCAGTGATATGGGATTGGGAACTGTCGGCAAGTGTAACAGAACCAAGCTGCATAGGGAGATAATAAATTAGAATTACCGGTCATATGATTGGTGGCACCCGAGTCTACGACCCAAGAAGTGGACGCAGATGAGAGTAAACATTTGACCGCTATGCATGATGTTCTGTTGTCGGTAATATTAACAGAAAGTATGCCAGACACCAGAACGTCTGAAAGACTTCATCATGAATGTCGCAGTCCGGCCCCAGCTCCGCCGCCGCTCTCCCCGTCGCTGATATATTCTCAAATTTGATTGGACATGGATAATGAGGGCATTTTTGTAAGATGTCAGAAACCCAACTTTGTCCAATGTTTTAGTGTGAATGAAATGGGTCGTTTAGTTGCTTGCTGCAAATGACTTGGGGAGGGGGGGAGAGAATCCCCCTTTAGGCATCAAACTCTCACTAGGTCAAAGACAATGGATCGTCCGAATTTGGTCATTACTTGACATATGTCCAAAGACGATGATACCCACAATGAACTTACTGTACATGGATTTAACAAGTTTACCTCAACTCAGGCTTGCTAAATACTTCTCATAGAACTTCTGGAAAATGGGGGGCTAATTCCAGAGAACAAGGGTCTGTACGCCGTGGAGAAGCGAGCAAAAGCTTCTGCGGAAATATAAAATGGTGCATTTTCTTCTGTCTTTGACCCCCTAGTATCTGCAGACCAGGATATCTCATTATATCCAAAGGCTCAAGTTCTAGGAAAGAGAAAAACATGAAGTAAGTCAAGCCAGCCCACGTGCTTCTAGGATGTTTGACTAGCCGGCCTAGCAAGGCATAGTCATTGATCTCTTTGGCTCTTTTATTTATCACCTCCACTTGATCGGATTGACTCAGAATATTTCCTTCATTTTCCCCATCCTCTCCCTTCTTCTTCTTTCTTGAATTGACCCGTGACCTATTAGAGCGTATGGCGTCTCTGCATCCTTTCCTTCCTAATCTCCTCCTCCACTGTTTCGTGGAAATTGCTATCCGCCACCGTGTGTTCCGCAGCAGTGTTTTTGCTGCTGTCCTGGATGTGCGTTGAGTTCAAGCACATCACTGAAACTGCAGAGTCTCGCTGTGCAAATCCAGAGCCTGTTGCTTTAGTTCTGCATGGAAAGATATCCAGTCCAGGCACTTTAGACCGGAAGCCCCACAAAATTCGCCAATTTTCATTCGATACATGCACTGTGCTTAATTTTATTTACCATTTATGAATATATTTCTAGGTCATATCATGAACATGTATTGTATCTCAATACTAGGTCAGATCATGAACATCAGTCCAACGTCCATATGCCATGACATATGATTTTCCTTTAGTGACCCCACGATGCAAACTATACAGAATATAAAATTTACATAATGGTGGTCAGATTTATATGTTTACCACACTTGGAACTTGGAGGTTTATTAAAGGAGGAGGAGGCTGCAAGGGCAATGTCGTGGCTGACCCCGAGCAACGCATACCTATGATTCCTCACGAATAAGAATTAGTGACCTGGACATTGAGCTAAATCACAAGAATAAGAATTAACGACCGAGAAAAATGCAGTCAATAGTGTAATTCAAGGCTGATGGTGTTCTATACGATTAGCAACTCAGGACGCATCGGTTGCTTTAACAAAAAAATAGTTGCTAATTACTGAAACAATTGAATAAACATTGCTAGGCGACTCGAATGAAGTTGGTAGTTAGTGACATTTAACACATTGGTGAGCTACTAAACTTAAGGCCGTTACATTACTAATATAGTTTAGTAACTTAAGACATATCCACTATCTGTGGGTATTTTGTAGAAAGTGTAGCTGATTTGGCAAGTCGTTCGTCAAAATTTGGGAGAAGATCACCAGAAGTGCCACAAGTTGTGTACGGCGCACACTTTGATGCCAGAAGTTCCAAATCGTTCACTTAGGTACCAATTTAGGAAAAAATCAGAACTTTTAAGTGCCAACTCCGATATACCTGCCAAAAATCCGACGTGGCCAATAGTTTATTAATTTCCAAGTCCAATGTGGCTCACCGGAGGCAAGGTCAGCAAAAGAGGATCAAAACGGCATAGTGTAGGCCATTGTCCCGAAATAAGAACCCTAAATCGTTGGCTAACCCCTAAATTGAAAAAAATCCTCTTTCAAACCCTAAATCTCCATCGCCTCAATGGACAGCTTATCCCTCTCACAAATGAAGAGCAGGAACTTCACCAGCGGTACAAATTCGTCTGAACATACTGAAGAAGAAGTTGCTCATTACTGTTATTGTGGGGTACCCAGTCCAAGACGAACATCTTGGAGTCGCTTGAATCCCGGGAGAAGATTCCATGGATGTGGTAAGTTTAGAGAAAGGTCGATGCAAATATTTCAAATGGGTGGATAGCAAATTCTCCGCCCGAGCGTCATAGGTGATATTGGAGTTACTTGAAGAACGACAGCAACCTCTACCTCCATTAATGGACGAGTTGGAGGAAGTCAACTCAATGCAAGCAGAACTGAAGGCGTTAACATCGTCGGCCAACCATTTGAAGAAGCAAGTTTCAAAGATAAACAATGAACTATTGTGTCATCGAGCGTTGATTGTGTTATTTTTATATTGCTTAGCTTATGTTATGGTGAAATGTAAAGTTAGTGAGGAGAACAAGCTTATCTGTTTACCATAGTTGAAAGATGAGTGGAATTTGTACTTGTTTTGTGTACACAGCAGCAGCTTAACTTGTGTTATTAGTTCTGTAAACATTGGTTGTCCATAGTTTGCTGCTGTAACTACATGTTTTTGGTGGAAATGAGAATGGAATGCAATTAAAGATTGGCATTTTATGAGCTAAAGATTGGTACAATGGCTACTCTTGATCTTAGTTGAATGGCTACTCTGGGAACTCTTGATCATTAACGACCGTTTGAAGTTGTAGTTACAATTTGCAGGGGAATTTGCAGCAACGAGCATATTGAGTGACTATTTTAGTGCTAAAAATGGTAAAGATGAATCGTCGGAGTGTCAGCTTTTGTTGACCAAGATCACTTGAGTGCTAATTTTGGTTGATAATGATCACTTGAGTGCCAGTTGTTATTATGAATGATTACTTCAGTGACACTTAGCATTAAAAAGTGATCGTTCTCAGTGCCATTCATCTCCACTAACAGCAGCAGCACACACTAACCAGCAGTTAGTACACAAACATCGATACAATCACACTGTTGTTGTATGCCCAAACACATGACAAATTATCATATAGTAAACAAAAAACAAAAACAAACAAGCCGTGACTGAAAATTTTCCTCCATTGACATTGAATCTCAGAATTTTTTCCTTACAATATCCATCATCACTACTTCCCCTCCCTATGGTCACATCAACCATGTATACACAATCTCAAACAATCAAATACAATTTCCAACCACCCAATCAGTCAATGTATTATTCCTATCCCAACACATATCAAACTAATAAGAACATAAGACCACCATCTCATCAGTTAATATGCACAACTCTAGTTCCTTTTTGTTTTGATAGAGGTTTAGGTTGATTCATAATCCTTACACTCTTTCTTATTAGACGTGTAGGTTCTTCAGTTGGCATTATTGTCTCTGGATGTACTGGTTGCTCTACTGGTTATGACTAAACTATTGGTTGCTCTGGACCCACTGGTTGCTCTGCACCAAATGTCTTCTTCTTTCTTGAAATTTTCTTTGGTGCAGCCCTTGACTTCACAGATGCCCTACCAGGCGAGATGAGCACCTCTGATTGTCTTCCAGGTTATAACAATAGATTATCATATTCATATTTATCAGTAAATATGAAATATAAATTATAAATTACCAAACTTACATTTAAGATCGTTGCCCCTGTACGTTCATCTATATAAAGGCTATAACCATATTGTCGTAGCCTTTTCCCAAGAGCCCCTCTTGTTCGATGTGGTCCCTCACGGTCTACACCAGATGCATATGTCTTCCTCATCTAATAACAACATAAAAATTAAGGTTCAACCCCTAACCCAGATAACATATATATAGAGAATCACTTTGCATACTTACTGGCTGACTTAGTCTCATTTTTGAAATCGGCGATTCTTTGTTTCTTATCAATCGAGGCCCTGTCACTTGAGCTGGGCTTGCACCTGGCTCTACATTAGGCGCCTCACCTGACCCTGAAGCTGACCCTCGAGTTGATCTTCTTGTAGCTCTCACTGGCTCTGCACTTGGCTTTACACTAAGCCCTTCACCCGGTGCTGGCCTTATTCTCACCTAAAAAAATCATAATTTTAGTGTTCTTTAATTAACTTAAACACAAATCATGCAACTTATTAGATATTTTTTCCTGATTTGTTCAACAGTTGATTCAGTGGTTGTCCATATAGGCCCTTCGGTTTGCCCCAAAATCGATTCTTCAGTTGGTCCTGCATATGGCCCTGCAACTGAAGCCCAATCGGTTTGGCCACCATATGTCCTTTCAGCTTCATGTTTCTTTCTTAATGCACACCATTTCTTATTATGTCCTGCATTGTGGCAATAAGAGCAACTCATCTTCATACCACTTCTGCTCATTCTCTGACTTGAGGTCTCCCCCTCCTGCATTCTTCTTTTCTTTTTTGGCCTTCCAATTTGCTTCCTCAGAGGCAAAGGATGTGGTCCTTCATGATTTGTTGGCTCCCAGTATTTGCTACTTCTAATGGGCTGCATCATGAATTCATATGAAGCTAGATATGTGGTTTTTTTGTACCAATCATGAAGGTAATCTTCTAAGTTTTATACATTCAGCTGCATAGCACAAATGTCATGTGTACAAGGAATTCCAGTTAATTGCCAAGCTCGACATGAACATTTTCGCCTCTGTAGCTACACCACAAACTTGTCAGCTTTGTTCACGATCTCAAATCCATCGTCTCCATTCCAAATTGCATGACAAAACCTACTAGAAACCAGGTTTGCATCTAATCTCTTGGCAATCCTTGAACCACATTGTCTAGTCCACTTTGCAGCCCTATCTCTTTGTTTGTGCAGCCTAGTCATGACCATGACTCGTATATCTTCCAACATGCTGATTATAGGTTTGCACCTAGCCTCTAATATACAGCCATTAAAAGCTTCACTGAGGTTGTTGTCAACGATGTCACACTTGAATTCTTCGCTGAAGAAGGCCTGCACCAATGTTTAGGATCAGTTTGCATTAATGCATGAAAACCTTCCTTTGTCAACTGCAGCAACTCCTGTTTGGATATTCTAAAATCAGCCATGTTCGTGCTCTTTGCTATCTTCCAAAACTGCTTTTGCAATTTATCTCCTTTGTAATTCTTTGTCCAATTTGCACATATGTGTCGTGCACACATTCTATGTTCCGCAAATGACATCAACTCAGCTAACGCAGGAACAAGTTCATGTTAAAGAATGAAGCAAACAAACATAATTACTATAACAAGATATGCTATTAATTAAGGACATAAAAGTTCTAGACATGTCATTACCTTTTGTTGGTCGCTCATGAAAGCCCAACCTCCTCCATTAGCAATTTCAAGGCTAACCATTAAATTTTTGAGAAACCACGACCAAGTGTCTCTATTCTCAATCTTAACTACAATCCAAGCTATTGGAAACATTTGATTGTTTGCATCTCTCCCAATGGCAGCCAATAACTCTCCCTTGCATAAACCTTTTAGAAAACAACCATCCAGCCCTACAAGCCTCCTGCAACCAGCCAAAAACCCTCGTCTGCATGCTTCAAAGCAAACATAAAACCTATCAAAATTAGTCCCATGATTAGGCAACGGCCTTTCTACAACCTTAACTGAAAGTCTACTATATGGGTTCTGGAGTTTGTATTCGGCAGCATATTCCCAAACCTGACCATATTCTTCCTTGTATTTACCCATAAGTGTCTTCATCACCTTCTGCTTGGCCCTTTTGCACTGACTCCGCGACACATTAACCCCAACCTGCTCCCTTACTAACTGTTTCAACTGAGAACTCTTAATCTTAGGCATTGCCTTCACAGTATTAAAGAATTGCTTCGCTAACCATGCACTTGTTACCCTTTTTATTGTCAAAAATAATGGAACAATTATGTTGATCCTCGAAGGATCTAATCTGAAATGATCCATTCTTCTTACTCAATGTACCATAGATCTTCCAGGAACAATTTGGTTGTGCACACTTAACTCTGACAAATTCTTTCGTGTTTCTAACAAAATCAAGACTCCTCTGTTCACTTATAGAACCTCACAATAGCTTCTTTAAATTGTTTTGCATCATCAAACTTCATACCCACAGATAAAACAGAACGCTCAACAATTGGATCATATGAGGCATACTTACTTTTCTTTCTCGTATGCATACGTACCTCATCGCTGCCTGGTTGGTCATCATCAGAATCGGCACTCTCATCATCATCGCCTTCGTAGTCAATACCATCACTGACATCAGCTTCTTTAGTTCTAACGCCTGGTTGCTCTTCAACTGATGCAAACTTATTTACCTCAAACTCTCTTTATTTTTGCCTTGATTTTGCCAACTCTTCATCATCGTCATCACTTGAATCATTTACACCAACAAAATTTACAACATCTGAGTCACTAGATCTAGCTACTTCCCAATCCAATCCAGCCAATTCCTCATCCTCCCTCTCCTCCCTCTCTCCAGACTGAACCTGAGTACTAGCTCCAGCTCCAGTTTCACCTACAGCTTCATCTCCTTTGTCAACCTGAGTACTAGCTCCAGCTTCACCTACAGCTTCACCTCTAGCTTCATCTCCAGCTTCATCTCCATCTTCCTCTATCTCGATGCTCTCTTTATCATAGCACTCGACATACACCTTAGCTTCCTCGCCATGAAGATAATGGTAAACAATATCCCTAATACCATTATCATCATTCAGGAGCCTCAACCCATCCTTCAACTCTTTCCCAAGAACACAATAATTCAATTTTTTTACTTTGCACCGAAAGAAATAAACTATGTTCTTCAGGAATTCAATATATTATGGCCTTGCTACATTTAGGAAGATAGTACATTCGTTTCCCCCAGAATATTCTAAATCATCGGCGCCAATGACGAATTCCCCATCATAGCAAACAATGATGGCAACTTCCTTGTCTCCCATACCAATACTGCACCAATAAAAAAATTGAATTAGGGTTTGGGACCACAAAACACTAACACCACGACAAATACATGGAGGTCCCCACAAACAATTACATATAAAAAAATCAGCACTTCTTTTATACTGAGAGGGACAAACTTGTCGACAATGAGAGGGACAAACCTGTCGTTAGAGGTCCCCTCAGTCCATAATGAGAGGGATAATACCAGAAATGCGACAATATGGGGAGGTCCCCACCACAGCGTGATTTTCCACCCCCAAATTGACAATGAGAGAGACAAGATTTCGAACCTAGGAACGAGCCACGGCGGGTGAGTCAGCGACGACGAGGGATGCCGGCGTCAGATCGAGCAATGATGGGCAACAACGACGAAGCAACGACCACGCAGATGGCTGAAGACGGAAGACAGAAAGATGAAACCCTAATTTCATCGATTTCACCTTTACCCCCAATTTGGAGTTAACCCTAATCTGATGAATTGGTTACAACTGAAGCAACGGCGTCGTTTAGGGTCTACGTGGAAGCAGCGGCGTCATTTAGTGATCCTGCGTGGATTCTTACCAATTACCACGTCAAATAATGCCAAGCAAATAAAATGCCACGTCAATTTTTGGCCAGAATTCTCGCCATTGGCACTTAAAAGTTCTGGTTTTTCCGAAATTGGCACTTAAGTGAACGATTTGGAACTTTTGGCACCAAAGTGTGCGCCGTACACAACTTTTGGCACTTCTGGTGATCTTCTCCCGTCAAAATTTCATTGTACAATGGGCCTTGACGAGTGCGACCTCTTTCCACATGTTACCAGCGCGGAACGGTGTTTCGAGTTTCGCCCAACTCAATGGTAGAACTGTCCAATAATCTTACGTATTGATTCGACTTGGGTCTCGTTCCGCCATTGCTTTTTTTCTCCGCATGTGACGATTCCGCGCATGTTTCGACTTTCAGGGACTCTTGATAACAAAAGTAGTCTTTTATGGAGGAGGGAAGCGTTCATTTTGAGGGTATCAAGTCGCTGCGTCATGTGGTGGTTGAGTAGTTAGCATCATCGCACGCCGTGGCTTCTGGCTCCCTTTCGTTCCAAAGGTCGGTCAAACGTGGCGGGCGTCCAGTCTTTGTTCTTTATCCACTGGAGAAGCTTCCTCCATCACACGGTGAAGACTCGAATTGACCACCCCAGACCGACAGAATTGCTGGCTTGTCAAACAAAATTTGCTTCTTTGGAGGTTTCTGTACGAAAGGTACCACGAAGAGGTGCTTCACCACGTCCCTAACAAAGGACGTCATGACCCGTTAATAACTTCCAATGGCATCACTCGGATCTCCCCAGCTGCTAGTCTTACTCTTTTCATACTTCTAGTTGCTTTTATGTACTTATTTTTGCATAGAAACGTTTCCACAACTTTGAGGATTCAGCGTGGTTTGTTCAGCGAATTTGCATATCTAGTAGAAATTTAAGCTGATAATCTCAAGGACCTCGAAAGCTTGGCTGCGATGGATATCCAAATGGGACATGAGTTCGCACAATGAATGCGGTGAAACAGTTGAATGCATGTATTTGCTACTTGGTGAAGGGAAGTATTGACAAGCAAGAAATGGGTAATCTGTAGATGATTCTAGCTGTGATGGATCTGGAAGTGGAGCTCAAAAGACAGATGAGGAGGCAAAGGTGAACAGATCATACTAGGTCTTACATTAGATACAGAACTGAAGAACCTAAAGGGAAACACTCGTTTGTCTAGATATATAAATTCACTTCTAAGCAACACCCTCTCTGAGTCGAGAACAGCAAGCGGAGGAACTGATAGCTTGCAGCAACGGAGAGCACATGACACACATCAACATGTCCTCCAGGGCCAAGTTAATGTGGTGGCACGCTTCCAATTCCCAAATTTTATCTGTATCGGACATAAGGCCGAAGCAGGGACTTGTCCAGGGGACTGTCCCACCTCACCGACTCCCACCATTCCTTCTCATCTTTCCCAACATGAATTGCCTGGAGAGAATTAACATTGCCACCAGGTAGTTCACCGTCATGGGGGAGGCGCACACAAAGGGCTATCCTATCTAGCTTCTTGCATTGTTTCAGTGTTATATATTGGAGAGAATTACACAAAATCGTCTTCCTACATATGCTTTCCAGTGCTTGAAGATCTCTTAAACATAAGGTCCTTAACTTAGGGAGGCTTAGAGTGGAACTAAGATCATCTGCTTCCGTCACTGCTATGACCTCCTCCATCACTTCGCATTCTTGCATATGAAGATTTTCTAGGTTTGCAAGGAGGGGCAGCAGCGTGTCAGTCAGGACGTTCTTCATTTTGCAGCACTTATATATGTAGACTGTTTTGAGACACCAAAAGGCAATCCCTTCAGAGATCCACCCCAGAAAAGGCCTTGCAGCAGCAGCAACTGCCTCAACCAGGGCACGCAGGTCATCTAATGCATCTAATTTCAGATACTCGAGGCTTCGCAGAGGAGTGTAATAATCTGAAGGATAATTTGAGGACAATAGCACCAGTTGCTCCATTCCGGGTATCCTCTTTAGCCCCAGTACCCTCAACTTAAAGTCTGTGATGTTTGGAATGTCCATCAAGCTTCTCATGCCATCAAGAGGATCTTTGATGCTCAAACACTCGATGCCTTTTGGGAGCAGAGGAAGCTCTTCACCTCCTCCTTTCTTGACATGACATCCGCCCAGCCTCACAGTTTTACTGCAGATCGGAGGACCAAAGACCCTGGAGGCATTCTCCTCCCTGTAAATTATTGGCATTATTAGTTCCCACTCCTTTGGACCGCGTCCCCCATCCTGTAGCTTTAGATATTCCACATATACATTATATTCTCTGATATCCTTAAACCTGCACCTCACTCTCTCCAACCTTTTCAGACTGATTAATTCCCTCGCGTTTTTCACTCTCAAACTCCTGTCCGCACTCTTAAGATCAAGCCGTCTCAGAAGAGAGAGCTTGGGCAGAATTCCATCAGGAATTTCTTTCAGTTTTGAATAACTAGCATCCAGGGTTCTTAGATTCACCAGTCCCTCAAGTCCCGCAGGAGCTTCCTTAATACCACTCCAAGATAGGTCCAATGTTCTTAACGCCCTCAGTTTCACCAATGAAGGCACGTACCTTAGTTTCTCACATTTATGCAGCAATAGTGCATTGAGGTTATGCAAGTCAGAGATTGACTCAGGCAACATCTCAATCCCCGTATAGGACAGGTTTAGAACCTGTAGAGCTGGCATGCAGCTTAAGAACGAATGATGGATCTCTTTCAAGAAGTAATTATTATTCATGAGGAGTACCGACAGCCGAGGACAACTTGGCAATATCCCTGCTGGTATCTTCTTTATGCAATTATGCATCAAAGATGCTCTCTGTAAGTCCCCTGTCCATTCTTCCTCAGCTGGCAGTTCTCGCAAACCCAACCCAGATTTTATCATTGATTGGGAGCGCACCATATCTACAGCCATATCCCTAACTAAATCATGAATCTTCAAATAGTCACCTTCATAATAAGCATTCGATATTTTAATTCTTTCTAGTAGGCACACATTGACTAACTTATTGATGTTGGTGTGAGCCCTATCATACTCCAATTCCCAACTTTTGGAGTCGCTTATCAATCCGACCATGAAAAAATCTCGTATCAAGTTCTCCCTCGATATTCGGTGATCCTCAGGGTATAGTGCAAGATGAAGGAAACACCGCTGCAGCATCAGATCATTCAGATGTGTATAACTGAACTTTAAAACTCTAAAAACCGTCTCCTTCATACAGTCATCAGTAAATCTCGCTTCTCTTAACTCATTTAGTGCATTTCTCCACTCCTGGACATCTGTCATTCCCCGCATGCTTCCTGAAACCACCACGATCCCCAAAGGCAATCCCCCACATTCCTCTGCAACAGATCGTGCGACACTTTCCACTCCCGGAGAGAAGACAATCGAGTGTCCAAGGTTCCTCATGAACAAGTTCCAGGCTTCATCCTCATGAAGAGGCTCCAATTTGATCACTTCATCGCACGCCATTTGCTTACATATTTGTATGGATCGACTTGTCAGAATTAACTTGCATCCATTGAAGCCAAGCTGAACTCCCACATCTTCTAGCCTATACGAGCACCATACGTCATCCAGAATAAGGACATGTCTCTCTCTCTTCAGAAAGCGTGACAGTTCCGCTGCCCGTTGAATTTGGTCATCAACGTTTGACAGGGTATGGTATAGACATTTGGCTATCTTATCCTGCAACATGTGAACACTGCACTCTTGGGAAACCGTAACCCAAAGGACCTTCCCATTGTTGCTTTCCTTTAGTAGATGATTGTGGATGTGGGCGACGAGGGCTGTTTTCCCAACACCACCCATTCCACAAATGCCGATCTTCAACACTTGGTCATTTCCCAGGCGAGATAATACCTTATTCAGATTCTTCCGAAAAGTGCCCCCTGATAATTCCACTGTAGGAAGCTCATATCCAGTGTTTTCCTCTGCAGTTAGTGTGAGTCCACAAGTGAACTCACCTTGCTTTCGAAGTTCATCCACCTGTTTGATCAACTCGTTCACGCTATTTACTAATGTCACGTGGGAATACCATCTTCTCTCTGCGACTTCTCGCTCTAAGCATGACACCTTGGCTTTTGTCCTTTTCACGTCTTGTAGCCAGTCATCAACTTCTCTCTTTCTCTTCCTTCCGAGCTTGGATTCTTCGTTTATTACTTGGGAAACTACGTCATCTCCCTTACCAGTTAACTTCTCCAGTTCGCAGAGAAGTGTCTGCATCTTCTGGTCAAGACCAGTGTAATTTCTTATGAGCTCAAAAATGCCAAGTATCATCGACGGTTCCATTCCTAAGACAGCAAAAGAACGACCTGTAAGTTAAGCTCTTCCATTTTGCTTCCACCCTACACCCACAATCACTTTGGCCTATGATATTGCTATAAAAAAACTATGCAAGACATATGTACATATTAATTTATGCGCGCACGCACAAACAGATATTCCTGACACCCAAAATTTAAGATTCCTGCATTTCTCTCTTTATTTCCAAATTCCAAAATCAAAGGATATCTGAGACTTTGAAACACTGTTACCAACAACTGCAGATCATATAAACTAATGGTCGTTGTATTTTATGGGAGTGAGTTTTTCTTCTATACCTTACGTTTCAAGTTGACAATTGTCTGTTCATCAATCCAAGGCAAAAAGAAGCATTTTTCCCGGGAGCGAACATAATCATACTAAGGGACATGAGAGTGCACTCAAATTCCCCCAGAAAAGGCGAAAGGATAGTTGAGCAATTCGGTCGTTTCTGCTAAATTATGAGGGCAAGGGCACCTCAAGGATCACCATCTATGCAGAAAATTTCACTACTAAGTATGCAACGAAGTTGGATCCTCCAGAAAAACCAGAGAGCACGAACAGGAGTACCTTGAGCCAAGCCAAAGTGGGCTAAAAAAGTTGCTGCACCGCAAGAAGCTTTGAGTTATGGTGGAAGAAAACACCATGCCGTGATGACATCACACTAGTAAACGAAGCAGCCACAAGATTTCCAATGGCACGAGGACAGGGAGGAAGGATCAAGGAAGAGCGAGGAGGACTTAAGTCGGTCCTCTTGTACTATTCTATTCTCTGTGCTCCGTCTTGGTTGGGAAGCTTGCAAGCGTCATTGTTTGGACCGGGCGACGCCATTTTCTCCGTGCGCTATTAAATTGGTGATCCGTACATGACTTGATCATCACTTCCTCTTAAAGGATTGAGGAATTCTTTGGTCCTGAACCCCGATTAAATATTCCGAAAGATGGCGATGTTTCGCCTGTGTCGTGAGGGATCGAACCTCTCTTGATTCACCCGGCAGGCCGGATGTTAATTTTTTTTTTTTTTTTTTGGGGGGGGGGGGGGGGGGGGGGGGGGAGGGGGAACTATACGCCTTGTTCTTTTGGATCTTTTCGTTAGCCCTGAGATAGCGCTGTGCTATCGGATCTGTTCTACTGGAGAACTTGACTGGACTGCCTAGAAATTCAGTCAAATTTCTGATTTCGAGTGAAAAACTGGACCGATTTTAAAATCGGTTTCATAAAATTTAAAGATTATAACTTTTTATGTTTACTTCTTTCTTTTTTCCTATCTCTTTTGTTGCTCTCTCTAACCTCACTGAAACACTTTACAATTCTCTCTCTTGTTCGAGCCTCGCAACCCTTGCTTTTATTTTTTACTTTGAACCATTTTGGTCCTCATATTATTTTGTTGCAAGAACTACAAGGAGCAAAAGAAAAACTTATTTTCGAGCAGACTTTGAAATCATCCCAGAAAAATAGAATCTGTTTCAAGAAAAATAAGGTTGATTTGAGAATCCCAGCAACTCAGAACTCACTCTAGAATACTTGGAACCGATCAGCCCTAATCTGGGGGGTGAATTAAGAAGCCAAATGCTGGGATGAAGGACTAAAATGAAGAAAGCGGATGCAGATGTGGATCAAAATGAAGAAGAGCCAACAGTACGAGGTCAAAAGCATAATTTTTGCCCCTTTTTGTCAAACCTCTTCTGCTCAAGCTTAAACCCTTCGTCACAGCAAAGCTCGAGTCTCGTAAGGCCCCTACTACTCCCCTCCAGCTCCCGCAGCAATGGCATTAAGATCATTAGCCATTGTCCTGAAAAGTTGTCGGAACCCCTCGAGAATCCAAACTTTCTTGACGATGAGGTCGTACTCCGCCTACGGAAGGTTCGTCAAGAAGGACCTCTTCTCGAGAATCAGTCCAATCGGTGACCCGAATCAGAGCGTCGTGCCGGTTCTTGATAAATGGGTTGAAGAGGGCAACAAAGTCCAGGGCCTTGACCTCAAGCGCATCATTCGCGCTCTCCGATCTCGGAGACGATATACTCACGCCCTTCAGGTGACTCTCTCTCTCTCTCTCTCTCTCTCTCTCTCTCTCTCTCTCTCTCTCTCTCTCTCTCTCTCTCTCTCTCTCTCTCTCTCTCTCTCTCTCTCTGTATTTGTTTTTTTTCCCTTAAGTCATTTTCCATTGAAAAAGCGATGAGGAGCTCTTGCCCGCGTGAAAGTGCAGGAGGGTAATGGTGTATACTTGCTGATCGAGGGACTGTCTGGACTGATTTTTTCGTTCGAAACACTTAGATTTTTGTTGTAACATAAAATTTTTGACAGGTAAATACACACACAGTTGCTCTATAATTTTTTGAGAGTTATATAGTGGAGTACTAAAAAGTTCATTCTCATGCTCTGCTTTCTAGTGGGCACCTGTTTGATGTTTCCATGATTATCGAGAAATGTTTAGATGCTCGCAGAGCAATGATCATTCCGAGTTCACCCAAGCCAATGTTACATGCATGTTGTCACTTTAAAAAGAAAAAAGGAAATCTGTAAATGGTAACGTGTGTTATGTGGCGATTGGCTTTGTTGGACGGGAATGTCAGGTTTCGAGAGTACATCAACATGTTTTATCTCCAAGGATACCAGAATCTAGATAAGAGGCTAGAGCTTATGTACTGCCTCTCACTTTCCAGTAAGACCAAATTTTGGACTTTAGGACAATAAGCAGATGAAGCTAGAGATCACGTTTGTTGTTACTTCTTGAAATAGATTGAGCAGTAATCAGCTATCCAAATTAGCATAGTCTTCTCATGACACCGCTGTGATTTAAAGAGGATTATTTTCATGTCCTCTCTGTTTCTTTACTTTTTGTGAAAATCGGTAATATCCACCTTACATCATCCACAGTGGACTTTGCTCTCCCTATGCGTAGACCCACAACGTGAAGTATACTCAAGATTCATACTTTCTCCTTGCATATGCAGAAGTTTTTGAAATATTGCAGCCTTAAGAGTGTTAGATGGCAGATGCTCAGTTTTGGTTCGGCCATCAAAAATTTCTTCAAAACATGATTTTTCTTTCTCATGGCACAGGTTTCTGAGTGGCTGAGCAACAAGACGGAAGGGTCATTAACGCCTGCAGACCATGCTCTGAAGCTAGATCTAATTGGTAAAGTTCAAGGGATGGATGTTGCAGAAAACTATTTTAATAGCTTAAGGGATCAAGACAAAGTTGAGAAAACATATGGTGCTCTTCTGAATTGTTATGTCAGGGAATGCGCTACTGATAAATCTCTTTCCCTTTTGCAAAAAATGAAGGAGATGGGTTATGCTTCAACTTCTCTGACGTATAATTGTGAAATGTGCCTCTACACAAACATTGGCCAGCTTGAAAAGGTTCCTGATGTACTTTCAGAAATGAAGGAAGCTAATATTTCTCCTGATAACTTCAGCTACAGAATTTGCTTGAATTCTTATGGTGCAAGATCTGATTTGGACAATATGGAGGATCTTCTGAAAGAAATGGAGCACCTACAGCATGTGTCCGTGGACTGGTCCACTTATGCAGTTGTGGCTAATCATTTCATAAAAGCTGGCATTAAAGATAAAGCTCTGGTTTATCTGAGAAAATGTGAAGAGAATGTGCAAAGAGACTCACCTGGATATAACCATTTAATTTCACTCTATGCAAGTCTTAAGAACTGCAAGGAAGTGAAGAGGTTGTGGGCCCTTAGAAAAGCAAAGCGCAAGAGGCAGTCTAACAAAGATTACATTACAATGCTAGGTTCCTTGGTGAAGCTTGGGGAGATCGAAGAGGCTGAGAAATTGCTTTGCGAATGGGAAGCATCTTGTGAATTCTATGATTTCCGCGTGCCAAACACTCTCCTTATTGGATACTGTCGGAAGCAATTGCCCGAAAAGGCCGAGCAAATGCTACGTGACATTATCAAGCAAGGGAAGATTCCCATACCAAATAGTTGGTCCATTGTTGCGGCAGGTTATGTAGACAAGGACGACATGGAGAAGGCTTTCGAGTGCATGAAAGAAGCCCTGGCTTTACAGTCCCAAAGCGAAGCATGGCAACCCAAAAACCAGGTGGTCTCAACCATACTGAATTGGGTTAAAGTGAACAGAGCAAGTGAAGTAGAATCCTTCCTTAGTTTATTGAACACCGTACCGTGCTTTGATCAAAAGGCGATGAATCTGCAGGAGGGAGACAGTGCTGATAGCTCCAATGAGGACATTATGCAAGAGGAGAACCTTTAAAAGGAAAAAGGTTGGATTTGATGAGCAGAACAGTTGTCTTCAGCATTCAGAAAATTGGGCCGTATATCTTTGAATCTGCTTGTCGACGTTCGACATTTCAGTATCCCATTGTGAGCTGAGAAGAAGAGTGCCTATTCCTGGAAAATATCTGGGCTTTTTCTTTCTCTCTGGTATATTTTCTATACTAAAATATACTAGCCTTGCTGTGATAAGCAAATTGGATGGTCCTGCTGTTCTTTCGTCAGACCATGCCTATTATCTTCCAAGTTAGCACTTTGAATTTTGCTTTTGCCAGGGACCCTTTTGCCGGGTCTCGTCCGCTATTCCTCTTTCTTTATGAGCCCCTTTTCCTCACAGACTATGGGATGGACCGCTATACCTACAAGCAGTTATATAAAGCTTTGCGGCCATTTCCTTTGCTACTTCTTCGTTCCTAGACCTCACAACACTCGCAGCCACTTTACATTCACTGACTTTTCAAGTTGTAATTCGTGGGTTACAACGGGGGAAAACATTCCTTCTCTGTTCTTTGGATGGAAGTGCGGAAGAGAATCAATGGTCATTATTGCTTTCGGGTTTATGTATCCGATGCAGGAGCCTGTTCCGTGAAACTGTTAAACATGCCGACGTGAAATACCAAGACGAAGGCGGATAATTGCAAAGGTTTTTGATGCATGGGAGAAAGAAGAAAATGTAATGTCGATTGCAATGGCCAGGGAAGAAGAGAAAGAATGACCAGGATTCATGGGAAGCGCAATGGGAGAAAAAAAAAGACTCGTGTCGATCACTTTCCTACTGTCCTAGTTTTCCTTTTGGTTGATATCAGTTTTGTAGGTTTACTTGTTTCCTGAATAGATTCAATGGACTCCAAAGATTATCACTTTTCTTTCTCAATTTCTACTCATTGCCATGGTTTGATGCGAATACTGCTCATTTCTTTCTTTCTTCTTCTTCTTCTTCTTACTCCCGGCGACAAAAATAATAAAGATAAAAAGAATGGAAAATTACAAAATTACCATTCCGATTTCCCCTCTTATCTATAAAGTTAATCTCAAATTAAAATTTTAAGTTAGTGGTCAAGAAGCAAATGATCGATAAATTGTGGTTATCACTTACCATGCTTAAGATTGACCGTCGACAAACTAGAAACCGGTGGCCTGTAATGTAATTACGGGAAAATAGATGAGTTTATAAATTTTTGGAGTTTTGAACGAAACAAGTTACTTGTGGCCCAGTAACTGTTGGGATCGACTCATGGGCTTTCAGTATTTAAAATCCTCCGTGTGTCCTGATTCTCTTGCCTCTGCCTTTTCCTTTCCCGGAAAATCGCCGCAGCCAGACAAACCAAGAGAAAATGCGAGAAAGACCGGACCATTCGTCCGAGGAGGAAGGGAGGAAATCGCGGAGAGAATCCCGAGAAGCAGCCCCCGATACGGATAGGAGAATGCGTGAAAGTTCCGAGACCAGCAAGAAATCGCGAGGGAGCTCGGACTTGGGGAGCGGGGAAGGTAAATCCAGCAGGAAGAGCAAAAAAACCAGAGGGAGCTCGGATTCCGAGGAGATCGAGGAGCGGAAACGGAGGAAGAGCGACAAGACGAAGAGGAGGAGATCGCGGCGAGGGTACAGTAGCGAGTCGGGTTCGGATGAATCGAGCTCGGAGGATGGGGAATCGGAATCGGAGTATTCGGATTCGGTGAGCGAGAGTGAGGAGGAGAGGAGGAGGAGGAAGAGGAGAGAGAGAAGGAGGAGAGAGGAGGAGAGAGAGAGGAAGAGGAGGAAGAGAGATAAGGAGAGGAGGAGGAGGGGTAGGAGAGACGATGATGAAGAGGAAGAGCGAAGAAAGAAGAAGAAGAAGAAGAAAGAGAGGAAGAAGAGTAAAGAGAAGGAGAGAGCAGAGAAAGGTAAAACTGGTGCGGTGACCAACTTGTGGGGAAAATACGGGATCATCAGAGAAACTGACATGTGGTAATAATTCTATCTTCCATGGTTGAAACGGAGTTTCTTGTGTAATTTCATGTCTATTGATGCTAAAGGGGGGAAAAGTTGTTCTCTTGTGGAGCATATCTGGAATGTTTTTGCCGATCAAGTGTGAACTTTCTCATATTGTATTTCATAGATGATGAATGGTTACCGTGTGATTGAAGGAACCTCATTGAATTAAGTTTTTTTCTTCTTCTTTTTTCGGTATGGTGCTTACAATTATTTGCTGTTGGTATCAGAAGAATTATGTCGGTAGGGGTGGCCAAGAAAAAGATAAACGCAAAGTAAACTAGTTTAATCTGCTTTTGAGATGCTATTTCAGTAGCACCGGACTGTAGACTGTAATTGTTTGCCACACTCTCTGTTTGTCCACCGTTATACTTTGGTCTTGCAATGAGATCTGTGTCCCGTTGCTCGTAAAAGTGAAAGAATTGTCTTCCTCTATTGGAGATAGAGAGAATTGTTTCTGCCATCAGTAAGCTTCACTTAGTTTCTCTTTGTACTGAATGACAGCGTGACAAAACAATGCTTCTAGGTGTGCTTAATAGATGTTTGACTTTAGAATTTCATTGCACATTTGATCTTTATGTGGAATGATGATAGGGCTTGATATAATAATTTGGGTTGCTTTAGTTTGACTTAAGGATCACAACAAGTCAGAAGGCTATTTGCTCTTTCCACTGTTTTCCTTCTATAAACCCTGTTATGCAAGCCAGATGCCCTTAGCAGTGCTCTACAGTGCGCTCCTCTCTATTCATTCTTATCAGGTGTTGAGATTCCTCTCTATCCATTTTTATCAGGTGTTGAGATTTGATGAGGATTATTGTATGTCACAGATAGCAGAATTTGTAGTTGACAATGTCTGTTGGAGATACATTAGAGGATTATCTCAGACTCCTAGCAACAAAAGCACATGAAATGAGACAAAATTGGATTGGATATCTTTTACACCTGTTTAGGATTAGAATGCCATTGATAAATGGAAGTTCAGATGGGGTTTTGTGCAACAAATTATTCCTTAGATTGCCTGTTTAGGATTAGAATGCCATTGATAAATGGAAGTTTAGATCGCGTTAAATGTAAAGAATTGTTCCTTTCGGTACAATTTAACAGGTTCTGGTGGAACCCTCTTAGTCCCATGAAATTTGAACTTGTGTTTATGTCATAACTCAGTATAAACTTCTCTTTCACAATTGTTTAGAACGTTTTACTTGTTTAAATGGAAGGACCAATCGTCAGAAAATGCTTTCTAGAACCATGAACTTACGTTGTTTATCAATTTTGTCAACCTTATACTGTATGTTCTAGGTTCTGTGTTTTGCTTAACTTCTATTTTTTTTATTGATCTTGTTCTAATGCATGGACATTTAATTGCTGTAGGAATAAACGTCCTGAGTTCACTGCTTGGTTAGCAGAAGTAAAACAGGTTCTTCCTTCTGGTTCATTTTGCTTCCGTACTTTATAATTCCACCAAGATAGATGCACGTGTCTGTAGACTGTCCATGACATATGTATCTCCTGAGTGAAACACTGGTCGCGCTTTTTTAGGTTGGTATAACACTTTGAACCCCCCTAACCAAAAATAAAAATTCCTTTCTCTCTCTCCCCAAGGGAAAAACTCGATTGATACACCAATCCCAAATCATTCTTTTTCCCAAAGAGCTTTATTGTATTTAAGCTTTACATAGTGCAGAAGCCCTTGATGTGACTTTTGTTGCTTCTTGGAGCGAGCAACTCCTTATATGGAATAAAAAAAATTGAACATGAGGCCAGAGACTTATTTTACTGGCTACATTCGCCCATTAATCGTGGTAAATAATACCCTCGACCACCTCCAAAATAAAAAAATAAAAATTTAATAAATAATGAAGGTTATGATATGTTTGCTGTTGGCTTCCCTAGAACTTCTCCTTCTATCTCTAGTGTTCACAGCGATCAAGTCATCTAACATGGGCAGCTTTTGGGGAAACTAAGTTTTCTCAATTGCATATTATTTTGGTTCTGAATTTAAGTATTATTTTATCATTAAAGATGTCACTGCAATTTTATGCACAATTAATTGCTTGTGCATTGCATTGCAGGTGAACCTGGAAAGCTTGGCTAACTGGGAAGAGAAACAGATGTTTAAAGAGTGTGTAGATACTTTATTTATTGATGACATGAGTCTTATATCGTAGAAAACACATCCTTTTATTCTCCCAACTATGTTGCCATTATTTAAGGTACATGGATTTATTTTGCAGATTTATGGAAGACCATAACACAGCTACCTTCCCATCTAAAAAGTAAGATTTCCTTGGTTTTTCTCGTGTTATAATTCCTTTTGCTTTCATTATAACTCCAGATTTGTTTAACCTAAGCATATTATTTGACTTATTATCATGGAGGTTCTTTTCTGATTATACAGTGTCTATACTCCACTGGATGAGTTTAAGTGATATTTCACTTGTGGTTGATTGCAGGTATTATGACCTTGATGCTTATCACCGACACCAAATGGAAAAGGAGTTGAAAAAGGGTCTTAAGAAGGTTACTGCCAAGGAACGCACAGTTTTCAATGATGAAGAACAGCGTCGGTATGTCCTTCCTGTGCAAGCTAGATTGTATGAATATATCTGCGCTGCTCTTTAGGATTGATGGAAATATCATTCATTAATTACGACCTCAAAATTTTCTATGATTGATGGGATTAGCCGTGCATTGATTAATGTTATGTTCCAAAAGAGTCCAAGAAAAGATGAATCCTGAGATCTAGTGGAATACATGGCAATTTCATATGATCAATTGAGGAAAAGTGTCAGAAAAGTCTTAACCCTATAGTGTTGATGCCAATTTATTCCTAAACCTTTTGACTTGTGCTAATTCAATCTTTCCGGCTAATTTTGACTGGATGTTGCTGATGTGTATACCGGCTGACCCATGTGACACCCCCGTGTTGACATGGATAATGAAGTAATATTTCAATATTTTATCGATTTTTATTATTTTCCGATGTTTTTCCTTTTTTCTTTCTTTTCTTTTATCCTTTCTCGTTCCTTTTGCCAGTGATCAGCCACTGCCCACGGGCAAGGACCGGCTGGGCTACAGTGAGCCCGGCCAGTTGAGGGCAAGGCAAGCCTCGCCTAGGCTAGATTTGGCAAGGGGAGCCCTTGCCAAGGCTCGCGCAAGCGGACCTTTGCCTGCGGTAGGTGACAGCAACCCTCGCCTAGGCGAGGCCACTTGCCTAGACATGGCCAACATGGCTGGTCTATGGCAAAAGGAAGAAGAAAGGAAAAAATAAAAGAAAGAAAAAAGGGGAAAAAATCAGAAAATAATATAAAAACAATTCGTAAAAAATATATAAATAATATAAAAATTGTCTATATCAGCACCAGTTGTGCCACGTAGGCTGGTGGCTAATCACATTAGTAATATCTGACCAAAAATTAGTCAAAAGGACTGAATTAACACTGCGTCAAAAGTTTGAGAACCAAATTGGTACCTTTAAAATGTTTAAAAGTGAATTGGCACCAATGCAATAGGCTTATAACTTTTTTGACACTTTTCCCTGACCAATTGGCTTGAAGTGGGACAAAAAGATTACCAGGAGCTTTAATTGTCATGAAATCTGCTTTGCTACATGTCCTAGCAGTGACTTAAAGTCGACGACCATCCTTGTCGTTGGAGTAGATTAGATGGTCGTGTCATGGTAGTACCTATGCTCTCAAGCAGCAAAAGTAGGAGCAACTTGTTTTGTGGCTTGGCGCATCAGTACTTTTGCTGGAGTAATTATAGATATAATTACTAGTATATTAATGGTAAATTGAATGATGTGGCAAACTCTTGATGAGTATCCAAAGAAAAAGGCCATATTCCAACACGGAGAAGTCTCCATGACACCACTTTGATCTTTCCACCTAGATGTAGTGTTTCTCACTTCAATCAATCATGTTTGTCCCTTTCCCCCTCTTTTTCAGGCAAGAACTGATGGTAGAACGTGAAAGGCAGAAAGAGCAGGAGGTTGAAGCTTTGAAGCGTTCAATGCAGGGTGGAATGGTGAGTTCGTAGCTTAGCATCTAGGTCCAGTTAATTTTTTTCATGTCTCTGTGCTTCTTTATCAATTGCAATTATCGACCTTATCAATTGTTTGTTTTGAATCTGGATACCAGGCACAAGCAATGAAGGAACAGGCTTTATTGAGGGAAGAGATGGCTTACCAATATAAGCTTGGGAACTTTGAGGTGAATTTACATTTTTTTCAGTCCGTGATTGGTTATGATCAGTGCCCAACTTCGGAAGTTCTAAATGATGACTGGCGTTGTAGGCTGCGGCGGCCATTCAGAGAAGATTGGATCCAAATATCGCCATGTGATGCATCGTGGCCATGCTTTGCCCATGTTATCTGAAGGAAATAGCGATAAGACTATTTATTTGAAACTCCGTTCTGATGTTACCGCTTAATGCATCAGCATCACCTCACATTTTTGGAGAGGAGAGGTCAGCTCTTGGATGTACAAAAGTTCGTGTATTCGTCTTGCTTCGTCGTTATTTGCTCTCTCCAGCTGGTATGTTCTTATTTAACTCGAAAATGTCAAGACTTTGGGGTCTTTTTCTGTCGGCCCAAGTAAGAAGTTTGGAAGAAAAGAGAAAACTCCGTTCTGAAGATATGATATACCCAGCATTATGGTCGGCCACCCTGGTGCACCACTGATGTGGGAGGCTCTTTTTCTGTGTTTTGAGCAATCGCATGTGACTGCATCTGAGAGATGAGAAGGGTGCTTCCTGGTGTCAGACATCCAGCACGGCAAGGAAAGATATCCTGGTTTAGTGCGCAGAAAGTGAGGGTACACCGTGTCTCGGAATTCTCAGTTCAATTTAGGAACGGGTGACAAGAACGAGCAGAGAGAGTTTGCTGCGCCGCAAGCTCCTCTCGCCGGAGGAGGATTTTCAAGTTGCAGACGGAAGAAGAGAGAGAGAGAGAGATCGGTTATAATTCGTGTGAGCTCGGGATTAGATGCACCAGGAGAGATCGGTTATAATTCGTGTGAGCTCGGGATTAGATGCACCAGATCCGATCAACGGTGAACGGGAGCGATGCGGTCTTAGTCTCAGGGGTATTACAGATGTGCACGCACCCACACAGGGAGAGAATGGACGGGAGGCGCATTCTCCACCTTTGGTTGTCTTATGCAATTTCAAAATTGAAATCCGCCCTTACTGGGCTGATCTGACTTAATTATGTTATTTAACCATCTCAAATCATTCGGAGGGGTCGATTGACTTGATAACACCTCCGGTAGATTTGAAAAATCATAAAAGGATACTCGATTCTTCTATTTGTTTTTCTGAGAAGAATTTACGCACAAACTTACCCCATAAAATGCACTTCTCCTCTTTTCAAAATCCACTATCTTCCCTTGTGGCACTTTATCCCGAGCCAAAGAAGCATTTCTTAGGGACCGCCCCTTTTATGGTAAATTATTTTCAAGAAATCATTTTTCGACTTTTGAGTACTTGAATGATGGAAAAGTATTGATTTTTGTGACTAAAAAAATTCACGGATTAAGAATAATAAACTTGGCTTGGAAGAAAACGACTACTCCCTTCGGCAAGGAAGAAAATGATTTTCCTAAATCATTAAACAAATAAAAACCAATTTCTTAAATTATTATATTAAAAAATAGTTTCCTTGTATCATGAAACTGAGTGTTTTAAACCCTTAATTTTACTCCCGTTTATTTCGCTAGATGAACACAAGCACTGGAAAGCGAGAGACGTCAAAGATCCAAGAGTCGACTCCAGAAACAGATTTGCCCCAGTTGAAAGTTTCTCAAACTTCGCTTGGTGATCAGAAAACGGAGACGAAAGAGAAGGAAAGTTGAAATTCTTGTATTTAGATGGGTGCTGAGTCGTAACGATGAGAAGAGAAATTAATGCCGTCAATAGACTTGATTATCTTTCATCTCATTCACTCTTAAAGAGAGTAGATGCAATCTTGCTAGAGAATGGCAGCATCGACATTTCCTTCCATCTCTCATGGGGGACGGGGGCAAGCAAATTCCCTCTAGTTTAAATTCATTTCCATCCGCATCCTTTGTAACTTAAACATCCAAAAGAAGGAAAAACTCCGCTGGTGTATGTCTGTACATATACAGAGAGAGAGAGAGAGAGAGAGAGAGAGAGAGAGAGAGAGAGAGAGAGACTTGTTAGTTTGGTCTTCTCTTAAGTTTATATCCATGCAAAAGAGTCAATTTCGATAAAATATTGCCACCTTCTAACTTAGTATCCCCATAACGCTAACGCTAAAAGTAGTGCAGTTGACAAAGCCATATCCTCACAGGCATTAGGCCCGGTTTCCATCACCTTTTCACCTATCATGTCGTGAGGCATCACAGCCTGAGCCTCCGCGAGCAAAACAAGAATCTAAAAATTCAGCAGCAATGCCAAGTCCAAACATTTCTGTACAAAACTAAAGAAACGATAGAGATAAATTCAAGGTGCAGAGGAGGGGCTTTCAAGTTCTGCAGAAGCCAAGTCTGCCAAACAAAATACAAACTCAACTTGACAATCCGTTCTAAATGTCATAGGCAACTAATACTAAGTTGCCTGCAGATAGCACCAGGATAGCAAAATCTGGGAAGGTCCTCGTTCATATAAAAACTTTATCTTCAGTTCATCACCTCAGACCAGTGTGGATCTTCCACCTCGCAAGGCGTTCTACACCCTCATGTTCATATCCCAGAGTGGGACAATGACCTAAAATGTAGAAAACTCGTTCTTCCTATTTGCAAATCATATGTCACATTGATCTGCCATCGAAAAGAAGATGTTTACCGCATTTCAAGTGCATCATTGACCACCCCAGCGATAAGTGCTCCAGGCAGCGAAAATCTTCTTCAGGTACCACAAGCGACAACTATGGTTTATGGAAAACCTGCAAAAATATGCAAGAACAAGCTCTTTCTGTTGAAGTAATAAATTCCTTAAACTCTATTATAAGAGGAGAATAATCCCGCCCATCAGATACGGCAAACTCCCACCTTTTGTTGCCACTAAAATAAGCAAACCCAATGACATAAATTAATGTGCTAACACACCTCAAAGACTCAGAAACCCAAACCATGTATTGACTTATAGAGCCAATGAAAGAATCCTGCCGTCTCCGGGAATTTCCTATGCGAGCAGAGAAATGTAGCTCACATATGCCTCGGCTCCTTTATGAAGTTCAGTAGAAACCTCTCTGAAAGTAAGACCTCTAAAATAACATAAATTTTCGAACTCCGCAGCATAGGTGCCATGCGCAAACTAAATGTAGCCAAAAAGCAAATTACCATACATGGTCATCCAAAAAGCAAATTACCATACATGGTCATCCGCACGTATGCTCACTGCAAATCCTAGTCTCCAGCAATTTAAAATTGTCGCTCATCAAGTTCCAGGAATACCTTAAAAACAGGAACGAGACTCTTAACAGAACAAGAGAACAAGTTTCTTCACAACCACTATCCCTTAACTTAAATCTTATTAGCCTAAGCATGTCAGGCAGAAGTTTGCCTTCCAAAGCACATTTGTATAAAAGATAGCATCAGAAACATCATAATCAATCAGATCATGGAGAGAGAGGAAGAGATTCTGCCAGGAATTCGCAGAGAGCAGACGAGACCAAGAAAAATAAGACCCGGAAAAAAGGAGAACCCACAACCACCATGCATATACAACAATCCATGTGAACATCAACACACGGGAAACACCATATACAAGAACCGTGCAGAAGCGCATAACCAAATCGATCTACCTAACGCCCGGTCAGCATAATTACAAATCAGAAAAGGGAAAGAAAAGATCGATTCAAATCAAGCACAACATCTGTACAGCTTGTTCTTCTTAAAAGGCAGAACAGCATGCTGCGAAAGCCCGCATTCCTGCTTGGAGAAGTTAGTCGGGGCGTCAGGCCCGCGAAGACGGAGCGCGGCCTTGTCGTAGACCATCGCAGCCTCCTCCGCGGTGTTGTACGTCCCCAGCCACTGCCTAAGCCTCCCATCCCTTATCTCCGCCACCCACCTCCCCCAAGGCCTCCTTCTGACGCCCCGATACTTCCTCGATCCCGAAGTCTCCGCTGTGCTCCTCGCCGCCGCGACCGCAATCGGCTGCAATTCCGGCCGCGGCGGCTCGATCCTGATCTCGTTCACGTAGCGCTTGACCTTGCGACTGGGGCGCTTACTCGACCGCTCCCCGGCCTCCTCGTCGCTGTCGGAGTCGGTGGCGTTGCTGTCGGTGACGGAGATCCGCACGACCCGGACGCCGCTCTTCCTTTCGGCGATCGGCGCCGAGTTGGAGCTGTCGCCGGTGGAGATCGTGGAGTCCGACTCGACCTGGTTCGCGGGGGAGGGCTTGTGGCGCTTGCCACGAGAGGAGGCGTCGATCGCGGAGGGGGGAGAGAGGGTGGTCACGGTGGTCTTCGTAGTCGTGGTGGTCGTGGTGGCGGCGGCGGCGGCGGCGGCGGCGGTTGTGGTGGTGGATTGGGGTGAAGTTGCCATCAAAAGTTGGTGAATGGTAGAGAGAGAACGGTGGTTAGGGTTAGGGCTAGAACTCGTACCTTTTCGATTTGGGGGCGATTTTGAATTTTGGGGAACGATTATAACCAAAACTCTTGGCATGGCGTCGCATCGGATCGAGAATTTTTCGCATCCGGAGAGGGAATATTCACCCGCCAGCGAAACGACGTCGCGTCCCCGTGAGAACAAATCGACTAAAAACTGGGCTAAGAAATTGGGCCCCGTGCTGCGTTTTGGATTTGCCACATCCGGAAAGGGCATATTCTCGCCCGCCCTGAGTATCCATTTCCCTCCCCACGTAGTATTCCTCTCTTATTACGTCTAATGCCATTAGAGGCAAAAGAGAAAAAAACTCTCGACTTTAAATCCGATCTCAATTTCACCCTAATTTTTTTCTAATCTCGTAAAAAAAATACAAAATTTATGTCGAGTTCTGATTATGTCCTAATCTTTTATTTTTCGTCTTACAAAATACAATCGACTTTTATTTGAATCTTGTATCTATTTTTAATAACACTCCATCCAAGATTGCTCTTGATAACGTGACGATTCTACATCATTGCTTTGGTTTTCTTTTCCCAAAATCCAAATTCAAGAAGAAATTATTTTAGATATGGCTTTCCATAGCAGACTACGCAAGCGCTTCTTAAATTTAAATTTTAGGTAAACACTAGAGCGACTAGGACTGACCTTCTTTGACTGTTCTTACTTCTTATACGAGTTTTCCATCCATCTCGTTTTAGAATTTTCGATTTCGATCTCAGATGCTTAAGCGTCTTCCATCTCTCGCTATTCACCGGCTCGCACTCTGGAGCTCTTTCATCCGTCGATTGTTAAGAGAAATATTCGATGAAAAGTTAGTGATGACGGATTTATGATTCAAATAAAATTTAATAGTTTTTGTGAAACCAAAAAAAAGTTTAGAATAGATTGTGACTAGACCTAAAAATAGGGGCTTTATGGGAAAAAAAGTCGAGTGCAATAAAAATTGTACCTAAAATTTGACTTTTTTAGCGATTTGGACCTTTCTCATTAGTGCTTTTACTGATTTTACTGAGCATCATGCAATTTGACTAATGAATTTTCGAATGGTTCTCAGTAAATCTCCTCGATTATTATGTTTTGGGCTTGTCAAGGTGATCCATGTCAATAGCGGGTTTTTTTTTCCAAGTCAAGCTTAAACAAATCTTTCTCTCTCGAAAAAGAGGTAGCTAAAGGATTTTTGCGCGCACGCGCGATGATGATATGAATGTTAGGAGGTTTTTGTTTGGAGTTTCCGGTCAGGGTGAGTTGATGAAAGAAACAAAGGCGAACACCTCTTTTGACAAGGAAACCGTCCAGTCTTCCAATAAAACTTCTGGAATGTGCTAGAACATTCTCGAGAATAATATGGACATGAACTAGAATATTGTCGAAAACGTACACGTATTCTAGAAACTTCTTCTGGATTTTCACTGTTCGATTGGATTATAAATGCCCGACGGTGATTTGATAGCATAAGTATTCCTGATGGGTCCTGCTCTCCGAACACTTTCTCTCTCGAGAATTCTCTTGGACGGTGCTTCAATGCATTCACAAATAATGGCGAACCAAACTCGGGCAGCTGTCTTTCGTGCCAAATTGCCCAAAGAAGTTGTTACGTATGCATCCCACGCGTAAGAACCCCGTTCTTTGCATGTAAACACGACGGTAAATGACACGTGACCTGTCCAAAAAAGTAAAGATGGTCATGCCAAAAATAAAATAATAATAATTATTATTATTATTAAAATATGCATTTAAAAAAAATAAAAAAGAAAAATATTGAAGCCGACCTTCGCCCCGTCTTCTCTAGAGCCCCAATCAGCCGAGAAAATATTAGGTGCAGCCACTGTGCCAAGTAGGACAATGCAGTCTTCCATTGATCGTGCGACACGTCTCCAAAATGGGCCCATCTGTCAGTCCATGTTTTCCCCCTTCTCTCTTCCGGTTTTACCCCCATTCTCTCTCTCTTCTCGTCTCCCTCTCTCTCTCTTCCCTTCGCCTGAACCGTTCTATCTTCCCCCTCCGCCCAACCCCTTCTTCGATCTCAGCCACTGCCATTGTCGGCCGCAGCGAAGAGCACGGTCGGAACCTCCGGCGCATGACTTTCTATGTCCAGCTCCCGGCCCCGGAGCTCGAGGGCAAGGCTCGCGGCCGCCATGGCCACCATGGCCACGGAGCTGAACCTGTATTAAGCAGGAAGTGGGTTGCAAAAGTTTGATCTCATGCTTCTGGGAATGGGTCCGATGGACATGTTGCCTCTCTTTTCCCAGGGCATCCTCTTATCAACGAAAACAATAAATGGGTCACCTTCGTTATGGACTCGCCAAAACCACCTCCCGAGAGGATTACGTTTACCTTCCCTGTGATCAACAAATCTGCACACCTTCCGTGGCCAAGGCGGCCGCGAGCCTTGCGCTCGAGCTCCGCGGCCGAACGCCGGAGAGCCCGTCACCGGAGACTTTGACCGTGCTCTTCACTGCGGCCGACAATGGCGGTGGCTCAGGCATGAGATCGAAGAAGGGGTTGGGCGGAGGGGGGAGAGAGAGAGAACGGTTCAGGCGAGGGAAGAGAGGGGGAGACCAGAAGAGGGAGAATGGGGGTAAAACCGGAAGAGAGAAAAGGAGGAAAACATGATGGGCCCATTTTGGACACGTGTCGCACGATCAATAGAAGACTGCATTGTCCTACTTGGCACAGTGGCTGCACCTAATATTTTCTCCCAATCAGCCTCGCCGTCTCCGTTCACCGACCCTTCCTTCCATGCGCGCGCTGTCTCCATCGCCCCGAGGACAGAAATCGCCTGCTGTGCGTACGGCGCACAGCAGGGTGCTGTCTGCTTCCTACCAGCCGTCCGATCAAGATCGGACGGCTGGGAAAATTAAAAAAAAAAGCAAAAATTTTTTTTGAATTTTGTTTTTACTTTTTCTGGACAGAAACACCGATCCGGAACAGAAACCCTAATCCCGAAGCAGCGGAATCGAGCGGCCATGTCATACGACGACGTGGAGATAGAGGACATGGAGTGGAACCAGGAGCTCCAGTCGTACACCTACCCTTGTCCCTGCGGCGACCTCTTCCAGATCATCAGAGACGACCTCCGCCTCGGCGAGGACATCGCTCGCTGCCCCAGCTTGCTCTCTCTTCATCACGGTCATCTACAACGCCGAAGACTTCGCCGGCACCACGAGTGGGAAGAAGAACCTTGAGCCCTCCAAGCAACAGCCCGTCGCCGTCGCTTGAACTTCGAGGTCGGTTTTCGGAGCCTTTGGCATCGTGACGTCAGCCGGTTTTGAGGTTGTGTTGGGCGGGGAGGATTGATTAGGTATTTGACGATTGGTGCGGATGCAATTCTCGATTCGCTGGCGTTTGCATACGATTAGAAATTGAACGAGTTGGACGTTGCTTCCTCCTCGATCTTTTCGACGAGGTGGGAAGATCGATTTTTTGATTTTCCACCAGTGCTATACCTGCGTCTCCTGTCGAGAATCCCCTTAATAGTGGGTTTGGAAAGTGATCGTGTGGAAATTGTGATCTTTACATCCAGTTGGGGTCGACGCAAGGAAACTTGGAACCATTAGGTGTTGCCGAGACATCTCGCCTCATGATTGCGTGGTTATCTTGAGCATAAAGCTCGTTAGTGATTTGAGTTTGTTGTAATAGACCTAGCAAGAATCATGGCTCCTCTTTACGTTATCGACAAGACTTGGGAATCTTTTGGGTTGCTTCTGTCTCGTAGCCTTGTGATGTTTTTCTATGTACATTTATGACGTACTTGAATAGATTTTCTATTTAATAGAATTCGCTGTTATCTACCGAAACGAAGTTATGGTACTGCTTTGCTCTGATTCACGAACACAGGGAGCTTCGTAATGTAGATTGAAATCCTCTATTAGAATGAAGGTATGAACCTCAACGCCTAATAATTGTATGACCAAAAAGGGAAACACTTAAGAGATTCGGTTGATGGGTAGCAGTTCAATATTTCGATTTTGGGTGAACAGAAAGCTCGATCGTGCTTTGAAGTTCTTTAGAGGGATGCCTGCTTCGTCAACTGTTGTAAGTTGCACTGTGATTGTGCTAATAGGATGCCCAAATGCACTAGAAGTTGTACAATAAATTTGGAGATGCTTCTGTATGTCGTTTCTCCGTGACCATGTGAAGGGATAAGAAGATAAGAAATGTGAAGTACGTGAGTGAGCAGCCGTGGCTTCTGGTCTACTTTGCGATTCTCTGGAGTAAGGTGTTTACACATATCCCTGACTAGAAGCATCATTTACTTGCATCGGCTACTTACATTGAATGAGCCAGAAGAAAACTTTTTAAAATTAACAAACAAGAAAAATCCAGCACGGCCCTAATGCGATGGATGATTATTCCAAATAAATCCTTAGATTAAATGTGGTAGAAGCAACGTGCAGCAAATACCGACATCAACTGAGATGACGAAAAGCTATGCCCAAGACCAGATGAAAAATAGTTAGAAAAGACGGTGTAACCATTTTTGAAGGATAAGATCTTTACATGAATAATCTTGTGAATTTGGTCGCCTGAAATGACTCAAATCAGAAAATAGAATAACGAATCAAAAGAGGCATAAATAATTACCACATTGTCACAATCAGCTCCATGAAACAGCGCAAGCACCTCCTTGTTTTCTCGTATATAATCACATTATTGCACGGGGTTGAAAACAAAACAGTCAAACTCCTAAGTGGTTCTTCGCCTCCAGATAATTCCACTCTACAAATCAGAAAAATGTTATGTTTCCTTGAATGTTTCTTCTTTCCACTTTGTTGTTTCCTCCAAAAGATAGTAGGAGTTCGCTGCTGCTCTGTGCAAGACTTTACAGTTCTTCAACAAGTATGCCGCCAGCTTCATCTCATCCCATGAGCAACTAAAGCTGCTGGAGAAAATCTCCCTGAGGTGTGACGATAAACAACTAGGAAACTCCTCATGTTCACTAGCTTCCTTGTCTAGTTCATAGGACCTTAAAATGCTCCATTAGAGGCCACATTAAATAAAACCGGAAAGAAGAAGAAATCAATGAGAGAATTCGAGCAGAAGTATTCAAAGTTCATTGTGTTGGTGAAGAACCACTTACAAGTTACCAGTGAAAAATAAATGCAGCTATGGGCAATTGAATGAACCTCAAATTCATTACTGTAGGCAAAGTAAAAGGCCGTTGCATTGTCCAGGGATAGGCACTAAACTTAAGATGCATGCGCATGTTTTTGGAACGTGAAGCAATGAGGGAATTTCAAAGCAATAATAAAAGGCAATCCAGGTTTACTCCTCAATCAATGGTTTGTAGAACAATCTGTAGGCCTCAAGAACTTCAAGATACCACATGGCCTCTCGATCTGGAAATGCCGAGAGATCAACCATCTTGTGAACCTGATGATTCAATCAAAGCATGTATAGATCAATTTCTTCCCCTAAAAAGCAATGAAACTCCAAGTTCTCAAGAAATCCTTAACAAAAGGACTGTTGACAGACAAACACATATGATGGAGGAGTTTTTTTCCCCGACTATTGGTCTATCATATCAGACAAGTCTATAAAGTTCGTGATTTATTCCTAATTTACTAAAACAATTAGATAATCTACTAGTGAGATAATGGAGTTCGCACATGAAATGATTGAGACATTTGAAAAATTACCATTACCTATTGAATTATTATTCATGTATAAAAAATCCAGGACTTCAGATCTCAGGTTTCTAAACAGACCTTAATCATGGGGAGCTCTCCTGCACGCATAAGATATGCTCCAACAACCATTACGTACATGCCTGCACATTACGCCCACATTAAGTGGTAAAACCAAAGTCAATAAATAAAAAATCAAAATGAACTCTGCACTTCCTGGTATGCATAATTTTGCCAAGAATAAGACAGAAAAAACACAGAAATCAAGCGTAGTTTAGCAGTTCAGAGAAGAAGAGTGCTAAACGACACCAGAGACAAAGGGACAGGTGATCAATTGGCTGACCGGCTTTCCAGGGACAGAGGCGAAACTCGCCAGGGAGAGAGAGCTCGACGACTCCAGTGCCATCATCAATCAGTAAGTGCTCTTCGTCACGCACTGAGACCAGAACGCCCTGCATTGGAGTTGGTGTGTGTTTAATTCTATCACTTGTGCGTAATTGGAGCAAATGGAATGGCAAGGAAAGGAGGAGAGATACGCAGGTATACTTGTAACCAGGCTCGCTGAAAGAGGAGGCCACCAAGAGTGAAGGCATTGGGAGAAGAAGACGAGGAGGAGGAGGAGGAAGAGGTTGTGGTTTCAATGGCCTCCTTCAACTGGAAGCTCAGCAGTTTCAGCGCCGCTAAGCTGTAATCCATATATCTTCCCTTTAAAGGGCCTCCTTCTTTCCTTCTTTCACCAAATTCTAGCAGGAGGAGTGCAAATAGAGGGAAAATGAATTTTATTTGGGTAAGGGGTGAAAAGAATTTAGTTCTGAAAAGCCATAAGCCAGCAGTGTCCTGAAAAATCAACTTATAATGCAAACAATGGTTAACATGCATATATTTAAAAGAACAATCTGTGCATCATAAAACATGAAGAGACAACTCGATTCGGCACCATAAGAGTACCAAAAACTTCTTGTAACATGGCAATTTTCAAGAAGTAGTGCCTCTTTAAGTTCTCTAATCAAATACTGAAACAAATTAAGAATGGTAGACTAGGTGAAATATAATGACTGCAAGCTCTCTGTTATATGTGTTTGCATGGGGTCAAGTGAAAACGGGCAGTTAAGGTTCACTAAGCAGCTGAAAAAGTTACTATGTGAGACAATGAGGAAGAGCCTATGCCACTGGTTCCAATTGTATGAAGGCAATTGATATGGATGTAAATTTTAATCTTGCATCCAAGATTTACAAGCTTGAACAAAAAAGAGCAAGCACAGATTATCTTTTATTATGAACCGTAACAAAAAAAAAAAAAAACTCTACAAATGATGAGTTGAAGATTAAGTTGAATACTAATATGTGCAGTTATCTTCTTCACGAAACTTGTCAAGTAAAAGAAAAATTTGGTAAACCCTGCAACCACCTGAATCACATCCATGGATCTCCTCAACTAAAGAGGACGACAATAACAAAGCAGAAATTAGGTAGGTATGTGCATGTAAGATTGCATAAATGGAACATGTCCTAGAGTATTCAGATCTCATATGCCAGCTATCACAAACTAAATATTGAACACCTAATTTACAGCGGGTCCCAGGAAAACAGGGAAAAGAAGTTATGCATGTCAATGTGGACTTCACGTAACCATTTGGAAGAAACGAAACAGACGACTTTTTGAAGGATCTGTATCATCTCCTCTCTGTTGTGGTTACATTTAATCGATTATGGTCTACATTCACAAATCCGGAATAATGAACTTCGTCTACGATGCAATCATTTACCTTATCAAAATAAAATATGCAAACATTTTTATATTCAACAATCTCGACTGAATCAATTTCCTAATTACGAAAATTCGATCTGAGATAGCCAGTCCATCAAATTTGCACAGCCATTTCAAGCTCGGATTAATCCAGCACATCAACAGAGAAGCGGCAGCCTGAGAAAAGATATCTGTAAAAGCAAGCCTAACACTTCACTCGGCTCTCCAAGCAGAGAGTTGGAAGTCCTCATGGAGTAAGCGATTGGCTCCGAAGTCAACACAAATTAGATGGCACTGAAAACTCAAACGCAGGAGACCAACGCAGGACAGCGACGAAATGACAACATTACCGTCAGGGCCCGGCCGATTCAACCAAAGAAGCAATCAAGATCCAAGCAAACCGAGCTCCGAGAATCGACAGATGAAGTCAAGGACCAAGCAGAAATCAGCGAAAACAGCTGTCCACTCGGATGACTCTCAAAAGTAAAAGAAACAAAAAAAACAAAGAAATGGCGCGCAAAAGCGAAAACCGACGGATCTAGATGAGCAATCGAAGAAGATGCAACTACGACGAATTAGGAAATCGTGTACCAGATAGTGGCGGAGATCGTAGCCGATGGAGGAGCTAGGGCCTTCAGCACCGCCGCGACCTCCTCTCCACCGCCGCGAGGCTCGAAGCTCTTACTCGAAGTCAAAACGGAAATTTTTTTCGCTAGAGTTTCGCACTTGACCTTTTTTTCCCCCCCTCCAATTTGGGAAACTACCGAAAGAGGTTAAAGAAACTGGTAATTTACTGACAGAAGAAGAGAAGTATGCTTCAGAGAAATTCTCAAACCCATCGGATCTAAGTTTCATTTTGGACATTAAATTTATATGATTTGATTAATGTAACTCGAGATTCATCTCCAATTATATATGGCTAAAGTCATTCTAAGTATGGAGGGAAGCGTTGAAGTAATTCCAATTCAATATTAAATCTAAATTTCATTCAGCGACTTAAATTTTTATATTAGTAGATAATAATATCACAAGATTTTTATGTGGTATCGAAAGGATGTCCTAAGTTCAAATCTCCTAAACTCCTTAGGCTTAGACTTCAGTTTGGACTCGTCCTAATTACTTGTGAGGTGGAGTGTTAAAATATATATTCAAATGTTAACCTTAAATGTTTAGAAAACCTAGGGATGATCTCCCAAAATCCTCCGTTCTATTTCGTGGGAAGAATAACACGAGATTTTGTTATAAATCATGCAATACAACATAAGTTATAAATACATCCAAGTAAAATAAAAATAAAAACTTTCGATATTCATTAGCTTTTAATTATATCTAATAATCTCAAAGTATCAAGCCATACAATTTTGTGCAAATCAATCTTTCGATATCATGAATGAAAATACGAAATCATACCACAAGACCTTTTAGCTCTCGATAGGGCCACTAAAATGGTTCATCATAAAACTAGATCCCTAAGCTACCTCACAAGCTCGACCAATGAGTTCATGGAGCTGCGCACAACAATCTAAGGAGGAAATTCGTTTTTTAGATTGGGTCAAATATAGGTCACTAAATTTGCATTGAACAAAAAATGAGTCAATTAGGTTGAGCAATTTGTTGATTTGGCCCACCCAATTAACAAGTCTTTGGATCAAACACAACCTTCAATTTATTTAAATAGAATTTATCATTTATGATGTGCATATTTCACGTTAAATGAACAATTTAAAAATGATCGTTTATATATTTTTTAAAAATATATAAATTATAATCGATAATAATTTTTTTTACCAACTACCTATTATAAGTTTATGAATGATTATTCTGTATATTGTTTATTTTTCACGGAATAGTAATTATTAAATAAATAAATATAAAAACGAGGTTATCTGGAAAACAGCTACCAAGAGGGGTGCTGTTGAAATCTTCCTTAAAAATTGATGATTTCTGTCTCCATCACCGTCTCGCCGATCCATTACTCTGCAGTTAAAAGCTTCGGTTCTTAGCTCCGAACAACACTAGAGTCTTCGACTCTTGCGCCGTTTCGGTTCCTCGCAGGGTACTTTCAATTTCATCCTCCTTCTCATGAATTTGCTTGTCGGCAATCTCTTCGAAGAGTACAGTTGATTAGCCGTCTGAGTGGGCTCTTTTTCTCTGGGCTCTCTCTCTCTTTAATTTGGTAGTCGACTCATGATTACAGAACCCCAGAAAGTCGGGTTCTTTGTCTTGCCCTCCAGTGCGACGTCTTTGCCCTTAATATACCCACAAAAGATGTGCCTTAGTTAGCGGCAGGATTAGTTGGGGCGAAGTGAAAGCACTCACTGATTGCAATGAGAAAGAACTTTTGTGACTTGCTTGCATTTTCTTTGGCTAGATCGCTGGGAATATGCTGCTTTCTTGTATGCTGCTAATATATGGTAGGAAAACTTTTCCACGAGATGGGTACCACTGCTTGTGGAGCCCCTAGTTCCGCCATTACCATCGCCCTCATCAGGAGTTTTCAACTGGTCATTTGAAGTTTTTCCACACCTATTAGTGTTCCTTTGCTCCCATCAAGGTCGTTAGTTTTCACAGTTGTCCTTTTCTTCACGTGGAAGAAGCATGGCTGATTGACTCTCCTCTTGTAAATTTTGGCAATCTTTGGTCTTGTGGGCAATATTGTTATGCCCTTGATTTCATAATCCGTGTCTTGTCTTTCTTCCCCACATTGCCTTTCGTCTGTGGTTCGTAAGAAGCATGGTTAATCCATTACTTTTGGAAGCTTCGTCCAGCATATAGCTAATATCACTTACACTCATGTCAGGTGAATTTAGATAGACAGTTGCAATCTGTCGCTTCTGGCATTAAGTACCTTTGCTATTCATGTTTGCATCTCAGGGAACCATTGCATATTTTCTGGTTCATGTAAATATGCACCATATCTATATTGCTTAGCCTAGGAATATACATACACTTCCTTTTGTGCCAATGTGCACATCGCAGTGAGAATTTACTTTTCTACATGCAGGATTTACTTTTCTTTACAATCCCCATTTAGCAAAGATAAATTCAGTGGATGTATATTGAAATTATATTTGCCTAAGAAATTCTGTGAGTACATGTTGAAAATTAACCTTGCCAGCAGTTGGAACGTCAAAAGTATTCGGAAGCCTGAGTAGCTTCCGGGCCCTTTTTTCTTAAGCCTACTAATCCACACTCAGTTTTTCTCGATTTCTTAATTAAATAATAGTTGTCTTTTTAATCATTTCCATGGTAAGAAGGATCTCTGCAGTCCTGTTTTTCCCCCTGAAGGATGCGTTTGTCTTGTCTATTATGGGAATTCATCTTTTGTACAGTTGTTAGCATCTCTGTGATAAGTTCTGAGATAATTTCTGTGCCTAAAAATTGGGAAAATTATGGTAACAATTTATGTCTCGGAAACCAGATTCGTTAGTTGCCTGCTGGTTCTGTTGGAAAATGAGGCAATTGATAGCTGACTGTGATGCAGAACCAACTTTGGCAAATGATGCAGAGACTCATATACATAAGAATCCTATGCACTTTGCTTGAATGCGGCTCTATTGATAGTTTGCTTCATAACTGCTCTTTTGATGGATTAAGCATATTGGCACTGTATGTGTTGACACACACAACAATCTATATGTAACACGAGCCCCGTGAACTGTGTAAAAGAAAATGAAATTCAAAACTAGGTGTTGGCAAAGCGGTCATTGCTGTTGACTGGGTAGCTATTGGTGTGGAGGAGGAAAGTACTCAGGTCTGAAAGGTGATGGACATTATGGATAAAGTTGCACTTGTGCTATTGGATCAGTCTGTTCAGTCGATGAGAGCAATTTGTAATCAACCTTGGATGGTGTCAACCGGGCATAGTCATTGAAGAGGCAGCTTTACGCGTGTTCATAAAATTGTGCTAAACCGCTTTAAAATCCTAAGTGGTTGTTGTCCTGGCCTTATCTTCTAGATGTCCTATATAATGTAATTACTTCTCGTTTGCAGTAGATATAAATAGTGGAAGATTAGGATGTAAAAGCTGTCTGCAAGTCAATGCTAATACTCTACCGTTACTTTCCTGCAATTTACATCCTGCACTTTAGGATTCTTCCATGTGCATTACTTTTCCTTAGTTGTTAAATCTTCCTTCAATAAATCACAGCCAAATTCAGTTCCTTTCTTGGCCACGGATAGTCTACTACAAGGACCCATGATGTGCGCTCATTTGGCCTATGGAGAGAATTTTGAGTGAACAGTGTGATTAGCAGGGGATTAATAGTTTAATCAGTCATCAAACTTAACTGTTTATATGATATGGGCTGCTATTCGGGCAGGCATGCTCCTATCTGTTAAGCATTGTTTTCAAATAATAAGTTGCCTTCTTTTTCTTGTTTGCCGTAGTTGACCGTTGCTGTTTTTTAAGCCCTTTGATTGATATCTTGCAGCAAGATATGGGAGGCAGAGGAGTAATTGGGGATAAATGGTCCATGAGGATACTTTGGGTATGCGCATTTGGAAGTGCAATAAGTATGTTTTTATCCACATTTTTTTCTTGATTGTCTGAAGAAATTGTCCTTGTATTGCACTCTAAATACAATTAATATCGTGTCTCTCTGTGTGTGTATTTGAGAGTAAATCCATGAGAGATTATTCGTAAAATGGCTGATTTACTTTTTTATCTTTCAATTTTGTGCTGTTTACTTTATTCTTCTAATTTTGATCCTTTCTTTGTTTTTTTGCTTAGGTCTGTATATGGTTGCTGCGGAGAGGCAAATGCAGAACAGGGCTCGGATGTTGGCTGAAAGTCTAAATGCCACAGAGTCCGGCTCTGGTAGTGGGGAGGAAGTTTAAATAATAAGCATGTTTTTCCCCCACAAAAAAAAAAACGAAAAAATAAAGTAAAAGGAACATTTGTTAAAACATTGACAAGCTTTTTGGTACTTTCATTTGATCGAGGTGATATTCCTCTTTTCTTTCCTTTTCGCCCTTTTTGGGCACTTGGTAGGTTGACTCTGCTCATAAAATGTAGTGACTGATTTTCAGCATGTAGTGTTATCAATCAAGAGATCTTTTGCTTTCGGGATTAGCTATGTACTGAAAATATGATTTGGCTGACATGCACCAATTCATTCAACTCTCCACATAACCGCGATTCTCATTGCAGCGCCATGCAAAACTTAATTTCTCTCCCCAGTTCTCACATGAAAATCATTGCTTCTGGAAAAGGAGCGAACTGGGGTTGGGAAATGTGTAATGTGTCGCTTAAAAATTCATATTGATTGGCTCTTCACGGACTTTCCGTTTCCCACACTCTTGGTTCTTGATGCATGACGTGCTTTCCAATGCTATCTAACACGAGAGAGGTAGCAAGCAGTCTCAGGAGATGTTGATTTGCACTTGGCTCCACGAAAATTTCTTGGTCGGATTACGACTCCCCGACAGAAATTTCTCCTCTATAATCACACACTCTTGATGATCCCAATTACCGGGGGCATGCAACAGCAACGTCATACGATAAACTCGGACGCTTTGGACTGCCTTCATTCACCGTTGGGTACAAACTCATCTGTAAATATACCAGCTTCTTATTTTTAATGCAGGGCAATTAGTCCTGACCAAGATGGCGTCAAGATAATGTGTTTTGCCGAGTCTTCTCCTTCGTTCTTGCCTAAGTTTCAGCTCTGCTCACAGAGTCATCCGGGATGCCAAAGTTGGTCAGGAACAACAAAATCCTCTCGCCCAAAATGAAAATGGGGGAACATGGTTTTGGGGAGCTGGTGCAAATTCACGGTCTGGCTCTGGTAGTGCCTTTCGCATGGGTGTCGAATTTGGTGGAGGTGGAGCTGGTTTTGGCTACTCTAGCAGTTATTTCGAGGCAGGGGAGGTTGAAAGTGCCAGTGAACGTGGAACCTTGGCAGCTCGGATGGACTCGGTGCTATCACGCTTGGTTTTTGGAATGGATTCTGAGGATGTCCCCAGCGACCATAGTCGCAGCGATGCTGGAATGGAGAGTGAGATTCCCGCCATGAAAGCTCGTTATGGATATGAAAGAGGTAGGGGGACAGGTGGTATGGGTCGGGAAGTGGTAAGTGCCTTCGGCTTAGTTCTGGCGGAATTAGTATGTTTCAGGTGGTGGCGTTGGGGTGGAAAAGGTTACCCACCAAAAATGGCAAGTGGTGTGGGCCGGTCTTGTACCTGTAGGTGGAGGGGTGGTGCATGGACAAGGACCACCAGTTCGTGGAATGTGTGTCAGGTCTGGCTCGGGAGGTGGAAATGGTGGAGATTATGGGTCCGGCTCTGGGGTCAGTGAAAGTGGTGGCCATGTTCCAGGTGGATATGGACAAGTTTCGATTTATGGAAGAGGAGGTGGAATGGCATCTGGCAATGGTGGAGGTAATGGCCACGGTTGGGGAGGTGGCTACGGCTCTGGCTCTAGGTCAGGCTCCAGCGGTGGTGTCCGTTATGGTTTTCCTCTCGGAATGCCGCTACCAGTGATGGGAGGTCCATTGCCAACCATTTTGGGGATTCACTCCCATCAAAATGCAGAAGCAGAAGAAGCAGCACATCATCAGATGGGCCGTACTGAAGGACAAGATGGCATGCTGCCATGGAGGGAGCTCTCTAGAGTATTGGACATTATGAACACAGGACAGATGGTTCCACTGGACTCTTTGATAGTGCTAGTGGGCCCGTGGCGCCCCAAGATGTTGACATTGACGATAAAGACCTTCGTGATCAGATAAAGCCCATGCACACCATTGATAGTGAGCAAGGGAAGATCCGTCCATGTAGTTGCTAATGTACCCCTTCATAATAAGAACTTCATGGGATGGTCAGGAGAATGTATTGGTTTCATCTAGTTCCCATTAAATTGAATTGAGGGCCAATTTGCTTGCCATAAAAGAGCTAGACATAGTAAATGAGCCAAGGGGTATTTGTTTTCTTCCCTGATCTTATGTGCAGGCTTGAAATCATACGCTGCAAGAAACTCAGAAGATGGGAAATTCTTGGAAACATTTGCCAGTAGTCCTTTGATGGGGTCATAGCTGCTCTCAGAAAATGTTCTATCCTTCCCATCATGACAAAAGGAAAACATCTTTAAGAAGCCATGGCTATGAAAACCAACCGGCTTGCCATAAAATGGAGAGCCAGTAGGTCAATATGTTGCTGTACCAGACCCAAGTGGCAGATGGGTTTCGAGAGATCCTCTGAAACATGCAATTTGGTAGGTTCTTGTTCTGTGTAACATTCAATTAGGTAGGTCCTTGTTCTGTGAATTACTGAGTTAGAATGTATTTTTAAGACTCGCCTTGCCTCCAAAATATTATTTTATCTGCATATAGACATGAAAAGACATCTGGAAATTTTAAATAAAGCCATTCTAAACTGTAAGGCCTGTATTATATCTGTGTAAGTATCTACTAGTCACACCGATTCTATAACATGTTAGCTTTCTCACCTATCCCTTGTAGAAACTTTACAACCTACATTTCGCAATATATGCTCTTAAGATTAAACTTGGACATGGCATCCTCAAATGAGACATTACACACAAAACTAGCCGACCTCTTCGCTGCCCCCATCATAGCCATGGAAACCTTAGTTATCATTCTCTTCTAGCTGGCATGGAAGCGCATCTTGAAAAAGCACGTGTATTGAAGTTCACAGTGGATGATGAAGACACTGATGCAGAAGGGCGAAGGAGAGGTGTACCAACTCTACTCGAAGTCTCGTTAGCAACTGGAGGACTAATGATGATTGTAGGAGCTGCTTGTATATCAATTTCCGTGCATGCATCAGCTGGATTTGTGGGCTCATCAAACAACTGATGATCGTCTTCCTCCAGTGACATAACTGTGCTTGTGTCCGTATGTACTGTTGAATCATCTGCCAATATGCCAAGCCTTCTCTTCCTCCTAGCAGACTTCTTCCACCCATGGATTGTTTCTCGTATTCTCAGTGGAATCAGGGCTGCCTTGTAGTTTGTTCCCATCTGTAAGGAAGAATCCATATTGGTAAAGCACAAAATTATATTTAGCCAGTCCATACATATTTCTAGATGATTTAACTGTTCTTTCTGCAAAACTTTTCGCTAGTTTTGTCAACTTTAAATGCAAACACAATGACTAGACATGGTCGAAAACATTCTCAAAAACTTAAATTGCCATTTCAGTAATTTGGAGGGTGAACTGTCAACATCGCATGATTACTCGATAGTTTAGCTGAAACAATGAATTTTGCACTTCCCTCCATAAGTTTACGCTGAAAAGCAATTCTGCTGTGCCTCAGTAACTTATTACATTTTGTACTCCAAAGTTTAGGAGAACAGCACGATACCTGAGTAACCAGAGCATACAGAGGCAATGTGCTATAGCTGCAAAGGAATTGTCCAGCAAACCTGTAATATTGCAACAGTCATGCAACAACGATCTCCTCTATAATGAATTCAATGTGTTTGATTTCATGGAATCCATCCTTACCCCAGAACCAATCGTAAGTAGACAAGCAGATGGTTTTTAATGAAGCATGAGTTATATCCAAACTGCCACTGTAAAATGAATAGAGAAATTCAGGAAAACAGATCAAAGTGAGACCTAGCTCACATGAATGTAACAGTTATTGGTTATTTTATAACTTGGTCGAAATGGAGTCAGGTTTAACTCTGGACTGTGGTTAAAATGTGGTGAGAATTTCAAATCGAATAAGTGAACTTTGCCTTAATACATATAAGAACAGTGGAAGAGCAATTACCCAAAACCAGAAGAATGAAGCTAGTTCGAATGCATTCTGCAAAAAAGTCATGCAACCAGAAAATGGAGGCACATTAGCTTGAATTTAACATGTCAAGAATTCAAAGTTTACTGAAAAAATATAAATAAATGAAAGATGCTCTCACATATCCTAGAAATGATTTTAACCTGAAAAAGGATGAAGTGGATCAAGGACAAAAGTAGCTCAGGCTTCTTAAACCAAAAAAGGTCATCACGAGGCCTCAGTTTGGATCCTGAGAAGAATTTTGATATTCCAGCATTTTCCAATGATAAGGTTGCGATGACATGCTGCAATTTTGTGCCCACCAGAAGAACAAGCTACACAAAAATGCACCACATGGCAATGACATGAAGTTAGATAAAGGAGACAAATGGCTTTCTCACAAGTTCAATTACAGAGGACAGCCCAAGCTACGATCCATAGATCTACTTATTGACTCAAAAGTTCAAGGGACGAGCCTATAAGTGATCCAGTACATACTATTAGTCAATGAACTAACTGATTTCCACCTAAATTTATGTCCATTAATTGGTCAAAGATGAAGCAGGTAACATAGAAAACTTACTGTAATAGGAATAATGGCTATCCAAAAGTAGAGATTGGACCCTGCCGAGTAGTAAGAATAAAATTTAATGCAAGTGAATCCATCGGGCTATACAAGTCCATGCTTCAATGAGCAACCAAATTCCAAACTGAGATCCCACAAATAACTGAAGCCCTCTCTGCATTCAGGAAACATGGATTACCTTTTATGTTAAACAGCATGAAAGCAACTACAAATCCCCATAGAAGACCGCTGCAAGAGATATAAGAGATGTCAGTTTCCTTCCTAAAGAAATTAATGGTATTACGTGTTAATACATAATAGTTCCAAGGGCCAGGGAATCCTGCAAACGGGTACTCTCCAGAAATTCAGTTCTAAAGCCTACAATTTTCTGTCTGCGAAGAAGGACGAAAGTCTTTCCATTTACAAAGTACGATATTTGAAGTTCTACTCATTCATAATGTTTGCGATAGTACTTATTGATCATCGTGAACATGTCGGATACTCATTCAGGAGAAGAGGAATTATACTGCTGAGGAAGGATTGGATTAGACAAACAGATGATGAGTTAGAGATTTGATAGAACTTTGGTAGAGCCGAAGTTAACTCCAGGGAAATTTGGAATTGCCAGAGTTATCGCCAGGCAATTCCTTTGCTGATATAGCCACAAGGTCAACGAAGAAAGCTGATTTCACCGAAAAAATTGTAAATTCAGTAAAATTTGGCAATGGAATTAACAGGACTATCCCAGAGAACATCTCACCTCACACCAACTATCCGTTGGAATTCTTCTTCCATAGAGCGAATCATATAGCTGTGGAAATCATACTTTGGTGTAAGGTGGTGATTCTGCCAAAATTAAGATAGAATGAGGAGTGAAAATCTAGAAGGGACGATGACTCTTTCTAACACATCAAGAATTCTATGGCATTATATTTACTCTCCTTAAGACAGTAACTGGATTGGGGGATCATCATAACCACAGAAAGACTATATTAGAACATCAAAGCCCATCTTGACAGAAAATGGAGGAAGACAATGAAAGCAGAAAAATGAATTTAAGGAAAAAGAGGGGCAAGACAAACAGCTCGAAAATTATTGTTTCTTGTAAAGAAGCTAGTATGCTCATATTGTCAAGATCTTATAGGAAATGATCTTACAATCTCTAATCTAAGATAGTCTTTCAGCCAAGTATCACAGTTTTTTCCTGTTCCTTTTCCGTTTCCTTTTAGTTATTATCAACTGCGATGTATCTATGACCTCTTTGTGAAATTAACAACTGTCAGAACATATTTGGTATGGTGACAAAGAGTCATGTGCAACTTCCCCATCTACATGGAGTTCCATTCCATGTGCAACTTCCCCATCTACATGGAGTTCCATTCATATGAACAGCCCTTGCTATTGAAATCATCCTACAACACAGCTAAACAGATAATCTGGACAGTTGTTTGCAACAAAAGTAGTGTTAGAATAAGCTTAATGGAGATGGTACCACTAACCCTTTATGCTATAAACAGGGAAATAAGCTTGAAGTGAAAGAAAGCCCGAGCTCTCAAAGAAATATTAAAATGCTAAGACTTACATGGACCGTAAATATATTTTTCTAATTCACCCATTTTCCCTATTGCCAAAATTTATTTCTGTTATACAGCATATACATCTTCTCATCATCATAAGGTAAAATCTTCTCTTCACATTGTACAAAGATAAACAATTCTAAACCAGTCAAAATATTGATCTGATTAAAAAGCATCTGAAACTTTATTCAGGATAACATTCCACAGTTCCATACCGTGATGAAGCCTTTACGTAAAGTTAAGTAGTCATCACGAACCACTGAATGCCCAAACTGACGGAAAAAGCAAGTCTGCATATTCAAATGAATACAGAAGTGAGCAAAAGAATTCCCACTTCCACAAGCTGTCTCAAGATTAGACTGCCACATAATTCTCAAGGAGACTTCAACAGCATGTGTGTGTGGGTGCATGCATGACACAGAGAGAGACAGAGAGAGAGACAGACAGACAGACAGACAGAGACAGAGAGATTCAATCAGTGGGATGAGTATGCTCACAAAATTAGTGCACCCAATTGAAACAAAATTTACCAGTTACTCAGTTATGAGATTATATTGCAAAAAGTTCCAGCTCAATGCTGTTCTAGGCATTTTATATCTTTTTTCATTCAATCTGACAGATTAGGAGGAGGAAGATGATGCAAGAACATGAAGCAGGATACATACCACCCAGATGAAACAGCTGTTCTTGACCAAAGGATTTGCTGTACGAATCTTGACAAAAGTAGACTGTCTCCGTAATATCGACTCTCTTGTGATTTCTGCTAGGAGAAGAGATGGTCAATTTGCATGGATCTCATGAAGTAATAATGATCAAAACAGCTAACTTGAAAGGAAATTGTAGACATAAGATCTTGCGTTGAATCAAAATCTTTCATCAGCTAACTAACAGCATGATTGACTATGGTAGCAATATAACTGTGTGAGATCCAGGATGAGGCCTTTGTAGGCTTAGAGTTTCCTTTCTTTCTTCTCTATGTCATTTCAAAGCTTATAAACATGCTTTTCTCCATCATCAGAATACTAATGTTGGTCTTGCTCATCACAAATATTATTCTAATCGTTAGCAGAATGCCAAATGCACATTCTCCAATGCTAATACAAGGGTTCTTTAAAGCCTAAAGCCCTCTCCATAAGCTCCTTCTCATAATCAAAACTAGTTTCAATCACAAAATAAATCGCAGCTCACTATCACTGAGAATAAAAAAGAAGCTAGATGCTTGTGAGAGATAAGCCGACGAGGATGAGAAAACTGATTGTACAGTCTAATAATCAGCTCAAGACTAACCACTTAAGACATCATGCCGATCCACATGAGCTTCATCTTCCCAAATCCTCCAACTGTGAATCTGCCCAAGTCAATGTATGGAAAAAGCATAGCAGCTGCTTCAAAATACATTCTTCCATTTGGCCAAAAAAAAAAATTTCCATGTTCACGCCTCATCTTCCGCATTTTTAATTAATAGAGCGGCATGCAGTATAAAAATATGAAGTGTCAATGCTAGATCTCTTTAGCATCCAAGCTTTATATTTTTTCAGATCAATCTTTAAAAAGTTGAGTGTTTATGGCATGATCAGAGTTTACAAAAGCCTGTTATCTTATATCAAGTATGCATCACAGTTCATTGAGCGTGTCCTCTGGTGGGGGGGTGTAGTGGTCTAAAATCTCTCCATTCCACCAGCAGAATCTAGCCTGCAGAACATAGCTTTCATGTGTGACTGAGAACTAGTAGCGATTTCGCTGCTTTTCTGAACGGTTTCTCACCTTCACTATTGCTAGCAACATTGTCAAGCAGCTGTAAGATATATGTGTTACTGCCATGACAAATATGAAGCGGTGCAACTGCTCAAGACCTTGATATGACACAAATGGCTCGTAACCCTGAAAAAACAGAAAAAAATGAATATACACGACACCAGAAAAAACTTCTATAATACAAACCGAAGATAGAAATCAGTTATTTCCATTGCCAAAATAATTCAATTGGAAAAGTTGAAGTTTCCTTAGGTTATGCAAGATCATCGCATGTTCAAAAGCAATGACTGATGAGATTTTAATTAGAAATTAGCGATAAACCACATGCCTTTTTGCAGGAATTCTGACTAAAGGTATTCAGCATTCTCCTGTATGAATGATTCAGGAAATATTCTGCTAACATCTTACGTTCCTCGGAACCATTGTTCTCTTTCTCTTCATCAATCTGAGACCTGGTGCATGGAGCAAAAGCACGATCATAAAACTTGGACGGGATGCAAATATTAGCTATCAGGCTTGAGGTGGCCGTCAGAAGAAGAGAGATAAATCCAAGCAGCATCAGCTCTGTCACAAAATTTGAGAAGCAAAGATTGGAGATCACAGTAATCAATCATCAGTATTGCAGAAATAAGCTTATTATTAAGATCTTTCTTTGCTGAATCTAATATGAAGACCAAGTAAGAATGTGGGATAAATACCTTCTTTCATTTTCTCAACAGCTTCAAGCAATGGTTTGCGATTAGTTTTACGCAACCACTGTAATATGCAGAAAAAATTTCGTCAGCTACTTTGGTCTAATACATTAATATGAAGAATGAAATGCAAATGTTAGATGATAGAATTGTCAGCTGAAACAGTCTTCCTGATAATAAATATCCCAATGCATTTGCGTTCATAAACTTACGTTGTACAATCTATCCCAGAAGAAAAAGGAAAAATACAGAAACTAGCATTGTAGCTAAAAGATAACATCCCTTGCATAATGCCCAACAGACCAAAGTCAAATTCAAAATGCAAGTGATACTTGCATGTTTTTTGCTTGCTACTGGACAAGCTTCCATAATTTTGGCAAGAGCGTTAGTTCAATCTAGCTTCCGTCTAATAAATGCCTAAACTTTGTTTGCAGTCAAATCTAAGAGACCTTTGTTAACTAGAAACTTGCAGCAAGAACAGGGAGGTTTGCACCCCAGGAAGTTTTACCAAGCTGCAGATATCTGTCTAAATATGGCTTTCCTCTAGATCAGCCCAAAAAAGGAAAGAAAGAAAGAAAGAAAAGACAAACACCCATCCCGGGTGATCTCTCAAAAGGCGAGCACGTGTACATTTGGTTCCTATATTCAGACAGGACTAAACTAGAGAAATGTCGATGACAACATTTTAAGGTCCCACGGCAATCCCAGGGCTAAAATAGAACTTCTAAGTCAAATCGCTAAGGGAGCTTGGAATGTTGATGAAAATCAAAAGAAACATGCCAAATATACAGGAATTTAATATATGATGGGAAAATTGGCAAAATGGTGCCCAAACGATTATTCTTTTTTACCACAGATGCCTGAATGAAAAACTAACTATCACTGCATCATGAGGAATTTTCTAGACATATATTACGACCAGGCTGCCCATTCACGAATTAGAAATAGCTAGCTATAATAATAGCAGAATGGAAGTATTCATTAAACGTACTATGAGAAAGAATTTATCCCGAAAAATTAACAAATGGAACAAATTAGCAAGTAAACAAGAAAAAGTTTTAAGTTTTGTCACCAATAAATGATGACCAACATTTGCGATTCATTCATGGATGCAGATCTACCATCTAACGCCATGGCCTCAAAACAATGCACAGGAGAATGTGTTTGGGGAACTCTCCGTATATACTGGAGAGACTCAAGATGATTTCTGAAATGATACTTACTGTACTTAGCCGGTGAATTGAGCGCTCCACGACCAACGAAACTGTGACAAAAATTGTCAATACCGTAGCAACGGACCATGTTGGTGTCAGACCCAGAGATCTAACTTCTTGGGTATTCTCTGACATACTGAAGATTGCTGATCGTGGTGGACAGATTTAGCTCAGGCTTATGACTTAGCCCAGATACCAGTTAACCATCAATTCCAGCATATTCTCCAAATAGGTAAAGCCAAAACTTCGCTTTTGATGCATATGAAAAAGCATCCACGACATGAAGTTGTCACATGATCTGTCTCATCAGGCACAGCCACACTAAACTATGATTTCTCAAGCCAATTGTCCCAATAGAACCTGCGATGATTCAGAAAGTTTCTTTAAGATGAATCTTGAGGCTCGTGACGACCCAAAGTGTGAGAAGAACACTTCAAGGTCTCCAAGCGAAAAAAGAAAAAAATATATTAATACCGCAATATCCCGAGATGGAGCTTTCCTTCCAGAAAATCAAACTTTGCCCCAGTCACTGAGAAGGTCGACTTCAAACGCTATAATGAACTCACTTTCTTTGCCAGTGACTGCAGGTTGACCCAGCCCCTCCTCTGATGTCTAATGCTACTCGGACTTGCAGCTTCTTAAGAGATCTTTCAGTCACTCAGGCTTATCGCACTCCAAAGTAGAGGGTAATCTCCAAATCAGGAAATAGAAACACGCTCCAACTCTGAAAACGAGGGAGGACTTAACTTAACCCTTCTATTTCTTTCTCTCTCTCAACTTAAAGGTGGGATCTTTCTTGTGCAAGAGCACATTCGATTTGGTGGACCAGTGGATGCCGAATATCACCGATGAACCAAAATGATCCAGCGTTTCGAGATCAGAACACCTCTAAGATTTCAGAAAATGAGATTAAAACGTTTGAAGTGGGTCTGTTTGCCAATCGTTGGAGATGCAGAGAAGTAAAAGAAGAAGAAGAAGAAAGCGCGTCGCATTTTTCACCAAATGCTAGATATTACTGTTGACACATTGCACGGGGGGTACTCTGTTTCTTTTCCTTTTCTTGAAAACACCGGAGCTCGCTGTGAAATGAATGAGAAGAAATAGAAGAAGATGATGACAAAGGTAAGAGAGGTTCTGGAGTGAATCTTTGAGGGTGGCCTACCATGAAAAAGGCAGGAGAGGAGGCTCAGGCGCCCAGTTCCGAACAGACTGTTTGGTTTCGTTTTCTTATGGAGATTCTGGAATGAACATGCAATTTGCCCTCACCTGGAGATCTGCCGGGCTGGACAAGCACTCTCTCTCTCTCTCGTTTTTCTTAAAGAAGTAAAAAAGGTATTCAATCAAAGAAAGTCGCAAGATGGTTCCCGGAAAGGAATCCCAGAAGTTTGGGAGTGATTCTATGCATTCCATGACACGGTGCTCTTGTTGATTGTTCACTGCCTGATTGAAATTCAGCGATCTAACCAGGAAATTTGTGATTTTTCACTTTTTAATTCGACAATGAAAAGTCTACAAGGTAGGGTGCCTCTCTTAAACATCATAAACTCCCCGAGATCGGAAAAAAGAAAAACGAAACGAGGCATTTTTACAATGATTTATAAGATTAATAGATAATGACGGGGCAAATCCTAAAATATCTACTGAAGTCTCAAGACTTTCATTTTATTCACGTCCTTAAACTTTCACTTCAATATATTTTTGATATCGAAATGATTCAATTGGATCATCAATTGTTGATTTTATAATTTGAGAATACCTTTGAATAAAAGTTTCAAAACTTAAAAAGAAGTAAATTTGAAGACTTGTTATGTAATTGCCTCCTATTCATAACATAATACCAGAAAAAACAATCAATGAATATTTGAATAAGCATGTCATATTCAAATTTTTTATTAGTCTCTTTTATATTATTGTACGAAATATTTTAAGAAAATAATTTTCGTATTCATAATAACAATAGAAATTCGTCATGTATATTTGAGAATATTCTCTCATCGTAAATAAAAGAGCAATGAGAAAGAAGAAAAAAGTATGCTGATACTCAATGTGTTGAAAAGAGATATCTGAGCAAAATTGAGTGAGTAATGTCTACCATCCAAAATATAGAGAAAAGATTTTGAATAATTATGTATAGTATCATTATTATCTCAAAAAAAAAAAAACTCGCATTGAGAATGAAAATGAAAGGGTAAGATTAAATGAATCTTAATAAGGATGAGAATGTATGATTACCATGAAATCGCGGTCTCAACACGCACTGTGTCTACCGATTTCAAATCACTAATTAGTAATTACCACGACTTCAACTCCCTCCTATCGTTTCTCCCTTGCGCTATTCAACTCCCCTTCTTGACCCTTTGCCAATTGCTATCTGGCTTTACTACTCTTCTTTTATATTCATTTAGATTCCATAGAAAATCATAGAATATACTTGATTAAAAATGACCATTTATACTGCTTTCAAATATAAATAAACGAAAACATTTTCATCATTTTGATGGAAATATTTAGTCATGAACCGTCATCAACAATAAAAGTATTTCACATTGATTAATATTTCAACACGATGCAAACGCTCGCTTTTAGATAAAAATATCGTTCAAATCATATATTTTTCAAGAAACGAATGAATATTTATATGTCAGAAATTTAACAATGTAATGTTAAATCTAAATCTCACACAAGGACATTGCTTCTAACCTGCTTACTTGGAGTCTTTCCGTGCCATGGCGTTTGAATAATTCAAAAGTTGCATTTTTTGGAGTGCCACTAGGACTTAATTAGTATTTAATGTTTAGACTATAGTACCGCTTGAGCTAAACTATTGATTTTTCAAGTTTTAGTGTAGCTTCACTTTTTTTCATGAGACGTGATTTTGCAAGTTTATTCATTTAACTAAATCCGGACAAAAAATAAATAACATGTGGGACAGACCATGTGCTTAGCAAATTAATCTAACGTATTAGGCGGCCTAATCAAGGTTAACAACCATTTCTTGACTTTGATTAGGTCCAAATTCATAGGTTATTCTTTCCAAAAAAAGATGAATATTTTCTTAGTTATAAAAAGGAAAAATAACACAAATTGCTCATGAATTTTGGTAAAATATGTGATGTGATTCATATACTTTCAATTTGTTCAATGTGATTCATAACAATTTGATACATACTCAAACTAGTCATTGAATTATATAAAAATATTCGAAATGATCCATGAACTTAAATTAACGTATGGATCATATTGAATTTTTTCATAAAGTTTATGGACTGATTTAAAAATATACAAAGAGTTTAGGGACCACGTTGAACAAATTAGAAGTTTATAGATCACCCCACACATTTGGTCAAAATTCATGAATCATTTATGTTGTTATCCCTTTCAAGAACTTTGAGAACATAAATAAAAGAAAGTAATGACGAAATTCAAAAAGAAAAAAAAAATTGTATTATGCCAACTCAACTTGCACGACACATGCGCTTATATGTGCATCTATCGGACCACCATCACGTACAATGCGGAAACAACACCAAAGTTAATTTTACCTTACGCTTAATTTGATAATTAGTCTAAACGGGGGGGGAGAGAGTGTGTGTTTTGGTGGTCCTTCCAAGATTTGCAGAGCAAAGAAGTACTTTTGATTATCGCGATCTGTGCATTGGTCATGCATTGCCAACATAGTAGTGTGACATGTAACACGACTGCCAATGATTAGAACATCGTCGTGCTAATAATCTCTTACAGAAATTAACAAGAAAGATTATTTCGAGATTTCGCACATATATAATGATACTGAATAATTACATTCTCGTGAAGTGAAATCTTTTTATATCCCGAAAGTATGGTGATTGATGTCTTCCACTAACCAAGAACACCCCGAAGGCATGAAATCTCTAATGCGTCCTCGTACTGTCATAAATATTGGGATCGATTCGTCTCGATCGGATCCAGGGGGGGCGCAATGCGGGGGAGGCTGGTCAAATTAGGACGTCTCCTTTCTTTAGTTTACTCCTCTGGTCTCAGCAGGCGTCAAGACTGAAGACCAGCTAATCGTAGAAATCTCAATCTAGACCAACTTCAATGAGTATCGACCATCGAATTCAAGCTGCATGCACGACCGAATTAACCATATAAGGATGCTCACACGACAGTCGGAGCACATCAAACACATTCTCTTCGATTTTTGCCGGGACATCCGAATCCTCCGCGTTGACTCGATCCATTCGAAAGATCCCAGATGGTCATCAAGCACTCGAGACTCTATTTTCCCTTTCTTTCCGTCCTTCAGTTTTTGTCGATATTGATGATTACCTCTTATTCTCATGCACATGACTGCGCCCCATCAAGGAGGGACTGCCGTGATGGGTCGTCTTCAAACTCGACCATCAGATGCACGAGTCTTTCTCGTTCCCCATACCAATCGCAGGTCCAGTCGATCCCCATCGAGAACTCTCGACCCTTTCGCCATCGCACCATCTGCGACATCTTTATTAAAGCCGTCACTTCCGTGAAAGCCGCCATGCGTTGGTATTACCACAGTCCCGCGATCGAACAGTGCGAGATGCAGAGACGGGGTCCATACGTACTCTTTTGCCTGATCGAGCTCCGTCGTCAGCATTAAAGAAGCTCCTTTTTCGGTTTTCCTAGAGTCAGTGGACGTGGGTCCTCGTCCCCCTTTTTTGATGGAATGATTCGTGCTCGATTGGAACAGTCCTGGATGAGTTAAAAGACATTTTTATGAATTTTGTCTGAAGTTTTGCCTCTTGAAGTGGGCTCCCGGGAAGATTTTCTGCGTTCCATGCAGGAATGCTGTTCTTCACATTATCCAAGAACAGAAGATTTGCTTGTGCCATAGCCGAACTCGTATGATTACCATGACAATCGATCGGGGTTGCAGTCAGTTTTACTATAGATGCGACATCAGATTGTGCAATTTGAAGCTTAGATCATGCGATTGGGTAGAAGATTGAAACCTTTGATTGCGCTCGAGGAAAGATTAGGTATCCCTTTTTGACGGCCAATAAGAACTCCTTGAGCATAAATCTTGACTTGGAAAATGACATAGGGAAAAGCCAAAGTTCCATATGAATTTACTGGCAATAGATCTGTAGATTCACGTGTGAACTTTCTCTTCATTTGGCTTATGAGGTTGTCGATTAGTCAACAGCTACTCCCCCTAGTTCTTTCCTAACATATGAAGCCCAACCTCCAAAGTCAGTGTGCTAAAAAGGGGCATAAGTTCCATTCACAAAAACGAATGAGATCTACACAACAAAGCTCACATTCAAATCATCAAATGTAGATCCAAAAAAATTATTGAGTTTTGACTAATTTTGTTTACTGTGTTACTAGAAAATCGAGACTATCTTCTACTATAGATCATGTGCGGACAATTGACTTCAAAATGAACGGAAGTTACGCATGTTGCTCGAGCTCCCCTTAGGCTATCGGCTCACTCTTAAAGTGTTAATACTAAGAAAGTGACTCAAAACGGGTCTAGAAGATGCACTAATTCGACTTGCCAATAGATAGTGCGATGTTCCGTCTCCCTCTCCAGTCCAGCTTTCATAAAGATGCTTTTATAAAAAAGCTGAAAAGATGAAAACATTCCTCATTTGCAAAAGGATTAGCATCAAGCACGAGACTTTGGCTAACATGTGGAAACAAATCAATAGGTCAAAGATAAGCCAATTTGGTCATAATGAGATCTTTGGCAGCAAAATATGCAGGGGAATCATGAGAGTTTGATTGTCGGGGTCCAGGCACGCCTCTTGCAGCATGGAACCCCTCAGACCAATAATTCAGCGCTAGGCCAATGTGATCATCCCAGTGCATGTGCTAATATGCCGGTCCCCTCAATTACATTCTCTACCTAATCCAACCCATGACCCTGGCCAAGAGCCATTTCAGTGTCCGTTGCATCAAGCACATTCCCAACTGCATGACGTCCTGATCCCAAATCCTATATGAGGTTTCATGAATCAGTAGTATATATGAGAAGTTCTGAACCAAACACTGCACATGATAGCTAGTAGCTAGGCCCGATGGCAGAATGCGACTCCTATTTATTCATTCTCGGGACAGATTACCTAAATTTATCCACCCTATATAGCACCTCCGAATCTGGCTCCACTTTCCCTTTTAATGATAAAGCTGGTTTGACCTGATCCGCGATGATGCCGACTCTCCTGAGCGTAACATCTCAGCCACGTACGAGCGAATTCAATGCCCTACGAAAGCGCGTTCGATTTTGAAGTCGCCAACAAGGCTTAATTTGAGCTTGTGGCCATAGATTTAATTAATTAATTGGTGGATGAAACCAATCACAATGTACGAAATAAATTTATATTGTGTTATGCTTTTTAGTGAAACTCCCTGCATGGCAATAGTCCAGCACACATTGAACATAGATTAAACGCATTAGACCAGCCAACTCACCAGCTTGAATGCACCAAAAGATTTAATGGCCAGTCGACACCAACCGATCTCCAACGAACACGACCATGCGTCGTCTTGCGTTTTTTTCTTTCTCAGCGTGCTCAACTTGATATTGAAAGCAAAATTGATTAGACCACTTGATGGGATTATCTTAGCAAAAATTGAATTATTTCCCCTTACAGATAACCAGCTTCAAAACTTGAACTAGCCAGAAAGACCGCGCTTACAGACCTTGTTTATACAAAAACTTTTCCTCTTATACTTTCTTCGCATGGAACAGATAATTAGCTGGACTACACTTGCCATAACTCTATAACATTTCTAGAATACGAGAAGGCTCTTTCAAAATTGGAGACTCGCAGTTACTCCACGTCTTCCTCTGTGGAAGGCTGCGCGTCGTCTTCTTCCGACTCTGAGGCTGGGATCCCCTCGGTCACTGCATCTTCAGTATCAGTAGACACGTGATCGGCAGATTCGCCCTTCAGCTCGTCCTCAGTGAAGAGGTCTCTCTGAACAGGCACGCTTTTCTGCTGCTGAGACGTAATCACACTCGCGATTGCTCTAAATGCTGCAGATGCCTTGTCGCTGTCCACCGCCGACTCTTTTTCGACATCATAACTGGCGGGTTCTCCTGACAATTCCTTCTCTTGTTGAGGCGGCGGAACAAAGAAGGGTATTTTACCTCTTTGCCAGTCATGCAGTATCATCTTCGCTGCAGTTGTCAGGTCTGGTTCACCACCCTAAATGAACCAAGAATTAGTGATTACCGAGTCAGGCTTCAACAATGGCCTCGTGCATGCAAAACTATCTTTAAACATCTAAAACTACATAAGCAAAGCAAGGATGGAAAGGTAGCTTGCTTACTACATATCACACTAATCTATGCAAACAGATATACATCTAAATGCTGAGACTCCTCTCATGGAGGAAGAGACAAACCTTCAACAATTTGCCAGTTGATTTGCATAGCTGAACTAAAAAATCATTGTCATCTTCCCTGAAAAACCAAGATAGTATAGTTTATTGCCAGGACAACTGCGTGTTTAAACCGAAAAAGCAAGGACATGATTTGGTAAATAGCAGTCCAAAGATAACGACGACCTAAATACCAAGGACTTTGTTTCTTAAATCCACATTAGGTTGCATAAATATACTGTCAGTTGGAATCACGTGATTCTAAGATACTATGTTAAGTAGAACACAGATGCCGAATAACACGAATGCAATGGATTCCCTCACGTATGTCTGATTCTCTTTTAAATGTCGGTCTTTGAGATCCAAAAATCCTGCCTCAGGCTCTAAATGTCCAGTAAAAAAACCTGTTTTTAAATTGCAATACCACACTGAGCAAGAAACTTGTCTTTGGAGATGCTGACATTGAGCAAGACACTGAACTAGATCATCTTCGAACACTGTTAATAGGCCACTATCAAGAAAGATTAAATGACGCAAACATTGCAATATAAGCCCTTAACTAGAGGCACATATAGTTATACCAGTCTTTTATCTTATACGCTCTTTGCAAGTGTTCCCTTTTCACACGTTTCAGGACTTCTCCAATATGTTCAGAAGCATCCGCCAAATTGGTGACTCTCACCTGCAAGTACAAGATAACTTTCACTCAAACAGATAAAGAAATATCAAAACACAGATAAAAAGTCCCTCAAATCATCACTATTTGACCTGGACCTGTTCTCAAAATTTCCACATGTACAAGATGTGTGACAATGGGGGCAAACTTTAATCTGGTCTCTATAAGAAGTACGAAAATAACAAGAAACCAATCTGCAAAATGTAACCAAAATCTAGATCTTCAAGCTTAAACTATATTTTGGGTAGTGCATTGAAGAATAAAAGCCTTCTTCAACAAGCAAATGAAAGAGTTCGGTCCATTCCGAGTTGAAAGGAAACCACCAAATAGCACCAATTACAGAAAAATTCCAGAAATCAAATGCAAGCTCTTGATGAATAAATACTGCTTGTCAGAAACTGTCTTTTCATTTGCCATAAAACAAGATCACGTACCACGCCTTTCAATACAATGTCTGTTTCAGAATCGCTATTCTGATATACAACTCCAGGGCAATCAATCAAGAAAATCCGTTTTGTGAGTGTTATATATTGCCAAACTTTTGTCTCCCCTGGGATTGGAGCAACCTTGCAAACCTATAGATGGAAGAAACAGACAAATAAATGACAAAGTAGCTTGTAAATCCAGAAATTACTTGTGAGCACTGCAAACAACAGACTAATTAGAATCGAGAAAGTGGGGTAGAATATGGCAAGCATTATTCCGCACACTGGCAAAAAGAACCTTAATCGAGAATCCTCTTGCAGTCAACATACACTCCACTATTCATCTAAAGACAGGAGTAGTCATAGGTGATAACTAGCAGAAGAACGACGAACTTACATTCTTTGTCCTCAAGGTGTTGATCACTGATGATTTTCCCACATTTGGATAGCCAACAAATCCCACAGATATTGCCTGCTTGTCACTTTTCAGGCGAGCGAATTGCCTCAACACTGAGAGGAGCGAACCCTGAATGGCAACCATTCTTATTAGCCAGAGCACAAAAACAAAGGTTTCCAGCAATACATTACTAACCACACAAAGGTCCCCAAGAAGCAAAACAGAAGATAACGCTAACTTTAAATGGTGAATCATTACAACAACTTAAAAACAAGAGAGTATAACAGTTTCAAAAGCCCAAAAAATAAGAGGAAAAGCACAAGGCTAGTACATGAAGCTAAAATTTCTAATTGCTGCAAGTCGATCCCATGTGTCTCCCCAAAAAGAAAGAGCTTTTGCCATATACCTTGCCAAATGACTTGTTAATGCTTGCATGGAACGCAAGTGTAGGGTATTCCCTGGATAGTACTCTAAGCCATCCCTTTGTGGCCCAAGCAGGAATCAGATCACACTGCATTGCAGAATCAATTTCAATAAGATGTACAAAATTTGGGAGAAATTAGCTTCCAGAGTATCAAATATTCCCAAAAAGAACCTTATTTAGGAGAAGAATCATATGCTTATGCTTGCAATGCTCTTTTAAGTGCCTCTCCAAATGACGACATCTTGTACCCTGTGGATCCCTAGCATCCAAAACCTTGAACGAAATATGTCAGCATTTGTAGTGAGATACAGGCCAGAAGAAGCAAAGAAAGAACGAGAGCCAGAACATGAGGGAAAATAAGCATAAATGAGAAACCATGGAGTAACAAAAATATTTCAGGTAAAAGAATTCTCCAACTCCAGAGTACAGATAAACAACACAACAAGAGCAAGATGGACCAGCAAGGATCGAGTATTGGATAAATGCTCCCACATCATATTGGCAGGCTTTATTCTTCAAATAGTAGACCAATACCAATCCACTCGAAAAAAAGAGTGAAGTACCTGAACAACCACATCTGATGAATCTATGACTTTGTAGAGTTCACCCCATATGCGCTTACTTTGACCCTTCTCAAACATTGTATGGCGCACCAAGTCTCTGAGTCCATCTTCTTCATTCCCTTCTGCAGATGATCCATGCTTCTGCTCAAAAGCATCTGCACGACAAAAGGCGATGAGGATGAAATGCACTGCTAATAATTGCAAATATTATATTAATGAATTGCCATTAGCAGATTAAAGGACTAACATGGTTAAAAAACAAAGAAACCTTTGACTAAAAACATATGAGGCCACTTCCCTGGTAATAAAATTTCCTCATTAAATTTTTGAATCAGAAGAGACTGCCCTATTGCACACTCAAACTACTGATATAATGATTAAAAAAGCATCCTCTGACCACCCCAGCCAAAAACAAACGACTAATAATCAAGAAGGGGAAAGTTCATAAAGAAAGGACATTCACCCTGAGATCCTCCGGCTCTCTTAAGTAATGACTCATAATCTGCTGCCAAGGGATTCGGCCGCTTCCTCTTCTTTTTAGGGCCAAATGCATCCTCGAAAGGTTCTCTATCAAGTAGATGAACTCTCGCTTGCTTCACATGCATTTGAGAGAATGCAGAAAACAATTAGGTAATTAAGAGTTGCATGGTATCCACAAACAAATTAAGCCCATTGTGGGCCAAAATACGCAATTACAAAATAGTAGTCTAATTCACCCATGCTACTTATAGTTGATAGCTTGTTTGCAAATAAGGAAGATAAATCAATACAAATCTAGGCCGCAGAACTTGTAAAGTAGCTAAATATCTTTAGATAAGTTCTTGAAAAGTCTCTTACTTTCTTAGGATCATTGAGGAGTGACAGGGGCAGCTTCCTTTCCTTCAAAATAACATTATAATTACTTGACATCCGACTTTGCAGCTCCTCCCGGAAAAATTCAAGTTCTTTTTGATTGACAACTCTTGTATTCCCTATATATGTAAAACAAGAGCAGCCATGAATCATCTCAACCAGCAGAATGAAATATCTGAACTATAGGTCGATTAATCGTTGTCAAATATCAGATCAAGACCAATTACTCAATTCTATGTAACGCTCAACATATCACCAACAATGTGAATACTGCATCATCACCAACAAATACTGCTATCGCAATAAGAAATCATCCCGCTATCTGCCCTGCAAGCTTTCTGGGTACATAAGGAGCAAGTATTCCAAACAACAAAGCAAATCATAATTTCACACACTCCTACGAGGGAGCAGCGGTCATAATCAGTTGGACGCACCGAACCAGCGACGATCCGGTTGAATGCGTGTGCTCGGGAGCTCCTTGGACTGAAGCTCGTGGCTGAGGATCTTGCCCTTGCTATTGCGCTTGGGCCTCGAATTGTACATCTTGAGGCGCCGGACAGTGGCGGCGCTGCGAGCCTCGCTCTTGCCATCCTTCCGGTTTGCGTCCAGGGAGTGCTTCGGCTTCCCCGATACGTTGACCTTCTTCTCCTTCTTCGCCATCTTCGACGGTGGAGAAATGACTGGAAAGACGAACAATTGAGGAGTGCAGACCAACAGAGCAAAGATTAGGGTTTAGAGCAAGCGGAGGAGGCGGGCGGAGGCCGACATAACAACGTCCTCGGACGTAGCCATCTGTCACCAAGTTCACATGATTTATGGGCCCAGCTTTGATGGGCCTAAGTTTAGTCGGCGGATCCGTGCACTGTTACCTACTACGGGCCAAGTTGTGCTTCTACCTCTCTGTCAAGGCCCAGTCCATATCGGCGCTCAAGAATCGGTGACATACTTGATTTACTAGGATTAACCTCCGGCCTAAGATAGGATAAAATTAGACATTAGCCAAACGGTCCAAATAAAAATATCCCATAAAAGAGGTATGAAAAAAGTGGATAGAATTTCTTGTGTATATCTGTATTCATATATTTTAATTTCTTTCTATTCTATGATATATATATTCGGTATATATATTACATATATTAGGTATGCTCATAAAGTACTTGTTTAATAATAAAAAATATTTATTAAGGAGGGGTGGAAGAGAATAAATAAATAAAGCAGAGGAAAAATTATTGGAGAACGAGTAGATAAAAATGAAGTAGAAGTATCCTAATTTTAAATCAACCGGTTCAAACTTGAGATAGATTTTTCCTATTCAATGCATCTCATTCGTTTTTGTATCTCTGGTTCTTGTCAAGCTTCATGATTCCTCCCTAGTTTTTTGTTTACTTCGAAACTCCACAAAACTAATGAAAGAGTTGAAGTTATTTCCGCTCCATAGCTCTTTAATCCGTGTTAAAGGTCCACAAAAGTAGCAAAAGGGTCAACAGTCATATTTTTCCGTTACTTTGTGGTTATATAAAGTTTCATAAAAATCACGAGAAAGTCAAAATATTGTACTTTTCGAAATCGGGACAATTGTCAAATAAGTCCTAAACCTTTTGCTACTTTGCCGATTCAGTCCTAAACCTTTTTTTTATGCCAAATCAGTCCTAAACTTTTTGCAACTTTGCCATTTAAGTCCTTCCGGAGGATTTTGGCTAGAAAATGCATACGTGGCGACGACGTGACGGACCGGAGCTTGCCGGCGACTCACCCTCGATGACGTGGCGGCGACGTGGCACAAAAAAAATTTAAAAAAATTCCAAAAATTCAAAAAATTCAAAAAAAAAAAAACTCACTTGGCCGGCGAGCTCCGGTGGCTGACGGAGCTCGCCGGCTACTCCAGAGGCTGGGTCGGCCCTCACCGGCCGCCGGCGAGGGAGCTCCTCCTCCCTCGCCCAGATCTGCAGCAAGGAGGAGCCCTCTGCAAATCTGGGCGAGGGAGGTCCCTCGCTGCCTACAAGAGGGAGGAGCTCCCTCGCCGGCCGCGGCGAGGGCGGCCACCCCCGCCCTCGCCAGCGGCCGGCGAGGGTCGGCCAGGCCTCTGCCACCGGAGCTCGCCGGCCAAGTGGGTTTTTTTTTTTCGAAATTTTGGATTTTCTGGAATTTTTTTAAATTTTTTGTGCCACGTCGCTGCCACGTCATCGCCGACAAGTCGTCGGCGAGCTCCGGTCCGCCACGTCGTTGCCACGTATGTATTTTCCGGCCAAAATCCGCCGGAAGGACTTAAATGGCAAAGTTGCAAAAGGTTTAGGACTAATTTGGCATAAAAAAAAGGTTTAGGATTGAATCGGCAAAATAGCAAAAGGTTTAGGACTTATTTGGCAATTGTCCCTTTCGAAATCACAATGGTAAATAGTCATTTTTTATCTCCTTTGTTGGATTTAGCATTCAATAACTAATTTACCATGTTGACGTTGGTGTAGCTTGTTTATAGCTTCATGAAAATCACAAGAGAGTTAAGGTATTGCCAAACCCTTTTGACATGTAGACCATACAATAATTATGTATTGATTGAATGTATTTATCTTCGTCAATGCATTTATGATTCATTTAATAACGATATGTGGGAAATTATTATCAATATCATTTTCGCATTTTCGCATTTATTTATATCGATGCATTGTTCATACCAAATGGATAATTTTATGGGTGTACTCATTGCTGGAAAAATATCACAATGCGACACGAGAATCAATTAAAAAAGGATCATATAATTAAAGTTAGGAATTCAATTGGCACTTTAGGGACAGTGCTTCAATATGTGAATTTTTATTTACTTTACCATTTAATCACTAATAATCTTATATTGGTAACAACTCGAAAAATTAAAACAGAATTTTTAAGAAGTTAACTATTATTAATGGATGTAATGGGAGCATTTTAAGTTTCGATCGTGCAGTAACATTGTTTTGAATTTATTAAATAAATATCCAGTTTTGTTACTACGATTCACCAAACAATTCATATGACATAACAAAATTTATAAATTCCAAATTACATCTCATTCAATCCAATTTTATCCTAACTATAAATTCAAATGACTAAACACAATCTAGGATATAAATCGCAGGGTCTTCGATTAAAATTTTGTTACTCACTAAACATATGGAATACGATTGATTTATATATGCCACATGGCACAAACTTTTGAATTTCGGTACACTCTGAATTGTACAATTATATGGTTTTTAAATCATTTATATTTTCACGAAATGAATGCGCCATCTAATTAACAATGATTATAGAATTGGGAAAAGTAATTTCACAGCGGGCGCTGATTGTTAAATGTAAGCCTTCCAATTTATAAATAGAAATCAAGAAATGATAGATCATACGGAAAAAGAAAGATGCGCATGTTCAGTCGCGGAGTGACATTTCCAGCTTAAAGGTTTCGCTTCTGCGTCGAACGATAGGTGTCGCAGCTCGGTACGCATTCCGTTGCATCCCACCTCCGAGATCCGCCATGGATCGGCTGCTCAAAGCTGCGAGATCTTCTGGTTCTCTCAACCTGTCGAATCGCTCGCTCATGTGAGTTTCCCCATCGCCTCCGCCCGTCAAAATCCCCGTCAATCAGCTGTTCTCACCGGAGCGCTCCGCAATGGACGGATGCGCGATCGTTTGCTCGATCCGTTTGTGTCGTAGCTGGCTCTGTAAATTTTCGTTTTGAAGCACGAGTTTCTGCTTCTGCCGTGTCTATGAATGTGAATGATCAAGTTCTCTCGGTCAGCATTAGCATTACCGACGCGTTTGGAGCTAGTTCGTTTTGTTACGATCCGGCTTATGTGACCTGCGAGTGGCGACGAAGGTTGACAATGGATGTGGATAAGCCAAGAGCGACTTCGATTAAAAAAAAAAATACTCTTAAACTAAGAATATTAAATCGCCGTCTCCTCTCTTAATGTTGTAATGGTTTGAAATATTTGGCTGTGCTTTCTTTGGGGACACAATGGAAATGGTGGACATTGTCTCGAGCTCTGTGTTCGATAGCAAGTTGTGGATGAACCGGTTGAAATTATGGTTTGGTTCCTAGTTCAGCTGTGCTCAATTTTTTCGCTGGTGATTCTTTTCTTTCAGCTTGCTATGTTGTGCATGCTAAACGCTATTTGTTTCCCTGTCATTTTGAACTTCAGACTACTGTATATTAACTCCGGTGTAGAATAATGAAATGAAATCAATTATATACTTTGTTAATAATGTCCATGGGAAAATATTAGTGAGGACTGAATATGGGGGAACAGAGCAGATGGACCATCGACTGCTCTGCACCTTCAGCTTTATCTTTCCTGTCACTTTGAATAAATCTTGATGCTACATGATGGATTTACTCATAATTGCTCATTGGTTGATACTGTCTGCTCCCAGAGACGTGCCCAATGAGGTTTACCAGATTTTAGATGCAGTTGGTGACGGTGAAAATTGGTGGGAGGTAGTAATTATTCCTCTTCAAATTTTCTTTTTATTTAACTTTCAGACTTTGCTTATTGGATCTCGATGATGGATTTTTGTAGACTGTGGAGCTACAAAAGCTTATTCTGGCTCATAATAACATTGAAATTCTAAAAGAAGATTTGAAAAACCTATCCCTGCTGACTGTGCTGAACGTAAGCCATAATAAACTCATCCAGCTTCCAGCTGCTATAGGAGAGTAAGTATTCCAATTCTCATCTAATCTCAATTGATTTTCCTATTTTAAGTGCTCTTTATTTTGAGTGCTATCTTTCTCAGGCTTCCAATGCTTAAGACGTTAGATGTCTCCCACAACTCAATTACTGGTTTACCTGATGAGATTGGATCTGCAAATTCTCTTGTCAAGTAGGTTGCTGCATCTTCTTTATTTTTTGATGTTCTTGCTACTCCTCCTCAGATCACATTTACTTTCATCGTGGAAGAGCTACTCATCCTGGATAGTAGTCCAATTTCGATCTGCTCATGGAAGAGTCACCTGTTTGGATCATTTACTTAATATTTCCTCTTTCTGTTTACCATAGAGCTTTCAAAGGAAGATTTCTCTATGACTATCATTTAGAATAAGTAGCTTAATTCTGCACTTTAGAGAGATATGACCTGTATTGAGTGCATCCTGTCAGCTTTGTTTAATGGTAATACACAACAAGAGACTTCTGCTGCATGTTGGGACGATCACTCTATTTAAATTTGATCGTAATGTTTGACCTCTCCTGTGCACGAAAAGTGATTACGGAATATTACCATCCAACAAAATCATCGCGCAGTCACTGATAAGACTAGCATATGCAAGATCAATGATTGTAGGGCTAGGGTATACGCAGAACATTAGCATTCAACACCAATTTCATGTGCTGGTCAGGATGGTTCCTCGTCTTGATTATCAGAAGGTGTCTGCATCTGGTTTGTTGTGTCACAACAGGTTGTATACATTTTCTGATTTCCTGTTATCCTTTTACAGGTTTGATTGCTCAAACAATCAATTGAAGGAAATACCTATCTCTCTCAGTAGATGTTTGGACCTTTCAGAATTTAAGGTAACTTTGGACCATCTTGATTGATTTACGTTGACTCACCATTTTCAAGTTACATAATGGCAGCTCACACTGTAATGTCAGCTGAGCTCTGCATAGATAAATTTTACTAATCTATGACCTTTGCATCATTTATCAGTAGATCAGCCAGAGAATCGTCTTTTTATGTCTGAATAAAGTATAATCCTTGAGAAGTTTAATGATAGAAAGTTCTCACCTCGCAAACTTTATCCTTACTGATGTTTATGCAGCTAATTGTTAGAACAAATCTCATGACTTATCTCTGCACGCTGATAGTCATTTGATTTTTTGAGATAATGATTTCACAGCTGAAATACGTTTATGCCTTCTATATATAAGCATTCATCTTTCCCTATAATATAACTTTTGGACATGTGTTCTGTATGACTTCTCTAGGCATCAAATAATACCATCATCAGCTTACCTGAAGATCTTGCAAACTGTTCCAAACTAACCAAAGTAGAAGTGGAGGTAGGTGTACTTGTTCCTTTACTTACTTGACCGGTTTACCTTTTAGGTCTATGTTAGTCTGCAAATCCCTCCTGCCAATCTTGCCAGGGTAACAAGTTGACAATTCTCTCTGGCCATATGTTTGCATCATGGACAATTCTCACAGAGCTCAATGCAGGCAAGTATATTCTCTTCTACTCTTCCTTGAAACCTTGATAATTGACTTCTCTCTTGTGTGTTGCAGCAAGAAATTTGCTCAATGCTATACCAGAAAACCTGGGAAACCTTTCCCGTCTCATCCGCCTGGACCTTCGTCAAAACCGTTAGTAAATCAATCCCAGTTTCCTTTCTGAATCTTAACTTTCCAGCATCACACTTCATTCTTTCATTGATATATCATGTTGTATTTCTGCAGGAATTTCTTCAATACCACAGTCAATCAGGGGCTGCTCTTCCTTAGCAGAGTTATATATGGGGTGATGTCTTTTCCTTTGCTAAGATAGTTCTAATTTTAGATCTGTGAGTTTTAATGTTGAACTTGAATGCTTGACTTCATCTTACAGGAATAACTCTCTGCATTCATTGCCATCAGAAATGGGGGAACTTTCTAAATTAGGCACCTTAGATCTGCGTGGAAATCAGGTGCGTGAAGTCCATTTTGTTTTTCCTTTTTGCCTACTTATTTGGAACAGTTTTGTAGACCCTAGCAGCTGGCCACATGTGCATTTTCTGTCAGGCTTTACTTTCTTTTTTCCTTGCTTTGATTTTACCAAGCCTGGGTTTTGGGCATCTTACCTTTGAGATTTATAGATGTTGGATGGGTCGATAATTTGTCCCTATTTATTCAGTTGAAAGATTTTCCTGTGGAGGCATGCAAGCTGAACCTTTTGGTCCTGGATCTATCCAATAATTCGTTAACTGGACTGCCCCCAGAAATTGGTAAGCTCGTCTATTGATATAACGGTTCTGGTCTGAAGATGGTTAACAATCCTACCTTTCTTTTCCTGTTCAATTCGTCAGCTTTAGATGTTGTGGAGACTAAGTAGGGAGTAAAATATAGTCTTGTCCGAGCATTTATCTTAACATTCGATGGCACAACCTTTGCTTCAAATATATGTTAAAAAGGTGGCCTCCTCGATACTTGCATTTGGATTTTTGTTTTGGCTTGTTATTTGTGTTAACAAGACTTGGGGAATTCAGTCCTTAACAAGATAACGAAGTTAAATTCCTATCCCTTTTGTAATTAGGACAATCTAGCCCTAGGGATAACATCCAACAATTTGTGGCGCCCTAGGATTTACTGAAGATAAAAGCAAGCTGTTGACCCTGGCCAATAAGTATTTATTTATGGGAAAGTGACACAAACAGTCCGTAAATTTTAGCCCAATGTGTAATGTGCTCTTTGAACTTTCAGTTTGTGCAATGTGGTCTCTGGACTTTAGCTCAATGTGCAATGTGATTCCTAAACTTTCAATTTGTTCAATGTGGTAATTTGGTCCTTGGACTTTTTGTACATGTTTAAACTTGTGAATTGAAAGTTCAAGAACTATATTGCACATTGGGCCAAAGTTCAAAGACCATATTGCACATTTGGCCAAAATTTAGGGATTATTTGTGCCATTATTCCTATATTTATTGATTTGTGGAAACAATACCGCATTGGAGACATTACCGAATTCTTTGCTTCTCTAGCATCTAAGTGATAGACTACTGTCACTCTTTTACTTGCTTTGCTTCATTGGAAGAAGGTAATCATCTCATGATGTAAGACAAACAGCTTGTTATATGTGGATTCATGGAGGAAGGAGTCATATAAAAGAGTGGGTCACGATTCTTAATGTCTGGTTGACTCCGCAGTGTGTCCATGTTTTATTATGTATATCAGAGATGAACACCATGGAGTACATCCTTACCAAACAAAAAAAAAAACACCATGGAGTACATTTGTCTCTCTCATATCCCCCATGTAGGAAATGAAACTCTTTTCTTTATCAATGTAGGCAAGATGACCACTCTGCGGAAACTTTTGCTTACTGGAAATCCTCTACGAACTCTTAGAAGGTTTGTAAGTTAATGTGCTGCAGATTCAATGCTTCATGAATTCACTTATACAACATTTTCCATTTTCAGCTCGTTGGTTAATGGACCTACATCTGCCTTATTGGGGTACCTTCGAAGTAGGCTTTCTGAAACTGAAGGTAAATGAGTCTGAGCATCATGCTTGCACTATTTCATTATTGTCTCTTTCCAGATCTTTAATGCTTCCGTAATCAGCTGGAGTTCATGACTTCATTATTTGCGAAATTTTGCACTCTTCATTATTTTTCTTTTGCCAATGATTTTGTCTCTTCTATTGCTGTTATGTCATCTTTTGGTATAGATTCCGAAGCTGCTACAACAAAAGACAATGTCATCTCAATGGCTGCTCGACTATCTATTGGTTCAAAGGTACATTGCTCATGCAATCTCCAGATAAGTCGTAGTATAGGAAAAATTGCAATTGTAGAATAGTGTTATTGGCGAAAGCTTCATTTAATGTGTAGAAACTATGAAGCCTGACGATTCACCATTTTGGCTGATGGATACGAACAAGAATGGGCAATAAAAGAGAAAAACTGATACGTCCCCTTTTGTCGTCATGCTATCATTAATCTAAAGCTGGTCCAGTGGGTCAAAAAGACATGGCTTAGTCTATCTTCAAATGTTGAAATAAATTTATCTGGTTGGAGAGGATTAATATGGAAGGGGAAAGGCACAATGCTTTTTTTTTTTCCGGGTGGCCAGCAACCAAAATTCTTTGGTTGGGTCACTTGATTATGTAAACTTGTATTGTAATGAGATGTTAAGAACTCATGCACACGAATGCACACTTAGTTTCAGCACTTGGTTTTAGATGACATGTGTAGACATTAACCACCTCAGTGATTAATGGAGTTGAATTACCTTTTATGACTCAGGAGCTCTCTTTAGACAGAATGGGTCTAAGTGCAGTGCCATCAGAAGTTTGGGAAGCAGGTGATCTAGTCAAAGTCAGTCTTTCTAATAATTCCATCCAGGAGCTTCCCCCTCAGCTTTCTTTGTGTGCTTCTTTGCAGGTAATTCGCTTTTCTTCTCCCCTTCTTCCATTTTCCCTCTATCTCAAAGTAGAGAACTATGGAGAACTATCAGCATTTTTTGTTAACTGTCCAAAGTCTACAGGCCTAGCATCCTCCTCATTTCATCCTTCTAATTTTTACTCCTTACTTTAGTTTATTTAAGAATTCACAAAATATTTCTTCCCCACTGAGAAAAATGTTTCCTGTCCTGGTTGTGTATAAAATAGACTTTGTAGTTAGGACCTATGTGGAATCTAATTATAGGATGGTAAACTCCATGGGAATTTGTGATCTGGAGACATGGCTGTCATTGTTATAGGGTAAATAGAATTGCCATGACTGTCTAATGTTCCTAAGTGTGTCTCAAAGTTATCTCTGTTTCCCTTTAAATCTGAATTGAGCTTTCAGCAAATAACCACAATTCCTCTCCTTGTTGTGAGGGAGGGAAGCCTATTGTAGCTGGTTTTTTGGTTCATAGGTAATAATATTCTTATGCATTTCCAATAGCAGTAGAGTCTTGATTGCAATACGATTCATGGATCTGTTGCTCTGAGATGCGGTACTTTTATCATATAGTAAATGTGAATGCAGTAGGTAAATTTTCAGCTTGGATATGTATGCTACTCCTAATGTTCTATTTTTTTCTGCCTAAAGGCTGGTCTCTATTTGTCTGAATGCGCAGACTTTGATATTATCCAGAAATAAAATCAAAGATTGGCCTGGTGAAATTCTAAAGCCACTTACAAATCTTTCTTGCTTGAAGCTGGATTATAATTGCCTTGGTCAGGTAATCCCAATTGTTTTCTACTTCAGTGAATTTGATGAGAATCAAGTACATGATGAAAAGCTTTATTTTCTGGCTATATCTTCCTTTGATTTGCATAAAACTAAGCTCTCTTAGGGAAAACAAGGAAAAAAAGAATGCCCATTCATTTTCATGTTGCTTTGCGCTAACCAATGCATTGTCATAAATTATTTGATTATGACCTTTGAAAGATAGTTGGTCATGTACAAAATAACAAAGTAAAACGTCCTCTTGAGTATGCACTTAGATCAAAAGACTATTGGACTCAATCGTGAGGTATTTTGGAAAGTTTTTTTAACCTTGTAACTGGAAGTTTAAGTTATAGGGAGCTCTTAATGCCAGAAACATGCTCTTAGTTTCCTACATGCAGTTATTTGGCTCGGTGAATGCCATGAGGTTGTTGGTTGTGTTTCAATCATTTTGTCTAAGAACTGTAACTATTGTCCCTAATCATTAATTATTTTGTGAATCATGACTGCTGATTCCATTTTCTTTTGTTGCCTCTTCCATATGTTTGAATAATTCTTATGTGACTGCCCTCCATGCATGACTAAAGATTCCTCCTGATGGATTTCAAGCTGTAAGAATGCTTCAGATTTTGGATTTAAGTGGTAATGCTGCTTCATTGCCAAGAAGTCCAGCATTTTCGTGCTTGCAACAATTGCAGGAACTATACATAAGGTAATAACATGGACATTATGGTTATAGTAAGTTCTTTTATATTCGTTTGTATCTCGTGGAATTTTTCATCTTTATTAGGCATAATGTCCTGATGCATGTGCAAAATTATATTTTGACTACATAGACAGATGCAGCTTCAAGAATTCCCATTGGATGTATTGAGCTTGAAGCACTTGAAAATACTTGACTTGAGCCAGAATTCCCTCCAAATTATTCCAGATGTAGTGCTCTCTCTCTCTCTCTCTCTCTCTCTCTCTCTCTCTCTCTATATATATATATATATATATATATATATATATATATTGCTTACAAGTCAGTATATCACCATGCACATATTTTGTTTATGTGGTTAGTCTTATCGCGGTAATAGAACATTTTTCATTTCGCATGCCTTCTTCATTTGATTTACAACATTGTGTGTTTCATTTTTTATACTGACATACAGGAGATTGGGACTCTTACAACTCTTACTGAGCTTGACCTCTCCAACAACAATATACCAGTGCTTCCTCCTCAGCTAGTAAGATTTGTTCTCTAAAAATGAAGCTCTGTGGAGCAAATAATTTTGGTATATTATTGTCTGTTGTGGTAGGCGTGTATCTTTATGTCACAGTTGGCTTTTTACCCAGAAATTCGTAGAATGTGACTTATATGTGGTTACTTTGTTACTTTCTATTCGCATTCATATGTCCATTTGAAAGGATATCAATTTCAGGAACTGTAAGAGCTCTTTTGACATTGTCAGAGTTGTGCTTATTCATCTGATATGTGTTGCCATGACCCACTTCCAGTCTAGATATATATCTCTATCTGGTTGTAGTAGAGTAGGCTATAATGGATGGTACTCTCAATAGAAAGTTCCTTGATCAGGGATTACTGGAAGCCAGCCTGCAGGCCTTAAGACTTGAGGGAAATCCATTGAGAAGGTATGTTGTACTTTTTCATTTTCTTTAGTCAGGTACTTGGGTTGGGACTATTGAGATGTCTTTTTGGTTTTACTTCTTCAAGAATGCTGGCTCGAGAGTCTTTGATTTAACTCCAGAAATGACCTTCTTAAAGGGATTGAGGATGTGTTTTACTGAAAACTTCATACTAAAGGAAAATATTTTCTTCGTCTCCCTTTATTGGTGGTTTAGGGAAAGTGATTTCCTTCTTTCCAGAAGGGGAAGACGTTTTTTCCCAATCTAAACTTGTTTTCAGTCCATGAAAAACGATTTTCGCAAATCGATTAGTTTTCTGTCATCCAAACACTAAAGAGTCGGAAAACAATTCTCCAGAAATGTTTTTCGTTCAAACAAACAGACTCTAAGAATGATTTTAGCTCCCGGTACCGTCAATGAAAAAGACTTGTACCGGTAAGAATTGAAACAGGAGTGGGTTGTGGGCCTGGGTGGCACAAATAAAACCTCTCCAGACTCCAACCTAGCGTATTTAATTGGAATATCATGCATAAAACTGCAACCCAAACAAACTCCTGCGTTTCTGCAACATCACTTGCATGCCATTCTTCTTGTCAGGGTCTTTTTCTGTAAGTGCGTGTGATTAAAGATAGGATATCTGTTGTACAATAAATTCTACTCCATGTTTTTCACATGTGAAATTTTATCTGTTTTCTTCAATACTTGCTTTGTCAAATTAATAGCGAAAGGTGGGCATTCACTTTTATAGTGTAGAGTAATCCAGTCTTCACTTGTACAGTATTCGAAGGACAATTCTTGATAAAGGAACTAAAGCCATTTTGAAGTACTTGAAGGACAAGATTCCAGGCTGATGATCTGCTTCTTCACTGTATACAATTTGTGCCAACTTTCTTGATGAGTTGAAAGTGAACTGCTATCTGCCTTTACCAAGGGATTCATTTTCCAAGTTGAATGGTTCTCATGTCTTAGGAGCTTGACGTTGGAGTCCTATAATTTTATGCAAGCTACTCGCATGCCTGTATCGTTTGTTGTCCCTATTTCTTCCTGGAGCTCTTTGATGCTTGTTGCTCCTCGATGTCAATGCTTTTGGTGCATTTGATCGAAGAACTCGTATTAAAGGACATCACCATCTTGTCCTGAACGACTCACAAAATCATTAAATATTCACTGGTCTTCCTATGAATTGGTTTAAACATGCACCATTCTGTAGGCCTGCGACCTGAAGTGGCTTAATGGTTGACAGTTCTGTTTTAAGCCATCATCACTGATCCCCAAATTTCTGATGGAGGTTGATAATTGCTAATTAACACCTTGAAGTTAGGGTCTGACTTCCCATCTGTCAATTTTTTCTCATTTAGTTCAGTAAAGCATCTTCGAAGGGTTGCATTGAGAATGTACATGCCAAGATGAAGGAAGTTGCGAATTCATAATGACTAATAATTTCCAGTTCATGCTTTTTCAGGTTGATCAGCGCTCTCAAAACTGAAAGCGTTAGAAAGGATTGTGGATTTTATAATATTTCGTTCACGTGCATCAGAATTGACTTCCGGCTCATTTGATATACTCGAGAAAAACCGACGAACTAAATAGTCTTTTCTAAAAATAATTCACCTTGAAAACGTTGTACGATGATGTCGAGTTTCTGGAGCTTACATTGTGTTGAAGTTTCGAATTTTGCAGTTTTGGAGCCTCGCTGAGGCATCGAGATACCGGTATACAGCCACATTTCGGTTGGTGGCTCTCCTTTCGACACCGTTAGTTTACTGGAACTGTTCTTATCCATGTATAACGAAGAAATCCAGCCTCTTCTTCTGATTTCAGGAGCTGGGGACAAATTTCAAGGGTCTATCGTTCGTGGTCCGATTTCCCTCCTCGCAGAAGTAGCCGGGCAGATAATTCTAAGCATCCCCATGTTGTGCCTAGTTTGATCTGAATGGGTTTTACCCTTTCTTCACGATTCGCTCTATTTTTGCATCTTTAGTCTTCAGTTGCTTCTTTATAGCGGGAACTGCTGCAGCAAAAGACGTTATAACCTCCATGGCTGCTCGGTCGCCTATCCGTTCAAAGGTACGCCGGCTTCCTGCAGTTTTCGAATTACCTGTAATATCTGCAAGTACAGCCTTTCCCTTAAGTTCAATTATAATGGTCAGGTTAGATACTTCATGTTAAGGACAGACAAGACAAGAGGGTAATCCGGGGGAAGGGATTTATTGCTTTTATTAATCACTATCCATCCTTTAATAAAGAATGGGGCTGGTGAACTGCTTAACCCCCCTCCTCGGGACTGAGAATTAGAAATTGAGTATTTAAGGTTTCAGGGAATTCAGGGTGAGGGTCATGAAACCATCTACTTGAGCTGGAAACCCTTCAGTTCCTTGAAGATGAATCAAAGCATCTCTTGGGATAAACACTGGAGGTGAGTCCAAGATCAACCTTTTTCGATTGGCTTGCCATCTTTTCGATCTGTCAGATAAAAATCCCAGTCGCATCTTGCCAACGTGCTGTCGCTGCCTGTGCACATCTTGAAGCCTTCACCGTTAGGCTAACAAGAAAAAATCAGGCCTCACCCTCTAATAAATCCAATTTATCGGTCCCAATTCTGTCCTGAACTTTTTCTTACTGGAAAAAAAAAAACTCAATATAAATTCAGCTCCAAATCAGGGCCCGACTGTTTCTTTTTTTGTCTAAAAAAAGTTCCACCTTTAACTCTAGTCTAAAATCTGCTCCGACCATATCATTATCTGAAAAAGTCATCAATTTTCGATCTATGCTAGAATCTACCTCCATTAACTTCTCGTCCAAGAATAATCATTAGTTGTTTGATGTGGTATTTCGATATTATTAACAATTCCATGTTAGTAAGGCCGTGTGGAAAGTTATCTAAAAAACAAATCCATTCTTTAACTTGAAATTTAGGGAAACTAGGAAAGACTAAGGACAATTTTGGATGAAGAGGCAAGTGGGAGCAGATTTAGAACTAAAGCTAAGGTTTATGGTAAATTTAAAACTGAACTTAAGGTTGGGGCATTTTTAGACAAAAAAGAAAAGGTTCAGGATAGGTATGAACTGAACCTAAAATTGGGGGCTTATTAGACAGAAAAAAGTTTTGGACAATACAGAGAGTGGATCTAAAGTTGTTTTTTTTTTCCTTTAAAAATAGGCAATTAGGCCGCAAAAATTGGGATATTTCCGAGCAACTCTTTCGGTTTTGGTCCATCCACGACCACAAGGCTTCATATTAAAAACTTTGGCCACTTCGATGCCATTCAACTTTGACAGGTCGAGCCGACAGCTCAGTTTCCCAAACACATTTTACTCGCGAATCGTGCTAAGAAGATCAGCCTCCCTGGAACATACCATCGATCAAATAAAAAATAACTGGATCGACCCTCTCCAAAGATTGATCGAGAAGTGGTTGGCCACTAGCCTGAAGTCATCGATCGGGGCCTTGGCGGGGACCATGGGGAAACGTTGAATCTTTCCACCAAACTTTCATTGATTATACTTTTTCCCCGTCCTATGGTGGCTTTTATACCATCAATCCATGTAAGACTGAGCTATGCAACTCATTTTAAATTGGAAATCTCAATACTTAATACATGAATTGCTATTTTGGGAGTACAAGGCTTTTTTTAAAGTCTGCTTAAATTCCATCACAGGCCAAAGCATATGATTTGGTCTCCCTACACAGATCCGGATATTCCCTTATTATCAAAAATCAAAAAGGAAGAAAAGAAAAGTATTAGTTATTCCTAAGCATTGTTTGGTTTCTCTTTTCCGTTCTAAGAAATAAAATGATTTCGTTCTGTTTTGGGATATAACTCGGTGTACACCGGTCACTTGAGGATTATGGCAGGTAATACGAACTCGTTTCGAAGGATGCATTGGTACTGAAGGATCTCGGACATCGCGATGTCACCCCGAGAAAGCCTAGAACGGGGAGAATGAGAATCAAAGCACAAAGATTAGACAGGAGGCAGAGTCCCTCTGGCTGAGTAGATGTCAAAGCATGGTCCAGAAGAGACACCCACCTGATGGAGATTCTTAATTACTCCCTTGGGTCCAAAACGATACTCCCCATCCCCTTTGTTTATGAACAGACAACAACGGACGAGCACATTCACACTACACAATCTCAAACGGAAACGTGATCCCTGAAGTAAAACGCGACAACATCATGAAAATCAGAGGTGTCACTACCCAAGAGAGATGCCCCAAAATCCAATATCAAATGAGCAAAAGCTTAATGGGGTTTCTTCAGAAACAAAAGGGAAAGCGACATAATCAATTCATCGAGCCAAAGACCCTCCTCATGGTCTTCTTGATTAAACAAAGAAAAGCGCAGAAAGCTTAAAGCACAATATGAACACCACTTGCTCGGTCTTTTATGGCTGTTTTCTCTCTTCCCATCCTCCCATCTCACAATTTCAGCATTCTGACCCGGAAGATAATAAGCGGAACGATCCAAAATGAACCAAAACAAAGATAAGTGAATAACGAAAACAGAGAAAGACACTACTGCAAATTCTCTAAATGTTCCCTGAAAACTTCCAAAATGCTAGAGAATGTGACAATTCCCACCAAGCTACAATCATCCTCAATGACCCACACGTAATTCACACGGTGTGCAATGGCTTGAATCATCACAGCCATCAGTGAACTCTTGGGGTGACAAACTATTGCCTCTGATCTCCTCACCATCCTAGCTGAGTAACTGTGTGACCTGCTATACTTCCCTGATCTTGCCAACTTATTGTTCGGGGACGAAAAACACTCTTCGTCCGAGGAGGACAATGACGTCGACGAAATACATGGTGCTGAAGATATTGCGAATTCTTCCAACATTCCTTTGCAATTCCTCTCCTTTAATCTCTCTTTCACCACCCGGACGAGATCTTCCGGTGGGCCGCCGCAGTCGATGTAGGCCATGAGGTCACCGCAGGAGAGCATTGCCACAGCTGCTGCGACGGTCTCGTCACAGCAAGCGAGCGTAGAAGGCGAGATCTCACCGATCAAGATCCCTTCCCCGTCCACCACGGCTACCGAGGTTTGCTCGATGAGTGAGTGAGAGATGGCCTCGACCGCTGCCGAAGCAGGGGAATGGTAATCAACTGCGAGGACTTCAGTGCTTATAAGGCTGAGAGTGTCGATATTTTGGGCAGGGATCGGAGAGAATATGCCAATGCAGTTGAGGAGGAACCTGATCACATCTTCTTGGGTTAGCCAGCAGAATTCTTGCCCTTTGTGAATTGTGATGGGACTTGTTGAGGAAGATAGTTTTTGATGCTGTTTTCTTCTTGGGGACCTAGTTTGAATTGGTACCACCAGATTTTGAGCTCCTTGCAGAATGAGATCTATTGCTTCCACCAATCTGAAGATTTAAAAGGAAGAGATTGAAAAACTCCAAATTGTAATGGGAGGGTATATTCTACATGTCTGAGAAGGATGATAACAATTTGAACTTGTAGCACAAGACCCTGAATTTGAGGCAAAATCATGCGATAGAAAAGCAGAGCGCAGGCGCAATTCAAAGCCAAACAAAAACATCAGATTCCTTAAGACCCACGACATAAAGTAACGTTCCCTTGAGCAAAGACAAAGAAAACAATCCGACTAAATACATCGAAGAGGACTGTAGATCCTTCAGGAAATTCAGTCACGGTTAAAGCCAAACACACCGGAAAAAGAACATCAGAAGGACGAGTTAAAGAAACATCCCGCACTCTCATGGCTCTCACCTTGAAGAAGGCTCAACATGCACGACTTGACCGGGGATCTTCGGCAGAAGCGCAGAGACGGGCGCTTTCAACGCCCCTGAAGGAGACAAGAGATTTTCTTCGCTAGAGAGATAGCAAATGACGTCCACCATGCACAGCTTTCCTACACAGCGGCAATCTGCTCCCTCTCCTCCTTCATGTGACGCCACCGCCGTGTTGGAGCGGTGGTCGCAGCTCCAGACGCTGAGGAAGCTGTCCTCAGAGTTCCTCAGGGCGAACAGAGCATCTCCGACGGTTGCGGCGACGGAGAGCGACCTCAGAGCGGGCTTGCCTAGGCAGAGGTCGCTGACTCTGTGGCTGAACAACCCAGCTGCCATGCAATTACGATATTTGCTTGGGAAGAGAGAGAGAGAGAGAGAGAGAGAGAGAGAGGAGGTGGTGGTGGAGGAAGCGAGTGGTGGTGTATCGAGGAGGAGGTCAAGATTTATAGAGGGGCGACGTTACGAAGAGTACGGAGAGAGGGTGGAGGGAGGGAAGGGGTGCGATATAACGTATTTTACCAAACGTATGGGGCCGTATCACGAATTTACGACCTTACAATATTCATTGTAATCTTATTTATTATCTTTTGTCAATTTGTCGTCGGTCAAAATGGTATCGTGAGTACTTCAATTCTCGTCTTTTGGAGGAGCAATTGAATTGTCCCAAGGCAGATTATTGGTGAGAATGTAAATTTTCAACAAGATTTGTTCCAATTTAAACATGTGCTTCGGGGTAATTGAACTTCTCGAATTTAAGTAGTGGCATTTGCGAGTACTAGAAATCTGGTCTTGTCGAGCGAGGAGAAAATCGTCCAAAAAATAATTTGACCAAATATAATACTATAACTTTTGAAAAAAAATTTCAGTGTGGCCCATCCAGTCAATTGAGGCTAGAATTTGTAAATATGGATGTCGTTCATCCTACATCGCACATCGGTGAGGGTTTGACATTTCTTTCTAATTTTTCCTTCATCTTCCATTAAGTATTGACAAGTAGGTTTGCTGGGTCCTTGCCTGGTTTAGGTGAGGGTGTCATGACCCTCACTTGTGGCTAACAAATGCCAATGCCCTAATGACCTTGCCGACTAGAAATCCGAGAAGACGAAGGGAAAGAAAGAAAATTTAAAACTTTAAAGGATCCTAAAGCAACATTGCTTTGAGCTCTGTGACATTGGATTGTTGGCTATGCTGTCTAGGATGGCCAATAGTAACTAGGTTGCCAAGCTAGAGATTTTTTATATAAATTTATTGGAAAAATTATATTGAAAATTCAAAATAATGTTTAGGGCTGCGTTTGCCAAAGTAAAACCATATTGGATTCAATTAGCAACGGTACAATAAATTTAAGGTTTCTTGGACAATTTTCTTATCTTGTGACCGTTTGCGCACTTGTTACCCAGGCAACAATTCTTCCATGAGAATAATGGGCTTTTGGATTCTTTTTTCCGATAATCCAGGGACGTGAGCATGAAAACCTTATGCCTATTGCCGATAGCCTTCACCCAAAATAGCTTGTTTTCACATAATTAATGAGATTCGAACTAGTATCCTATGGAACGCCGTCGTCACACCAAGCTGACAGAGCGATCTCATTGATTAGATAATAACCTGTATAGCCAGCATTTTCATTTGGAAAAATGACTCGAGATATATACCGGGCGACCTCAAAGAGAAGGCAAATTAGTAAGTTCACATTAAAAGTAACAGTTGGAACGTAAATGCACAAAACTTCCGAAAAAAACAGAAGGGAAAAAACCGAAGTTGTGAATGCGTCACCTCTTTCAACCTGTTTAATTGAATAAGCATAACTTAATTGCATCCAACCATTGAAACAGGAAGGGAAAAATGAATTAAAAAAGTTAAAACCACGAGTGTCTCGAGCTAACGTAAATAGTTTCCTAATATAAAGCACGGGAATCATGCCATAATAATCAGGTCAAAACCAAAGCATGTGGAAGTTGCAAGCGTGTTAATGACACAAACAATGCGTTGATTAAGATCAAAGGTCCCAATGAGAAACCTTGCTTATGTGAAGCGTCTAACTTCGAGCTGTCCACTCCGATTTCAAATTCGATGCGCAGCAAACCAAATAATTATAAACAGTCGACATCTTTGACCCTTGCGGATCAAAAGAATTAAAGACTTTTATTGGACGTGACGATGTGAATCTCGTGCGACGTCACTTGCAGCACGGACCTGATTGATGAGACCTAAAGTTGGATTAAGCAATGCATGGCTGTAACATGTTGTACGTATCCATCCCTATTCTTCCCAGATGCATCATTAGCAGTCTCTAATTCCATGGCAATGTTCATCGACAACGAGTGTGTTATCATGACATGTCTCTCGATTTCAATGACCATATCCTCTCCTCTCCTCTCAAAAGGAAACACAACTAATTAGAATCAACCACCACGTTTACCTCGTCTCCCCAGAACAAAAGACTTCACGTTGGCAATCCTTCACGAGGGATCATGTGTGAACATGGCTCTCGTACCGAGCTGGAGACGTCAAATCTTCCGCGATAACCACGATTTGACCCCACGTTGCTCCAATCTCTCCATAATATAAAGTTAGACCCAGCTGTTTCATCTCCTTGATTAACTATGTCTAGAAAGGGATCCATTTGGCGTTACATCCCTAAGTTGACTGTAATATTAAAGGCTCCCTTAATGCCCAACGACGATATTTCTGCCAATTCTACTCCTGACTTAGAATAAGTAAGCTGATGCGAAAGCCTTCTGTATGGAAACTACGGTTGTATCGCCTTACTACATGCGGAAAATATGATGTGGATGCGAGCTCATAAGTATATTCAAGCCAACACGAGAAGCATTGCGCACATTTATGTAGGAGAGCGAATGGTAGGGCTTGAGCTCCTGCCTTCTGATTCAAGATCCATGGGATGGCCTTCCCTGTCTCTGAACATCGTAATGAAAAAGCCTTGCGTGCGCAGATCATCCATTAGCAATAGCAACTATCCCCCTGGTTCCTATCTTTTCCATCATCTTGAAGGCAACCGTCGCGGAATGACATGAGATGAGTAGAGCATCTTATTATATCCTCCTGTCACTTTCGACAGTAATCATGAGATGTGACGTCGTGAATAGATATCTTCCCCAAGTTCTCGTTTTCGTAACCGGGAAGAACCTTTTGCTTTTTGGAGAAAAAGAGTAGGCTCGTAGAGTGGGAAAGTCATGGGTCCACATCAGACGCGCATGTCCCTTTCTCTGACGTTTCCTTCGTGGATCTGAGCCAAGAGAAATGGAAATGAACCTTTATTAAATAGAGGAAAGACGAGCGACGTCAAGATTCCATTGAATAGAGATTAATGGACATACTTGGTTGGCCTGTCATTAGCATCAAGAACCTCATCAGTGTTGATTGAAGATGATGGGTGATAAAGAAGTAAGAGAACTGCGTATTCTTAACTTCTCCGGAGGGAAGCTACAGCCGTGTAATGTCGCTGATTTTGCCTAAGAAAGCAACTGATGGAACAATTAAGAAAAAAAGGTCCGCTGGTATGTTGGTAAACTAGCCCAAGTGGTGAAAGGTTTTTGATGAGTACGGGTCATTTTCTGTCCTATGCGCTCCAGACTCCACAACTCTCATAATCTTCTGCCAGTCAAAATGAAGTATTTTTATTTGGTGGAGAAAGCCAAACTTTGTTTAGGCCTAATCAAAAGTTTGGCATAAAGGCAAAGGGATTACCCATTTTCCACGAATTTACAGGTTCGATTGACGTCGTGAGCAAACCTCTAAATAGCATGTATCACGTTATGTAGCCGTGTCATATCTTATGTGAAGAGGTTTCATGACTATTAAAATCTTAATGGGGGCTAAAGTGACGAGCTCATCAATCTTGAACTTTCAATGGCCGATGATGTGAAATTGTGTTATGGCTCAAAGCTCACGACACTAGCATTAGTCGCTTCTCTTCCAACTTTTTATTTATTAAAATGCTAACCAGACAATATTGAATTGCTTAAATATGTGTTAACTGAATTATTGAATGCGAAACAACCTAGTAAGTTTGCACAAATAAAGCGTAGTATATACTGATGAACCCACACGAATCATCGTTTTATTAAGCTGCTGATTTATGTCCATAACATTCTCATCTTTCTTCTACTGTTTTGGAGACCAGATACTCCATTGGTCGACTCAGATAGCCCGGTTGAAAGGCAAGGGCCACACCATTCTTTTGGTGTGTCTGCGTGTGACTGTGTGTGGGCGGGCGGGCCGGCGGGCGGGTGCGCGCGCGAGAGAGAGAGAGTTGTGTCTGTGCTCAGATTAGATTCGTTCAATTTTTGAAAGCTTCGCTTTGACATATCAACATAAATAGTGGCAGTGGGGTAGTAGATGCCTCCCACTCCACCCCCTCATCACCTTTCAATCGACAGCTTTCATACGTTGGCCCCAAAAGAAATTTGACAGCTTTCGCAAGTTGGGAAGTACTGATACCAACCAACACTTTGACCTGCAGCATCTAATACTGTCCTGAATCAGCTCACTGCCTCAAGAAACATCTGCCGTAAAAGTCGGATCAATACGTGAAACTACTACCACTAATTTCAACCAATGTGATTGACCCTATTTATGGTGCATCGGATCTTGGTGATAGCGAAGATGAAACATTGATGGTCGGGATGGTGGAGAACTTGCTTGTGGGCACAGTTCAGATTCAGTTCATTCATGGGAGCCGAGGATAGAGTTTTTTCACGACGAAATTTCTTTAGCCCACCCAAATAGATAATGCACCAACAAGCAATACCATGGTGATTAAGACCGAGCTTGATTTATGGCCTTCCAAACAAATAGAGGACATTTCTGTTTCCTGTACTTTATTTCGTTCCTTAGTACTCGTCCCCGTCGCATTTTCTCGAAGGGGGGAGGAGGAGCAGAAGAAGAAGAAGAAGCAGGTGGATGTGATGAGGTCAAGGGGGTCCACCATGTGGAGGTTGAGCGCGATCCACCGGCCTGCTCAGACCGGGATACCCCACGATCCAAGGCAAGAGGATACGTTTCGGCGGGGACAAACATCCGTACGGGCGATGGATCTAGGCCATGCCCCACCGCACACTTCACTCTCTAGTTCGAAGTCATGACACAGGAGTGACAATGCAGAAATGGCGGATGGAGAACACGCCTCAATGATCTCTCTGTGTAAACCCTCACGAGATGTATGCACCTGCCATGCCCTTTCACAGCATCGATTTGCTTCTGGAAGGAAACACAAACACTCTGCGATTTCTTCACTTCTTCTCCATACTCTTCAAAATAGAAGGTCATCAAATTAGGGTTCCCTATGAACTTAAAACAAAGTCGTAGGTCGCGTCACATTATTTAATGGAAGACATGATCAAAAGTCAAACCCGAAAGTTAAACTAGCAGAGGATGGAAGACATGATCAAGCCTAGTAGTCGAGTTACGCGAGATAATACTTCGGCACGTGTTATTAATTAGCTATCATTAGTGATTTATTGCCTTTCCATCTAGAGCAGCTTAACGCAGTATAGTTAACTTTGGCTTTCCGTTTGCTTCTTTTTGTCATGTCATCTCGTGTTCGAACACATGCCTCCAAACATTGTCAAAGGCCGTGAAGTCAAGAAAGTGCATCGGAATTCATTGGCAATTATTGTCGACCAATCCAGGTTTCGTGCAACAAAAGCTTCTATCAGATAATTTGCTGGGACGTGATACATGCGCTCCAGTGAATTTGAATCTTTTTCCTTCTTCAACTGGACCAGGTTTTGAGGACCTAAAACGTTCTGTTAAATTAGAGCTTCAGGAACAAAAAATTCAGTCATAATGGGCCATTAAGGACAGGACAACAAAAATAAAAATTTAGTCGGAGGTGTGAACATAACTTGTAGGGAAAGCACCACCCTTTGCAGAAAAATTAAACATATTATATGGTGTCAATTCAGTGTTAACCTTTAAATTGTGTCTATTTAAATATAAAACTTTTGTATTTGTGCCGGTTGAGTCTATTCAGTCAATTTTAATATTGAAAAACAGCTGATGTGGAGGCCGACCCTTAAAGATGGTGTGGATGACATTGACATGGATATTGTAATAATATTTTGAATTTTTAACAATTGTCAAAGGTTTTTTTCTTCTCTTTCTTTTCCTTTCTTCACTTTTTGTGGGGGCTTGAGGGCCAACGAGGGTCACTAGCCAACTCTTGCATGCCATAGGCGAGGGTTGGCGACCTTCACTAGTACTAGGCAAGGCTGCCACACCCTCGCCAGCTATAGGTAAGGGCTGTGATGCCCTCACCCTTGTCGAGACGTGGCACAAGCCCTTGTTAGCCACAATGAGGGCCCACGAGCCCTCATCTAGTGATGAGTGAGCGAGGGAGGGGTGACCCTTGACCGGACCCAACGAGGCCTATGATGCCATTTCCCCGAATCGGTGAGGGTCACTGACCCTTGGCCTCTCCCTAAAAAAACGAAAAAATGAAGAAAGGAAAAGAAAATTAATCATAAAAATTATAAAAAAAAAAATCAAAATATTATTGGAAATGTTCACATTAGCACGCCGGGTCACATAAGTACACATCAGTAATTTTCCAGTCAAAATTGGCTAGGTAAACTTAATTGACACAAATACAAAATGCTTAAGATTATATTAACTCAATCGAAAGGTTGGGGACCGAATGGCACCAAAGTAATAGGATTATGATTTTATTTGTTTTTTGGGGTACTTTTTCCCCAGTGCTTTCTGTTTCGGCAGCCAGAAGTCCGTCAACTTGGATAAGTTAGATACTTGCAAAAACAAGGGACGGATCGCTCATAAGGAAATCTCATTCTCATGAAGCACGAAAGAGGAGAGTGGCTTCCGTATCCGGACGAAGGTCATGAATCGGGCCACGCGAGCTGTGTTTTGCCCAATGCGATGTCTTCCACGCATGCCGTGCCAACGACAGCATCTCTTCGGACGGTACTACGATGGATGGTCATGGGTCGCCGGTCCTTGAGGCGATCTTCAGCCCCTAACATCCCCCATACTTGCAGTTTCCAAAGGCCATTCGCATCGCACAGAACCGGCGCCACTGCCGTGTTTTGTCGTTTGGGGAGCAAGAAAGCCAAAGAAGGAAGAGGCCGTCTCGTCACGTCACGTCCCGTCCGAAGCGAGGAACAGGGGTCGGCATTCCTCCAAAGTCCAAAGACTGGTCGTCTCTTCTTTCCTTCTTTTTCTTGGTAGTTCACGTCCCAACTCCTCAGGGACCACTCAAAATCGAATCAACTTGGACCGCCGTGATTGCCATGTGTGATTGTCATCGTCTGTCGTGGTCCTGCGGACAGAAGATGGATATCCAAAGCATCTCACGGTATCTTTGTCGTCCGCAAACGCCCATCTTTTGAAGTTTTATCATAAATGAGCTTGTAAGAAAAATGAGTTTCCACGAATCCATTAACTATACATTGTTAATGGCCAAAACTCACTTGTATGTGTATACATGTGAGTATACATGACATATGGGACGTAAGTTTAAATTTTGGTTTGGTTGATTGGTCTAAACTATTTTGGGTTCATAATTTTCCGTCGCATCATCAAAAGCACCATAAATCTTCAAAGAGTGAACTCCACATTGTGTATTATAGGTGCAATGGAGTATAGATTACATAGTGCCGGTTCATACCATTGGGTTTTTTTCTTCTTTTTCTCTTGCTTTTCGAAATTCTTAAATACTAATTTCCGTAAATCCTAACTCGTATAGCAATCAAGTGTTAAAGAACAGCTCACTAGCTTAGTCATGTTTTTTCTATTCCCAATTAAATCACCAACTAATTTTTTTCGAATTTACAGCTATAAGTACTTTAAATCAATCCCAAGACATTAGAAAAAAATACAAAGGATTTGAGTCGCACATGCACATATCTCTCTCTGTGTATAATATATATATACACGCACATACTATGAAGATGCGATCTCACCGACTTGCGAGCTAATAGGTCACATGTGCTATAAATTATTGAAAAGAAGGCAGAGATTGAATTGAATTGAGCTAGCTTAGTTGGGTTTGGTGTCTTCCTCTCTCTCTCTCTCTCTCTCTCTCTCTCTCTCTCTCTCTCTCTCTCTGTGATAAGGTATCACAGAGATGAATAGAATAATGAGGTGATAGGGATAGCATATCAGCTGGCTTTATATACGAGCACACTGCTCACGAATATCTCTCTGTACATCTCTTGTCGTGCCTGATGGACATGGACATCACACCAACTCCGGATTGGTCGCAAGGGACAAGTTGTTGCGATCTGGCTTGGGGAATATGCTTTTGATCAGCATGATTCACGAGATGAGAGTACGTATCACTATGCCATTTGATTTGAATCTCACCTCTCTCTTTTATTTAAAAGAAGAAGGATTTCTTGACCATTAGCTAGGAATTTCCGCACTAAACCATAGGCGCATAAATCAATAGTTAGAAAAGAAAAGGATGGTCGCTTTAGGATAATATCTCCAATTTCCCCCCTTGACATGAGGCGTCAGATGCTTTCTCTCCTAAAAGAGCACAGGTAGGAAAACGCGATGTATAGGAGAGCATTACTCAAATCTTAGATTACACTTGGTTAAACAATCGGTTTACTTCCAACATATATAACAAAGTGTAATGTGCGGATCTTTAAGACTATTAATTTTAATCTTTTATTTCTATGTGTTCTCTGAGCGTGAAAAAAATTATATTTATTTTATTTCATGAAACTACAATTATCACATTATAATCTCTGAAACCCTAACCGACACACTCGAGAACACAACGGCTCCCTAATCAATTGTTAGAGGCTACTCCATGTGACCGGACTGAGGACTCACTTAGTCAAATTCAAGAATCTCGAGCCCAGACTCGATATTCCCGGTTGCCAAATCCTAAATCCCAACGATCTAACATGTGTTACAATACCCCAATCGGGACGTCTGACGAGTGTCGTGTCAACATTGTTTAGCCTCTAAGTATCAAAATTTTCTCATTTATGCATATCGAACAACCAAAAAATGCCTTACTGCAGATTGCTACCAAGGAAAATGCTTTAAGAAGAGAACGTTCTGAATAGGAAAAGCAATTGAGGAGTAACCGGAGGACCCTATGCATTCTATTTCTCTCCCCGAACCATCCCATTAAGTGAAGTGAACAGCAATTTGGTGCCCATGCGAGGATCACCACAAGTTCAGCTTACAATCTGGTGTTCTATTTCTTCCGTTCGATGTTTGATACGGCCGCATACGGACATCCACTCAGAGTCCCTGTCCAATCCCCAGAGTCCGACTTGTAATTAGGATGTTCTTTGTTTTTTTCCTGTTTGACGTGGAAAGCGTGTTCATTTGATACGATCGAAAACACCAACCATGGCAGAAAACTTTTATTTTTTCCGACATGTGGTTGGACAGTCACATCGCCCTTTACATTTCCCATTTCTTTGGTCTCTGTCTCTGTCTCTCTCTCTAGCTATGCCTCTAGGTTAATATTATTACATTGCGTGGTTGATTTTTTTTTATCGATAAACTCACTTTCATATATTCAGAATCACTGAAGTCTGGCACGACAAATTACAGACTTCCGAGCAAAGTAAATCCCTTAGACCGGGAGGGGGTAGTTTACCATTGCGTGGTTGATGACACTCTCCTCTTTTTCGCCCCAATTGTCTTGGTGGTTCATCAAAGGCCTACCTGCTTTGCTTATAATAATCACGTTGTCCTTCCTTTCATCCTTTTTCCGTCTTGTGCAAAAGCTATATTTCCCCAACTCGAGATGTAAGAAGATGGTCCCATTGCTATACCTCCGTCGGACCTTGCTCGTGGAGTTCTTCTCGACTACGCTGAAATCTGATCGGCATCCGTAACCAAATTTAAGCAGAAACTCGTGTTGGTTAAGTTAGTGTTCAGTGGATTCGCAGGGGCTGTGAACCTTTGGTCGAGATGGCGACTTGCCCATGTGAGAAAGCCGTGTCTTTTTTAGATCTAGACGCATATTTCTAGTTTATTTTTCACGTGGCTGGACAAATTGAATTAAAATCTCTAGTTCACGATCTCTGTCCTTTCAGAATGTTGCGTCCGGCCTTATTCATATTTGTCTATTCGAGTGCGAACCTAAGCAAAGACATCATCTATTCTGTCATGTTGTGTTCCCACCGAGAATGTGCGTCGGTCTACGGGCTGCGCACCATGATCGCGACCCGACGGGGGCGTAAAGATGCATCGGGTCCTAGATGTTGAAAGTAGCTTTCTCACGTTCAACGCCAGCACGCGTGAGAATACTAGTGAAAATGAATGCGAAACGGACAAGGAAGTGCAAATGACGAGCGCCAGGAGAGTAATTCACAGCGAGCCAAAAGAGGAGACCGCCCGCTCGCTCTCGCGCAAAGATTCCGAGGCCGGACACGTCGGCGTCCGATGCGCGAGCAGTCAGACTCCGTACTTCTCACATGCGGCGGGGCCGACAGATAAGTGCCCCACGGAGACGGCGATTGGACCCCTCGCGAGAAACGACACCGCGGGGGGGGAGAGACGGGACGTGACGAGAGGTCGCTTATCGCTGCTCGGCGTGATTCCCGGCATCTTCGCTGGTCTCGTCACGTGATTCCAGACAGGCCACAGCGGCGACAATTTACAGAAAAAGGAGAACGATGATGAAGAAAGGAAGGAGACGAGGGGCTCTCTTTCTATTTTTGTGGGCAACGTTTGTCTATTACCGCACGTGCTACGACCGGGGATGTCTTTGGCGACCCGGAGATCTGCTTTCGCATCTTAACTCTAAATAGACATCCGTCGCTTTCCTGAAAGATAAAATTCGGGCTGTCACACACAAAAGAGGTGAAGCCCAATTATTTAACACGTCCCCTGCATTATTGTCCCGCGACCCCTACAGATCTCGATCGATTTTTCGAGCTTTGGATATGGAAAAATTCAGGATTATATGATTCCGTAGCATCCAAAATAGCAAAGTTGGAAACGCGAGAAACGTGGAGAGGTTTCGGATCTCGGCGCTTCAGCAACAACGAATTTCTGAATCTATTATTGATACCAAACCACGCCCACTTGCGCGGAGCACCCTAATGTTTGAAAGCTAAGTTCTTCGAGGCGCAGTGGACAATCGGGGCTCAAAGTCAAACCTCCAGGTCGTCTCCATCATACTTTAGTACGACACGAGCTCAGCATGGAAACACCAACTTGTATCTCCTGTTTCGATCTTGCTGTCCTGGCCGTCGAGTTGGACGGGGGACGCTCCCTCATATAAAAAAGAAAAAAAAAAACTCATGGTGGTCCAATGGTCGCCAGCCAGAATTCCACGTACAGAGTGAAGAAAAGGCTAGGCCAGGCATAGAGAGCAATGATCACAATGCACGACTTCGAGGGCATCGTCGTGCTGCAAAAGCGGCACGCGGGTTGACTCCGACGTCGTCTTTCGTCTCATCAAAGTACGGGAGATGAGACGGGAAAAGGTCGAGACAATCATCACGACGATGGGGAGACCTATGGCCCGGGCCTTTGGCCCTTTCTTTCGGCTTTGTTTCGCTTGCGTATGGGCTTCGACTAAAAACAGCACTACAGATCAATGGCCTGCACCTAAGAGTTCGGGCTTAGATCGATAGGAAAGGAACGATCGATTTGGAAGAAGCCGAATGCGTCCCGACATAGCTCGTTCCATCTGACTCGGCCCACCCGCCAACAACAGCTGCTGGACTTTGATTGGTGGAGATGTTGTTCCAATGTCCGAAGGAGGAAGAAAGACCAAAAGATCTCTAACAGAAATACTCTCTCTTTTTTGCATAAATAATTAGGATAATGACATAAATACTCCCTGAAAAATAAAGTTCAACATTGTCATTCTATTCATTTAAGTTTATGAACTGTATTGAACATTTTGTATATTTCGGGGACTAGTTTAAATGTGAACATAAAATTCAGCAATCTCCGTGACATGCTCAATTTGATACATCAATCTTATCGGGTTGACTTAATAAGGGAAAGAAAATGTCACAAAGATCCCTGAACTTTGATGCAACGTGCATTGTGGTCTCTGGACTCTTGATACATGTTCGATTTAGTCTCTGAATATATGAAACTGTCCAAAATTGTCCCTAAATTGTAATCTAATGGAATGACGATATTGAACATTTTATATAGTTCGTGTCGCAGCGCGAGGCCGCCGTTCAGCTCGCATATCATCTCGTTACTGAGTTAGCCAGGTATTTCATCTATTTGTGTTTTGGGCCGAGCTTTCTCGTCATTGAGCAAGAAATGGGCCGGAGAAATCTTTGCAAAGAAAGTGCCAAAAATGAAGGCGTTGGAGATCAAAAACCTACTGCGTAGAATCTGGGCTTCACTTGAAGCCCATCGGGTCAGACCCGTAACGGGATCAAATGTGGCGAGCCAGCCTATTTCTCAAAGCTTCTCCCCTCGCTGAAGTCGTACGTCGTTGCTTCCGAGAGCTTTCCAACTCGAGCATGGCGGATCGTTATTTCCCAAACCCGATGCCGGACTTCGTACCGGAAGCTCCCGACGAAGATGCCGTCGCCGAAGGGGCCAAGGACTCGCTCTCGAAGCTCCTCCATCTTCCCTACGCCGCTCTCTCTGAGATGCTGAAGAAATCAGCTCTCGACCTCAAGGACACTGTACTTCCCGATCTTCGATCCTGTTTTCTTCGATGAACTTAGCTTCAACTTGCTTTCTTTCAGTTCCAGAGTTCATTTCCCCTCTCAAGTCTCTGATTTTATCCATTCCTGATCTTGTGTTTCTGTCCCTGAGTCTTGTGGCTTGCTAGTTGGGGGGTCATGCTCGTGCGTAAATGCCACCGAAGTAGCTAAGAATCCATCAAGTTGTCATCTTTAATGAGATTCTGAGTTGCTCGGTTGATTTCACGATGGATACTGGATAGAACAAGTTAGTGCACGAATCATGTTTAATTAACTTGAAGACCTTCAAGCTATCTGAATCGCGTACGAGAGGGGCAACTGGAGTTTGTTTTTATGGTTGTGTCAGGTGGTGAGGGAGACATGGGCAGTGAGTGGCAAAAGAGTGCAGGATTATACTCTGTATACCGGTGCTCTAGGGACGGCTTACCTGGTCTTTAAAGCTTTCCAGGTCACCAAGAATGAGAGTGATCTCAGGCTGTGCTCTGAGATAATCAGGGCCTGTGATGCTGCCTCTCGTGATTCTGGGTACTCCCTCTCCCTCTCTCTCTCTCTCTCTGGGTACTCCCCCAATTTTGATTGGGGGGCCTAACCTGGCCCATCTTTTTGCAACACTGGTAGTTGAGAGTTTTTTTTTTTTTTGGGCAGTGGCCTACATGAATTAGCTCCCTAAAGACCTTTTCAACAAGTAGGGTTTTGGTTAAGCTGCTTGAAATCATATGTGCAAGGCTTTCAGACTCGCCTGTGACTGAATAGCTGCCTGCTGAGAGACTGAGACATCATTTTGGACTTTTCTTCTGATGATTCTAGTCACGATTAAGCGAGCACTGGTGGAATTGAGACTTGTATTTCTCCCTTTCCATGACGCTGCTCAAAATAATTTGTCTGGGCTATGGTTTTGTCTAAGCTTACTCTAGGAATTCTCCATTTTTTGGAAGCTGCGCAACATAATTTTTCGGGGCTATGGTTCTGTCTAGTCTTCTGAGTCTCTCTCTCTCTCTCTCTCTCTCTCTCTCTCTCTCTCTCTCTCTCCGCTTCCCTAATAAAATGAGAGTATGATGGCTCGAAGCTATAGAATAGGAGCCAGTTAATTGCAATCTAATGCCCTCATGATTTGCGAACATGGTATTGCAGGCGAGTGACTTTTATATGTGGGCAGGCTGGTGTTTGTGCTCTTGGTGCAGTTGTGGCTAAGCATTCTGGTGATGAAAGGTTGCTTGATTGGTACTTGACAAGATTCAAGGAGGTTGGCAGTTTCTTCCTATGATACTCCTTTCCAATGTCCAAGTATCTCTGCATTTGTCTTGACTCACTATCAAGAATATATGAACAGATCCAACTGCCACGAGACCTGCCAAATGAGTTGTTATATGGCCGAGCAGGGTTCCTCTGGGCTGGCTCTTTCCTGAATAAACACATTGGTAAAGAGACAATATCAGCAGCTCACATGGTACAAATATGAGTCTCTTGCAATTTTTTTACTTGGTTCCCAACCTTTCTTTTAACGGTTGGACCTATGCTCATCAATAGGAATCGATCAATAATAACGGAGTTTACGTGTCTGCAGAGAGCTGTGGTAGATGATGTGATTAAGTATGGAAGACGACTGGCAAAAGGAGGAAAATGTCCGCTTATGTATGAATGGCATGGAAAGAAGTATTGGGGTGCTGCACATGGATTGGCAGGCATTATGCATGTGTTGATGGACATGCCACTGAAACCAGATGAAGTGGAGGATGTCAAGGGTACACTTCGCTATATGATCAAAAATCGATTCCCAAGTGGCAATTATCCTTCAAGCAAAGGCAGCGAGACAGATCGCCTAGTCCATTGGTGCCATGGTGCTCCTGGGGTTGCACTAACCCTTGTAAAGGCAGCTGAGGTTCGGCTTTCAATTAATCTTCCTCATTCAATGGAATTGATTTATTGTTGCTTGAGAAAGCGCTATAATGTCTGAAAAGTGCAAATCTATTTTCCTTAAGTGTGGAGTGAAATGCTCTTTTTAACGGGCTATAACTCAGAAGGAGAAAGGTCTAGAAGTCACTGCTGCAGTTATATATATTTTGCTCAAGTTATACAAAAAATATTTTCCTGGCATGTCTCGTGCTGGTACTGAATTAGCTTTCAGTTTCGTCTTCTGGATGGCACTTTTACAGGTTTTCAGCATTAGTGAGTTCCTGCCGGTGGCTGTAGATGCAGCGGAGGTGGTTTGGAATCGGGGTCTTCTTAAGCGTGTTGGCATCTGTCATGGCATCAGTGGGAATGCCTACATCTTTCTTTCATTGTTCCGACTCACGAACAAAGCAGAGTACTTGTACAGGGCTAAGGCTTTTGCTTGCTTCCTACAAGATAGGGCGCTTAGACTTATATCAGAAGGAAAGATGTGCGGAGGAGATTGCCCCTACTCTTTGTTTGAAGGCATAGGAGGGATGGCCTGCCTTTTCATGGACATGACCGAACCATCTGAGGCCAGGTTTCCTGCTTATGAACTTTAGGTCGATACATGGACTATCTAAACATTACTAGGACAGATTGTATAGTATGCACTACACCCTGAGATTTATGTAAATATGGTCTGCGTGACTGACGGATGTTAAGGTTATCGGATAATGTATCTTATCTGATAATGTAATCACGCTGATACAAGAATGCTGGAAAAACAAATGCTCAGAATTTTGCTCTTGGGTGTTAAATTTTTTGTAGTTTGATATGTGGCCTCCAAAGTTTAGTCCAATTTGTAACCTACTTGGCCCTGACAAGTGACATGTGAGAGGATTTTCACTTGGCAAACTTGTTGAGGCCTCCGACCAAAAAAAAAACAAAAACATTATTGAGGTCAAATTGCTCCAATTGTCCTACTTAAATTGAGATAGTGTAGAAATGTCAGTACCCAGATTTTTGCTCTGGGTGTACTGGACTTTTGTTTTACTCGTGGCAAGATTAAATTTGTGATGCACGTGCATATAATTTAAGCACTTCCGGATCTAGTAATAATGGCTGTATCGTTGCATTTAGTAAAGACAATCTTTTCAGGAAGATCAGCAAAAACAGCAATTAGTTTTCAATCTACATGGGACACCTGAAGTGATAGAATGTTACTGGGACTCATTCTTGAACCATGAATTGGAGCTTCCACCTGGAGCTTTCTGCATAATTGCCGCATACAAAAGATTTTCAACATAAAAATCTTCATTTTATCCAGCTTAACAAGATTTTCCATTCTCATTAACTCTACAATTTCCCGCTTACTGAGAGATCATCAGATCTAAATGACTGTACCTTCTTTTTTCTGTTTTACAAATCTATTTTGCTTCTCTTGATGCTCAGCCACAGTGATCCCAATCTGGACGTCTGATGAGCACAAGCATAATAGAAGAAAAGAAAAACGGAACTCACTAATATTACAAATCCCACCCAAGTATATTATGTACACTTCTTAGCAGCAAGGACGATATGAAGTTGGGTCGCATGGAACTCAACACGGAACTTAAAAAGTTGAGGACTTTCTTGATTTTCGTAGACGATTGCGTTTGGTTCGGCTTTGAAAATGGGTTTTGAGGAAATACTCTAAGTTAGTAGAACTTATCTTCAATTTTCAGCCTACCCAAGATCGGAAGTCCCTTGAGAATGATTGCCAAAACACCAAGATGAACCAAACGCACCCTAAATCCGGACTGGCAATCCAAAATTTTGAAAAGTTCTGATCTCGCCTCGAAGCCCAGCAGTTACAATCACCAGGCCCCATGCTGACATGTTCTCGCCAATCCCATTGGAGAAATCAACGCTAACGCGAGGGCTCCTGCTTCTTGCAGCTAATAAAAGTTTCTCATCCGTCCAAGTGGCCGCAATTTTGTCAAAGTAGTTATTAGTAGCCCAAGAAATACTACCATGAAGTGGACTGTTGCTGCAACCCGACGCCGATCTTGAGCCTACAGTACCATCAGTCTCCTCAACAGGTGTCGGAGGATGATCGGCGATGGAGGCCTCCTCAGTATCGGGTCCGTTTCGCTCTGCAGATGCATCATCCAGACCGGGCCAAGGTATGGCCACCGTAACATCTTGACAGTGGAAATGTTCATAGGAACGTGTTATGGTAACAGTCTTTCCCCTGCTGGGTCGAGAGTCAGCTTCGTGCTTCCACACATATACATGAGAATCCTCGCTGGCAGAGACCACATATTTTCCATTGGCACTGAGGGAGGCAGAGATTTGGCTATTTGTGTTGCGGAAACCTGTCGGGAAAAGAACCAATGCTCAATGTGACACCAAATATAACAATGAACTTGTATATGTGAGTGTGATAAAATTTCCGGAGCTCTTCACAATTATTATGAAGTTCAAATAACCGTCCCCCAGTTCACATATGGTGTCTGTCCCATCAAATTTTTGACAGCTGAATATTTATAATACCAAATTAAACGTCAAACCACCAAGCGGACTTTACAGCAATTTATTTCCAAATTTTAGGGAAAAATATACTATCTCATCTAGTGTTTTTCACTGACCTTTAAATTTGTGTACCAGATCAACACCATCGACAACCCGTATTCGAGAGTCAGCAGATGTGATGAGCACTTCAGATGAACTTCCAGATACAAACTGTCAAACAAAGTTCTCATTAGATATACCGTACAAAATCATAGATAGAAACTTTGTGCCCAACAAATATCAGACAATATATGCCTTGAAAATCCATAGACAAATAGGATCTCCGTGATGTGTACAATTATCATATCTATCAAAAGCATCATGGACCATTTCATTACCTGAAAGCCAGTGATCTTCTTGAGATGAGATCTCTTCTTCTTATTCAGCAAATTGATTTGACTCTTCTGTTGCAACTTGTTCTCTGGAAAAGTAAACTCAAGCTGATAAGAACAGTGAAATTTTATATGTGCCTGTTGACTCTGAAGCAGAGACAAACAATATAAAACCAGCAAATAGTCTATTTATCAAGTTATACCAGATGTGTTGTACAGACGACAGCTCCCTTTGTATGAACCAACTAAAGCTCCCTGGCAGGAGAGGAAATAACAAAAGAGGAGGATAAACTCTTAACAATTGGCTCGATAGAGAACACCATACATGGAAAACCGCATTTCAGTATAACAGTCCATACCTGACCATCTGGTGTGTAACAAGCTGCAGTGACCATCTCATGGAAATCACTCCAATCAACAACTTGCCTATCAGGAACACTCCATATACGCACTTTGCCATCTAGGGATCCACTAATAAAATATCTATCATCGACGGGATTGAACTGGATACAGGTCACTGCGTCACAACATAACCGAGAAAAGCAAAATCCGATAAGTTTGGATAGCATGCCAAGATGATTGAGTGCAAAGAATTAAAAAAGGAAGACCATTTGCAGATTTAGCCAATCCAATACATTTTCCTGATCACTACCCTCGATTAGAAAAGATGACTGTATCTAATCGCTATCCTTTTCTTTTTCTTTTCATTTTTCCTGTCAAGTTATTTTTTCCTTGGAGAAAATTTGGTCATACCCGATGCCAGCAGTTTTCAAGTATATATTCACTGGAAGTAGATAAGCAGACAAAAAACTCACCATAATCACTGTGGGAAAATACTTTCAAACAAGACTTGCTAGGCAAGTGCCACAATCGAACTGTCTTGTCCATTGAAGATGAGAGCAAGTCCTGTTAAAAGGATTCGGTTTAGCAAGTAATGGTGTGATTAAGAAAACTACAATGATGCAAATGTTGGAAACATTGACAACAAAGAGTCTGCCACTGCACAGTACATAGTTAATGCAAAGAGACCTCCTTTAAAGACTACTTGTATTTGCAATCCGCACTCCTCCTTAGCCTTTTTAAAAAAGCACAGCCCTGTTATGGTCACCATAACTCGTGCAAAGAGCTTCAAATGAACAGGAATATTTACCTCCAAATTGACAGAAAAAAGGCAACAATATTTGTGACTTATCGCATGAGGACATCGAGATGGAGCCTTTAAAACATTGAACAATAACGCGCCAATGGTCTACTCAACATATGACATCACTCTCATAGAACCACAGCTCCATGATGGAAGTCAGCTACCTAACCAAAAGCATTTTCAAATAAAGCAAACCTTTGACACCAAAATTGGTGTTTCTCACAACAGCTCTACCGGCAGGGAGCATATATATTGCACAAAGATGAGGTGGTATTTTCTGGTCAGCCGGGCTCTATTTGGATGTCTGATTTCAAATCTAACCCCTTAGATCAGGCAATATCATATTGTTGACTTTTAAACCTGGTACTGAACCCAAGACTCGGATTTAATGTACACCGATGCTAAAAATGAAAAAAAAAATTGAGCCAAAATTATCAAGTTTAGGCCTGTGATCTATCTATCGTCAAACTGCCATAGCACACATCACAAGGACCTTGAGCGGAAAGGGTATGATGAGTCCCCTGCTTAGATGAGATACGAAAATTTGTCATGCCAAGAAATCCATCATACATGTGAAGCTAGCTACCAACTGCAGATCACTAACAGAGACTCAAAGGCAAGTCGCATTGAACAAAAGTAGATGCTCAGAAGGGAAATGTTCTAACACCACGTTAGATCCACAAAATTAAACTACAGCTGAAGTTCTCGAGCTCGTGAAGAAAAATCAAGAAACCAGGAAAATGCACTTCGAAAGCATTCAGAACAATAATATATACAAATAAAATGAACTGGATCAATAACCAAGCAATCAAGCGAAACTTTTCACGGCAGAGCCTAACTCCTGACTCTGCAATAACTAACGGTTCGGGTGGAAGGGACCAACTTTTCACAACTCTAAGCAACTTAATTTCTCTTCAACTTGACACTAGACAGGCATAAAACTGCATCAATGACATGTGCATATTACATCAAAATGAACTTTTTCTCATGAAGATTCTAAAGGAGTAGTAAAAAAATTTCCTTGCTGAAAACACGCATTTTAGCCTAATTTACATAGTAATCATTTGAATGAGCTATGTCACTCCCCATTTTAGCATATTCACTAGTTTTGATCTAACAAATAGACATAACATACAGGCCTCACTCAGTTATAAGTTGATAAGCATAAGATATCCTGAAATTTACTTCCCTAACAACTTGTGTCCAGTTTCGCTTTGTCAAAAGAGAAAAGACAAGAGAACAGTATAGAGAAACTGAAGGCTTCATCTTTATTCAATGACTTAATAAGAGAGCATACAGGATGGCTCTATTTATAGAGCATAAGAGACAACCAAAACCCCAACTAACTTATTTAAGACACAATCACTAAATATTGCCTAATAATACCAAATATGCTTCAACACACTTCATTCAGATAAAAGGGAAACTTGCACAAGGCACCTGGCAATATGCATATGCAGGTTTTGTAAGTGGTGATAACACGGTCACCGTGATATGCTCAGGAAAGTATATCCTAAACAACTAGTATACTTTCTCCATATCAGATTTAAAACAAATAAATAAACGTGACTCCCAAAAGCTATGCAAGATAGCTAAGCCAGGGGGAGCTTAGTCATTGTGCAATGAGTTTCATGAAATCCCCAATCAGACCATTCACAATTAGAAACGGTACATGTACATGAACTGCCGATAACCAATCAAGAGTTAAGGAAAGATTTGGAAAATCAGAGGATGGTAACTAACCTGAGACTTGGACCATGAGAGGTCAAGAACATCATCAAGATGTCCCTTAAATGAACATTCAGGTTTCTCTGACAGCGCGAACACAACTTCTGGGACAAAAACACGGTCCGAGCTCAATGACTTCCGGTTTACAGATGATCTCCCCCTTCTCTTTTTCTCAAGATAATAATCTATCTTTGGCGACAATGTGCTCAGTTCTGGTGATGCATTAGCCCCTGACAACATGTGAAAGCCCACATCTTCTGGTTTTTCCATCAAATATTCCCCCTTCCTCTCGGACTCCACCACCTTCCAAACATGAATTACATGATCGTCGCCTGCACTCGCAAGATATCTACCATCCAAACTAAATTTGATACTCCATATGGATCCATTATGCGCCTGTATTTCTTGGCATTTATAGAGCCCGGTAAGCTCTTTATAAGATTTCCCGTACTGCCTCACTTTTACCCGCTCAGGTCCATGAAATGATGAATCCTGGCTATCATCTGTAGCCGAACTTGACCTCCGACCACCTTTTTCGGAAGAAGTATCCCTCTCATCACTACTTCGCCTCTCTTTATTAACACCAGTCATTGTGCTCGCCACATTCCTTATACTCTTAAGCCACCCACCCTTTTTCTTCAACTTTGAACCATCTGCACCGCCCCGGTTTACATCCATATGATCCTTACTACCCTCTTCCACATTTTGCCTCCTCATCAACTCTTGCACGATTGGGGAATGCCCGACACTATTCTCAAACTCCTCATATGTCAATTGCCTACCAGTCCCAACTTCCTTGAGCTTGTTCAAAGTACCATCTTCCCTAATCTCATTCACCACAAACTCTTTCCCGTTGTCAAGGTTTTTAATCGTACAAACCGTCTCATTTGTCCTATCATCAGTCCCGTTATGCTGGGTATCAGAGTCACCCTCTCCATTACCCTCAGCCGTAACGCCATGATCATTCGAGTCAGCTTTCAAACTCGTGGAATCACTCCTAATCTTGTCGAATTTTTCACAACATTGCGCGGTTGGCAGATTATCCAATCTAAGGGGACTGGCACCTGCGGATCCAGACCCAGCACCCCGCGGTTCAACATTGACACCATCCACAAAATTATTATTATTATTTACAAGAGAACCATTGCTATCAATTGAAAGAATAGAAGTAGAATAACGAGTGGGCTGCAAGGAATTCGAATTACACTGGTCACTCGACGAGGCGTCTTGATCCCCAGACCCATCTGATCTCGACCGCACAATACCGGCGCTCGGACCATTCTGCTGACCTTTCAAGTGATCCGCCGATACCGACCTCCCAAAGTCGGCGTGACCCGATTCCTTTCCGGGTTTTGCCCGCGAAAGAGACGGGTTAGCGGCAAGACCCATCTCGTGGAGGAGTTGAGACCGCCGCTCCGACACCGAAGATGGCTGTGAGATCCAGACATCGTACCGGAAGACGCCCACGGGGAACCGGGGCACGGGGAAAGGGTGATCGGAGGCGGAATTCGGATCCGGGTTCAGATCGTCGGGCTCATCCTCGGAGTTGGAGCAGGAGCAAGAGGAGGACGAGATGAGGCGATCGAGGGACTCGTAGAATCGCTCTCCTCCGTCGTCGTCGCTGAGGTCAATCGCTCTGGTCATCGTTCGCGCGGGCATGAGGTGGGCATTTTCATTTCATTTGGTCAAGAAATGAAAATGCCCCTTCACTTCATGGGATCGAATCAAAAAGTTCCTATTCTCCCCCCTTCTCGTCTCCGCCTCTCGCTTCTCAGTCGCCGGCGAATTTTCAAGGAAGAGAAAAGGGAGTGTGGGCGAGAGAGAGAGAGAGAGAGAGAGAGAGAGAGAGAGAGACTGCGGGCGTTAGAAAGACAGATCAGACAAAACACGATGTGGGTATTCCGGGTTGCAGAAATCAGATCCGATGACGGTATGAAAAGAGGGAGAGGGAGAGGGAGTGGGGGAGCAACGAAGCCCTATGCCTCTACGTGGAGTTATGCTGAATATGTATTTGATGCGGTTGGTGTTTGGTGATTTCACCTTTCCCTTCTTCTCTTTTCTTTCTTTATTCCTCTCCTTGCTCTCTTGATTTTTGCTCAGCAAGCAAATGGGGAAACTCAGGGAGGGACTGTAAAGATTTGGGGGGTATCGAGAATCAGAGCGAGAGAGAGGATCAGGGAAGGGATGCGAGTGAATGGGATGCGTATCGGGGGCTCGGACGATTCTTGATCTTTTCGTCAGGGGAAGTTATGGATCGCTTCCTTTTTAACTCCCTCCCCTTCCCTTTCTTTTCCCTCCTGCGCGGGGATGCGCATCGAAAGAATTGGGGGGTGGGGAAGAGACGGAGACAGTAACGTTGGGGCGGGGCTTTGGTAGAGCAGTAGGCTTCTTGGTCGAGCAGTGAAATGGAGGTTTTTTTTGACTTGTGATTAGGAGGGAACCGGGAAAGACAAAATGGGTGGCAAAACACCGAGCGCGACGCGATGAGCGAGCGGGCCTCTGTCTCTACTCGCCGGAGTCTTGTTCCTTGGCGTGTCGTTTGATGGCGTCGGTTGGGAATATGTTTTCTGAGGAGACCAATCGGGATTTTGGACCAATGCTATGTCTTGATTACTCTGGACGTTGCAAAATGCCCTACATTGGATCGATTCCTTCTTACTTCTTAGGCTCCGTTGGGCGTGTAATTCACACGAGAAAACGTGTTAATGAAAATTTTGTTCTTAGATTTAAGAAAATGATATCCTATTTGAAAAAATACAAAAATATATATTATTCAAAATTATGACTAGATATCAAAGCTCGGGTCCTAAAAACCACGATGTCGGTTCGTAAGTCCTCGGTGTTCAGGAAGGATTTCCAATTCTTGAACTCGAGTCCATCGAGATCGGGATTAAAGCCTCTAGTGCCCATGCCCAATGCTCAGGTGCCGCCGCGCAAGCCCAGATCCATAAAAGCAGTGCTTGGCTTCTCGAAGCTCGAGCTCCGATCCCCGACACTTAGGCCAACATTCAAAATGAACGTGTGCGGGTTTTTGGTGTTCGGGTTCGGGTCCTTATCAAATGAAAAGTTTTGATTTTATAAAAATAATTTGTTAAAACAGCAATTTAAATTTTTTTTTTTTCTTTTACCATCTTCTTCGCCACCGTCGGGCCACACACACACAAGGGACGAGCTTGTTTAAGGTCTAAGGCGAGGCTACAAGGCTTCTCAGCTCTTAGTTAATTGTCATCTGGCTTCGTTTAGTAATCGGCCGAGGGACCAAGGTCCCGTCTAAGCATGTTTTCCATGGCCAAAGTTCTCTGCTTTCGTAATTTCTCCTCTCTCTCTCTCTCTCTTGGGAGACAACCGTATGATTAATTCTCCCCCAAAAAAGGAGTGCAGGACAGAGTTGTTTTCCTCTTCAGTACGAACAATAAACGCCAAACAACCGAAACAGTTTCGGCCTCGTTCGAAATCGAAGGGACGGTCCCCAAGAAGTTCGCCCATATCAGTAGGCCTAAACGTGAACAACCCTCTTCGAGCGCGAGCGCGAGCGCAGAGCTTCTTTGATCGAGCTCATTGTTCGCGCTTGACAGGGCCGGTACTGTGTTTGTTCGTAAGTTCGGAAATGTGGCCGCATGTCATGTGATTACAAGTGCTCCTCGTCGGTACACGCAGTTTGCCTAAAAAGATCTCGCTTCGATCGCGCCAAATGATGGGGAAAAAAAAGGTTGCTTCGATGCTTGGAAAAGGAGCATTCTTTAAACGCTGTCTCAATCCGTAAAAATTCTCTCTTTTTAACGTATTATATAATGTAAAAAGCCGTCTCATGAACATTTGTAGACGACATTTAAAAGATTGTCTAATTTTTTCAAGTAGCTTAGATTTCATCTTTTTACTGAAAATGATTGGTTTGAAAAATATTTCCCTCAGAATGATCACTTACAATAGATTAGTCGAAGAGACGCTTTAACTAGTGCTACGAAGTATTGTGAATTCATTATACTTTCAATAATCAGAGAGGATCCCATTTTCGTAGGATCAGAGTATTTGATAACAAGTATGTGTCGATCCTTTCTATGCTCTCGTCACTGCAATACCATGAACCGAGGAACTGTCGCATCCGGAGAGGATTAGTTCGTTTGCTCGAGCAATCTTGAAAAGTCCAATTGGCGACCCCATAGTTCATGTCTTTTTAGGTCCTAATCTCGTACATGCTATTTACTTGCATGCATGCCTGCCCTCTAGAGAACAGCTAGACTTGAGAAAAGATCTCCCATCAACGAACAAAAGTGTCCTTGGAGATCCATCCGCAATAAAGAGGAGATCAATCTACTTCGAGGCGGGCGTCCCCGGCAGGGCAGTTCACGCGAGAGATATGAACGAGCTCTCTCTGAAGTTGATGGGTCCATGACATCTTTACGTCGACTCGGGCCTCAAAATCAGGCGATGACTGAACCCTAACAGCTCTAGACAGGAGTTAGGATGAGGCTACTTTTAACCAAGAAAACGAAAAGTAACGAGAAAATTAGGAAGGGGAAATGAGAGATGAGCCTAAGCCTTTGGGCGTGGCTTTTGAAACTTTGAGTTTGTGGTTGGACTCGCCCCTTCTTGCTTTCAAAAGGTTTCTTTTCCCCTTCACATGCCCCGTTCAGTGCCATCACAACTTAGGACGTGCGACGATGGATGATCCGAGCACAGTTGGTTCGTCCACCGTGAGCGAGCGTGATGATTTCGAGCTTCCACCGAGAGATCGCAATAAATGCGTTGTACAAATCGATGGGTATCTTTGTGTACATTTCTAGCTCATGCTTTTTCAAGCGCAAAAGCGTCGTGGAGATTTTGCTAGAGAGGAAGCGTTCCTTACTTCATTCGATCAACTTGAGCATCACCATCACTCATACTCGACACCATTTAAAAATGGACGATATCTACATTTATAACCCACTAATTATAAACACGGTTGAAGAAACTCATGATATATAGAACTGTCCTTTTTGAAAAGACATAATGTTTCATCACGATTGTTCAGAAAGCATAAGTATGCCTACTTTGGTCTGTGACGTTAAGGGTGCACATGGTAACACTTCTCTTCCGAGAAAGAGTTTTTTTTTTCAGAAACATTACTTTTCTATTTTTATTCCCTATAGTAATTTTTAAGTAAAATAAGACGTTTGGTAATTACACAAAATTTCTACTCTTTGAATAAAAATGCGTTTGGTACAACTCATAAATTTTTTTATTTTTTTAATGCTCAAGGCCGGCGACCGGCGGTGGCGGCGGCAACCAGCGACCGACAGCTGGCAGCACTAGGTCGCGACGGCGGCAACCGACAGCATCGGGTCGTGACCGGCGGCGGCACCGACGACGGCCGAGGGCAAGCGGCGACCAATAGATGCAATAGATAAAAAGAAAAAAGAAAAAAAATACTTATTTCTAAAATTGTGCCCGAGTTTTTTGCTTCTTGTTTCTATTCCCGTGAACAACTTTCTATTCCCGAGAACAAAAAAACAAGCAGACGTTACCAAACAGGTTTATGTTCTTTTTTGTTCTGCGGAACAAAAGAACAGAAATTCGGAGAAATTAGAACGTTACCATACGCATCCTAAATTGCTAGTATAGTTGGAACTAGGGGGAGAAAACGAACAGATTGAAGATCTTCCACCATTTCACTCCTGCTAATATGAAACCCCGTCCTGCATTAACGGTCCTACGGTACGATTGAACGATAATTTCGATTGCTGTTGGCGACAATAATTGAAGCAATGCATAATTAAATTGTGAAAGGTCTGTCAAGGGGAGGGGAAGAAGATAGGAAGGAGGAGATGGCGGTGGCGGAAGGTTGGTGTCGGAGCCCGAACACCTCCCGACACTACATCCCGACCGGGGTTGCTCAAAGAACTGTCATTAGAGACAGACAAGGATGCACTGTTTGTACCCTTTTTCCATCGTCATAATGATGCCGTGCATGTTAAGGTTGTCTAAATTCACTTAAAATTAAAGTGGCCAGCTTGTGATTCCCTCCCTAACTCAATGAAGTTCTCAATCAAAGAACGTTCTCGAGTTATGCGGGAGAGCACGCTACTTCATGCTAGTGATTTGTTCTTTTTGTCTGCCTGTGTGTCGACCGATGAACTGGGAAACTTTGATGAAGATTCAACATTCGAAAGTTTCGTGACTCGATTCGTCGTGTCGGAATTCGTACACAAGATGATTGGTTAATAACGATCGCGGGTCGAATCTAAGCCTTCTACAAATTGGACCACGTTGATAAAAAGCTCAGAACCATCTAATTATGGACGCGCGATGGAAGTTTGATGGATTCTTTAGTGAAGTTGTCTCGATCGATTCGCCTGATGATCCTCGGCCCGGAAGCAAACGTGGCTTTTTGTCTGGAGGAGTACGGGTAAAGCTCACCGCCCTCCGCTGTGTATATTCGCGCCGCGGGAGGTCAAAAGGTCAGCGACCGCTTTTTAACGGCGGTGGCTTTGGTCGGTCCAATTGCCACGGGTCTTGGACCTCGTTTGGCCTGCAGTTGCCGCGTGGACACGTAAAGAGGGCCGCCGGCAAGTCAACCCCGTCATGTCGTTGACTTTTTCTAAGGGGCGATCGTCGCTAGTGAAGCCTCGATTTTGGGTAAAGCCTGAAGGTCGGAGTCAACGAGACCAAAGGTTAAGTGCTTCCGGTGCTGGCTCAAACTCACGTACATACATTTTCTCGAGCTTTCCTTAATATAGAGGACTAAAGCATGTGGTCGATATACATTATCGGTCCGTTTTCCAGTTAACAATTTAAATTTTTTAAGAGACTCGATTTAAATGTCAAAGTGGATATAGGATTTGATTTCTAGCATTCTCTTTTCCTACTATCCAGTAAGAATTTATTTTTAAAGAAAAATTCCGAGAAAGGGCCATAAGACCACTTATTTCGTTGATGAGAAGCTACAGTTATATCTAATGGGCATCATTCAATGTCATTGCACTTCAATATTATTTTGTTTCGATTGTATCGCCGCGTTAATAAATTATGAATTGAGATGTTGTGAAATCCGAAGGAGTTGCTTTGGCTTTAAAGATAGATCTTCTTGGACTTGTCTGCTGATGACCTTAGTTTGCTAGGATGAACGGAGAGAAAGAAGAGTTCTTTCGTATGCTTTTCGGGCGCCAACATGGATATAGTTCTTAATTTCGATCAAATTGAATTTCATTCCATCAGAAGATGAGACTTTTCCGTTCTTTGCTGCACGAGGGGAGAGTGGAGAGATCTTGAACCGGCAATATACCTTATACGAATCCAACAAAGGAAGCCCCTCCAAACTAAATTTAAATTAAAGATCATGGACATAACAACTAATCGAATTCTTAGAAGCCAGATGTCTTTCCTTGCTCAAGCATCACCAGGTTCGAAGAACCACATTATTTTGCGCTTGATATTAAGCTCACGTTCAGTAGAAAACCCACGCAGATCAATAATTAAGTTCCCACCGATGGATGCAGACACACCACGTGGCTTGATTCCCAAACAGCCTGTCCGGAGCTGAAATCTGCGAGGGCTAGGTAAAACTCAAAGATGAGCAGTGATCTAACATGCCCTCTTGCATCTCTCCTCGTCATCAAGGCATGAAATCGTCCGATATGCTTGCGAAGCATTATTAACTAATAATTAGGGGTTTCTTCTAATATTAGTGGAGTCGGCACCCTTTCATTCGGCGACTTCGATAGTCTTACATAGGTTCCGTCACATTACTCGTATAGATGCATATCCATTCGTTATGCGAGAGATTATCACGTAAGAACTTTAAAAAAACGGTCCATCTTTTCGAAATCGCCACATCGGCCACATGCATATCCTGTGCCAGAACAGGCGGAAAAAACTCAAATTGAGGCTTGGGCAAGAGACGCCCAACGATATCAGCATGATCAGAATAATATATTAGGTGACGTGCAACGCAATGCACCCTAGAAAACAAAAGCTAGTTGATGCAACAATCATTTAAGATATTCGGACCATTCCGGGAATGAGAGGACTTCCTTCGCAATTCCGAGAGGGCCACGAAAGAGCCAAAAGAGAGCATCGAGTACCGAAAGAAGAAACGAATTGACCAAAGGGTGACATCAGTCACATCCGCAACAGCAACGCGTCATTTGAACGTAGGATCTGATTCTCCTGACACGGAAGATATGATGGTAACTTCCACTCGCCAACATGATCGTGAAAAACCGCAGTACTGAGAGTACCGAGGTTCATGCCTCTTTGCGCATAACAACAAGATTATCGGGAAAAAGAGCCAGGAATCGAATATCCCAACTGGGGTGCATGCTTGGAGGAAAATAAAGAGATGGCCGCTTTCATGGCCACAAAGGCTTGGTCATCTCTTACGTCCCCGCAACATTCGAAAATCGCAATGGGACTGATTCTTTATCCAGTGATCCGCGATCATCAGAGCAAGGCGTATCGACGACGCCATCTGAAAGGCGATGGCGTTTTTCGTTTTTTTGTTCTTGTTTTTCTGAATGGATATGTAAGCCGATGCAGTTGGGTGGCTTGGGAATTCTGTCTCCAGGAGACGATGCCCCGGCCCAAGTCTTCTCTCGTGACTCGGTGTTTTGAGAGAGCATGAACCGGTCGGAGCCGAGAGAATAGCCAATGAATCAAAGTGACTAGGTAATGAAAGAGAATTGACAACGATAATGACCACGTTCTTTACGAATCCAAGTATACGCGAGTGCTCAAGAGACGACTGCTTAAAGAAGATTGGCTGAATGTGACGTTTTTCCCACCTCGTTCACAAGTTCACAGTCGCATGTGACACTTTACGTACAGTTTCAAGTAAATAAGGAGTGTACATCGATGATACAAAATGTCCCAGCAAAGCCGAGGCCCGACATGTTCCGGAGTTTGGCCCTTTGGATATCGTGGAGAACCCTTGCTCCATCGAAATGAACACGGTCCCATTTTTAAATCATGAACATGATGATTCCAGGATGTGTTCCCTCGATTCAATTCGTATGGCCCATACTCAAATCGATTCGAGAATCTCTATCATTGCTCACGAAATCCTTTTTATAGTGATGAGCTTCAAAGCTATCTTAATTACACTTAGTTGTGCATGTTGGAACCTATGCATAGATATATATGTATACCTTTCACATGAATGTCATGTGTGATCACTTAAAGTTCTTGAACTTGACATAAGAGGGTTTTAGAATCTACTATCTTGAAATCCAAAAATTTGCCAACGATGAATTTTTTTTATCCCGCGTATTTGTTTTGTACTTCCTATTCATATATCTCATAATTCCATAGCCATTTTCAGCGAACTATAAACATTGAAGAGGAAATTGTCCAAACCTTGAGGATGTAGTTGTGACGTAGAAAGTCAGAATGCTTCCGCACATCTACTACATTGTCTAGCTCTCCTTCATCCAACTTATGAGCATTCTCTATGAGGAATCTCGTTGGATTCAAAGTTGCAAGATAGAATAACATTTTCTATTGTCATCTTTTGAAATAAGCCCCATTGAGATATCATAACCATTTTTGTCACGAACATAAAATTTACAATGAAAAAAGAAAAATTCAAACTGTCTTAAACACCTATATATGTATGTATACCCATAAAGGAGTCGATAGACAAACCATAAATTAAATGGAAATGAACAATCCGAATGCGGATGGATAGTTCCAATTCAATAAATTCAAGTTGTGTACTTGAGACGATTTGCCCCATCCACTAATACCCATGGTCCTTGGATAATGGTCTCAGGATATAATAGGTTGTCTTCCCTATGAAATTATACTACTCCAATAGGGAACTTTCACACTCAACTTTCATAATAATCACACAAAATGACGATAATCGAAAGAAAAAATGATAAAAACTAAATGCAAAAAAAAAATCGAGACAGTCAATGTTTGTATTTAGAGACAGCGAATCAATTTAGATTGAAAAGCCATGAATCCGAATAGATTTATTCATAAAGACAAATATATTTGTTCGGATTACAAGGATAAATTTCAAAACAAACGTATTTGGATTAAAATTTATGGGCTCATTCCTCACTTGTCCTTTTCCTTCGTGCGAGATTTAGAGAACAAAGTCCAACAGTGAACACAACGTGCACAACACCCTTTGACTTAGATGGGTTTCATTGGGAACCTCGATGCTTCCTTGAAATTCGCAGTCTGAAAGCTCTATCCCCATGGACGTCAAGCAATACCTCATCAGGAAACTGGAGGCGTCGGGTCACGGTAGCACGAGACAAATGACATGGACCAGCAGTGAATAAAATTTGGTGGAGATCTGAAGGAGATAATTAAGATTTCGCCAGCTTTACAGGACATGCGGTTCAGTTTGAAAACTTGCACCCATCAGAGCACTTAACGTACGAACTGGTGGCTCTGCTTATGTATTCATAATTCCTCTTCGGACGCCCATTGATGGTTGTTGCATTAAATCGCACGAAATGACAGATCCATGAAAGTCGTGCTCTTGGAAGCGACTATGTGGAAGTAGCACCCCACCTTTTAGCTCTCCGTGAATAAGAATTCAGTGCAAGGTAGGTGATGTAATGAGAGGAGAGACTTTAATATCAAAACCCTAGCAACGTGGTTCTACTACACGCCTTCTAAATCGCGGCGCTTGCTCGGCGTGACGATGGGCACATATGTCTCGATCTCGGGAGCCCTTACGTGAGATGACAGTTTATATTGGGAATGAAGGGTTCGGTCCCTTGCATTGTCAAAATGGTTCCCTTTCCCATTTTGTACAATGTTAGGAGAATTCCGGGCATGTTTCTATCCTATTTGAAGATCTCTTGTGCTTACTTTTGCTAAAATAGGAGAGAAGGAAAGCTCGAGACCAAAGGTATACATGAAACCTTTAAAGAGCATCATCTTTCAATCTAAAATCATTTTTCAAAAGGGTCTAAAAGGAGAGTCTTGTTGATGATGGAGGCAGCGTCTGTCGAAAGGGAATAGATTACCCTAGTGGGGCTCAGCAAGGAGCTACAAAAGAATGCCCACTGGACTAAATCGTGCAACAAGACAACTTCCATTCGTGCTTTTGATTCCCTCGACCCACGAGACAAGTGAAAGAGGTCTCTCGTTGCTTCAGTAAGCAGCCCACGTCCTCGCGCTTTGTGATCTCATCAGCCCTTAGAAAGGAAACTGTCTAATCAAACGCACGACTTGGCCACGATTCCCAGCCCCTGGAGAAAAGCACGACGACATCAATGTGCCGTGTCATGTTTTATACAAAAAAAATTCATTCTCTCTCTCTCAAAGAAACAAAAAAAAGTCTTTCGCCGTATCTTCATCTTGTCATGGTGGACCGAGATTGGAATCCTTCTATTGCGTTGCGGGGCTTGCACAACATTTCTGTTGTGCAAGATCCCACGGCCAGATTCGAGGTAGAGATTGACAACTTCTTTTCGGATCATCTCGTATGGTACCTTCCCTCTAATTGAGGTCTCAGGGTTTCACATGTACTAATCGCACTTCTATTGGAATTTAACCAAATTTCCAACAGGATACTGATAAGTAAAAGAATCTCTAGATGAACAGAGATGAAGAACTGAAGATTGAACTCAAAGAATGAAAAAGATAAAGCTGTGTTGAAAAACGCAAGAAAGATGATCAAGAATTCATCTGAAGATCTTGTATATCAAATGAATGAATGAATAACCAGCTTACAATCTCTGACGAGTTCTTTGTATATATACACATTCTGTTGTTAAACTAATTCTAACTTCCTAACTACTCTGTAACCGACTTCAGCAATGCCAGATATCACTGGAATCAACCACCCGCCATACGATCATGATACTCTCTTCTATGTATTCTATTCGATACACCTACAGCATCAATACATGTATTCATTTGTCTCTCATTCTTAGCTTGATCTGAAGATCGCCCTTCTTCATGTTGTAAATCATTTCTCACCATTACTCGCTTAGAGGCTTTATAATGAGACTCTGCCTCATCGTACTTTGCTTTCAGCTCTGCTTGACAGTCCCTTGTAGCTATGACTTTAACATCCCCCCTCAAACTGGGTTGTAAGATGCTTAAACCCAGTTTGGTACGAAGAGTATAATGGGAGAGACGTGACAACGGCTTGGTAAAGATATCAGCCAATTGTGCTGCACTTGGAACAAATCGAAGATGAAGCATACCTAAGGCCACCTTTTCCCGGACAAAATGATAATCGATATCGATATGCTTTGTTCGAGCATGAAAGACGGGATTGGAAGTAAGAGCAATAGAAGATTTATGTCACAAAACAGAACAGCAGGGGCTGATAATGGGACACCAATATCTCGCATAACAAAGGACATCCAGGTAAGTTCTGCCGTTGTTGATGCCAAAGCTCGATACTCGGCTTCCGTAGAAGAACGCGAAACTGTATGTTGTCGCTTGGCTGACCAAGAAATGAGATTAGCACCCAAGAATGTACAATATCCAGAAGTTGAGCGTCGTGTAACACCACAGCCAGCCCAGTCAGCATCCGAGAAGGCATATAGGGAAAGTGAAGTTCGAGAATGTATATAGAGACCCATATGAGTAGTAGCTTTGACATACCTCAACACTCGTTTCAATTGAGTATAATCGCCCACTGTAGGATGATGCATCTTCTGACAGAGAAGATTAGTAGCAAAAGAGATATCGGGCCTGGTTATAGTAAGGTATTGTAAACCGCCAACAAGGCTACGATATTCAAAAGGATTAGACAATAGGACAACACTCAGTTGGTCAGCAGACTTAAGAACCAATGGTGTTGATATAGGTTTACAATCAGACATATTAGCTCGGCGTAAGAGATCAAGGGCATATTTAGTCTGCGAGAGAAACAGCTTATCTCTTGAATATTGGACCTCAATACCAAGAAAGTAATGAAGCTTACCCAAGTCCTTCATATGAAACTGTGATGCAAGAGTTCGAATTAGTGCTGCCAAGACCTCAGGTGAATCACCAGTAAGAACAATATCATCAACATATAAAAGAAGTAATACTGTATGGTGATCCTGATGTAGTACAAAAAGAGACGGATCGGTAGAACTACAAAAGAAACCAAGTTCGAGAAGAAAGTTGCTAAACTTCTCAAACCATGCTCTAGGTGCTTGGCGTAATCCGTAGAGAGATTTATGAAGTAAACACACCTGATGAGAGTCAGTAGCAAACCCAGGAGGCTGTTCCATGTAGATCTGCTCTTGTAAATCACCATGTAAGAAAGCGTTTTTAACATCTAATTGATGCAATGGCCAATGGTTCACCATAGCTACTGAGAGAACTATTCGGATAGTAGCTTGTTTGACAACCGGGCTAAATGTCTCAAAGAAATCAAGCCCTTCCTCTTGATGAAACCCCTTAGCAACAAGCTTGGCTTTCAATTTATCTAAATTGCCATTAGCTTTTAGTTTAGTCTTGAAGACCCATTTTCATCCAATGATATTCATTGTAGGAGTCCGGGAGACTAGACTCCATGTTTGATTCTGATGTAAAGCATCCATCTCCTCTTGCATAGCCTTATACCAACCTTCATGTGCCAATGCAGACTTGACACTTTTTGGTTCAATAGGAACAGAATAATGAGCAAGACAGGCATACTTTGGATTAGGCTTAATAATGCCTGATTTAAGTCTTGTTCTCATAGGATGAGTGGTATCAACTCTCGACTCTGGAACATTTGGAGACGGATCAATAGGAGCTGAAGTATCAGAGTGTTCCATATTATGTACAGCACTAGATGACCCGGAACTATTAGATGGAATAGCTTCATCATGGAGGAAACTCACAGGATCAATGGAATGCTGTAGAGATGATGGTATAGTTGGACGTATAGAGGAAGAAGGAGCAAAGAATTTGACTTCATCAATCCATTTCTTATAGAGAACAGTAAGTGAAGGTAGAGATGCGCCCAACTTATGTGAGAAAGGAAATAGACTTTCATCAAAAACAACATGTCTACTAATGAAGACTCTACCATCAGTTGGAACCAAACATCTATATCCTTTGTATTTCTCACTATAACCGAGAAACACACATGTTAAAGATCTTGGGTCAAATTTATGTTGTGTATATGATCTTAAACAAGGAAAACAAGCACAACCAAAGACCCTGAGAAAATCATATCTTGGATTCTGTCCAAACAACTTGCGATATGGACTTGCTGACTTTAGAGCTGATGAAGGAAGATGGTTGATAATGTAGTTGGCAGTAAGAAAAGCATCAACCCAGTATATTAGGGGAAGACAGGCATGATAAACCATAGAAAGCCCCAGCTCAACTATATGTCTATGTTTTCGCTCAGCCATGCCATTCTGTTCAGGTGTATATGGACAAGACATATGATGAATAATACCATTATCTTGCAAGTGTTTCTGGAACTTTGAGCTTGAAAACTCACCACCCCCATCACTTTGGAAAATTTTTATTTTCCGATCAAACTGAGTTTCAACACATCTTTGGTATAGAAGAAAGACCTCATAAAACTCAGACTTGTATTTCAGAGGATAAAGCCAGCTAAATCGAGAGTAATCATCAATGAACACAACATAGTATTTGAAATGTTGAACAGAACTAACCGGAGCTGGACCCCAGATATCACAATGTACCTTCTCAAGAGGAAAACAAGTATGTGTTGTTGACAAATGAAAAGACAATTTGGTACTCTTTACAAGAGAACAACTTCTACATACTGTTGATACTGCCTGTGATGAACACTTGATAAGGTTCTGTCTTTGTAACATTTTAAGCGTATGTGGATTTGTATGTGCCAATCTTTGATGCCAAATAGCTGCATCTACCAGCTTATGTCTTTGTGTGAATAGAGCTGTTGGTAGATTCTGGTCCACTCGATATAGACCTCCGGCCTTCGTCCCAAGTTTCACAACAGAATTGTTCTGAAGATCCTTAACATAGACACCAAATTTATCAAAAATGAAGGCACATGGATAATCCTCAGTCAATTTAGAAACTGATAACAAGTTCTTCTTGATGTCAGGAACAAGTAGAACATCACGTAATGGTAAACGACCAATATTAGTATGAAGTATTGAGTTACCAGTAGACATAATCGAAAGATATGAACCATCACCTATCATAATTTTATCAGAACCATGATAAGAAGTGAGGTTATGAACAATACCCGTGTTTGCAGTTATGTGTGCAGTTGCACCTGTATCTGGATACCAATCACTTCCAGATGGACTCTCCAGATGTATTGCAGCCAAGGCAGCTGGTATATCTTCAGTTTGATATGAATTATCAAATCGATACCAGCACTTTAAAGCCTCATGTCCAGGACGCTTGCAGATTTGACATGTTACTCTTACTGTGTCACCCGATCTTGCATGTTGTAAGTTCCTGCTCTCAGGAGTTGGATAACTTTTGACATTATTATAAGGCTGTGATGAAGTAGCATATGGTTTAAAACCATGATTCAGATTCGAAGTATTCTGAGGTATCATTACATCACCATTTTGATAAGGCATCTTCATACTATGACCTCTTCTAGTGTTAAAATTTTGACCTCTGACAAAACCTCGACCTCTGCTAAAGTTTCTTCCACCTCTTCCTCTAAATGAGTGATTATTTTCTCTGTGACTCACAAAAGCATACTCAGGAGAACTCACTTCATTCTTAAACTGTGACATATAATCACCAGTTCTCTGCCCATAATAGGCTGAGTGTTCATAATGTCGAGTTGAGGCATAATTTTGCAACCTCACTTCAAACCTCTCGAGCTGCGAAATGACTTCATCATACTCAGGTTGTGGTTTGATACAATACATTGTAGTTCTAAAGGTCTCATAATCAGGACCTAAGCCTTCTAAAACACCGAAGACTCTTGTGATCTCATCTACCGGCTTGCCAATGGCATGAAGCTGATCACATATATTTTTGAATTCTCTAAGATATTCAGAGAGACTTCTATCTCGCTTTCTACATACTTGCAACTTGCCTCGCAACTCAAACTCTCTGGCAATTGATTTCTGACTAAAGCGATTACATAATACTTGCCATACCTCAGCTGATGTTTCAAGGCCAATGATAAGACCTAAAATATTCTCTGAAACTAAACCACTTACCCAAGATGATATAAGTTGGTCAGTTCGCATCCAATCTGCATAAACTCCATTTGGTACTTCTACCTCCCTTCCTTCAACTTCTACATATGTAGTCTTCGGTGGTGATTCAATCTCACCATTGACAAAACCAATGAGTTCCTGACTCTTTAAGAAACGCTGGAACTGAGCTTGCCAGAGCAAGTAGTTATCTTCTGCTAGCTTGATAGTCACGAAATTTCCTATGTTTACATGAATAGGAAAAGGATATGCTGGTATTCTCGTTGCCATTAGAAGCTATCGAGATCTTCAGAGAACTGCTCTGATACCATAAAAGAATCTCTAGATGAACAGAGATGAAGAACTGAAGATTGAACTCGAAGAATGAAAAAGATAAAGCTGTGTTGAAGAACGCAAGAAAGATGATCAAGAATTCATCTGAAGATCTTGTATATCAAATGAATGAATGAATAACCAGCTTACAATCTCCGACGAGTTCTTTGTATATATACACATTCTGTTGTTAAACTAATTCTAACTTCCTAACTACTCTGTAACCGACTTCAGCAATGCCAGCTATCACTGGAATCAACCACCCGCCATACGATCATTATACTCTCTTCTATGTATTCTATTCGATACACCTACAGCATCAATACATGTATTCATTCGTCTCTCATTCTTAGCTTGATCTGAAGATCGCCCTTCTTCATGTTGTAAATCATTTCTCACCATTACTCGCTTAGAGGCTTTATAATGAGACTCTGCCTCATCGTACTCTGCTTTCAGCTCTGCTTGACAGTCCCTTGTAGCTATGACTTTAACAATAAGGAGCCCATGTGACGATGATGTTACATTTGGAAGTCCAGCCAAGAGTTTGTCACACCAGTAATTCACGGGGAAATCGGTTGAGTGACCATCAATAGAGCATTGATTGTAAAATAACAATCTTTTTATTTTGAGGGGAGACAAATTCTGGTGATTGAATTGATATTCCACTAAAGTTTGATAAACGAAATTTAGTAATTGGATGCACTAAGTTCATACTTAGGAATACATTCAGATGTTGTAGAAATGGAGAAAATTGTTCAAGACGTTATATACTTAGGACATTTTTGTTAATTTAATTATGAACCTTTTAAATTCTTTCAATTGAGTCATAAATACTTTCACATTTGTCATTTAAGTCCATCTAACCAATTTTAATCACAAACTCTAAATGTGGATGCTGGTAAAATCACAAAAGATGGTTATTGCCAATGTAGACAAATTTTATAATTTTTTAAAAAATTATAAAATTTTTTCATGTTAGCACCAATCATACCACGTGAGATGCACGATGTCCACATTAGAGATTTTTTAACTAAAATTAGCCGAATGGACTCAATTGGCAAATTATAAAATGATTCATGATTCAACTACTAGAATCTAAAGTATTAGAATTGAATTAATAAAAGTGCAACACGTTTAAAAAATTTTGGATAATTTTCCCTCAGCAAATGTATAGCAAATCGGATGCATTAAAAATACTCGCATATGGTCCATGCGTTCAAGCACATGTATTCTGATACGTCCCTACTTCTCAAAATGATTTAGAGTTTTTTCCAAATTGTGCCCCGTGAAAAATGCTTCCGACCCATAACATCAAAACAGAAGCCCATGGCCCAACCCATTCCAAGTACTCCACAGAACCGCTGCTGTGATCGAGGCTTGCACGTCCCACCGTTTCTCGTCAGCTAAACCTCAACGCATAACCCCCAATGAACATCACTACGTACCCAAATGAGTAATCTTCAAAGTAGATCAGCCTATTACCAAGCAGGGCTATGGCTGAAAATTCGTTGTATCAGCTGCGACCGTCAAGCTGGTACGAATGATTCCAAGTCCAGACATGGGGTTTGTCGCTAAAACTCAGAATGATCGAGTGATCAATCGGCCTAATCGACGATATTTTGCATTTATGCAGACACAAATAATATCATTGCCTTATTAATGTGTATATAACAAAACTCACCAAGAAGAACAAATGCAGTATCATGAGATGAGTTTGCTCAGACAATACAGGGGTATGAGCGACTACCTTGAACCTATTACTAGAAGAGATCCACCTCAAAACTCAAGACAAATACCTATAGAGTATCCATGGTCATGAATATGATCAACCCAAAGCAAGGGAAAGCTCTCATTTGAAGGAGCCCAAGCCCACGCCGGTTTCTCTGTCGTAAGGTTGGAAGCTTTCCCTGGCCCTGGAGTAGCAGGTGTAGTAGAACTGCGAAACGAGGGCGGTGAAGAAGATGAAGGCTGCCCCGGCGCCGAACACCCCCTTCCTCACTGTTTCGCATGAGGGAGGGTTCTCGCTGAAGATGGTCCTGTACTTGGTGTGGTACGCGTTCCTCACTGATCCCGCCAACAAGCACACCTCCGCGATGAAGAAGAACACCCTGGATGGATCATTTCAAACGACGGAACGAACAAATGATTGACCGAATGACAAAAGCACAATGATTGATTCTATTAGATGAGGGAATAAGTACTCGGAGCATACCAGCAGGTTATAAAAAGAATGACTGCCCAGGCGCGTGAGCCTCCGGGACTCAGGGTCTTGCCACAGCAGAAGCAGCGGCTCGCAGCCATTATGATGACTTGGCTAACCATTAGGAACAAAAATGCTCCGACGCCATAGCCAGTGGAGATGTCCGAGTCATACACGCAGTAGTTGTACTGGACTTCATTGTCCTGGACAACCTTGGCCTGAAAAGAGACGGATCCATTTTAGTTACCAACCACCGACATGCTTCTGAGAGTCGTCATCCAGCAGAGATGGGACAAATCAGGAATTTGGAAATTGTCCAGGAAGTTAACTTTTAATTAATTTTTTAGAGTTGTTGCATCACTTGTGCAGGAAATCAGGGACCACTTTTGGTTGGGCGAGCTAAGATCAACTTTCGAATATAGAATACAAAGATATTTATACATATCAGGATTGTGCAAAAGTCAACTTGCTGCTTGTTTTGCATTCACTTTCCTCCCTGCAGATTTCGGAAGAATAAGGATCCAGAATATTGGTTTGATTTTAAACAGATCGATCCTCATCACAATTGCATGATATCGTAATTTTTACAATACAGATCCGAACTGCAGCATTAAGCTAGTATCTGATCTCTGGAGCCTTGGAGGGGCGAACTTCGCCGCAATGTATATGTACTTTATCAAAGGATTTAATCTGGAAGCACGTTCTCGACAAACGATATTTAGCTCTATTGCATATTAAGCTAGAACCTTTCTTCTCTTTGAATCAGAATATCAGTGATGGAATTCGGTGAGAAACAACGCTGGTATTAGCAGATCTGGAAATTTTATCCATGCTTTTTGAGAGTAGGTGCGAATCCTAATCATGAGAAGCAGAAGATTGGTGTTTTGCTACTATTGCCGTGGCCCTTAGGAGGAGAAAGGATGCTATTACAATCGTTCTCTTATCAATAATGCAAAGAAGATGCAATCCATGAACAAATTGATTATATTACTGAACGACTCGGACAATAGCCATTGCCACAGAATTGGCCACTTACGAGCATTTTCAGAGAACAAACACAAACTTACAGTGCTTCTTCTCTGCTCAGCTGCAACGGCGAGTCCAAAGGCAATGACATCAAGGATGACGACCGCGATCATAATCAGCTTTGAAGCCATATTTGCTCCCAGCAATTGGATCTGATCTCACCCTTTTCTTCTCCCCCTCCTCTTCGACTTCTCGCAAACACTCTCCTCTGGTCCTCTCTCTCTCTCTCTCTCTGTGTCGGTATATATTCTCAATATCATTGCAAAGTGTTGAAGAAGCATTAGATGCCACTCCATTAATTTGCCCTTGTCTTAAAAGAAAATTTCAAAAGCAACCGCCAAAAGAAAAGGACAAGCTACCATTCAAGCGAATGTCGCCACTTCACCTGCAGCAGTAAATAGGTGATACATCACAAGAAGACCATGTAAAGTGAGGTGGCTGCGAGACTTTCACATATTCACCATAAAAAGAGGATTCCGAAATATTAATAAAGTCGCTTGAGAATTCAGCACTCCCATTACTTAAAACGCAAGTCTTCTCCTTATCTCTTTTGCCATCTCTTTTTGGCTGCAAGGAGAGAGAGCTACATTACGTCTCCATCTTTTTTTTTTTTTTATTGCTTGAAATGTCCAGAATTGGCGTAAAACCACCGAGACACTTTACTTCGACAGATCCTACCACCCACCCAGAGAGAGAGAGACAGAGAGAGAGAGAAGGGGATTCAGTACAGTTGGTGCAACGGCAACTGTGGATCTTGAACATGAAGCTCGGTCGACATGTGTTTTACAGCTAAGTTCTGTTCAATACGGTACCCACTACTTTTCCTTTTCTCTTTGTTGTATTTATGGATGAGGAGTGACCAAGGTTCAAGTAGGGAAATGGACATGGATGAGTATGCATCACCAGAAATGACAGCCATCGATGATTGATGTCGACTTGCTGTCGGTGGAGGAGGACAACGCTGCTTCTGAAGTTAGGTCCACGGTCCCCATTTACCTCGGGAGGGCGTCAAGCAAAAGGAAAGTAGCGCATCATGTGCTAATTAACCCACCTTAATTTCGTGTTTATTGATTAGTTAAGAAGTTGAAGAGCGCAGGTGGAATGTGACACAAAATGGTGGACCTTTTTATTTATCGTGGATACGGCATTTTGATTGACTAGAGAAGTTCGGCTTTTTTCGTCATTAGGGTAATTTTTGGCAAATTTTCTTTATTGGCCCGGCCCAATCTAATAATAAAAGGATATATTTATATCGAGCACACTTAGGAATTGTCTCCTCCTGAAGCTCATCTGACCTCGACCAATATGGTATACGCAATAATTGATCAAACAAGTTTGGACATCTTGAACTCAGTTGAGATCCATACCTGACGTGATTAATTCACGAGGCTCGAACCTGCCCCAGATCACCTGTACGTCTTAAATAGGGTCGAGGTGCACCACACCGACTCTTTTCCCGACCCAACGTGCTGTTCCGAGCCTTGCATTCCCTGCCGGTCGGGATCCGGGCATTCCAGTTGGCACTTTGTATAGCCTGTCCGCAGCAACGCCTCTTCCTGAAGGTCCAATTAGAAAGTGCCACTTCAGCACGTCAGAAGGATCGCGCGAAACGTAACTTTTGCTCGCAGGTTCCATCGGCCTTGAGAATAATTGGTCAACTGGGCACAAAAGAGAATTACACAAGCATGTCTACACATCGTTAATTAGCTTTTTCTTACACTTCAAGAGAAGAAAACGATGAAAGTTCAATGCCGGGCAGGTTTTGTTTTCTTACGGTAACGACATTTCCATGATTTTAGAATTGTTTTCTTACGCTACCTTCCGCATCTGGTTCGTCCCTGAATTGAAATCCTTTTGGCATTATGGACGCCAAGCACAAAGTTTTTGGGCTTAACGAATTGGCCCAAAAGGAACGAACTGGGCTCAAGGGAGATTGAGGTGAGGGTGTCTGCTGCTGCTGCATCGTATTTATTCTTGGTTCAGAGTTCAGACGCTTTGCCCGTGTCGCCATCTTCGTGTGCTCTCCCTCTGGTTCGGAGATCACACGTAATTCCTCAGAGACTAACGATGCAGATCTCATTAGCGACAGGCGCAACGCAATTGACTGCGGTATAAGAAAGCATGTGAGTGCAGGACTTAGAATTATCTGACCCTCAACCCATTTCTTGTGACCCTCCCTCGCAGCCCGTTGCGGCCTGTGATACCTTTCAATACCTCCATCCTCCTCAGACCACCGCCATCTCTCTCTCTCTCTCTCTCTCTCTCTCTCTCTCTCTACACTGTATATATACAGGCCCGCGTGGACGAAAGATCGTCTCACTTAGCACACACGCACAACACCATCAGCCATGAGTCTCTGTGGATGCGCTGTTGCAGCTTTCTTAGTCCTCCTTCTTTGGGTCAACTCGTCCACCGGGCAAACTGACCGTGCTCCGCCATGTATTTATCGTCCTAACTCGATGAACATGTGTTTTCCTTTTCTTTCTACTCGAATTCTCTAAGTAGGTGCATAGACTTGCTCTCTCCATACTGTAATATTTTGGGTAAATTTATAGTCTCTAGCATGGCCTGGCTTTAATGTTTTAGTCTCCAGTCATGCTTACTGTCTTCATGGTGGAGGTTAGTACTAAGTTCTTAGATATCAAAAATGAAAAAAAATGATTAATATCATATATTATGTTGAAGTACATGGCTAACAAACGAAGATAGTTGCAACAAAGGCTTTTAACTGATATCTTGCATGAGCTCAGGTAGATGCAAAGCGTCAACCACAAAGTGAAACAAGCAAATCACCGGTTGCGAGTCACGACTAGTGATGGAAGAGATTGCTATGTTTGCTTTAATAATAAATTAGTACGAACTAGCAATGACAATCAAATATAACTAATCGCAGCATCAAGTCTAGAGTTACATCCCTGAAGGAAACAGTAATAGGGTTTGGGGTTTTTTGACAGATATTCCTGGGGACAAACAAGCTCATGATGACAGACAGAATTTATTGACAGAAAGCGAGGAGATGACGAGCTATGGGAAGAGCGTGGTGCGCCCGGTTCGAATTGCCGGGTCAAGATTGCCGGATTGCTCGCACGCATGTGGTTCATGCTCTCCTTGTAAATTGGTATCAGTAGGCTCAACTTGTGCATGGGCACGTCCCATTGAAGCCGAGTCTTGCTCTATTTTCTACCGCTGCATGTGTAGAAACAAACTGTATCCTGTCCCCTAATCTCTCTCTCTCTCTCTCTCTCTCTCTCTCTCTCTCTCTCTCTCTCTCCATTGCGTATATGATTACCTTAATTTACATATCAAATGTATACCTAAGTCCGAGTTATCATCCTATTTTGATGTTTATGACCACAATGTTATTTCATACTCTAGTAGTATAATCTCAAAGTGCTCTTGGTGAAGTTTGGCTTTGCCAGCGACACGAAAAGACGAAATATCCAAAACTCAATCAAGTCCACTGCTACCAATCACAAAGAGACGTGTTTCATGCCAATGCGAAAGCAGAACAAGGAAACGGTCAAATCTACCCGTGAAAATCTTGTTAAAGATGTATGAGATTTTTAATATAAAGATTGGAAAGACAACAACAGATATTCGAACCTAACTTATTCACACACACAAAAAAAAAAAAAACTCATTGTGGCATTAATAGCATAATTCGCACGGTAATAGGGTTGGTGTCGCCACAAATCTCACTTAAGCACGGCGAGTCATATGACTGCTTCCATGATCTGGTTCCTGCGATGGTGATTAAATGAAGGTTATCATTCCCATCTGATTCTGCGATATTTAACCATCCAAGCTTCATGTCGTGCTCGATGGAAGCTGGTTGACGATAGAATGTTAGAGCTTCAGATGGGCACGCATAGAGGCTAAGTATGCTGCTGAATTTTGTTTGATTCTTTGAAGGGCCGGATGAGATTAATCTATTTTAATGTTCTTCTCTATGCACGGACTACACGTACGATTTTCAACCATATTTTGGACTCTTGATGAAAAAGTCTCTCCTCTGTACTTGATTAATGCCCAATATGTCGCCCAACAATGGTTTACCTAGAATTTTCAGATTGAGGGGACGATCCCTTAGCAAGAGTGTATATCAAACATCAGATAATGAAGTAGACACTCGATGGTCAGCAAGCGGGGGCGACAGTCATCGTTAATGGCTAGTGCCATACCAAAATGAGTGGTGATGAGAAAAGAATGCAAATTTCTCCATCATTTGATATCAATTTTTTTTTGTCTTGAGATATTTTATAACGTCTCATTGATTATGCATGTATAGAGATTGATTACTTCCATGGATGAGAAAAGCTAGTTTGGTAACTTCAAATTGCCACGATGTCAGCTGTTTCCAAACTCCTATTCTTATGTCAATGTCCATTGTGCACGATCATCGGATTCCTTTCCTTTGATTGCTCTAACCTTCCTACGCATAATCGATCGATTGTTTAGATTGTTTAAGTTGCTCAGGAACTTGCTGGAAGTGGTCAGATCTTGTAACAAGTGCCTCCGATATGAAGAGTCTGCGACGAGGGAAGAGGGTCAGATGCATGACTCGCCAATCGCATAGACGAGCAATGGATGATCATCTCTTAGATTGTGGACTAGCTAGACCTTTCTTATTGACCAACTTGAACGTTCAATATTCATGTGTGGCAATCATGAGCCACCATCTCCTGATTCAAAAGGAAGTGAAAAGGTTTAAGTCCTGTAGTTAATTTCAACCTCTTCTGGTGCATAAAATGAAGTCCTCGTGTGATCATTCGGATACACATAAGCAAGAGAGATCTAGAATATGATCTTTTCAATGAGTCTTTAGGACCTTATTTGAGATATCTAACTTTTTTTTTGGGTAAGGGAATTGGAGATATCTAACTTTTGATCATCTCAAATTAAATAAAAAAGTTTAATTTCAAGTTTTGACTTTATAGAAAACAAGAACACATACTTTCATTGACATTGTGCTTCTTCTATATTAGACTCCTGTTCTTTAATCTCGACAGATTTCTCTTTTAATTCATCACTAAGATCTTCAGTGGCTTTATGACTACTGCTGGTCAGATTAATCAGGAAATATCGGTACCGAGTAGCTGAAAGCTTTGAGGGCGTGGCGGCCCACGTAGAACGAATCCGAATCTTGTGTTGTACTCAGCATGAAATATCCCGTCACATCTGGTCCCTTTCTGCCAAATGGCGGTTCCTTTTCATTTTACAGGAACTTGCTAGATAAAAGTGGAATGGAGAAAAAGAAATTCCGAAAGATCAAGCTTGATTTACCTTATTGCTCTTGCCAGGACAGCTGAGTAGGCTTTGGGACACTTGATTCGAAGCAAGACTTGCACTTGCTCATTCTGTCGTGCTGGGGGAGGATACCCCGAAAATGAACATTAGGAAAAAATTGGGCTTTTCATGTAGCTTGAGCTAAGTGCAAGTAAAAAAAGTTATAAAACTGTGTCAAATAGAGACCTGATCACGAGTGGCAACTGTAACTTGATCTTCAAAAAAATAACGGCACACGTGTTATTGACTTACCATTCTCTGCTATGAAAATGGGCATGTTGTTTTATCATTCTGCTACATAACCTACGATCTTCTCCATGCCTCTTGAAACTACGAGGTACATCGGCATCCCCTGTCTGCAGTCGATAAGAGATTCGTCTATCTCTTCGTATTGAATCCATTGAAGAACAAAATGTCAATATACAATTGGTAAAAAACCGTACACATTACCTGAATTTCCAGCAAGTTATTATTAACGTACTGGCACCTTTATGAGATCACGAATACTTACGAAATTTTCTGATAAGGTATTTACCACTTCCCAGGCTACATTGAAAGCCAGGGACCTACGCACAGCTTCCCGGTCCAAATCTCCCTCTCTCAGCGGTTCATACACGTGTGCAATTGCAACTATCCCAATTGTCCCACCTTGTTTCCCCCGCACCCAAATTAATTTCTCTAATCTCAACGAAGACAGAAAAGTCATACCGTCTATCATTTTCATCAGACTGTCCGTGACGGTCCATGCTAAGGATTGGAGCATATGTAACGGGTCTTGTGTTAGGATCGCATCTTATGATCCCCCCTCGGTCCAGTTCAAGGTCTGTTCCGATTTCATCTTTTGATTGACAGTGGTCATGAAGTAAATTAAATCTGAACCAAATAAATCGAGATAGAGAAGGAAACCTAGCTGAGCGAAAAACGATTTTTGTTGGCTCTTGAGTTGAACGAGGGCCGTTGCTCACTCCTAAACTGTACGTGCATGGTAGGCTTTGAATTACACAGAGTGAATTGCTTCACGATAACATATTAGTACTAGTTGCATCGTTTGTTTCTAAAGAAAAAAATTGGACACTAAAGGACGGAATGCATTGAACCAATCTGAGACTTGTGATTCTATCTTGAAATTAGGAGAGTTTACATGGGCACAGATTCAACCGGAGATCCGAGTTGATCAAGTTCCAATTCCCACTTTAGAACTCCGGGCTCACCCAGAGTTCCCAGTGCTTTAGAAGAGCTAGAGTTCAATTTAGCAATTCAGAATCCTCACAGAAGGTCCCTAAAGTCTGTAGTGGGCAATATCTACGGTTCAAAACTGATGACACTGCTCTAACTTGTCATGGGCCCACCAGAGGAGTCCGACATCGGGCCCAAAAAATAGCGGAGCCTGCAGGAAAGCCCAAAGGGCCCGACTCCGAAGTTCCAGTAAATAAGGAGAAAGCATGACGAGAAACAACCTAAGTGGGATAATTGCCAAATAAGTTCTAAACTTTTTTTTTATACCAAATAAATTCTAAACCTTTTGCAACTTTGCTGGTTAAGTCATTCCGGCGGAATTTAGCCTGAAAATGCCTACGTGGTGATGACGTGCCACGCCGGACCTCGCCAGTGATGACGTGGCGACGACCGGACCCCAAATTTTTTTTCTTTTTTTTCCTTGTTTTTATAAAAAAAAAAAACCTACTTAGCCAGCGACCTCAATTTGCAGGGGCGAGCTCGCCCCGCCCAGATTTGGGTGAGGCTCGCCGGCCACGAGCAAGGGCGACAGCTGCCTCCCCCGCCCTCGCCCACGGTCGGCGAGGGTGGGGTCACCCTCTGGAGTTGGCCGGTGAACTGTTTTTTTTTTTGAAGAACAAGGAGGGGTCCGGTCATCATCACGTCTTCGCCATGTCATCACTGGCAAGGTTCGGCATGCCACGTCATCACCACGTAGGCATTTTTTGGCCAAAATCAGCCGGAAATACTTAACCGGGAAAGTTGCAAAAGGTTTAGGACTTATTTGGCATAAAAAATGTTTAGGACTAAATCGGCAAAGTATCAAAAGGTTTAGGACTTATTTGGCAATTGTCCCCAACCTAAGTAAATGTAAAAAGTGTAGAAACAATTCGCCAGTTATGTTCATATTGACTTGAGCGTCAGAGGGCTCCCGAATAATCAACGGTGGGAGACTTCTCCGTTTGAAATACTTAGGCATATGGGATCGAGAGGTCTGCAGATTGCTAGAGATTCATGAACCTCCATGCTAACGAAAACCTTTTCCAATGTTGGTGGCGAGACACCATTTCAATTCTTAATTTTCTAGCCCATGTTTTTCTCGGAAACCATTTGCTGTCCTGTTTGACAAAGCCATTTCCTGATATAGGTTGTGTTCGGACGACCAAATTGTTGTCCGAAAAGGTCGTTCTAGATGATCCGAAGCTGGTGTCGACTTTCAACGAATGTTGCTGAGAACGCACTTGCCAAGCAGAATCCCACTAGCTCGAATGGTGGGGGTTTGACTAGCTATTTTCATTGCCTCGGTCAAATCTTAAGCGTGGTCCAAGTGGTCTTCTCCCCAAAGTCTTGAACCAGTCAATTCTCAGCTGCCAATTGCGCTCATTGAAATTCTTGAACGATCTCCGCAGCATCCCGATTCTCAAGACCCACTCGAACAAGATAAATCCCCGTTCCTCAAACGAGCAGAAACACGCCCGCTTTTTGCCAAGAGAACGCAAACCATCGTCCTCCCCTGAAAAACCATGCAAGTTCCCCTCGAGAAGCCGCCGCAGAGGCCGCGTCTTCAGCAAAGATCCGTCTCCTTCGCCAGAGATAACCGGGGCAGCCGCAGGTGCTCCTCCCCGGCCGTGGCCCCGCGGCGCCGGCCGGCCTGCACCTGCTCGAGGAATCCCGGGTCGGTCCAGTGCGGCCTCCACGGGTACGTCGTGCCCAGCGAGAAGGCAGTGAAGAGGAATCAGGCGAACAAGGAGATTCTGAGGAGGGCTTTGACGCCGCCGGCTCGCCGGTTCAGCCTCCGGAGGTGGAGCTTCACGCCGACCCCGAGCAGGCTCTCCACCATGTCGACGGCTTGAGTGCTTAGATTAGAGCGTTCCTCCCTGTTCCGTCGTCTTCGCGTCTTCTTCTCGTGAGGAGGTGGATCGAGGTCAACGGTGAAGCGTGTACAAAGGGGTTTAGGTGCAGGAAGATTTATGAATTCGATTTCCTCCATCTGCTCAACGGACGAGTTCCATGTAAATTTGCATCAGTTTTGATCTTCAAGGGCTTTGTAGCCTGGCCTTTATTGCTTTCTTTATTATGTTTCGTTCTGGATCGTGACGGCTGCTTTCGGAATTGGTATTAGGAGAAACTAGCGTCAGCGCTGCAAGGCGTTTCGCTCATCGTTTAGACAATTCCTGAGGTGCAATTGAACTTGAGAACTGTCGAGAGTCCGGACAACTTCCATGGAAAGACATCGAGAATTTTACTTCTTTGAAAATCGGGCTTCAGTTAAATTTGCGAGTTTGACCATTTGATCCGAATTAGAAACTTGCGGGATGAACTTCAAATTTATCGATCTAATTCATTTCGATAAATACTTACTTAAAGTATTGGACTCAAAACTTTTTACACCCTTGAAGATTACATGACAATCAATTGCTCATTCCGAAAATTGACGAGCATTTTTATAAAGAAAAAAACATAAATAGTTGTTTGAATTTTTCGATAATTTTATTGTTTGTGTCATTTTGGGGAATTTTAGGATTGTAGGACCTTGATTGAAAATGAAGAATTACAATTCTCGTGAGCTGAAAATGGAGTCCAATGTCCTAAAGCAATCAAAACCAGGATTTTGTGCTTTTGGTGGTCACTCTCATAAAAATAACAACACAAATAATTCATGAATTTTGACTAATGTAATTCATGAATTTTTATTTTACTCGATATGATTTCTGAATTTTAGCACGCGAAATATGGTCCCTGTTTTTTTAATTATTCATTGTGTTAAAGATTGTGGATTATATTAAAAAAGTCGATAATTCAGAGAACATATAATTTTCTCGTTAATTTATCTTTAATCTAATCCTGCAATCGCGCATCAATCCTGGCCCAGGATAGAGATGTCCTCACAGCCAAACACCATCGCACCGGGGCCCGCCTAGCTGAGCCAACCATGTGCTGCCACGTACGAGCATGAAAAGGCCCGGGCCACCGAACCTCGTACGTCGCGAAGCACTGGATCCAGGCCGATGATGAATTCCGAGCATTGGCAACCGAAGCGCAGAGACGATGCGGAGAGACGCCCGAGCAAGCGGAGCAATCGCGCGGATTCCAGTGAATCACTCCTTCGCTCTCTCTCCGTCGCCCCACCTCCGCGCATACATGTGAGCGTCCGTGCCTGTAGCGATCGGCCTATGGTCCTCGCAGATCGAGCATGGCGAACTACTTAGCTCAGTTCCAGACAATCAAGAGCTCCAGCGGTCACCTCGTGATTGCCGGTGAGTTTCCTCCTCGCTTCTGGAGTGGTTTGTATGATCTTTTTCTCTGCTTCAAGTTCGATTACGAGTTCAGATGCACTTGCGAAGGGCTGCTGTTGATTTCGGGGCTGTTTACTGTTGGATTTCAATTTGTTTTGGAAAATGAAGGACGCTCGATCGCGATCCGTAAGATGTTTGCTTAAGATCGGGTCGAGATTAAATTGTCCGAGTTCTCTCCGTGTGCGGTGTGCGCTACGCAAATAGTTTAGTTATGCTGGTGATATCCTGAGTTGGATTTTTGTCTTCAGTCTACTTGGAATTGTTTGATTTGCTAGTTCGGCGCTGGGCGTCATTGTTTTTAATGGCACATTGTGCTTCAAAACTGAACTGACAGGTGATACTATGCAGTGAATGTCCGTGAAGTGTTGCCACTTTGTAATTTGTTATCTTGTGGATTGAATTGTGAAGTCATTTAATTTCTCGCAGTAATGGCAGTGAAACTTCTTTTGCTGGACTTTTAGCGTATAGAACATTCATCTTGTCTACAATTTTCTTTCTGTAAGAGCTGGAGCATTTACGGAACAAATAATATGGCTGCATTATCTGCCATTTCCCCATTCTTTATTTTTTTCCTGAGAGAGAAACATGAGCATAATCAAGCATCATCTTTTTCTTTTTAAAACTTGCAGAATTTAGGGAGGAATATATCTTTGCTGGGTTGGTCCAGTCTTTAGTTCAGACTGCTCATGCAGTTCTTTGTTTAATAAGTCTGCTTCTGAGTATAGTTTTGAGCTACTATGCATGATAAGTAATCTTATCTGGGCTTCATCAATATGTCGGCTAGTTTTCCCAGTATCATCAATTTACCTTCATCTTTAAGTATTAATTTTAATGTCATGAGTATCCTCATCCCTTCTTCTACTGTCTTTGTATTAGCTTTTTGCCTCATTACGGTGACCTCTCTTTTATGTGTCTTCTGATCTAAGTTACTCTGAACTGACTTCCAGTTGAAGATGTGAGTGACTTGTGGCCAACTATCAAGAATGGATTTGAGGAGAGATTGCCTTTTAAAAGAGCTTGTTTGAATAACAAGACCCGTAATCCCGTGTTTGTGGAGAACTTGCCTGCTGAATTCATCCTGACGACTGATGCTAGACTTCGCAGCCGCTTTCCGCAAGAACAATCTTTGTTTTGGTTTCGGGAGCCATATGCTAACATGATTCTTGTGACCTGTGAGGTGGTTCTTCGTCCCTTACCTCATCCTTTTAAGACATTTATCTTTGCCTTTAAAGCTTGACAAGCTTTCTTGATACTCCATGATGACAACTTATGTAATTGTCCAGTCCTGGTTTAAAGCTACAAGAAGGTGCACATCATTCAATTTAAATTGGGTTATTTGAATGAAGTAAAAAATGTATGCAGGGCCTGCTTCTTCACTTGTTTGTTAATTTTGGATGTATTGGAATTTACATGATCAGTGGTAACTTACTTCATGTATATGTACATGTAATTAAGTATATAGACTGATGAATGAAGTGGCTATTTGGTTGACCATATGAAAGGCCACCTGATAAGAACTCTGAATGCAAGCTTGAGTTACTTTTGAATTGAATCTGCATTGTCAGTCAGAGCTTCTGTCCTTGTGCTAGTTATGGAAGCTTTTCTTGTAATTCAACACTTTCCAGCAATTTTCTCTGTTGACTTCCCACATACATAGGTTTTTCTCTTCCTCTGGTGCTCTTATCTTTATATTGCACAAAGGCTAATTGATAGTACTCTCCAAATCTGAAAATGCTCCGGACCGGATTTGGAAAGCGTCATAATGGCCATTCAGGATTTAATCCCTGCTTTCTTTATGTTCTGAATCTTGCTGGTGGAACATGCCTTGATACGAAATTACCCTTTTGCAGGATCTTGACGAGTTCAAAACCATTCTGAAACCACGACTGAAACTAATTGTGCAGAATGATGAGAGAGAATGGTTTATTGTGTTTGTGTCCAGAGCTCATCCAACTAATGATCAGGCCACTAAATTGGCCAAAAAGATATATGCCAGGCTTGAAGTTGATTTCAGCTCCAAGAAAAGAGAAAGGTACTAATTATTTCCTGTATTTCCTCTTAGTTTCTAACTAACAAAACCAAAGCAGCAAGAAAGAACATGATTAAGCACTATCCCTCTGTTTATTATGCTTCTTGTGAGAGCTTGTTATTTATTTCTAGCTCTTGGAACTCATTTTAAAGTTCGATATGTATACCTATGTCACCTGGAAGTTATTTTACTTAATCATTAAACTCTATTGCAATTATGGATTAATGTGGCTTAGAGGTGTCCCTGGTGTATGACTATTCCATTGTCACTTGAGCACTTATCAGTTATCTTATTTTGAGGCTAAGATCGACTCAAAAAAAAAAAAACCAAAAAAGGTTTACTTTTTCTTGTGACTAATTGCAAGTTCCTTTTTTTTATTGTTTCTCTTCTTTTCTACTAGGCACCAAAGTCACTTTCGACCTTTACCATGCTCTGAGATTTGAACATGTGCTTGTCTCAGGTGCTGCAAATATGACATACACGGTCCTGAAGCAAATTTCTGGGAAGATTTGGAATCGAAAATTGTTGAGTCCATCAGGAATACCTTGGACAAGCGTGTTCATTTTTACGAGGATGAGATACGAAAGCTCAGTGAACAACGATTCATGCCGATTTGGAACTTCTGTAATTTTTTTATATTGAAGGTCTTTCCCTTCTCAAAGTTGTTGACCATTGTTATCAAATGAAGTGTAACTTTAGCTTAAGTGAGTTGCCTTGTTTTGATTTTTCCTGTTGCCTGCATACCTTTTTTTCGCATGTATCAATTTTTTGGCATTTGCACACTCATTTTATCGTAAGTCTTAGGTCTTTTAGTCTTATCCATTCATCTCAATGCAATTATCAGGTGCATAGTACTTAATGCAATTATGAGGCACACTACTCAGAAATTTCATGTCTTCTCATGCCTGTTATTCCAAATCAATTCAAACTTTCTCTGCAATTTATTCTTGCAGTTTCTTTTTCTTTTAATTTTTTGTAATGGTCAACAGGAGAGCTTGGCTTTTATATTTGAAATGGCTCAACTTCATGAGGACGCGTTACGTGAGTATGATGAACTAGAACTCTGCTACTCGGAAACAGGTGCGTATTCCATGAATATCTTGTTGATACTTCTATATCACTGGTGAGAAACAAGTCTTTGTTGGCCTGAATTTTCATGCAATGGAGGCATCTTGTTATTCTGATGGATTGCTATGGTGACCTGACTTTGTCTATTTCTCACTTTTCTTTTTACATGTCTACCTGTAGCTTTTGACACATTTCTGAAAATTTGGCTCTCTATCATAATTTATGTAATGAGAAGGACAGCATAGAATACAAGTTGACAAACTGCCTTGAATATCAGATTTTTGGCTTACTATCTGGAAGGCAGTTGGTACCATATATACAATCTTGATTTAGTTTTCATAGAAGGCAATGTATTATCTTTTAGTGAATGGACATCAGCCATCTTGAGGATAGATATCCATTGTGAGGGCATTACTTGTAAAAATAGTTAACATAGGTTCATGTCCTTGCAAAAAGAGAGGGAGCTTGCTTATGTTTGTTCTTTTGAAGATCCTTGCTCAGCTCTGCACTATGATCAGTCTTATAGCTATTAATGTAAATGCAGCCAATATGACTGCAAAACAGAGGGACTTTGGAGGACTAGATAAAGGTGATGATCAAGCAGCACTCCTCAATCCCGGAAATAAGCCGCTTACGCAGATTGTTCAAGATGACTCATTCAGGGAATTTGAGTTTAGACAATATCTCTTTGCCTGTCAATCGAAGGTGTGCAATCCTTTACTGACTTGATTCCTCTTTTTCTGATGCTTAAGTAGAATGGACTTCTTGTTTGCTGATTTTCTTTTTTTGGTCGTGATATGTTTGCTGCTACTTCATAGAATTTATTTATTTCGGTATTGTTGCTGTTTCTGACTAACATATCTGTCACTGCAGCTTTTGTTCAAACTCGGTCGGCCATATGAAGTTGCGTCGAGGGGTTATCCATTTATAATAAGCTTCTCAAAGACCCTGGCAGCATATGAAGTACATATATTTACTTTATGTTTCTTGTTTCTATTTGTCAGTTGATTTACATTTTAAATTGTACAGTATTTACTTTGTGTTTCTTTCTTCCTTACCTCCTGTTTTTTGGGAAATCTTTTCAGAGTATACTGTCTTTTTGTATGCGTGAAGTGTGGGTAGTGACTGCATGTTTGGCTTTAATCGGAGCAACTTCCTCTCATTACAAAGATGGATCTGTCTCGTCCGAGGTAGAAAAGGAGTTCTACCGTCTTCAGGGTGATCTGTATTCTCTATGTAGGATCAAGGTGAGACTCTTGTATCTTATCTTTTTATAAATAAAAGTAATGTGAGATCTTGCCATCAGTGACACCACCAAATAGTTTATAGTACTTGGCAAGAATTTTGAGGACCATGAATGTTTGACTAAAGCAATTGATTTGTTTTGATGCGGATAAGAAAAGGAGAGTTGGGAAAATTGTGTATTTCAGAGATTACTTGCTCCTTTTTAAGCCGAACCAGAGACCTATGCTTAATATGCTGGGCGCTGATATCCTTGTACAAGGATTCGTTTCAATTCTTTTACAGCTCTTCTGGGACATATGTTATAATCATTGCATCCTTCTTTTCTCTCTCTCAAGTTAACTATTGACAATGAGATTCTATTCTGAATAGTATGATTGATGGCAGTTTATGAGGCTGGCATATTTGATTGGATATGGGACGAATATGGAAAGAAGTCCTGTCAACAGGTAGGAGCTTGAATTCCCTGGACAAGTATAATCATATATATCAGCTGGATTACTGCCCTCATCTGGAGCATAATTATCCATTTAGCTGTTGTAAATTTGATCTCATTTCTATTTTATGCAGTGCCTTGCTTAGTATGCTACCTTGGCCCAAACCTGCAATTTGGCCATCTATTCCACCAGATTCTTCATCTGAGGTGCTCATGAAAGAAAAGGCAAGTGCATGACCTGGTTTATGGGCTAGTAAGCCATATATAGGCACGTATTTGAATTTGTTTTAGTCAAACTTGTAATCTCATGGATGAGAATATGGCACTTAAGGTAATTATATGTCTAATGATTTTGTTTTGAGAGCAATATACAATTTTAACCACTCATACATAGCGACATTAGTGGTCTGCAATTTCTCACATCCAGTCAAGATATATTTTAACAACTAGGAAACATGTGGTGGATTCGTGATGCCTAACAATTGCAGTATGTTCTCAAAATCAACCGATTAGCATCAGGAGGCAGATTTTGTGGAACTTTGTTTGCTTTAGATTGTTTAATTTTGTTTGAAATCAATAGGCTGTTTTAAGGCATACAAGAACTTGGGATGTGTGTTACTAGGTGGATTGAGTTATCTAAATGTGTTGTGTGAGACCCTTATAGCATGCTTTATTCCTTTAGATCAATTATTGCATGAGGCTCCATACCAGAATAATATCAGCATGTTGTTTCTAGCAAAAAAAGAAAAAATAATTCATCTAAAAAAATTCTCTCCTCAACTTGCGGTTGAGTATTTTGGATTCCTTTACTGTTTAGAGGAATGTCTTTGTAGTAGAACACGCAATTCTATAAAGTTGGAGAAACATTTAGATATACTATAGCCTTATCATAGTGCTTCTTTTGGACTCTGCTTCTTCTCAGTTGCTCCAAATGGTATTTTGAGTCCACTTCAATGTATGAAATTGATGGTCATGTTTGATTTCTCGTAGATCATTCTACAAGCTAGTTCTAGAGTCAAGCATTTTGGTATTCACCGGAAGCAGCTGCCTCTTGAACCTTCATTATTGCTGCGTGAGGCTAACCGCCGAAGAGCTTCTCTATCTGCTGGAAACATGTTTGAAATTCTTGATGGTCGCCCAGGTTTTGTTGATGGGTAATGAAAATGTGTGGTTATTTACCAACTCTGTGGCACTGTTTTGTTTAGTTTTGCATGGCTTCCTCATAATTCAAGTTTGTCAACAGGTTGGGTTCAGATGTATCTTTAAAAACTTCCCCATCAAATAAAGCTCATGCAGCCAGTATGTCACGGACAAACTCATCACCAGGATTTGAGAGCTCAATCGATAGGCCTATGAGGCTTGCGGAGATTTATGTAGCTGCAGAACATGCTCTTCGCAATACCATATCAAATCCAGATATTTGGAAGTCTTTCTCATCTTTGGAGGATTTCGAGGTATAATTACCAGCATGTGCTCGGACTCCTGCATTGCTAAGCACAATCTTGCCTTAGCATTTGCTAGCAGCCTTGTGTCGTTTTATCTTTCCTTTGCTTGCTCGCTGTTTTCATTATGAGCGTTTTCTAGTATTGTGTTTTTCTGCTCAAGAACCTTAGTTTTGCAAAACTTAAAGAGACTGCTTTGGTTATTTCTAATGGGAAACTGTTCCTTTTCCAGACCCAGCCTTAAGGGAGTTTAAAAGGGGAAAGGAACTCTTTTTAATTTCTCATTCTCAAAACTTGATTATGATAGGAGAAATATCTGGAGCTAACCAAAGGTGCTGCTGACAATTACCATCGTTCCTGGTGGAAAAGGCATGGAGTTGTCCTTGATGGTGAAATAGCTGCTGTCTGCTTTAGGCATGGAAATATTGACCTAGCTGCAAAGTCTTATGAGAAGGTTTGTGCTTTATATGCTGGTGAAGGATGGCATGATTTATTGGCTGAAGTTCTGCCTGACCTGGCCGAATGTCAGAAGATACTAGATGACCAAGCTGGCTACCTATCTTCTTGTGTGAGATTGCTCTCATTGGAAAAAGGCCTATTTCTGACCAAAGAACGACAGGCCTTTCAGTCTGAAGTGGTTCGTCTGGCTCACAGTGAAATGAAAAATCCTGTTCCTCTGGATGTTTCGTCACTGATTACATTTTCTGGCAATCCTGGCCCTCCACTGGAATTGTGTGATGGTGATCCAGGCACTCTATCCGTGACTGTTTGGAGTGACTTTCCGGATGATATAACTCTTGATTCACTTAACCTCACCCTGATGGCTACAAATAATGCTGATGAAGGAGCTAAGGTATGTCTAATTAAGTAGATGATATTCATCATTACTTGTCGTGAGAGAAAGATATAATAGGTTCACAAAGTATGCTCTTTCATTTGTTTTACAGGCATTGAAAAGCTCTGGTGCAATCATCCTGAATCCTGGTAGGAATACTATCACCCTAAATTTACCCCCACAAAAACCAGGTTCCTATGTCTTGGGAGTTCTTACCGGACAGATTGGGAAATTGAGATTTAGATCTCACGGATTTTCCAAGGGTGGCCCTGCTGACAGTGACGATTTTATGAGCTATGAGAAACCAACAAGACCAATTTTGAAGGTAATGCTTCTGTACTGTATATAATCCCAAAAATAGCCATGGGTATCATCTTTCAGGACAAAATTGGGACTTGGTTACGTACTTTTGCTTAATTCTTGTGCATGTTCAGCTAAATTTTCACAGGAGGACATGACTTAGGGCTGGTATAATTGACTTGTTTTAAGAATCATAATTTGCTGAAATAGTATCTCTTTTTGTCAGGTCTCCGATCCAAGACCTCTGGTTGATCTTACCGCGTCTGTTTCATCTGCTTTGCTAATAAATGAGCCACAATGGGTCGGAATAATAGTACGGCCTATCGACTACTCTTTGAAAGGTGCTGTCCTTCATATTGACACTGGTCCAGGTCTGAAGATCGAGGACTCATATGCCATTGAGATGCAGAGCCATGAGCTGCAGAATACTGCCAACATAAGGAAAGAGGATGGTGCTTCGGAAAAGGATTCTTCAAATAATTATCATCAGAATTTTGACCAGTTAATACTCCAAAATGGTCAAATAGAGTTCCCAGAATGGGCGAGCAGCATTACTTCTATTCTGTGGATTCCAATTCGAGCCATCAGTAGCGAGCTTGCTAGGGGATCGTCTTCAGGTTCCTAATTCTTGATCTTTGTGTAATTCAGTATCCATGCAAATGTCACCATATATATATTACCTGTTTGCTTTATCCGAAAGCAGAGTGTTGCATAATCGATTTTGCATTTCTTGCATTGTGATTGAGGACAGTCAATCCCCAGAAGCAAAGCATTGTAGATGGGATGAGGACAATAGCTTTAAAACTTCAATTTGGAGTGTCTTGCAACCAGATATTTGACAGGTGTTATTCTCCATTAATATGGCTTTCTATATCCACACAGTTTCATTCGTCATGTTCCTTAGATCCTGGATCCTGTGACACTTACCCCAACAATCTTCTTTCTATATCGTGTCACAGGACCATAGCTGTGCACTTCACCAATCCTTTCCATGTCAGCACACGCGTTGCAGATAAATGCAATGATGGCACCTTGGTCCTGCAGGTATTGTATGTTTTAAACTTTCAGCAGGATTGATTAATTGATTGATTGTTTGGACTATGTAGCATGCCTTGCAACTTATATAGCTCTCTCAAGAGATATACTTTTGGGTTGGGCTTAAGGCTAAGGGCTCTTTTTCTTTGAAGGTTTGAGGGATGGCTAACTTCACACTGCGTTGACAGAATCATGCTATAGATTGGCAGACTATCCTATTAACTACCTGAACTTCTGAATGAAGAATTAACACAGGAAAAAAGTTATGTTTGAAACTCATCCTGAATCTTTGTAAAAGGATGACTAATATACAGCCATTGCTCCACAAACTTAAATAGAAAAATCACATGAGATTAGTCACCTACAGTATAAGGTAGATATTTTTTTGACTTACTACTGTGTTTACTCGCTGTGCAACATCCAGGTTATACTCCAATCACAAGTAAATGCCACATTGACTATCTGTGATGCTTGGCTAGATCTTCAAGATGGATTTGCCCATATTAGAGAAGATGATGGAAGGCCCACTTTAGGATTCTTTCCTCTCATCATCTCTCCAAACACTCGTGCAGGGATCCTCTTCAGCATATGTACGGAGAAAATAGTTGGAGGTATAATGTGCAGCTTCTCTTTCATTTTTCCTTGTGAAGAGCCTTAAGTTTCAATATCTATTAGGACCAGACCTTTTTGTCCTGGTCAAATATATGATATGAAACTTAAGATGGCAGCTTTAAGTTCTCACATAGGTGATTGTAAAGTTAGATGGATAATGCATCCTCTCTTCTGTTGGATGATTTAGTGTAACTTGAAGCTAAGTTTGATTCTGGGGAGTTTCACTCAAGATTTTTCAAAGGACAATAATTTTAATGATTTTACATGCTGTGTTCCATGTTCTTTTGCTTTACAGATCATATGGATGCACGGCCAGAGAGTGTACTTAATATCAAATATGGAATTTCTGGTGATCGCACTATTGGTGCACACCCACCTGTTGCAGAAGGCTCCAACAGACTTGGTTGTGATGGGCGGGATTTGATCTTTAGAAGTGCTCTTTCTTTGCAGCGGCCTGTGCTTGATCCATGTTTGGCTGTTGGTTTTCTGCCTCTTCCTTCTAGCGGGCTTAGAGTTGGACAACTTGTTGCAATTAAATGGAGAATTGAAAGGTTGAAGGATTTTGAGGAAATTGATACCTTGCAACACCACAATGTAAGTCAGCTATACAGATGATCTTCATGAAGAAAGTTAAGATACTTGGAAAACTTAAAAGAAGGATTTTGGACTCATCTTCTATCATTAAATCTTGGAGGATTTAATTGAAGTCGCAGTCCCAATTAAAAGAAGCATATGCTTCACTCATTCTTCTATTATTGAATCGCTTTAGTTACATTGGTTTCCGTTTCTTATCACCTGTTCTTCTGTAGATGATGTATCCGTAGGATGTCAAGAATGACTACAAGAAATGTAGCAAAACAATGACTGGACCTAAAATAGCTAGCCAATTAGATTTATTATGGCTTATCTCAGTTAATGGTGCACAAAGTTTCAAATTTCTCTTCCACTATCTGGTTCCGTTCTAGGTTGGCTCTTGCCATCCTCTTTATGTCCTGGTTTAGTGCATGTTTTACTGGTTTTCTGAAAGCTTGAAATGAATGCAAAAGGAGAATTTATTGCTCTAATGCTAGTCAACCTCTCCGTCAAATTTACTCCATTTTATGAACCTTTCAAAAACCATTAGGTGTATTGGTTAATTCGTTTGTTCTGTTTTGACAAAATATGAGGATTAGTTATTTAGAATCTACAAACTAGAGGAGTTGGCTCTAGATTTCTGTTGTTCCTCTTTAGTTAATTACTTATTTTTGCTTAAAAGCCAAAGGAAACCCATTCATAAGTCTAGACATCAGGGAGTCGTATCACATATGGAGTAACTCATAGCATGCAAAGAACCTGGGTCTAAAGTCAGGTTTCAGTGTAGAAGTGTTGTTGCATCGAGGAGCTACTTTAAATAGTTTCAAAGTTGTTCTATCGTTATCTAATCCAGTTGTTTGACAGGATGAGGTCTTATATGAAGTCAATGCAAATTCTGTAAATTGGATGATTGCTGGCAGGAAGAGAGGGCATGTCTCTCTATCTCCAAATCAAGGTTCGAAGACCCACCTTTTTCTGTTTGTTATTTCTCGAGTAATTATTCGATAGAGTAACTTTTCATGTGCCACCGAACTGTTCTCATGACAGGTTCCAGAATAATCATCTCCATATTATGCGTGCCCCTCGTGGCAGGTTATGTTCGTCCCCCGCAACTAGGGCTGCCAAACATTGACAAAGCAAATATCAGTTGCAATCCTGCGGGTCCTCACCTGGTCTGTGTCTTGCCTCCAGCCCTCAGCTCCTCATACTGTATCCCAGCATGATTTCCTCGCCTGCTCTCTCATTAGTCCACTCCTCGACTTTGTTGCACCACTCCCTATACTTGTAAGATTTTTTCATTCAAACAGAGCTAGACGAGATAGAGAGGGTGAGTATTAGAAATTTACGGGATTCAAGATTTGTAATTCCCTTCTCTTTCGTCGGTTCTTCAGGGAACGAAAAGAGTAGCTGAGTTAATTGTGTGAGGTAGTTACTCAGGAGTTCTAGGTCCCTGCCATCCTGTACTTCCTGGTTCATGTACAGCGAGAATTTTGCCGTCCTCTTTGTTGTATAACACTCCTTTTAAGTATAGCGACCGAGGCCCCAAAAAAAAGAAGAAGAGAGAGAGAGAGAGAGAGAGAGCACTCCTCTCAGGCTTCAGTTTTTCCTTTCATTGACGCTGTGGAAGTCCTGATACGAATGATGTCCCTCTTTTCAAGGGAGTCCTTTTCTTGCAGAATGGAACTTCGATAGGCCCTATAATTTGCTTAGTTGCACGTAAGATTTATCCCCAGTAAGAAATATGCAGAGAGACCGTGACCTATTCGGACAAACTACGAAAGAGTACCCCAATCCCAAGATTCATGTCGAAGCTGGACTGGGTTTCATCCTTCTTGCGTCCTCCTAACTCTATTGATGATGCCGTGTGCATTCCCTACAAACTTCATGTTCTAGATTGAGCTAACGCTGAAGTTCACCGTTCCTTTTAGCACGTGGATAATCGGAAAGCGTTACCATGAGCGAGTTTCCTAGAAAGATAAAGAAAAGAAAGGAAGAGAGAAGGAAAAGGAAAGTCCGAGGGAATGGTGGGTAAGAGAAAAAGGTCCCACCGAGATTTGAACTCGGGTTACTGGATTCAGAGTCCAATGTCCTGACCACTAGACCATGGGACCATTGTTAGGGACGAATTGACCATTTTTTTATACAACATTATTGGTTAGAAGATCACATCCCACATTCTGATGTCGGTCGTCATTCTGCGACGATCGCAGCGACGAAGTAGGTGTTGCCTAAGGTAATTTCCCATTATCCGGCGTGGCGTGCGTCCAACCGTCGCTCGAAACCCTGGGCAGATTGTTGGCTCGTGCGGCTTGACATGATTAGTGCAAATTGGTCGAAAATACTACATTAGAATTTCGCATAAAAGTTTACAGCTCGATTAGTAAAATTGAAAAGTTTAGGTCTGAACTTGTGTCTACAAAGTAGGTTCATGACCGATTTGATTAACGAAGCAACAACACCTATCTAATACACTTTGAAATTCGGGTCATGCACCACGCCGTTCTGGCATAATGTTACACCAATGCCATTGCTTATTGATCGTCGGATGATATGGATTGGGCGAACAAAAGAGTAGCTTGGCAGTAATGTTGAGGTATAAAATATGTTCCGCACCGCACTCTAAAGGTCTGAAAACGATTGTGCGTATGGCTTTCAGTGATAAAACTTAGATATTTGGTAGCAATAACGTAAGGTACATTAATGGACTCCGCAAAAGCGACATGTCCAAGCACATTACTGCAATAATGAACATTCTGGGTCCATCGACCCGACCCAAATCGGGATTCCAATGCTATCCCTAGCTGTGTTTTTCTACATCGGATTCTGAACCGACTTTGATTAGACTCAAACCATAAATTCAGTTGTACTAGATCTCTAGCTAGGGTTATTGTTGGCTCATCATAATCATTCCAACCCTACTTGGTCATCCCGAATCATGAACCTCTCATCTTGACTCAATGTAGTCGGTCCACATCCTACCAACATGGATGGACCGTATCGATATTAAGCACCATGCTTAATATGATTAATATTAATTATTCTGATCTGATGCACTAATTACGACATGAAGAAGGTAACTAATCGAGAACCACAAAATTTCTTAATATGAGTATTTCCCGTGCTTGTCAATGAAATTCATTTTTACTTTTAAATTTGTAACGATTGATCGATACTTAAATCAATATTAGGTTTACATTTTCAATAGGACAAAATTAAACTTCTTCGTCAAAATCGAGAGATTCCTCAGAAACTACTTTATGACTATCTATTTGGAAACTATTTCAACAGATTAGACCTAAGGAGAAAATGGGTGTCGAGGGACAAAGCTCCAGCAGCCCCCTGGCCAGTGCAAGTAAACCCTAGAATTTCCCTTTTTGCTTTTTCCTAAGAAGGTCGAATTAGGGCGTGCCTGAGATTGGTCAAGTTCACCCCATCCTTCTCCCCCCTCCGAGATTCAAGGCGGACAGCATCGTGATGATGGAACATTACAAAATTCAAAGTGGGAATTCAAGTTTTATGTAAAAGCAAAGACATCGGACTACTAGGGCCGTTTGGTTCATCTTTTTTAAGGGGTTTTGAGCCTTCAAAGTTTTTTTTTAGAGAAAATATGAGGTATTTGACAATTATTTTAAAAGGATTTTGACGTGAAAAACTTACATTGAAAAATGATGCAAATTGAAAACACGTTCTATTAACTTTCGGCATTTCCCCAAAATTCATTTTCTTAAACCGAACCAAACGTAGCTTGAAAACCCCATGATCCCATTTTGTATAGCCTAAGGTCCCCTCGAGATAAATATACGATCATTCTTACCATACACGGCCCGACCCATATTAGATGTGATTAACCGATGCTTAATGACGAGGCCCTCAGAGAAATTACAATTTATGGGATTACTAATCTTAGATGTTACGCGGCAAAGGACTGTTCTTAAAATCTCTCCGTTTGGGGGCCATTACGAGGACCTTAGCTTTCCTTTACTTATTATATCGATTGCCAACACTACTCTACGAAGCAAATGACATCATGACAATTATATTTGCAGTGACTAATGACTACAGTCACAATTAACTGGAAAAGGCCCCAATGAATCTTCTCGGGGCGGAGCATCTGGAAACCAATCGGTGACTCCTAGAGAGCGCTCTTGACAACATAAATAGCCCTTTTTCTCTAGGAGAATTATCTCTAGAGTCTTGAACTTATTGCATTTTGCCCAATTTGATCTTAAGTCTTTTGATTGTGCCGATTGAACAGTAGAAATCTTGGCATTTTGCCAATTGAGTTTAATCACCCAATTTTACTCGGAAAACACCGATGGAGACGCTAGTAATGCTGTATAGATGACCGGTGACAACGTGAGTAATTTTTTATTTTCCTTTTTCTTCTTTTTCTGCCAAGTCTAGCAAGGGTTGGCCAATGACCCTCGATAGACATAGGTGAGGGGCGATTGACCCTCGTCAACCACGTGACTTTTGTTGGACATTCGGGGAGGGCTATGAAGCCCTCGTCGATTTTGAGTAAGAGTTTTGTTCCTCACCTAGATTTGGTGAGGGCTTCAATCCTCACTTGCGGCCAATGAGGGCATCACAACCTTTGCCCAATAGTTGGCAAGGGTTGGCCAATGACCCTCAATAGACACAGATGAGGGGCGATTGACCCTCGCCAACGACATGTGACTTTTGTTGGACATTGGGGAAGGGCTACGAAGCCCTTGTCAATTGAGAGTGATTGTTTTGTTCTTCACTTAGATTTGGTGAGGGCTCCAATCCGCTTGTGCCCAATGAGGACTTCACAACCCTTGCCTAGTAGTTGGCAAGGGTTGGCTGATTCTCACTTGTGACCAATAAGGACTGGCCAGCAACTATCGCCGGGCTTGGAAGAAGAAAAAATTAAAAGACAAGAAAAAAGAAAAAAAATGAATAAAATGATAATGAAACTAAAAAATTTCTTTAAAAGTTATAAAAATTGTCTACATTAGTGCTAGCCGTACCACGTAAGACAGTCGATGTTCACGTCTGCAACTTTCAGCTAAAATTAGCCAAAAGGATTCAATTGAAAAAAACGTGAAAATATATAAAAACTTAATTGGCAAAAATGTAATAAGTTTATGATTATTTTAATAATTTTTTTTTCTATTAGCTCAATTCATAATTCATTGTGCATTACCACAATAGCTTCGAAGTTTCCATATCTCAATTTACATGATTGCAGAGAAAAAGAGAGGAGAAGGGGAGGACATCCTTGACTTTCAAAAAATGCCAATAGCCGAGGCTAAAGTGCTGCTCGCATTTCGTCCATCCACCTGAAGACAAGGTCACCCTCGAAAAGCAAGTGGAACACATGAAGCAACCCTTTCTTCTCTTTTAATTCTTTTTCCCTTTGCACGGCTAAATTCAAAATTTCAATTCGAAGCTCCTCGAAATCCGGACGATTCACTGTCGAAAGAATCCAAAATTTTGCAGATGAAAAAAGATTGTCAGGATGGCGACTCGGATGGAATCAGGAGCCCACCGCCCCTTCATCCGATGCATTAACTTCGCACCCACCGCCACAAAAGTGACATTCCAACACATGGGTCGTCTCTGAAACAACTACTAGCCAACATCACAAGCTTTCTCCAAAGTTTAAGAGAGTGGCATCATCCATCAAATCGAGAACCAATGCTTAGTTCAAAAATAGAATAATTGATACATTACTTTATTTCGATATAAATAAGTAGACGGTCCACGCCAAAACCTGCCCAGCTTTTGTTTTGTTTCGACAGTTCGTTTATTCGTAATAATTAATTAATTCATTGATAAAAAAACAATCTTTTATGAATGGTTCTTTCGGTCCAAATATCCTGCGGAGATGATTTCGAAGATGCCAAAACAAAAAGATAATGACATTTGCGAGCAACAACATAATGAAAGGAAAGGAAGTCTGATGGATGCAAAATGTAAGGTATCCACTCCGTTTTATTTACAAGTAGGCTATTATCTAACATTAATATCGAGGACAGGAAGAACCAAGAAAGATGGACATTAGTAAATGTCGATACAGAAATATTTTGCCCTGCATAATCTCCTCCTGCAGTTCCTACAATACTCATCTGGTTTGGCTTTTTCTCCCCAGAACTTCAGTCAACAAAAAGTAAAGGAAAGAAAGAAAGAAAGACAAGACAAGATCATTTGTTTCCTGTCTACCTATGAATGGATTTTCCCCAGCTTCGCTATTATTTTCTTTTGCTGGTTCTTCTATTTCCAATTTTCTTGATTTTCTTTTGGGGTCACTTTCCATTTACCTACTGTCGTATGTTTGGGGATTCTTAGCTCTCCCCGTTATCATTCTGGGTCAGCATCTCCAGTCCAGCCGGACCTCGCCGGGGCCCGCCACGTGCTGGCTCGGCTTCCGGAACGACACGACGTGGCTGCCGACCATGAAGGCGGTCACCCGCTCCGACACCCGGATGTCCTCCATCTTCAGGTCCTGCAGCCTCCGCACGTACTCCGGCACATGCAGCAGGTCCCACACGACCCCGACGCCGCCGGGCTTCAGGACCCGGACGAACTCCCCCACCACCCTTGTCCTCTCCGCTGCCGCCTCCACCGTGCGATGGCCGTGCTCCTTCCCCACCTTGTGCACGAACACGGCCGACGTCACCACGTCGAAGTAGTTGTCCGGGAACGGCAGGCTCCTCACGTCGCCCTCCCGGCACGTGACATATTCTTGTACGCCTGCAATTCGTGGACGTGGTTAGCGGTCGTGACTGGATCAGTAATGAACATGGGGAAAAGCACACCGTGCGCAACGTTAAAAGAAGAATTGAGGGACACAGATCAGACAGGAAATCGAGAGGTGATCTCGTATTTAATGTTATTCTCAAATGCGCGAATAGGAACTCCATCGGATTCCTCATTCGCCAGAATGGAAATTAATAAATAGCTTTTAAGTTTACCTTCCGTCTTAGCCGTCCGGAGAGTGGAAAGTGCGGTGCCCTTGCCCGGTGCCAGCCCGACGACCCGACCTGAACTGCCCGTCTTCTTCAGCTGGGTCGCCACCGCGTTCAGCAGCAGCCCCCGCCCGCACCCGAGGTCCAGCGCGTTCCTCACCGCCGACCAGTCGCTCACGGCGTTGACCATACGCTGCGCCATCTCCTGTTGCAGCGGCACCGCCGAGTAGAGGAAGTTCCCGGCGGCGAAGAAGAGGCAGACGGCGGAGATCGCCGTCACCGCCCCGGCGAACCCAGCGGCGTATCGGGCCCCGCCGGGCGAGGAGAGGAAGGCCTCCAAGTAGCCGCAGACCGGGTCGAAGTAGATGAGGAAGAGGAGGGAGAGGAGAGAGAAGAAGAAGGCCTGGAACAAGAGGAAGAGCAGGGTCTGCCACTGGTCGACGCCGTATACGGCGTAGATCTGAGCCCAGTCTTTGCTCGCGGACGCCGATCGTTTACCCATATTCGAACTCGTCTAAAAAATGGCAACTTTTTGTCGAAAGAAGAATAAAAATTGTTCCTTTATGGTTGGTGGTGGGATTCGAGGCGGCAAAGAAATGGAGCGCTCACCTTGAATTTGAACTAAGAAGCGGAAAAAGAAATGTAGGGGTTGCTGGGTTGGAACCAAGGATCGAGGCTGTGAAGAGAGAAGAGGATGCAATGTCGAGGAACGAAATGCTCTCTCTCAGAATTGTGGTGCTTTGTCGTTTTCGGAGTGAAGTAGCGGCGGCAGGAGGTTTGGAGTGTACACAACCTTAAAACCTGTTCGCTCTGAGAGCGAATCAGGTAGACAGAAATTGCAGACGCGGAGATTGGAGGAGTTCTTCTTGGGGAGGGGGATTCCCAATATTCGAGAAAATTCAAGCAGCGGAAGCTCCCGTGTCTTCAGGATCAGAGCTCGGAGATTCAAACATGGAAGACGAGGAGAGAGGAAAGAGGAGTGAAGTGAGAAAATGATGCAAAAAGGGGGAGGCGAATGAACGACGATGATGTCGTGTAACAGGTGCGAGACTTTCTGCACAGAAACGCGCTTTGTCGGCGTCAGCTTCTGTTGCCAAAACAAACCAAACTGTTGTCAAAAGTCTCGGATTGGGTTGATTTTCTAGGTGCCCAGATTCAGAGAGAGAGAGAGAGAGGATGAGAGGAGTGAGCAGCGAGATTGGAGAGAGGCCAAATAAATACGAACCGGGTCTCCACCTGCTGCTTCTGACCGGGGGAAGTACGACTTGGGGATCTCCGTATTTGAAAAACCGTCGTTGGTAAAAGCCCTCATTTGACGTAGTTTCCCTTGCAATGGCATGAATCTTGTTGAACTTTTACGCGCCTGTTAGTCATATGAACTCTCAAAATCTTTGCTTCCCAATGCCATATTGACATCATGTTAATCGATGGGAATTCGAGATGAGCCACTCATCTCGGTGAATTAATGTGTGTGCCATCGTTGAAGGCAAAAGTATTGGGGACAGCTTGTAGTTCAACCCATCAAGAGTTCGACTGCACTACTACAAAGACAGATGAGCAAGAAGGATCGTAAATCATTGAGATAATTGTATTGAAAGTACTAAAATTTATCACTAAAATATAATTAAACCCTTAAACTGACAAATGTAATTAAATCTTAAAATTTATTAAATTAATGCAATCTATTGCAAAAATCTCCTAGTAACTTTTGATATTGACAAAATCATCTTCTTCTTTTTTTATTGTTTATGAGTTAATAAGCTTGCGATAAATCAAAATTTGATGATCATACTCTTATCAAAGTTTATTGCAATATTTTTATTTCGGACTATATTATGACAGGTTTTGAATCCCTCAAATACTTACTTATTCTTTTCTTGATAAGCTACACAGTCATCTTGGATTTTATCTGATTTCATACTTTACTTTATTATACAAGGAAAATCTTCGTACAAAAATCAAGATTCTAGTTATATAGGTGGCCAAACTTAAATAAAAATTTGAATTGTAAATCTTATTGGATAACAGATCTTCTTATCCAAAATTTGATTCGAGAAGAATACTTCGAAGAATGATCAATGGCTAATTTGAGAGTAGATGAGTATATAAGAAGAACTGAATTGCCATAGAGATAAGTGATTGTGAATGAAAAATTCAAATGTTTGTGTGAACCTTAATACAAACTTATTTCCTTCATGAACTGTAAGAACCTAGAGAGACCGAGTAGTGAGATTGAGCAATTAGTATTTCATGATTATCACATTTTGTTGTAACCTCTTATATATATATATGTATGTATGTTGAAATCCAATTGAACCACGATAAACTCTGTATGCAGATTCTCTTATCACTTAACTCTCTTTAAAGTGTTTTTGAATAATATATTTGCAAGCCGTCAAGTTACTTTGAAATTACGCAGTTTCTCAATCTTAGAGTTTTAAAATATGGCATATACTTACTTATTGTTCATACTTTAATCTAGTTATTTTACTTATGTTTTAGTTAATCAAGATTAGTCAATAAACATAAATTCGTCCCTTATAGGTGTTATAGTTAGCCTCAAAGACAATTGAGTCTTTCCTCTAATTCCGACCGATTTTGCTACAAAAATGATGACAAGAATTTTTTAATATTTTATCTCTCCTACATAACTAAAAAATTAAACATGAGAATAACACGACGTCGTTTTGGTCCAAATATGATTTTAATAAAAATTATTTAATTAAAATAAAATATAAGCTATACTAAAAATAAAGAGTGAGCAATAGGCGGCGATGGCCGCTCCACCATAATCGGGAAAGGTTGGCGATGGTAGGGAAAGGCCAGCAAGGATGGGGATGACTGCGGCTCGAGCCAGTGGCCAATGACTCTCGTCAACCCCAAGAGAGGGTTTCGGCCCTCCCCCAATAAAGCAAGGGTCATCGGCCCTCGACCAATTAGTGAGAAATTGTCCATCCGATGAACAAAGCTAATAGAAAACTTGATTGTATCAATTTAACAAGTTTAAATATTTTATTATTATTTTCATAAAATTTGGGACTCAAATACATTATCATTATAAATTCCAAGACTTTCAATGCACTTATGGTGTAAGTAATCTTTTTGACATGGCCGGAATAGCTTCGCGTTCATGATTTTTTTTTTTGAGGAAGCAACAATCTTTTGACAAAGTCATGTTCTTGACCGGGATATGTTCCCTTGATATTGAGCCATAAGGCTTCGTGTCTCTCTCATTATCGCTCTCGACTTGCACACATCTTACGGACCCACCTCACACTCCTCTGCTTTTGACTCCCTAGTATGGCCAAAACAAGATTCCCCTAAAATTTCTGCTTCCTTCCTTATCTCTTCGCTTTGCTTTGATCCGGCTGGCACGCAATACAAGGCTGTTAATTTAGGAAAGATAAACTTTAACAAGTGGGCGCACTTGAATCCAACAGTAAATTGTCCTACAAAATATCCCACGACATCTATATATAATGGTTAATTTATTCTTGAACTTTTTAGTTTGACTAATTTAGCCCTAAATCTTTTGATAATTTGTCAATGTGCTCATTTCGATCAATTTTAGACAAAAACCACTGACGTGGATGTTGATTGTCCTACGTGGCATGATCGACTCGGAATATTTTCTTCTTCTTTTTTTCTCTATTTCTGGCAAGCGATGCCCTTGCCGATCTGGCAAGGATGTCTCCACCCTTACTTGTGGTCGAAAACCTCCACCGACTGTTGCTGAGCAGCGCCTAATGAAGGGAAATATGAAAAAAAAAGGGAAAAGAATCAAAGAATTGTTCGCATTAGTGATTTTCTGTGAAAATTAGTTGGAATGGCTAAATAGATGAATAGTCAATAAATTTTATGATTAAATTGACTTAATTGAAAAGTTAAGGGTCAAATTAGCCACTGCATAATAGAATTAGGATTTTTCTTGACAATTCTTCCACTACTAATTCATAACACCGTCCGCTTACAATTAATAAAGTGTGCAACTAAATATGGTAATGTTGAAGTTAGATTAGGTGAGACCTATTAAGTTTATATTGAATAAAGAGACGGTTGGGTCCTCTATGAGACCCTACCCGACCCGACCCGACACTCCCATCAAATTAAACGATGAGTAAGGCGATGAGTAAGGCCGTTGCACTTCCAATCTTGATATGACGTGATAAATTGTGTCAATGAGAAGTGGCTCATCATAAGAACTGCAGGCAGAAAAGGAATGATGTGCACAGTGCGTACATGTCTCTATAAATCATGTCGTCAACTTTTTAACATGGCATGACTGGATTGCAATGGGGCTCCTTCGAGCATTTTCGTCGGCAGAGGTAACTCTGGCCAAGATTGATGGGTAATTGCGACGCTACGTATTCAATTTCAAGCCCAAGTCATGAACGTGGGGCCGGATGTTTTCTAAAGGAGGAAACGTGAAGAGAGAACCGCGTTGATGACGGCCTGCATATGTGTCGGGACATGGCTCACGCTTTCTATTGATAGAAAGGGACGGGGTCTCACTTTTTGTTGAGCCGGCTGCGTCTGAGAGGACCGTCATTAGGAGAGTCATAGATAACTTAGGTTTAGGCTCATGAATAACTACTTGGTATGTGTAATCTCAATAATAGAAATACTAAAAGATCAGAATTCTGGAAGTCAAGAGTCGGATCTTGAATTTGATATTCACACACTATGGCAAAGGAATTCTCTAATGCCAAAAAAGGAGGAGGAATTCTCTGGCCTAGGAACGTGGGGGTTGATGTTATATCCTAAGTGCTGAAACGGTCCCCAGAACAACAAAGAATTGAATCAGTAATGGTTAATTACCTGAACGGACAAGCTCATATCATTGTATATTTGCTGCTCATGACTCAATCGTGCTCATGACCAAGCGCAAGTGATGATATTATTATTATGTTTAAGTTGGTGATGAAAGATATAATAAAGAATTTTCCGTTGACTTGGTGCCATGTGTAATAGTTCAAAGCTTCACACAAGTCTCTGTTCTTTCTTTTGAATCACAAGTCTATGCTCTCTCTCTCTAAAGAATTCTCCGTTGACTTGGTGCCATTTAATAGTTCAAAGCTTCACACAAGTCTGTGTTCTTTCTTTTGAATCACGAGTCTATGCTCTCTCTCTCTCTCTCTCTCTCTCTCTCTCTCTCTCTCATTTTCGGTTTATCAATAGGTGCTGCTAATAAATGCTCTTGATACCATTTTCTAAACAAGACTTAGGAGATGCGTAATGTGGGTTTTGATATGTGAGAATGGTATTTATTAATAACGGGAGTAAAGTCAAGGATGATTTGAGCAATTACCTTCTTTATTTCTCTCGTACATGTTCCCGCAACCTTCCCCAGTTCCTACAATTTGCAGTTTACTCCCAATTTTCGTTCTCGTCTTACCTGTTAAAAACAAAAATAAACGCACGTCCCCAGCGGAACTTCCTTTAGGTCATTTCTGTGGGAAAAAAGTTGATACCTTGATTCGGTGGAGAACACAAGGGAACTGGGTAGTGGAGACGGACCTTCCTGGATTGTTTAGCAAGAGGTCAAACCAGCAGCTTGCAAATATTAATGTGACATTCAATGGCTCCTGTACCTAATTCATAGGAAAATTTTGACATCGCACCTAATGTTGACTTCCCTCTCAAGTAAAATATTAATGTGGCTGTGAAAGTTTTGTCAATCAGATGTTTTTATTCAAATTCTACTAGATGAAAGAACCGCCAAGAGAAACGGAGCGGTGGCAAAGACAGGTAAGGGTCCAGACGAGTTCTATTCAATCTCGGAGAAACTCACTAGTTATCAGGAATGCAACATCACGGGCAGTTCTCAAATCCCTCGACTCGGGCGAATTATCTTTCCTCAATTGTGGTGCGCGGAAGTTGGCTGAGCTTACCATAGGAGGAACTACTAGAAAGTACATTATCCACGGATTCATAGCGGGAGCTTCCACCAAAAAAATCGCGGCTAGTGGAGCAACCAAGCCCGATGACTACAGCATCAAACTCAGTACATGGGGCGTAACCCATTATTGGATTGCGTAGCGTGATCCCACAAGAAGAGCTCACGCGAACCCAGCACGAAGTTTCCTCGTACTTGCACTGAGAAAAGCCAGAAACTGCCTCCCCATCTCTCGGCATTGAACTCCCGAACATTCTTCTTTAGAATCTTCTTCATCTTCGCGATCACAGATTCACAGCTCGCTGTGGCTCTTCACTTGCCCCTCGTTTTCATTTTTGGGTTTGTCAAGGCCTGACTTCTCAGCTTTACTCGCATATAGGGGGTTCTCGATTTTTCATTTGCTTTTTCTTGTTTTTGTTAGCGCTTGACAATCAATCTTTAGTAGAATTCGTCACCTTGGAGAGTCTGCAAAGCGAGTAGTCCTTTTTTTTCTTTTTTGGTGGTGGGGTACAATATAGTTGTTAAATTCTAGGACACGACAAAGTAAAAGCCGCCATTGTGTAATATGATATACGGTATGTTGTAGATTACCCTGACTACTTCATTTAGACTGTCATCTCTTAGAAAGTTTCTGTTTAGTCCTTTTCCAGGCAATAGAGCATTGCAAGGCTGCATTTCTGGCCAAAAGAAAAGGACTAGAAGAGATGCATTTCCTAATTATGGGAAAGTGGCAGAACTCAGAACAAATCTTATGCTGAACTATAAGTTCCCTCTAATAGGCAGCTTTCGATAGAGAATCATATCACCAGGTTTCCTTAGGCAATCTTAATCCGAACTATATGTTTCCTCCTAGTGAAATCGAGGTACTTCATCAGTACCTTATACCTGTCTGTGGTTATATGAGAATTGAAAAGGCTAATCTAATGCTACGGATACTAGTTGATCCAAATGGATTTGGAGCTTGCTACACTGTGGCAGCTCCTGGAGAACGTACTGAGAAGGTGTAGCTTCTCAGGAGTGTGTGCACCATCACTGGAGCCTGTCCCGGGGTCTTGAACTATCAAAACCATCTGAATCACCAGACGGACATTCTGGAGAAAAAGGTTGAGCATTTGATTAGCTCGGAGGAGGATGTCATCTTGATTCTGCAACATTGTGAGTGCTATAGTCAACATAAGCGAAAGAGAGGTGAGAATTGGTTGAGAAATGTAGAAAGGAAGAGAAGCGACGTCTGCATCTGAAAGCAAAGGGCCAGCGAGAGGAAGGACTCATTTCAGATGTGGATGTCAAGCTCTCTCGAGAAGAACATTATAGAAGCAGAAGGTCCTCTTAAACAGGGGAAATTTTTGGAGGACTTGATGTCAAATCGCATCCGATTAGCGAGAGGGCATTGCTGACCACTCAACTGATGGGAGATTCAACTGAAAAGATTATAGAAAAATTATGCGGTTCTATAAACGATGATGCAGTGATCTAGATTGGTGTTCACGGGGAAGAGGGAGCCGGCAAAACAGCCATTTTGATATATGTTCACAACAGGCTCTTGAGCAGAGGTGGTTCTTTCGATTCTCTGTTCTGGGTCACTGCATCAGACAATCTCAGCATCCGCACATTGCAGAAGGAGATTGGGAAAGCAATAGGACTTGACCTTAGAGACGAAGGGGAAGGTATTAAGAAAAGGTCAGGCAAATTGCCTATGGAATTGACAGGGAACAAGAGAAGCTTACTCATTTTGATTTACTTGATTAAACCTTTTTCAACGATTGACTGACGTTGGAATCCCAACTCACGCTAGTAGTTGCGAACTGTTTCTGGTGGCTAGATCCTTGAAGTTGTCCATGAGAATGGGTTGCTGGGAAGGTTTCCAAGTGGACCCACTTAATGATGAAGCATTAGAGAATCTGTTCAAGGTTGATAGAATAATTAAATATTAAATTATTCATTCATCTGATGGTTTAAACTTTTCAAATAATTGACAATGACCGCATAAAATCTCACACGATATGATATCATGAAATCTCGAGTTTACATTTTTTTCAGGATTGCCTTCAACATCTAAAAACTAAGTTTTAAAGTAATTGACATTGATCTTCCATAATCTTACAAAAGTGAAGCTGAGCTTGCCATGTTTACTTTCTCCCGAGGATCAAGAAATTGCCAAGCTGATTGTTAGAGAGAGTGGCAGGGTTCCCCCAGTCCTTATTTCAACAGGGAGTGGAGAGATACACCTGAAGAAGTGAGAGAGCATAAAAGGGGAACTCCGTGCTCGTGACGCAACACTTTTCGTGCACGTGATTTACTTGCTGCCGTGTTGCCCAGAGCAAAGCCAATGAGGACAAGTGAAATAATGGTTCTCCGGATTAATTGGAATGTTGATGATTCACCGGAGCTATGAACAGCAAATTATGGCATTTGGCTAGATGAAATGGAAATATCTGTGTGAAGTCTGTGGATGGAAGTACTGTATCCAATACTTAGAGACATCGCTCATCTTTGAAGTGCAACATTTGTTTGCTTACAACTCCAGCTAGAGGCATTAAATGGCATAACCGTCAGTCATGTCAAGATGTTCATTGGAACACATAAGCTGGCTTTTTCCAAAATGATAATTTTCCAGCTTCTCTCTCCAAACGTTACAGCATGGTGATGGAAAAATGCCTCCTGTAACTGAATATTGCAATTCCCTTTACATTGCCTTACTTGGTGAAGTTTATAATTGCCACTGGAGTTATTCTCTTATGTGCGCAGGTCATATCATGCGCCTTAATAACAATAACAACTGTTTGCGTTATCTCAGATCTACGAGAAAGAAAATCACGTGACCATGTGATTCGCTGCACAGCATTTGATTGTCATTCCAAGCATGATGTCAAGTTGCAAGGCGAAATGCAAGAGTCTGCATTTCCATCAACCAAAAAAGTCTACTCAAGTCATTGCATCTGCAAATTCCATAAATGACAGTCGTAACTGAAGAATCAAATGCTGATCACCCAATAAGATGAATTATCTTTGAGATCACAAGCTTAGCTCAAGACCAAGGACTTACACAAGCTAATGCAGGCCATCAAATCCTTACCAGTTGAGCAAAGTGTACACTGTTGTCTAGTGAAGAAAACAAACGCTTGAATCATGTTTTGTCGAACAATTTGACCATCCAGCAAACTAGCATCATCATTAGATTGGTACGCATGGAAGAATTCACAACACGAGCCATCAACCATATAAGCATTATGTTAAAGAGTGCTCCAACGGCACTTGTATAGCATCCAATTAAGAACATGTTATAGTTTCCAATTCACTTATTTCTCATGTGTTATGCACAACAGGTAACTTGAAAATCGAATTATTCCAAATAAAATCTACTTTACTAGTGTCGCTTGGTACTCAGTAACACGAATCCCATCATAAAATGTTGCTTGCACCTTTTCAATCGAAAGCAAAAATACTGACTTCAGGTACATTTCGTGACTGCCATGCACAGAGCTAGGGGGAAATCCATCGTATATATCATTAACGATGATATTGAGCAATCAAGATTAGATGCCCAATCAAGATTCTTTTCCCGTATACCGTCTGTATAGCTTTGTGAAAGCCTATATCCTTAAAAACTGAACCATCTTCATTCCCGCTTTTCCTCACAGCACGTAAAATCTAAGCAATGCAAGTGAGCAGTAACAGTACAGCACGCCTTCTGAGTAGATCATTTTCCTGAATAATTCAAAATGCTTCATGTATGAGAATCCACAAAACAATCCAAGATACTTAAATCTACTGACCCATTCAAGTAGACTTGAAAAACAGAACCGGCCAAATATAGGCATGTAACATAGAGCACAAAACATTTGGCTCAATATGTCTAGAAGTTAAGAAGAGGAATTTGGAGAAAGATAATTAAAAAAATAGATGAGTAAGGCATCAACATTACCCCACAAATAGGAGAGGGCAAGATGATTTATAGAATCATCGATTGCAGAAAATTCACAAAGATCTTCAAGTCATAATCGTAGAGAAACACTGATCTTCATTTGGACATTTCGTCCTAATTACCGAAAAAGGAACCTCAAGCTGAAAATAGGAGAGCTGATAGTCCTTTTCATTTTCCCAAGGTTTACCTTAAGTCTTTCCGCCAAAGAGAAAAAAGCTTAACCAAATTTAATGGATCCTCAGATCAATGAGAAAAAGAAAAGACAGCTTGTTGATTTCACTAGGGAAATGGACATTGCTTCTAATGGTTTTTTTTTTTCTAATAACTGAGATGTCCGGGCCAGCTTGCGCGCACCTCGACTATTTCTCAAATGGGTTTGTTTCTGAAGAATCTCAAAAGAGTACAATTCCATGTGCCAACTAATTCTAATGACTGCGACATCACAAAGAGAAAAATCACCAGCCAACTGAGATCACTAGTAAGATAGTTCCAGGCTAATATATATTACCAACTGCAAACAACCAAACCGCGAAGAAATATTCACTTGACATGTAGCAACCTTCAGTACTAGCACAGAGAAAAAATGTGACTCAGTAAACATCCAACAAAAAATAACAAGTTCAAGCCAACCTCCACAGGGGAAAAGAAATTGTTGTTTTAACAACATTACCTTGCCATGAGTATTAAAATTCAGCGGTTGCCATTCCGATCACACGTCTTCCTGCGATCCTACAGATTTGAGGAATCCCAACTAGCATAAACAGCACCAACAATTTTTTCATGAAGCGTAGAGCCACAGCAAACAATGATTCCCCGGTCAAGACTTTCTAAAAAGATTCCCCTGGAGAAGTCCAAGGGTCTTCCTCCTGCATCAGTCACCACACCACCAGCCTCTTGCACAATAACAACACCAGCTGCATGATCCCATATTTTTTCTTTGTATCCACATCTTGCAAATTTCATAAAAACTTCAGCATCTCCCCGGGCTATTGCTGCATATTTGACCATGCTGTAAACACGTAGTGGCTGCTTTCTGCCATGAAAAAAGGGCGAAATCTGGATAGGATTGACTACTACTTGATATAGACATAGTCAGACTTTAGGGTAGATGCTGTCTTTAAAATTTATCAGTTCCATGCCTTGTTTAAAAATAAGCATCAGCAGCTTTATCCAATGTTGATTAAGATAAACACAACCAGCATGTAGTTCACCAGTCCTAAAGTGACAACTAACTGAAAGAGGTCAGATGAAACAAACCTGAGTCCAACGCTGTGAGCAAGTCCTGCTGCGTACAATTGGTTTGAATTGGCCTTCTCAACTGGCTCACAGAATGTAGCCAGAGCAGGATCATCAACCGAAGACACCCGGATCAATCTGGCCTCATACTGTGATTCAAAATTCGCATCTCCACGCAGTAGAGGCTGCATCCATGCCTTGCCACTGCCCCTCCTTGCATACATCACACATCCTTTCTCCCATGAATCATTAGTAGCTGGGGAGGTGCTCTGATAGTAATGGTGATGAAAATTCAGCCACTCTTTCTTCATTGGGTAATTAGGACATCCTAGCACTCCAATGATGACTTCCCCATCCTCAATCAAAGCTAAAGCTACAGCATACTGATTTCCACGCACAAACCCCAAAGTTCCATCAACAGGGTCAAGCACCCAATACCTTCCCTCTGGACCCCTAGTCGAGTTGCATCTCTTGATGGCCTCGAGAACTTCTTGAGTAGAGAGGTGTTTATCAGGTTTTTGAAGACCAAAATTAGGCGCTTCATCTAAACATTCATTGACTGCATCAACAACAGCTGCTAGCAGTCCTGCTGAATCCTTCTTGGAAAGGGCTTGCACATCTTCCTCGGCAACAATTGATACACTCTGACTTCCAAAGACCTCTGATAGTAACCAGCTTACAGTGGCTTGAACACCCCAATCTATGCAGTAACAACTTCATCAAAATTTAGGTAATCCAGAATGAAGAGATAGCCAAAAACAACCATTGAATCATCTAATCTAGAAAAAAATTAAAAATACTCGAACAACAAAATAATGGAGTCGATGAAAATCCAAGACAAAGAAAACCTCTGCAGTTCATGCTACCTCTGCTTGAGATGCTAGATGATATACAAGGCCACCCACACATGATGTGGCGACATAAAACCTCGTACGAATTGAACACAGGCAGAATAGACTATTTCAGTGTGATATTTCAACATCAACTAGTTGAATGCCAATTAAGGATCACTTCAGCAGAAGAAATTCAATTCAATTCCTGTAAACTAAGGGATACTCTGTGTCTTCCAGGAACAACAATGATGATGATAAATGGAAGAATACGATCTTACAAACTTTCTCGTGAGAAAAGCCGTTCTCTTCTCCCTCAAACTCGGTTTTCATAAGTATAGAGAGATATACCTTAAAGTACTACACTTTAAAAAGAAGAATTCTTCTTTTAAATATCACAGCCTAAAATATTCGTACGTATATTGTATAGGTGCCACCAAGAAACATGTGCATAACTGGTCCATGGATGAATATTAAAAGGGCTGATGGCTACGTAAGATCAAATCAGTAGACCTCCGACTATACGACATCATCAGCATCAGAAAGCAGCACGACAGTCAAGAACCTCAAAATGCAGGATTGAGCAGAAGTCGGGGACAGTAAAGAATCCAACAAGTTTGTGAAACGCTCTTTGATGCGCTTCCTATGGCAACATCCCATTTGAAAGCACGACCGAATGGGTAAAAGACGAACAACTCGGATAATCACAAAAGTGAAAAGCCTTAAATTCAAGGAGCGGGAGGAGAACAGAGAGATACCTGCGACGGTAACCGGGGAATCGTCATCCTTAGACTTGACCCCGTCACTGTTCCTCGAAATTAACCCGTGCTGCACTCTCCGGCACAGAGAGCATGCCATGTGAACTGCTTTCACGGCCACATCTAATTCCTTCGCATATTTCTCGTCCTCCATGGAAACAAGAACGAAACGAGAACGACAAAAGAAAAAAAAAAGATCCAATATTGTGGCAGGATATCGAAAAAGGAAGATGACCCAGTTCTCGAATCTCCAGTCACATGACGAGGACCGTGGATTTACATGTATGCGACGAGAGGCCCGCGCAGAGAATCCGTGAAGAACGCAGCTCTCATTATGAAGAGTGGGGACACATTGGCTTTGGGTTTCCTTAGCTTTTGGAGAAAGCAAACCACCGTCTGACCGTAATGGTTTGGCGTGAGAAAGCGACAGCACTGTTCATGGGTATTCCGTATCGCAGCATAGCGGTAGAGGCCGGATGATGCAGGAGAGAGGTAGCTACCGGTCTCTGTCCTTCCTTGATTTTCCTTCCCCTTGCCAAGATAAAAATTTAGATTTACTTTACTATCACCAAACCCAAAAATAAAAATAAAAAATCTATTCCTTTTCTGTTCTATGTCAAGTGAGGGACGTCCCTAGACTCCTAACATCAGTTAAAAACATCTTCCACCATTGATTCATACGTTGTAACACACAAAATCAAATAATTTGTCTCTAATTAGCTTCATATAATAGTCAACAGAACCGAACGTCATCTATCAAGATGATCATATGATATCTAAAATTTGAGTGACGGAATTAAAGGATCCTCCGATTTTCCGTTAAACAAATCAGATACTAGTAAAATGACATACTTTTTCCATTAATTATTAGATAAGAGTAACTCCAACCCGTATTAGGCAATTCTTACGTTCTCCGATTATTAAATTACAAATGGGAAAGTTTCAAATAATGACCTGAAATGGTATTGTCTTCTCACATAAAGACCTAAAGTCGATATTGTTTCAAATAAAAGTCTAAAGTGTCTCAATTATTTTAAATAAGGACCTGAAGTATATTATATTTCAAGTGGAGGTATGTAGTGATTAATCAATCTCAAAAAAAGGCCTGATTACACCTGTCAATAAGGGTATTTTCGTCTTTTGATTTTTTAGGCTCTTATTTCAAATAGTTATAACCATTTCAGGTCTTATTTGAGACTAATATAGAACTTTATACTCTTATTTAAAATAATGTCCACTTATATTCCTTATTTGAAAAAAAAAGGATAGTATTTTGCGTCCTTATTTGGGATTATCCCAATTATAAATAGTTTATGCATTACAAAAAAAATGGCACTAAAGATCTCTCCACTTATGCGTAAAATTTAAAATTATCCCTTTTACGCTCTTTTGGAGAAAAGGGAAAGATGATCTATAAAAAACTAGATTTTTACTCAATTGACTAGACTTTACATGTTATGAGAGAAGGATTTTTATACCTGAACAATATGCATAGGAAAGGAAATCAGCTATTTTAGAAAAAAGTGAAATGCAATATGACATCCATAATATCTGTAACGATATTGTCTGCCAAAGAAATCAGCTAATGATATCTATCAAAACTTGTTTACACATTTTGAGAAAATAAAGAACAATCTGATTGCTCCTTTGACTAAACAATTTCGCTTGAGTAACAAAATCTCTGCATGTGTTGGTCATGATCTCAGCTATTTTTACATGGATGCCTAATAATTACAGCTCTTAGCAACTCCATATTCTGCGTACTAGCACAAAGCGCGCAGTTCTCGAATTAAATTTGAAATTAAACCCTCTACAAATCAATACCAAAACAAAAGAAGAACAGAATTTCGAAGAAAGGCGATATTTCTAATCCACCCCAATCTTCCGCTGGAGGCTAACTGTAGCCGTCGTCGCTCAGACCGCGCCGGGTTCTATCCACAAAGGTGTGGAATTGGGATACTGCGGGATGCCGGCGAAGAGCGGGTCGATTCGGCCGTCGGCCATGTGATAGATGCCCATGTCTTTACCTTCGCTATGCTCGTACGTGCAATCGTCCGTGAAGTATATACAGTTGGGCTCGATACCGCGATGCTGATCGCCAATCTCCATGGAGAAAGACGAGTTGAGACCCAGAAACAGAGATCTATTCCCCAAGCTGTCGACCTTAGTCCAAGTGCTTGCTTCCAGGTCGAGTAAGAAGGCTCGAAAACGGGAGGTCACGAACCCTCGTTGCCATTCTTGGGAGACCACCAATAAACATCCCCAGCACTCCACGAGATAATGCTTTTTGAAGTGGCAGAAGTCCACCAATCCGCGCGGCCTCCGCGCCACGACTGGGCCGTCTGTGGGAGGATTCGGTCCGTCTCGTTTCAGAGGGAACGCCCTGATCGTTCCCGCCGCGTCCACGGCTAGAAATCTGCCTTTATGGTAAATTAGGTCCATGTATATCCTGTGGGGGCTCACCATGGTCCACCTATGGTCTCGGTAGTTCCATAACCCCAACCCCCGGTCGATGTCGCAGAGAACCATGATCTCAGACTTCACGGATGAAGAGGGGCACGCTGAAAGCGCGAACTTACCGATGTGGTGGTTGTTGAGAGGGGCTTTTCTGGGGAACCCTCGATGCAAACCCGAAAGTCTAGCACAGGCGCGTGCTCGAGATAAAGGATTGAACATCTGGACGTCCCCATCTCTTCCGACCGTCATAATCCAACCCCGCGAAGACAAGCACCTCTTGTCCCGCACCTGCAGTAAAGGGAAGTCGTAGAAGCTCCGCTGCCACGGGCTGAAGAGGCCGCATAAGTCGGGACGTGTCTGGTCCATGATCATCAGCCACGGTATGCTGATCCTTCGTCGGAGACTTCCTCGGAGTAGGACGACAACATTGCGCCAGTAAGAACATGTTTCGCCCATATCGATCAGGTCGTCGATCGGTAATCTATATGCAATGAGTTCGAGAAGATATGAGGGGAGATCTGACCAATCACCCGCCATGGTATAGCAGCAGGGATTTCTCTGGTCTGCCTCTGGACGTGATCACAAGCAGTGCGTCATTCATAGTGTTGGCTGGTAGACAATAGATGAGCCAGATCAGATTAGGAAACTCTTATCAGGAAACAATACATGAATTACATTCCTAGCCGGACTAGGAATGCCTGATGTTACCAGTCCGGGCACAAGTCGGAAAACCAAACAGCCTTTGTTGCAGTTTTTTTTTTTAACCCTTTCCTAGAACAACCTTTGTTTCAGCGTTTATTAAAAAAAGGTGGGAAATTCCTATGCATGCGATATCAATACATATGAAGTTTTTATGTTAGTAAGTCCTGGAATACATTAAGCTCACATGCACCTGGGCGCACGAATCGATGTCTCATTAGCATAGCTTGAAGAGCAAGTATCAAGATAAGAAACGGTAGTTGAAATAGTTGAGGCAGATTTGCACGTCTAGTATCTTGAAACAGTATGAAATATCATAATAAGTGAGCAACTATATCATTCATATCTGATTTTCCTTAAGAATTTGCTACTTTGGTTAACGTTTCAAGTTTGTAAATTAAATTTAATATAGAATTATTCAATGAGCCACGTCTGTCCCAAAATAAAAACCAAAGTAATCTTATTATTCTATAGCCGCCATGGTTTGGGGAACATCTCCAGACTCTTACCTTACATTATACTTCTAGGTACCCCAAGAATCACTTACATATCTGTACCTTTGAGTATACTAAGAATATACCTGAATTTCAATTTTAGAAAACGTTTGCACCTTTACATTATCCTAAAGTTCCTATTTCCAAGGAGGGGCACCATTTCCCACTCCTATACGACTAAATCAACTCTCAACTTTTCTTACCAAAAAGACAAAGTTGCATCATTCAATTGCAATTTAAAGTAGTGGCCCTAAATTTATTAACTTTCCTCCTTTTTCGAGTTTTTCTATGTATGTGGGATCTAGTTTTCAAAATTGAGAATTTCACATGTTTTATTATTATTTTTATGATGGGCACTATGTCTTCTATTTCAAAGTGAGCTGTTACTTCCGTAGAAATCAGTTTTCTTAAAGAGAAAATTTTCGAGAAAACTTATTCTCTTCTACTTGTTCAGCGAATTTATAAATCAACTGTAAAAGTATGTAAAATCTAGAAAAAAAATTCGATATAGACAAAATTTGATATAGTCACTTATAAATTTTCACTTTTATTGTGCATATCACCATCAATTATGTCTTATATATATATATATATATATATATATATATATATATATATATATCAGTGGAGTCTAGTGCTCTACCGAACTAGAAGAGGATATGGAGCGTCTATCTGGTTCCATGGTTATGACTGTGTTTTCTCTCTGCTTAATAGTTTTCAAAACGAGGACACGGGCCAAAACGTCCTACAACCCTATCCGTCGGGCTTTACTGCATTACCCTTCCATCCTTTTCCTTGATCAAAAGGTGCAGAGATACTCACGTTGCCTCAGTATGGATTTCCAGAAAAGAACAGCACCACAATCACCCCCCTTGGCTCTGATACCAACTAAACACCAAGGATCTGAGGGAAGGATACAGAGGGAGAGATAACAGTATAAGGACTCTAATGAGATACTAAGAACAACAGATTTAACCCAAGGATAAAGGCAAAGAAGAGAAAAAAGGATTAACGGAAAGAGCGGATGTTATACATTATATGAAATGCTAGTGCAATGTAAGCTATACAAACAAATAATGCTGCAAGATAAAGGAACAACATTAAGCGTATTAGGCGGCTCAGCCTACCGTTGTGGAAAGTCTTTTGATTTTAAAGTGAAGCAGTTCGAACTGTGTGGTTCACGGCCTCATCGTCAATGGCATTACGTTGAATGTAAGAGGCCAAAGGGACACAGATCTTTGAAGATCTGGGGGGTAAAGAGGATTTTAAGGTCACAGAGAATACTTACTCTGAGTACCTCTCGTTAGCCAGCGAACTTGCTTTATCAATAAAATCGGAAAGACTTGGTGCAAGTGTAGCATAACGCGTAAGTATACTGTAAAGTAAATGCGGTAAAAGAAAGCACTGAGCACCACAGATCACGGCAAAGCCCTGTGAATTATGGGCTTGTGCGTTGTAAGATAAATGTACAGAAACTTAAATGTAAGAAGAGAGAACAAGCACTAAACACCACAAATCACGGCAGAGCCATGTGAATTATGGGTTTGTGCGAAGATATAGAAGAAATACATCATATTTATATATGAAATTGAAGGTTATAGTACGATGAAAGTAAAAGATCCGTAGGATCTGTGCATTACAAAAGTAGAAGAAGATCAACAAGCTAAGGAGGAAGCTTGAGAACTTTTGTGCCTAAAGAGGGATCTGGTTGCAGATCTGGGAAAATGAGAGTACTGTATGTAGAACCGGATCCGAGGTTCTCAGATCTGGAAGGAAGAACTTACTCTGGTTCAGAGGAGGTTCTGAGAAAACGGCTTCAGTTTGAAGCTAGGGGAAGAGTGTATAAGAAAATGTGTTTGAGTCTCGTTGAGACTTTAGAAGAAGAAGAAGAAGGATCTGTGTTTAGATCGGAAGAGGAAGAGGAAGATCAGTGAGATCTTGAGACGAAGAGAGAGAGAGAGAGAGAGAGAGAGAGAGAGTGAGAGTGTTCTCAGAGTTCTTCTCTGCTTAGGTCTTACAACGTCTGGCTTCGACTGAAGATGAGACATTGTAATATAGGGCAAAAGCCACTGTTTGCATAGTGACCGCTACAGTGTACAGTGAGTACAGTAAACACGTGAAACTAACTGTGGCTACGGTGAACTTTGACTGTTGCTACAGTATTATTACAAAATACGTATGAATAGGAAAAACAACAATGGAGATCAAGGCTTCTTGATGTCGTATAGAGAATCCAAAGGACCCTTATCTAACATATCTTCATTGTCGTAAGGGCCAGGGTATTCGGTTGAGCCCTGTTCGGAGAGTGACTCCTGAAGATAAGTTTGGACGTCGAGGAGTAATTGTTAAAATTCCTCGTCGTCTTTTGCTTGGGCAAGTCTTGCCATAACGAGTGCCTTTTTGTTGCTGGGAGCAAAGGCCAAAGCAGGCAAATTTGTCTTCTTTAAATTAAAGGCTGAAATCCAACTGGTAACAGCTTCATTAGAGCATTTATCAAAAAATCTAAAATTATCCCACCATTTGGTCCGTAGTGTACGGATCAGGGTGTTATCATTGGTACCTGGGGTTTTGTAGAAATCAAGTCCCCAGGCAGTGACCCAGGAAATGCGGAAATAGATGCAAAAGAGCAGGAGCCTGGGAAACTCATTCTCAGGAAAAGAAGGAGAAAAGTCTTCAGAGAAGATTTTAAATGAAGACTGTACAGGTGGTGGAAGGATTTCGGGAGTCGCCCCAAAGAAATTCCACTAGGTTTTGAACCAAATGGGAAGATTATCTGTATTGAAATTTTCGTCAAAGTAAAGAAGCCAGGTATGGGTTCTTTGAGAATTTTGACGGTAAAGAGAGATAAACCAGGCTTGCTGGTAATCAAAGTAATTGTAAGCAGGACAGTGTATGAAAGGACTAGCCGAGTTGGATTCGAACCTGACTAGGGAGTAAGGATGAGGGAGCCAGTCCCTGAGATGTATGATCCCTAGGATCTTGGCTGTCGAGTAACTTGGAGTCCCATCGGGGCTTCCTTTAACAAAATGCTTAAACTCTACACTGCTGGTTTCTATCAAGATTTTTTCATAGTAATCTAAAATTTTGAAGTTATCATGCGGCATAAAAAACCAGTTTGGCAGGAAAAACTTAGAAATACAGGCAAAAGGATCAGAATCCAAGAAATCCTTATCCACATTTATAATAGTCATGGTTTGTTTTTTAGGGAACCAGGGGGATTTGAGGTAAGCTGTACCCTGGGTGGTGACAACCACTTGTTTCCCCAAGGAAGTAGAAATTACCTGTTGTTGGGTAGGCAATTGCGACGGCGGGTGACTAAGCGCACGGGAGGAGGCGCGCGTCTGCACACCTGTCCTGGGTAAAGGTTGTCTAGATGTTGTAGACAAAACAGGGGAAGGAACCCGTTGGATCGGGGAAGCAGCAAGAGCAGCTCGTGGAGCTGGGAGAGATGACACCTTACCAGGTGCTGGAAGAGCCGGTTGACGACCGTATTCTTCCAGGACAATATTGTACCATGATTTAACTAGGGTCATGCCTCTAGGCCTGGGAATGGAAGAGGCAGAAGGAGAGCTGTGTAAAGGCAACTGTGGTGCCTTTCCACTGTCTCTACCTCTCGGTTTAGGAGGCATGGTTGAACCTTTTTCCCTGTAAGAATTCTCGTGTGAGAAAATCTGGTAAGGAATTTGAATTACCGTTAATAAATTCAATATCAAATTCAAAGACAGATAAAATAGCTTGCCATCGGGCAAAAATCTGTTTAGAGGCAATGTTCAAGACATCCTTCTGAAGAACATCTTTTGCAGATTTGCAATCAATGCGAATGAGGAATTTTTTGTTTAAGATGTCTCCTTGGAATTTCGAAATTGAAAGAATAATTGCGAGAATTTCTTTTTTAATAGTGGAGTAGTTTTGCTGCATTTCATTCCAGTGTTTGGAGATGAATTGAACAACTTGCTCCTTATCATTTACACGTTGCTTAAGAATTCCACCGTACCCGATTTCGGACGCATCTGTCTCTATTATCTTAAAGGCAAAGGGGTCTGAAAGATAAAGACAAGGAATTTCCTTGACTTGGGCTTTGATTTTTTGAATAGCGTTAGTGTGTTCAATAGACCAAAGAGGATGATTTTTCTTTAGGCGTTGGTGTAAAGGTTTACAAATAATATTAATATCTGGGAAGAAATCAATGATATAATTCAGGCATTCTAAGAATCTTTGGAGCTGAGTTTTATTTCTGATTTCATCCGGAAACTTATCAGTGAAAGAAATAGACCGTGCTATAGGTCTGTAAGCACCAAAAGAAATGTCGTGGCCTAAAAAGCGAATTTTCATTTGAAAAAGAACTATCTTTGTGGGAGAAAGAGCGAGTCCATTGGTTCTGACAGTATTAAAGAAATGTAAGAGATGCTTGAAATGGGCGTCAATATCGTTTGAGAAAATTAAAACATCGTCAATATAAACAATGATATGATCAGAATATGGATTAAAGATATCATTCATAATTCTTTGAAATTCAGAAGGGGCATTTTTCAGACCGAAAGGCATGACATTCCATTCAAACTGTCCGAAAGGTACAGTGAAGGTGGTTTTGTACCTGTCACTCTCTGCGATCTGTATTTGCCAAAAACCGGACTTCATGTCAAATTTTGAAAAGATCTTCGACTTGTGAAGTCGGTTAAGTAAATCCTTTTTGTTAGGAATGGGATAACGAATCCAACTTAAAGCAATATTTAAAGGCTTGTAGTTAATGACAAGACGAGTTCCTCGTTCGATTTCTGATGCCTTGTTGACATAGAAAGCCGAACAACTCCAAGGAGAAAGGCTTTTCCGAATAAGGTTTTTATTCAGAAAGTCATTAATCTCCTTTTTGCAATGTTCCATCACCTCGTGATTCATCTGAGTAGGCCTTGCCTTGGTTGGAATATTTCTCTCAGAGAAGTCGGGTTCATATGGAAGATTAACAATATGCTTTCGTCTATGCCAAAATGCATGAGGAATGTCAGAACAAACATTAGTTTTAAAAAGAGTCTCTAATTTAGAGATTTTGCTTGAAACAGAGGGGTCAAGAAGCCTTTGCTCGATACGTTTAAGACCCAGTTCCTCTTTGAGGAAAGAGAGATGATTCTCTTTGTCTTGAATAAGACAGTTTATCTGGGAGATCGAGTGCTCTTGAAGAGAATTTAAAGACCTTGTCTGGGTCTTAGTAATAAACTCGAAAATAACCTTTTTATTAAAAGCATCAGTTTCAATCCCTTCTGGGGTAATAAGAAAGGGAGTAATTAAAGACATAAAAGGGGTACCTAAAATGACATTTTGGCCAATATTTTGAACCAGAATAAAAGAAGTTTTGAAAGAAGCATGGTCCTGTACAATCGATGCTTCAGGAATTTTATACCTGATTCTGAGCTTATCGCCACTGGCCGAGTTTAGCCTTTCTGATGACATCTCAAAATATCGGGTAAGAACAATACCTTCTTTGATACAATTGAGATCTGCTCCTGTATCAAAAAGGGCTGTTGTCCGAAGAATAAAATCATGAATTTTAATAACAATATTGATAACCATCTTTCTAGATGTGACCTTAGTAAGCATTAATAAAAATTGAGAGTAATGTCTTTCAATGGTTTCAGAATCAATATTAAGAGAAGAAGTGGGAGAAGACGTTTGTTCGACTCCTTTCTTTTTTAAATCTTTTTCTTTAAAATCAAGAAATTGTTTTTGGAGCTCGATTTGGGCAAGCTTGAGATTTTGTATCTTAATTTTTTGCCGCTGGATCTCATTGCTCAAATCATTAACATTAATAGGTTTATTCTTAGGTTTAGAACTCCTGTTAATAATAGAATCTAAATTATAAGGGATTTTTTCAATTCGAATAGAAGGAGATGGATTTAAATTATGCAAATTTTTTTGTTTAATAGAAGGATCAGATTCTTCGTCTAGAGCATCAAGAAATAATTTTTCTTCTTGAGTTAGGACGTTGATTTGAAGAGTATCTTCTAAATCATGTTTTGATTCTGAATCCGAGGAGGAGGCCTCAATATCATTAACTTGAAAACCCGAAGTTGAAGACTCAGAAGAGAACTCTTCATCAGAATCAACCATTAACTGATTAATCTGATCTAGGATTTTCTCCTCAAGGTCGAGTTCATTAATTTTTTTATGAACTTTGCAAAATTTCGAAGTGTGGCCTTTTTTACCACAATTAAAACAAGTAAAATTTCTGAAGTCTCTCTTCGGGACTTCTTTTGTGGAAAAGTCCTTTCTCCGAAAGGGTTTCCTTCTAAAATTGTTCTTTTTAGAGGAACCTTTTTTCTGAGAAGAAGACCTGCAAGTGCAGCTACCTGATGGGCATCTGGAACAAGAATTTTCTTTTTTCTTGACTTTTTTGGAGGAGGAAACAAAAGACGGATCGTATTGAGTACAAAAATCACCAAGGCCTTGGGCCTTGTTTTGTTTTTTCAATTGCTTTTGAATTTTTAAAGAGGTACAAAGTTGGGTACCAATACTGTAAACAACAGAAGAAAGTTCGCCATAAGAGAGAACATCGTAAGGTATATCACCCTCGTATTGTTCTTTGAGTTTATCACGAACTTGTTCACCAATGAGTTTTGGCAATCCTGCAAGGAATTTTTCTTTCCAAAAGGGTTGATTGCAGTCAAGCCGAAGGAAAACTCGTTGGAGGAATATGTCCTTATACTGGCGGAAATCACCTAAAGAACGACAACGCATATTTGAAAGTAATTCTAAGTCTTTGTTGCGGAAATGAGAAGGATCTCCTATGAAATGGCTGGAAATACTAAAAATAAGAGTGTTGACGGCGTCTTCAATGGGATTACTTGTACTATCTAGGATGGGCTGACCTAAGTCATCTATCCTGAAAGCATTGAGAATGTAATCTCGTTGCTCTTCTGTAAGGTAGTTGTCCCACCAGCCTTTGAGCTGTCCGCTAAAGCCGGCAACAATGTAATAAGCGACGGTATGATCTGAAGTACCGTCTTGGGTTTTATAAGTATTCGCAAGCATGACCATTTGGTTAAGTGTATTGATCATGTTGTGGTCAGAAAGACCATCCAAATTCCATTCGTAGATAGAATTAGGAGAATACTTATTCTGGAAGACATTAGACTTTTCGTCAAGTCCGATGTCTGTAGGAAAGGCTTGGGGTACCAAACTTTCTTTGGTTCTTTCCAAGTAACCTTGTTGACCTGTGAGGTCGGCAAAGTATTAGTCTCTATGGTATTAAGTTCTCTACGTGGTTCGTTGAAAACTATACCTTTAGAAGGAGGCGTAGCCGAAGGAGTATACAGCTCTTCTTTTGGGGAATAGGTTTCTTTGATCTTTCCCTTAAGAGCGGCTTTTCTGAGTTCTATAGCTTTGAGAAACTCAGGACTTCTGGAAACTGGAATTGTAGGAATAGAAAAGGGTTTAAACAGAGGTCGTTGGACCGGACTAGCAACTGTCTCAGTATGAGTTAGTGCTAAAGTTTCTATTCTATCTAATTGTTTACCTAAGGTATGAAGGTGCTGATTAGCAAAATTGTTTTGCTCTATAACCTTCTTGATACCGGAGGCGTCAGTGTTCTCCGCAGTCTTGAAGGGTGCAGTGATTATATCAGTACATGCTAAGTCAAACTTAAATTTCCTAAGCGGCGGATGAACAGACGTAATAATGGAATTATCGTCGAGGTGCCATTGAACAGAATTGTCAATGACACAGATTTGCTTTGGCGGAAGAAAGTGATATTCGAACCAGTCAAAGAACAGAATATGATGTCCATGTAATCATAATACTGGTCTTTAATAGCTTTGGAGTGATCATGGAATAAATTAAAAAACCAAGTTCTGATTTCAGTATTGGAATCAGAACAGAATTCACGGTTGAGCATTTCCTTATTGGGAACAAAAACTCTATCAATGACGTTGAGCTCTCTCTGGATATAGTTGAGCTCGGCTTCTACTTCTGAGGAAGAAGGTTCAGGGTAATCCTGAGGTACGGTATAGACTGGTCTAGCTATTCCTGCGGTGTTGTCTACACCAATAGGGTTTGGTAAAGGAGGTGCGGAAGGACTAGCAGCAGCTTGAGAGGTTTGTGAACCTCTTGTGCTGTCGGGAAGGGTTATAATTGGTGGCAAAGGAGAATGTAAATCTACTGAGCCACGATCTAAAGACGGACGGGAATGAGTTCCTAGATCTAGGAATCTCTTAGAGCTAGACATATGAAAAGAAGGTCTCTTTGGAGTAAGAGGTGAGCTCTGTCTCCTGGGAAACTGTATGGTCACCTTACCTTCGGGATGCTGAACTATGTTGGCAGGGTCGGTATTTTGGACGATCTGCCTAGGGATTGGACTATCTAATTCCCAATGTTCTGGTAGATGGATGTCACACCAATCTATTGAACGGGGAATGGTAGTGTTTGCCCTGGAAATATCAGTTTGCAAGTAAAGGGTAGAACCCTTTGGGCTTTTTTGAAAAGCCTTGGGGTCGAAGTTAGACTTCATAGCCTTATAATTAGGGGTGAGCAGTTAGAACCGCCCACCCGGGAACCGCCCGGACCGGTCGGTTCCGGGCGGTTCTAAATGTTATTGGTCCGATTCCCGGTTCCATATAAATGGAACCGGGAACTTTCGGTCTGGTTCCCGGTTCCGGGGTGGAACCGCCCACCCGGAACCGGACCGATACTATTTATTAAAAAAAAATTATATGCCAGAATTTTACCTGTCTTTTACGTGGGCTAATACCTCAGTACTCAGTAGACAGTAGTCACCCCTAATTCCTCTTCCTCCAGAACAAAAATTGAAAAACGAAACCCTAAGTTCCTACCTGCGAGTGCGACTCAGTCTTTCTGTCTCTGTCTCAATCTCTCTTTCTTGGTCCTCTCCTCTCGGCTCTCGCATGCAACCAGGCTACCAGCGACAGAGGACCGGCGACTCAGTCTCTCAGTCTCAGTCTCTCTTTCTCGGTCCTCTCGGCTCTCGCACGCAACCGGCGACTCGTCCGGACCGGCGACTCCTTCGGACCTCCGGACCTCCACGGAGAGCCACTCGACACAGCACCTTTGCCTCGCATGACCCCTCCAACTGTTTTCGCCATCCCACAGGTAAGTTTCTATATAGCTCTGCCTCGCCCTGATTTTCTCTGCAAATCGGCTTGATTGATTGTGGGTAAGGAAGGGGTTGAGTTGAGTCGGTCGGATATCAAGAAAGAGCAATAGCAACTCAGCGAGAGGGAAACACCAAATGGGTACTTGTTTGGTGTTCCGAGAGTTTTTGTTCACGAACGATTCTTGATGCTAGGGTGATTTTGCCGCAATTGCTGTTGTCTATAATGTCAAATTGGTTGCAGATCGGGGCAATGTCCTTTTCAGCTATTTTACCCATCTCTTTAAGCTTGTATACAACGTACTCAGCTTTGCTGCATAAATCAAAGTCAACATTAGAATTTCTTCCTTCCCTGAAGCGGTTTTATTTTGATGCTAGAAAAACTCAAAGAAGAAACAAGGAATGTATTTCAAGATGGTGCATGGTATTAAAAAGATCCCAGTTTTGAAGACAAGCCACAAATTAAGCCTACTGTCTCTATGGTTTAGATAATCCATTATGCAGTTTTCATATATGAGGATGTAATAAATTCTGCATGTTTCTGTTAGTTCAACTTTCTCAGTCTGCCTTCTTCATTTCCCAAATTGGTTGGTTACCCAATTGAACCCATAATGCTGAGCTAGTCTCTTAAGATTTGATCTCATGTTCCTCTTGCATTGGCAGAAGTTGGAATCTAGACATCGTGAGTTCTCTAGTTCGAGGGCTGTGCTTAACATCATTGTGTGCTAATAGCATCTATATATGTGTGTGCCACTTTAGATACCTCGTGAATTTAATCAGTGTTTAATTATTGGTTCATTTTGATTCTTATTTTTGGCAGCTAACTTAGGTGATCTAATTAATGTCAATGGAAGTAGACAAACCCCGTGGTGCGAAGAATCCAAAAATGGAATCGCTACAATATGAAGGTGAAGAAGACTTTGATCTTGAAGAGGCATCCGACACAAACAAGGTATCTAATCCTTGTGCTTCTAGTAAACGAAAATCAGCAATTTGGATTCATTTTTTAAGGGAGTTAAATAAGGAGAAGGGCAAAACTAATGTGATATGCAATTATTGTGGGGCCAAGTACATATACAATGTGGATAACGGTACTTCTGCCATGTGGAAACATTTGAGAAAGTGCAACAAATATCCTCGCAATGTAGACAAGAAGCAAAAATTGTTTGCAGCACATAGAGTGGACATGAGTCACAAGACCGAAATGGCAATGGGATTAAGAGATACTAGTACTGGTACTAGTAGTGCTAGTTTTTTATCGACATGGAAATTTGATCAGGATTATTGTAGGCAAATGCTTGTTCGGATGATTATAGTTGATGAACAACCTTTCTCTATGGTTGAGCGTGTTGGATTTCGAGATTTTATCAATCAGTTACAACCTCTCTTCAAGCATATCTCACGATTTACAGTGTCTAAAGATTGCATGAAACTGTATATTTGTGAGAAAACAAGTTTGAAGGATTGTTTTCGCAAGCTTGATTCTAGGGTTGCATTTACAACCGATTCATGGACTTCAATTCAAAACTTGAATTATTTATGCATGACTGCACATTTTATTGATGAAAGCTGGAATTTGAATAAAAGAATCATCAACTTTGTGATGATGCATAGTCACAAGGGCAAGGATAATGGGAAAATGATTGAGAAATGCATCTATGAATGGGGATTAGAGAAAAAAGTATCCACAATCACTGTGGATAATGCTAGTTCGAATGATGTTGCTATTGGTTTTTTGAAAGAAAAGCTTTCAAGAGAGAAGCTATTAATCTTAGATGGTACTGTCTTACACATGAGATGCACAGCCCATATATTAAACTTGATTGTGAGGGATGGTTTGACTGAGGTACGTGATTCCATTACACGTATTTGAAATGTGGTTAGGTATGTAAGAAGTTCTCCCATGAGAGCTAAAACATTTCAAGATTGCATTGAGAGTGCAAGGATAACTTACAAAGGTTCGGGTTGTCTTGATGTCACAACTAGATGGAATTCCACTTATCTCATGCTAGACACCGCCTTAAAGTTTGGAAGAGCTTTTGAACGGATGGAAGAAGATGATCTTTCTTTCTCTTCGAATCTTGATTTTGATACTCCTAAACATGAAGATTGGGAAAATGCTAGAGTTCTTTCTCTATTTTTGAAGAAATTTTATAATGCTACTAACAAGATGTCTAGGACTTTATATATCACTGCAAATGATTATTTTGAGGGGATAGCTGCTTTATACAAAAATCTGAAGCACGCAGACTGTGGATCCGAGATTGAAAGCTATGGGTATGAAGATGAAAGATAAGTTTGACAAATATTATGGAAGTTTTGATAAAGTAAACATGATTGTGTTAGTTGCGGTAATTTTGGATCCAAGAAAGAAGTTGAATTATGTGCGGTATTGTTATAAATTAATTTATGATGATAGTACGAAGGTTGATGAGATGTGCAATGAGGCGAGGATTGCCCTTGAAGGTTTGTATAATTTTTATGACAAGTCTTCTCGTAATTCATGTAACAAAGAAATGGGTGGTCAACTTCTGAATGATATTGGTACTAGTAATAGTTGGAATCTTGATAACCATGAGGAGAAAAATAAAGACATATGGGATGATTGTGAATTAGATTTCGATTTGGAAAAGACATATGAAGACTTTCTTGATGAGGAGAAAAAAGTTTCAGAAGGAAACTTTTCAGAACTTGATCGATATCTAAAAGCCGAACGTGAAGAAAGTCGTGATCTTGATCTCTTGATGTGGTGGAAAACTGCTGGACAAAAATATAAAATCTTATCTTTGATGGCTCGAGATATTTTGGCTATTCCGATAACTACGGTTGCTTCAGAGTCGACTTTTAGTACATCCGGTCGTGTCCTTGATGGCTTTCGAAGTTCTTTGACCCCAAAAGTGGTGGAGGCTTTGATTTGCACCCCCAAGATTGGTTAAGAGCGATTGCTAGGCCGATTGATGTTGAAGAATGCATTGAGAATGCGACAAAGTTTGAGTGTGGTAAGTTGGATACATCTTTTTATTTTGTTATTCTTTTGTATACTAACAATTGAATGCTTCATTTGATATTATGTATATATTAGATATGGATGATGTTCACTCGGAGCTTACCGGTAAATAGAGTTGATTCAAAAGTAAGCATTCTTTTGTTGGTTCAAAGTTGATTCTGACTTCTAAGATGTGGACATGTATGTATATAATTGTAGATAGCTTATTTTACTAACTTATTGGCATAGTCTAAACTCTCTTTGGATGCTGCTATACAGGTTGCGGGGAGTTACAAACTCTCTTTGGATGCTGCTTTGGATCAAGTAATTGGAAATTTACTTCTTCATCTCAGTCATATTATTTTCTGCACTTCACATTATTCAGTTTGTTAAATAAATATTGGAGCACAATTTAAGACAAGTACAATTTGACTGGTAGAGTACTCACCAACGTTTTGGACTATAACTCGAACATTTCTCTTTTAGCGCTATAATGCTTGTGGCTTTGAGTGAGGCTTTTGTATAAATTGGTAACTTTCTTGGACCAGTAAATGCTACCAGATGTATTCTTGTCTTGTGCAAGGTGTTATTATATTTTTGTTACCCAGTGACAATTCTATTGCTAGTGATGCATGTTTGTGATTTGATTTGTATTGCAACATAGACTTTGCAGAATGCTTACTGTACTTGTTCATGTTGCCAGCGGCTTTGAGTGAGGCTTTTGATAGGAATGGCTCATCTGAAGAAGATGACGTGAACAACTTCATTGACCCCCAAGCAGAGGACAGAGAGCTCAAGACTCAGCTCTTGCGGAAGTACAACGGATATCTTGGTAGCCTCAAGCAGTCGACCATTTGTGTCTTGTGGATATGCTGCATTCCTTTGTATTTCCAGGTCACATTTGAATTATGAGTCACTTTTGTCATCTGTCTGAATGCATATAATCTTTAGCTCTGAGTATTTCTATTTCCAAAAGTAGTACAGAATATTCTCTTTAATGAAGAGTCATGGTGACTTATTGGGGGTTCTCTGCTTGCTTGCTGTTTGTAGTTATTGATGTCTTCGTTTATGTTGTTTGTACCGGTATCATAGGCCCCTCTGGTTCTGTTGGCGTGGCTTCACTAGGCGCATAAACAAAACAGTGTTGAGCTAGCAAGATGAATAGGAAATGGATCCACAGGTGTGTCGCCGGTAATACTAATTACCCACCCGGGAACCGGACCGGACCAGGCGGGAACCGGACCGGACCGCCCAATCGGGTTTGGTCCGGTTCCCGGTTCCTTTAGGAACCGGGAACCGCCCGGGAACCGATCACCCCTACTTATAATGAATCCTATAGAAAAGACACAGAGGAATTGATCCCGGAGCCATCTTAACGTTATGGGTTTTGATCTCTAGGGTCAGAGAGTCAAGGATGTTCTTATCTAATAAAGAAATGGAAAAGTTTGGGTAACATTCTAAAGAGATCGGACCACTACATAAACTAGTCTCTATGGTCGCAAGGATAGACTCTTCGTAGTCTAGAAGCCTAGCGTCTCTAAGAACAAGAAGAAGGGAAGTGTTAAGACCTTCTTTGGTAAGAGGCTTAACACCGATTTGGACTAGGCCGAAGTGAAGGTAATGATACTTGGCCTTTGAAATATGATCTTTAATAGACTTTTTGTCTAAAAGACGAAGTTTTTCAAAAGAATTTGGGATTGGAACATCCCTTTCTTCAGTCTGAATAATAAAATCAGAGGACTTAAATAATTTATTTGCATCTGAATAAATCTGATTTGCCTTGACTTGGGGTACTTTCCAATTATTCAAAGATCTATTAAAGTCTTCTAAAGTTATTTCATTATATGATGTGATACTAGGATGAGGCTCTTGAAAAAATCACAATTACGTTCTCTAATGTACAACTTTAAAGGATGAAATTAAATTATTGAATGATGACAGTGAAATCTCATCACTTTGGATTAAAAAATTAACATCATCGATGAAGTATTTACGAAAAAATATCTAGATGCATCTTTGTGCATAACTTTTTCACGTCAATATTTCTAGTGTATTACTACATACTCCTATAATGCCTTACATGCTCTGTGTGAAAATATCTTCCCAATGGTAATGAAAAAAGACATACATGATATGTATTTTCTTGGAACTTCTTTGTTTTGACAAATCATATTCCCATGGAAGTAAAACCTTAAAAAAGAACAAGAAAACATAGTGCATTTAATATGAATATAATACCCATAATAAAAAAAAATACGTGAAATTCCTAATTATGGCAACTAGATCTTAAATAGAACTATAAAAAAATTAAAAAGAATGAGTGAGCCACACGTTTAAACTGCAATTCAGTGGTTGATGGCAATTTTATCTTTTTAGTGAATTTGAAGTGAACTCACTTAATATATAAAGTGAAGATAATGCCACCATCACAAAAGTACCATCTTCTTTTTCGAAAAGGCCCATCCCTAATCCCTAAATTACAAAATCCATCTAAACATCCAAAATTAACTAGAAAACAAAACCACCAAAACTCTAAACAAGATTTTGAAACCAAGTCGCAAGGAGGAACAATTCGGTCTTTTTAATATGGGTTTTGCTTTGAGATATGTGAATGACTAATATCGACATAAATCCATATGGTAAATCCAATTTTCATCAAAAAGATAAAATTTCCCTCTATCATTCAATTGCAATTTAAATTGGTGATCCCAAATTTTCCTTACTTTCCTTTTCTTTTAAGTTTTCTACATATGTAGGATGTAGCTACCATAATCAAGAATTCCATATGTTTAGTTATTATTTGTTGTAAACTTTCCATATATATTAAAGGCAATTTCCTTTTTATTGTTAGATAATATGTCCATAAGATTTTGTTCTGTCAAAAAGAGAAATTTCCAAGAAATCTACTTCTTTTCTTCATTGTCGATCAAATTGAAGGATAAATTGTTAAGTATGCGAAATTTAATTAAAACAAAACATTGCGTAAAATAAGATGTTTTTGAAAAATGCCAATGAAATAGTATTTTTATGGATTAACAAAAATTAATATTATCTATGAACTGTTTACAGAAAAAAAAATCAAGATATCTCATTGTGCATAATGTTATTAGTGCTCTTCTTGATAACTTTTCTAACGTCTTACATGCTTTGTCTAAGGCTCCGTTTGTTTCGCGGAAAATACAACATCTTCGGAAAATATTTTCCCGGAAGTCATTTTCCCAGAAAATGACAATATTTTCCGTTGTTCGCTTGAAACTTAAAAATGAGCCGGAAAATATTTTTTGCTGTTCGATAGATAAAATATTGGGGAGGGAAAAGAAAGGGGAAGAGAGAGAAATGTGAGGGAAAGGGAGAGGCATAGAGAGGAGTTCGGCTGGGGAGGGGAAAGAGAGGAGAGAGGAGAGAGAAAAGAGAGAGAATGAGGTTGTTAGGAGCACATCTCAATAGCTGGAAAATGTTTTCCTTTTTTTTAGAAAGGAAAACATTTTCCTTGTTTTTAGAAGGATAGTTTTCCTTGATTGGAAAATATTTTCCTTGGTAAGTTATTTTCCGCCCCCCGAACACCACAATTTCCGAAAAATATTTTCCGGAAGAATATTTTCCGTGAAACGAATGGAGCCTAAGTATCCCGTCAATGCAATAAGGAAAATAGATATAATACTTTGATATAGCGAACAAAGAGACTTGATTTGTATTTCAGACTAATAAAATTCATAAAAATTTACAAAGAAAATGAGCTTTTGAGATAAGAGGGGTAAAACATAGATAAGTTGCAATGATGGAAAGAGACTTTTTAGTTTTATACTATATCAAAAAAAAATCTTTGTTTCTTTATTATTAACGAGATAAAAAAATCATAAAAAAATCCCCCATTGTTTTTTTACCTCAACAGAAATTTGAATTTCTATGCTTTTTACCACACACACACAAAATTCGATGCTGGTACATTCGAGTCATGTTTATCTCGAATTAATTTTTTTATCACAAAAACCTCCGAATTAGTACGTCAATGCTACATTTACTCTGAACTAATTTATAGGTCTTAAAAAGCTCCAAACCGATACATTAGTGCCACATTTTTCTTAAAATTGTACACCCAAGCCATATTTGCCCTAAAAAGACTTGATACAATTTGGGAGAAACTTGGCACATGTATATTGATTTAAGATAAATGTGGCACAGATATATCGCATTTGAGTTTTTTTTTATAACAGACAAATTAGTTTGAGATAAATATGACACGGATATACCGATTTGGATTTTTTTTTCTAAGGTATTAACCCATTTTTAAACACAAAGCTTACATCCGAGACCAAACTACCGGGATCGAACAAGATATATCATAATTTTTTCTTTTCACTGTGTGTTAACTTTTAATCAAATCAATTTACTTATTTTTACCATCGTAAGTCGTTTTCGAAACAAATTATGTATATTTGGAGATGCTTTCTCTATATCGGTTCTGTAAAGTTTAAATTAAACTGGTCAACAAAAATCCAGAAATGACAAGTCAACGGTTAGAACTCCTCAACAACCCATATTTGAATAAACGAGTCTGATGCATAATATTCAAGAAATACGAACACGTTTTACAATAGTTTTCTAAGTTAATTGAGATCTATTCTTGCTGTAAAGGTCATACAAATATAAATCACTTAGTCGAACCGTTGCTCCGACTTCTTCTGATATTGTCTATCAAACCAATTAGGTCGATTCACGGTGCTCGCGATCGTATTGTCATGATCTACAAGAGGACATTGAAGAGAAGTTCCGTCAATCGATTTGTGATGCGATCGTATCTTCATGATATACAAGAAGACATTGAAGAGAAGTTCCGATCTCTCTCTTTTAGCTAGCAAGCCTTCTAGACTGTTGACTCTAAGCAATCACACGCCCCTTCAATGGCGGGTGATTCGTTGACTTTCCCCCTCGGACCTGCTTGGCGATACTGCACGTGGATTACTTATTAAGGACGCGATCGATTTCGGTGGGACGGGTACCCGACAGCACACCGTCGTGGCCGGACCCCAAAGGAGTGTCGAACGGACTGATGCCGGCATCATTCACTATCGAGGGATTTCATGCAAAGGCGAAGAAGTGCTCGTCTTTGTGGGGATGGACCGTGGCGATCGGGCACAACGGGGATGTCCCGTCCTCTCCCGGCCTCGAACGACTCCCGAGGCTCACCGGACGTCGCCCCCGGTGTTAGAACTTGATGGCATCACCTTGGAATTAGACTTGAAGGCGGACGGCGGCGATGGGCTTACTCGCGAACCGGTTCTCTCCCTTGGCATTGGATATTAGGCTGAAGAGGGAGGGACGATGGGCTCTCCCTCTTACGCCAATTCAACTTTCCACGCCATCGTCCAACCTTGTGAGCTCGGCTGGGCCCATCCCAAATTACGAGGACGAGGGTAGGGTAAATCACCTCAATCAAAGCCCTCGGGAGGATGTCAGGGACGTGTTCTTAGTTGAGAATGAGTGAATTGGAAAATTTCTTATTTTCCTTTTTCTACATGATATATCAAAACAAATGGTGTATTAGCTAATTTATAAAGCTCGTGAGATGATTATTTAAGGTTATATATATATATATATATATCGATCAATTAGGGAAATTAAATGAGTGGGTCAGGTCGAGTTTAGGTCGGGTCGAGTAAATAATAGTTCGACTTGTATTAACTCATTTAACATGTTTTGATCTATTGTTGTACATTATTAGTATAGCGACTCAAATCTGACCCAACTCATACACAATCCAACACATACTCAACATAACTCGTATTATTAAAACACTTTTATATTTTATTAAATCAAGGAAAATTTGCTTCATAATTTTTTAAATATATTGTTAGAACAATTTTATATAATACAATTTATTCTGTAATTTTTTAAATTATCTGAAAATCTTAATTATTTTTAATTTTTTTACTTTTCCTCTTCCAATTGCTAGCGAGACTCCAGCTCGATAGATTTTGACGAGTTCAACCTCGTCGATTTCAAGCGATGCTCAACACTAGTAAAGGCGAAGTTAAGCTTGTCAAAATTTGACAAGGTATTTAGTGAGTCTCGAGCTCAGTGATCTCGGGCAAGCTCCACTTCGCAAGATATAGCGAGTCTCAAGCTCGGCGACCTCGAGTGAATTCGACCTTGCCACCAAATCCAACAAGGTCGAGTTGACATCTCTCCCCTCATGACCTAACCTCTCGAGCTTGCTCGAGGCAAGAATTGAATCTCACCAATTAAGGGTGATCTTGATCTCATCAACCTCAACGAGGCCTGAGCTTGTCAAATCTGCAAGGTCTCGGCCTCCCTATAGTCTAGTGAGCTTGTCTCTCGGCTCTTGACCGGCGACCAGCTAAGAAAAAAAAGGAAGAAGAAGAAAAAATGAAAAATGAAAAATGAAATTTTTATTTTTATTTTTAAAAAGGTTCAAATAATTAGAATATCAAAATTTTCAATAATTTTAGAATGACTTGCTAATGACACTTACCAAAAAAAAACTTGCTAATGACACTTAAAGTTAATTGAGTAATATATTTGTAAATTATTTAAAAGTTTATTAAATTATTAAGTAGATTTAATCACTTAAATTAATTTATTCATATTTTTGATCTACTTTGTGACATCTAATCAAAATGCACGCTCGCGATGTGACGAGATACGTAGAATGACCGAAAGCATTACATGCGCGCGAAAACGGGACTCATTTCCCTCCTCTCTTCACCGCCCGCCGCCATCGCGACAAAGGAGGAGAACGTCAAAAGCGATGGGACGGAAGGGGCGTTAAAGCGCAACGGAGCATTGACCGACGGAGTCCCAAGTCCCGCGCGCCCTGAAATACGTGTCGTCCGGGGATTTTAAGCACTGTCTGACTTTCATTAGCGGGATTAAAAGAAGGGAAGGGGAAAAAGGCAGAGGAGGTGGGGGAGTGGGGGTGGGTCGATGTAACCAGTGAAATTAAAATAGGGATGGTGATGGTGATGGTATTGGTGATGGTGATGGTGACTCTCGGGTACGGGTGGCCATGTGCAAGCTATGCGGCGGCACATTACGTCTCCTCCGGCTTGACGGCTTCTCACGTCCACCATACCCCAACCGCCTTCCGTCCCCAGATTCCGCGTTCGACCGGCGACCCTCCGTTTTCGATGCGCATCGGCTGAGCTGGACACAGAGGAAATTATCGTTGCCGTCCGAATTGGTTGCTGAATTCATTGCTGCGAAGTCCTCTTTCGTTGCTCGCTCGTCGTTGGTCCAGGTCTTTGCCCGTCCGTCCGTCCGCCGTACTGCGGTACATCGTCATTTTTTTTTTAAATCTACACCTTATCTTAATAAGTTCATCGCCACCGGACATTGCCGTCATCCACCTCCGACGCCGACGAGGGATCCCACACGAGCCACTCGCCTCTCGTCGCCCCTGCCCCTCCCTCATCTTATGTGAACCCAAGCAACTATCCCTCTTTGCTGTCTAATGGGCGGCGGCGCGGTGTTCAGAAAATCATGCGATTATCGATTCACGTCGCACAATTGACTTGACCCGAGGTGTTGTTAGTACATAACTGCCTTGCGAACTGATAATTTCCCGAATCACGGGCTGAATCTATCCATTTCACTAGCCGATCTACGATCTCCCCCCACGACGCGTGTATGATTTCCCTGTTTTTTTCACCCAGCGAGCGACGGCTAAAAGACGCAGCGGAATATGGTGATCGGAAATCAGGACCCCCACGTGGGACCCGGCGCTCGCAAGCGACAGGCAAAGAACCCCAACCACTCGCCCTCGAGTGACGCCGCAGACCATGGAGACGCCCGCACCCGAACCGTCCCCCACCCCCACGTGGCGCCGTCGCGTAACGCCGTTAAGTCGCGTCTCCTTCCCACTTCTCTAAGCCGCCTGCGACCGGGGCCCACTCGAATCGCTGGTCCCCATCACCGCAAGTCCCGCAAGCGGCGAAAATCACACTGGAAGTCGTACTCCAAGAAAATAGTTTGGATTAAAAAGGGGCTCATCAATTTCCTTCATTCATTAGCTGGCTCGGTCGAGGATTAGCAAGAAGATCGAGAAACCGACGTCGTTTTTGGCGCTTTGTACATATTAAAGTTTGCTTTTTTAACAGAGATGCTGGAGCATGGAAAGCAAAGAGAGCAAAAGATCTTTTACGTCGACAGCTGGGATTTCATGGACGTGATGCGAGGTCATATGATTGGGGACTGGTTTTTCTTCTAATCTTTTGTTGTGAGCTACTGTTCTCTCTTCATCAAGACAAGTTGTGGGGTCCCCCATTTCGATTTCCTCCTCACTCCCGGAGTAGATGACAGCCGAATCAACAGCCTGGAAAAGGTTGTGGCCTGCTTGGCTCTAGAAAAGCTTCGGCCCCGTGGCTTTCTTTCTCTCTTCTCTACTCTGCTCGCGGTGGCAATGGCGTTCCCCTCCTCGTGTAATGCGGAGTGAGCTCTGCTGGGTTTGGCGCCTCTGTGACTCTGGCTCGGACCCTCTTCTTTCCCCTGGCCGACTCGGGCTCGGACTCGACTCTCGGACCATTCTTGCTCTGCCAAAAGGTAAGAGCCCTGGGAAAAAGCTCTGATATTTATTTTTGTTGATTCGCCTGTCTGTGCTTGTCTTCGAAACGAAGCTTAGAGAGTTGCATTTCTCCAGCAGCTTGGTCACTCGAGCGATTGGGTAAGCAAGGATTGGGATTTTCAAGACTTTGGAGCTTTCAAGAGCTTGTTCATTCTGTTTTATAAGTTGCAGGGTTTCCAGATCTTATCGAACTGGAACTCAACCTCTTTAGTGATCGCTGGTTTGTGATTTGAGTGAGGGAGGAGTTGGGGACAGTCATTTCTCCTGAAAGTCGTGGGATTCGGGTTACTCTTAATAGTCATGGCGAAGATGAATCTGGACAAGTCGGTGACCCTGCTTCTTGTAGCTGTTCTGTTTGACATTTTATGTCTGAGATGTCGAGCGGCATTTCTGCCCACCGATAATTACTTGATATCTTGCGGTTCTCAGCAAAACATTGCGGTCGAGGGTCGAACTTTTGTCCCTGATTCAGTGCAGTCCTCCCGTGTGTTAAGAACGGGGAATTCCTTTGTGGCTAGCACCAACACTAGCATTCCGTCTCCTATCTACCAATATGCTCGTGTTTTCTCCGGCATAGCCTCTTACAAATTCAATATTGAGCAACAGGGCCGCCATTGGGTCCGCCTCTACTTTTACCCTCTTCCGAATTCCGGACATGACTTAACAGCTTCCCCTATAACCGTAGTCACTGACGATTTTGTACTCCTCAACAACTTCACTTTCAAGAACTATAATGGTTCCTACATGTGGAAAGAGTACGCTATCAACGTGACTTCAGAAATGTTGAGTCTCACTTTCATCCCCTCGAACAACTCGGTCTCTTTCGTAAATGCGATTGAAGTCGTCTCAATCCCAGATAAAGTTCTGCCTGATCAAGCTCTTGCTGTAAATCCATCCGCCCCTTTCTCCGGCCTTTCTGAGCTTGCCCTTGAAACTGTGTACCGTCTGAATATGGGGGGTCCTCTGCTCACTGCTCAAAATGATACCCTTGGAAGAACTTGGGAGAATGACGAGAAATATCTCCATGTAAACAGCTCAGCCGTGAATGTCTCTGTCAACCCTTCATCCATTAAGTATCCTGTTGCAGTCACGAATGAGATAGCGCCTAATTTGATATATGCGACGGCTGAAACCATGGGTGATGCGAATGTTCCTAATGTGAACTTCAACATAACTTGGGTCTTCCATGTTGATCCTGACTACAAGTATTTTGTGCGGGTGCATTTCTGTGATATATTCAGCAAGGCCCTAAATTCTCTCGTCTTCAACCTCTACATAAATTCCGACATTGCTCGGGGAAGCCTTGACCTTTCAACCATAACTGGTGACTTGGGTGTGCCATACTACATGGATTTTATCTCTAACTCTTCAGACGGATCGAGAACTTTTACTGTTAGCGTAGGTCCAGACACTTCGGCCGATACAACTAATGCCCTAATGAATGGGCTGGAGATCATAAAAATCAGCAATGATGCAAAAAGCTTAGATGGGTTCTCTTCTGTTAGGAGCCTTCTTCCAAAGTCGTCTTCAAAGAAGAGCAGGATAGCAATTATCATTGGCTGTATTGCTGGAGCTCTGGTTACTGTGGCATTTGCTGTTTTCGGTTACTGTTGCTTGGCAGCTCGGAGGTCAAAAACAGCTCACCAGCCACATCCATGGTTACCACTGCCTTTATATGGAAATTCCCAGACCATGACCAAGATGTCTACAACCTCTCAAAAAAGTGGAACCGGTAGTGTCATTTCTTTGGCTTCCTCCAACCTAGGAAGGTTCTTCACATTCCAAGAAATCCTAGATGCGACCAACAAGTTTGACGAGAGCCTGCTTCTTGGTGTTGGTGGCTTTGGCAGGGTGTACAAGGGAACACTCGAGGATGGAACTAGAGTGGCTGTCAAGAGAGGTAACCCTAGATCTGAGCAAGGGCTTGCTGAATTTCGAACTGAAATCGAAATGTTATCCAAGCTCCGCCACCGCCATCTTGTTTCTCTTATTGGGTATTGCGATGAGCGCTCAGAAATGATTCTGGTGTATGAATATATGGCAAATGGGCCACTCAGGAGCCATCTATATGGAACAGATCTACCTCCTCTTCCATGGAAACTGCGCCTAGAGATCTGCATTGGTGCTGCAAGGGGACTGCATTATCTCCACACAGGTGCAGCTCAAAGCATTATTCACAGAGATGTCAAGACCACAAACATTCTATTGGACGAGAATTTCGTCGCTAAAGTTGCTGACTTCGGTCTCTCTAAGACGGGGCCCTCACTGGATCAGACTCATGTTAGCACTGCAGTTAAGGGCAGTTTTGGTTACCTAGACCCCGAGTACTTCAGAAGGCAGCAGCTCACTGAGAAATCTGATGTGTATTCCTTTGGAGTCGTTTTAATGGAAGTTCTCTGCACTAGACCTGCTTTGAACCCTGTACTTCCAAGGGAGCAAGTGAATATTGCAGAGTGGGCGATGAGCTGGCAAAAGAACGGTATGTTGGATCAAATCATGGACCCAAATCTTGTGGGGAAGGTTAACCCAGCGTCGCTGAAGAAGTTTGGAGAGACTGCTGAGAAATGCCTGGCTGAGCATGGAGTTGATAGGCCATCAATGGGGGATGTGCTGTGGAATCTCGAATATGCCTTCCAGCTGGAGGAAACATCCTCGGCTCTGATGGAACCGGAAGATAACAGCACGAACCATATTCCAGGGATTCAGCTGACGCCACTGGAGCCCTTCGACAACAGCACGAGCATGATAGATGGCGGAAATGGTGATGATGCCGAGGATGCTGCCACAAGTGCTGTGTTCTCTCAGCTGGTAAATCCTCGTGGAAGATGAGAAGAAACTTCCTGATTTAAAGGACGGAGGTTTTTATGTTCGTTTCTTCTTCCCCGTCATTTTTCTCTTGTTCTCTAGCTGATTATCTTATGGAGTGTAGACTAGCATTAGGTGCTGATCGAATTGTGCAATGTTTATGAGCGGACCTTCAAGATTCTATTGTTCTTGTGATTCTCAATTTGTCTGGGTTTAGATGCCCATGTTCTTGTTAGCGATAAGAAAAGGTAATGATTACGGTGGATTTATATACTTTCATTTACAGAAGAAGTATAAGGAATATGACAGTCTGAAATGATTCCTCTTCTGGATGTCTTCTTGTACATGTATTTTTGTTGTCTTTTGATTTCTCTACGATGCTTGAGGGCCATAAAATTACCTGCCCTTCTTTTGATGCTTTAGTCTTATTTTCTCATTCTCATGTGGTGCACAAATTCCTCTTGTCCTTCTCACTAGTTTTTGGTGTATTCTATTCTTTAAGTTTTTTTTTTTTTTTTAACTCCTATTCACTGAGTTGGATCGGTCTCCTTTTTAACATTATGCATTAGTGGTAGATCATAGCCCTAAAGTTTTAGCAACTTGAATGAATTTATGTTCCAAACTGAAGGACAAATTATGGTGTTTTGTTTCCCCTTGGAATGGCGAGAAGCTAAGTGGGAGATTAATTTTAGGATTTTTCCAAGACTGTCAAAGGACAAGTATGACATCATGTGTACAAGAGACACAAAGATGTAAGGCAAAACAATGTGAATAAGAGATGCGGCATTAAAGGCACTACACCTTTTATTCCTTCCCTTAATTGGATAATGAGGGGCAACGCAGAAGCATCAGGAATTTTTTGTAGTGATAACGACTGACGATAATATATGATGGAGACACTCGTTTTTGGCATACTATGCCATTGCCAGAACTGGTGGAGACACCTTTGGTGCAGTCCAATGTGACGTACTAGTTAGGGTGCGCATGATAGGCAAATATTTCTCATCCAGAATGAATTCTGGAGCAAAAAAATTCATTCTGGATGAGAAATTTGTTTGGTAGGAAATTGTCGAAAAACAGATTATGGAATTCACATCCAGAATTTATTTTAGGGCGAGAATGAGAAATGAAAAAATTATCATTTTTCATTCTCGGGCACTATTTGAGAATTCATTCTCTTTTAGCAATCTTTCTTCATTTTTTACCCTAATCAAATTGCTTTCGCCCTCCTCTTCTTCAAACATACCCCGACCTGGTCTGAAATCCGTTTTCGAATTAAAAATAAAAAATTAATAAAAAACCTGAAAAATCTAAAAAAATCCAGATAATTTGGAAATTATAAAAAATTTAAAAAAAGTATTAATTTTTTTTAAAAAATAAAACATATATTTCTATTATTAAAAATTAAAAAATTAAAGTTTTATTTGGAAATCCCAAATTTTCTTGGAAAATTAAATTCCTATCATTAGAAAAATACGGGTAAATATCATCAATTTTTCAATTTAACTTTGACCAATATGGTCTCTGATTGACAGGCAAAACCTACAGGAAAAATGTTTGACCTCAATATTGGGTATTCTTTTCTCTCCTAGTTCTTTGGGAATTGTTATATTTTATGATTTGTGCAACTAAAGTGAATTCAGAGTTCAATTGCAATAGAAAATGTGAAAAAATTTGTCAATTTTTTGGGCTAAATAATAATTATTTGATTTTTAATGGAATGAATATCTTACAATCTAAAAAATTAAAAAATTAAATGAAACAGAAATAGAAACATATTTTTTTTTACCATATCAAACAGATTTCTCATTCTGGAATAAAAATTTTTTAACCGTATCAAACGCGTTTCTTTCTTCAAAAACTCATTCTGGAATAGAATCAGAAAAATCTAATTCATTCTAGAATTGCTGTCATGCGCGCCCTTAGTTGCCAATGAGCTCTCTCTGTCCTCACGATCACTTCAAGGGGCAAAAATGCAAATCTTGCAATCTGCAGAGAATAGTGAAGTTGTCCTATACTTATCTTCGCCTCCCACCACAGGCATAGCCACACCAGGCTTCGCTGGGTTGACAAGATCGGGCGGTTAAGTCCATCCGAGCACAACTTCAGCCTTCGCCAACTGACCAAGGAACCTGTAACTGCACTTCCAAGTGAGCAAAGCAATTATCAGGAGGCAACATATTGTGAATCGTATGAACTTCTTTTGTAATAGTTGCCACGTTTACCATAATCTCATCCCCGTCTTTCCCTGTTCTTGCTTGATACTCTCTCAACATGTCTTTTGCCTCAGAATACCATGTGGAGATAGAGTTCTGTGGTATCTCTATTTATTTCCATTGTGAGAGAAAATCAGATGGTCAATCTGATCATCCCATGTTTTGGCTCTTGTTGCTTCCGAGGAGAAGGACTGGGAGTTGAAGAGGATTCCGAGTGCTTGAATCCATGTGTAGTCTCGGCCTCGAGCAGCTGGTCTCTGACCAATGAAGCGAGCATTGATTTGGAGGGCAGGATCTGAAACTAAACTGAAAGTTTGGTTGGGCTTGCCGTGGAAGTAGAAGACAATCCCATCTCTGCCAAGGAAACGAGGATGGTAGCATGCTGAACCAAGTCTGATGCAGTCCAGCTCGGGATCTGAATTTCGATTCTGACTCTCAGTAAGTATTTGATATAATTAGCATAATCGCTTGCTCTGAATCAGTTGCAATAAAGAGACAAACAGAGGTTATCTTTGCATTGAATTGCAAGTGGGCGAATCCAAGTTGACATAGCGACCTTTTCTGGTCCGTTGAAATGGTTCGTATGGACTCTCCGGGCATTCATCTGGGCATTTAAATGTGTATGGAAAGCAGCGAGTCCCTGGTTGGTTGCAGAAGATGTAGTCGTCGAACCGAACCTGTTGAACTGAACGATCCCACCAAAAATGCTAGTACAGTGAGAAACGTGGAGCCGCTGAGTTTGAACATCATTGAGAATGAAAAGAAGGTTTCAGAAGCTAGCTAACCAAGGAATTATATAAAGCTGAAGTGCCATTTGTGTGGTACATATTTATAGTACTCTAATTCACATTTCTTGCACCAACATGTTTCTATATCTTTTTCATTTAGTTTCATAGAGATATGCGATGTGTGATTGACTCTCTTGACACTTTAGGATGAGACTACAAAAGCATGTGACGTTTCTTGATCCGAAAGCATTAGGGGTGAGACAGAAACATGTGTACAATGCCAAAAATTCTTCTTCAAATTTGACAAATATTTTGAAAGATTTTGGTACTTCGTGATTGGTCAGGTGGATGGTCGCATTATACTCTGAGAACACGTAAAAGTTTTCTCCTTTTCTTTGGCTGAGGGATATATACACACTTGATCTGAATCGCAAAGGCGAGTTCACATGTGATTGGCTTTTTTTTAGCACTATTGGCGTTGACATAGACACCCTTCCTAGTTAATTAGCTGGATCAGATAACAATGCAATACTTGATATTCACAAATTAGGCATATTATATGCACAATCTACAAAATATATACATTTTGGAAGATTCTACCCATATCTTGTGTTACTCTCAGAAAAGATGAATCAAATCATGCCTCATCCAATGAAATTTCATGATTTGCTTACAAGAGCAGCAGCTTATATCTGATGACATTAACAAAGGATGAAGGCTATTTTCTCACTTTTTGGTCGTAAATTTGAGCTTGATGGTCTTGTCCGATTCTATTTCAAATTTCTGACTGATCTCACTTCTACAATAACACTAAGCACGTCCCATTTGTTTACCTCCTCCTACTCATATGTCCAATTTACTTTAAAAAAAGTTGCATAATTGTTTCTTAGTAATTAGTTTGAACAAAGAGATGGGACATCATTGTGCCTTGGGCTGCTTTATGTTCACTTACTTCGGACATGTAACAAGCGAAGCAGAAGCTTCTGGCTTTATTCATCACCTTTAAGACCATCATACTACACATGACATTTCGGGTACAAGAGAAACCGACAAAGAAGAGCAATGTGAACGAAGAGATGCGACACCATTGTGCCTTTGGCCGCTTTTTGTTCACTTATTTCAGACACGTAACTGGCGATAAGCAGATGCGTCAGTCATTATTCATCGTGATGGAGACGAGGGACAATACTCACTTCTTGCAAACAATGCCATAGCCAGAGCTAGCGGCAAAACCGTGAGTGCAATCCATTGTGCCAGACTGGAGGCTCGAAGATGTGCTCTCTTGGTTCGCATTTCCACTTCCTGGAAAGAAAATGCAAAGCTTGCAATCCGGAGTGATAAGCGAGCTGGTCCTGTACTTGTCTTCACCGCCCACAACTGGCATAGCTACGCCGGGCTTTGCCGGGTTCACGAAATCAGGCTGGTAGGTCCGGCCAAGCACGCCTTCAACCTTTGGGGACAGGCCGAGGAACTTGAACTGCACTTCCAAGTGAGCGAAGCAGTCATCTGAAGGCAACATGTACTTGTGAATCCTGTCGTCTTCTTTTGTGATCGGAACCACATTCACCATGATCTCGGCCATGTCTTTCAGAGTCACTATCACACTGTTCTTGCTCGCTATTCTCTCTACCTTTATGTCCCTAGCCTCGGAGTACCACGTGGACATGGGGCTTTGGTTTAGTTCTACTTCGTTGCCGTTGTAATTGAAGTTGAGATGATCAACTTCATCATCCCATGCCTCAGCTTTCGCTGCCTCCAGGGAAAAGGACTGGGAGTTGAAGAGGACTCCGAGTGCTTGAATCCATGTGTTGTCTCGGGACCGACCAGTCGGTCTGTGTCCGATGAAGCGGGCATTGAGTTGCAGATTGCTGTCCGAAACTAGACTGAAAGTTTGGTCTTTCTTGCCGTGGAAGTAGAAGACAACGCCATCTCCACCAATGAAACGAGGATCATAGCATGCTGATCCAATGCCATTGCAGTTCGGCTGGCGTTCTGAGGACCAATAAGAAACCTTAATTAATTTGGCTGGACTGCATAGCCTAATTAAGCTCTGGATGTGGATTGGATAATTTGAGACACAGCCACCCCTTTAGTCCTATACCTAGATTTAGATTATAAAAAAATGAATTTGGTTTTTCTATTACAATATTTGATGACTCAATTTACACTAGATGGACGGGTTGGTACTGCAGTTAGATCTTACAACCTTGACTGCTGCCCGTTCATGACTCTTGACAAGTCTATATAGCAAGAACGACTTCCCTCTCAAAACCCTTTTGATTTGCACTAGATCAATACACGGGTTGGTACTAATGTCAGATCTTACAACCTTGACTCAGATCGAGAGAATCCAAATTCTTGAAAACTAAAGTATAGATGCGAGGAAAACAAACATTAATAGAAGATGCGCGGAGTGGATATGGAGGTTATATATATGCGAGTGCGTCTTACGTCTGCACTGGGAAGAGCAAGTGGGCGAATTGCAGTCCACATAACAAGCTTTGCTCTTCTTGCTCATGGAGTAAGGGCTCGGGCATTCATTTGGGCACTTTATATATTTCCATTCACAGCGAGTCCCCGGTAAGCAATAGACGGAGCCTCCACGAAAAACCTGTTGCGTCGAGCTTTTGACAAAGACGAACAGGATCAGAAACACATAGCTGATCTTGGCCATCATCTTCGCGATTTAGCAAAGCAAAACTCCCAAAGAGATGACAAAGATATAGAAGCCAAAGTGAGATACAGAAAACTTCGCACGGTTGGGTATTTATAGGAATCATCATGCTACTCATCTTCCATTGAGGTTCAAGCATTAGCGTGGACTCTCTGGATACTTTGGGGCGAGACCACAGGCATGTGAGATTTCTTGATCTCAAAGAAGGGTACGAGCAAACACATGTGCACACACGTACCTTTGCTCGGCTCAGGATGTGCATTGCAGGTGCTATAGACTTTGCCGTTGCAGGCCGCTAAAATATACTATTGATTATCGGATTCTGTTCTCTCGATTTGGAGAAAATTTAATACGTAACCCTAATGTATGAAGCATGTGAATGCAACAACATTGATCTCTCGAACATTTAGTTGAATGGGTGATGCCATAAAGGTTACTTTTAGGAATGTATATTTACAAAGTTTTTTGTTTCTTTTTCTTTTTTTCCTCTCAATATTAAGCAAGCATTCCATTCATAGTTAATTAAGTTGCATACTCTCTACATCGATATATTTCAGACAATTCAGTGCATTTGCAAGTACACGACAATCTGCTTCTGTGTTTCAAAGGTTAAATTGAGTCGATTGAAAGAGCCCCACATTCATGTGACTTTTGGAATTTTTGGCTTCTATGAGAGAACAAGTTTGACACAAGTTAGAAATTCCAATTCTTGCCAATTATATGCTGCTTTGTTTCTTTTACGGACAAAATGGAAGGAGGGTCGACCCCTCGCATCTCTCACTATCTATGCATTCAGTGAGTCATACAGTTTTCCTTTTTCTAGATGAGCTTCCTCTTCTCCACTGGAACAAAATGGAAGTTTCAAAGAATGAAGTTGGAGCTCCGCAATACCGATCCGTTCTAAAGATTCAGACTATTATGGAGCGATGAATCTCATGAGTCATTCCTTACCCAGGAGAAAGTCCACGCACACGCTTACTTCCTGCTCAACCTATATAAGAAATCAAAAGAATTTGCGGAACCTCGAGTTCTGGTTACAGAACCACTGGAGGGTACTTCATACATGGTTCATGTCATTGCTTTTTAAGGAAGAAGCTGTTTCCTGGGATCCAATAAAGTAGTTGTTTCGCCTAAAGTACTCTGAAAGAATCAATAGCCAACAGAACTCCTGTTCCACGAGGCTGGCTTAAAAATACCAAAGGGACAGCATACATTATGGATGACTTTGCGTTACCTAGTGAAGACGATGAAACAAAAATACGAAGAGATGTCTTTCATTTGACATAACAGAGAAATTTCCTTGACGTCAGTTTCAAGTAAAGTCATCCTTGAGGCACTAAAACAATTCGAAAGGGGCGCTATATCTGGTCCGTACACATTTGGATTCATAGTTCCAGCCTAGAATGCGCAATTAGTAATGAGACTTTGTCACCGCTTAGTGCGATGACATTATGCACAATAATAAGCAACAGGAAACTGAGGTTGAAAGATGGCCAGACAGTTGCGGAAAAATTAAGTTGATGAAAGTGACAGCATTACTGTATGCACACGCGGCCGACCACCAATTCTGTCTTTTACCAGGCGACAAGAAGAGAGAAAAGGTATCTAATTTCCACATGAGACCATCTCTCTGCAGTTACGATGAAAGATGCTCTAATTTGTCCATTTCTCAGTACTCTTTAGTCCTCTTTAAAATAAGAAAGATACTTCTGTGTTGTTACCAAGAGTAACAGTCCCTGCCGACCGCCAATTCTGCCTTTTACCAGGCAATAAGAAAGACAGGGAAGAGGATACCTCTTCCGCCTGAAACCATCTCTCTGCAGTTACGATGAAAGATGCTCTAATTTGTCCCTTTCTCAGTACTCTTCACTAATCTTCATAAGAAGAACAATACCTCTGTACTGTTACCAAGAGTGGCAGTCGCTTGAAGATTATCACCATATTGCAATAACGATGAAAGAAGCCAAGACTCAAGTGACTGCTGATGTTGGGATTGATTCATTGTGGAAGTGTTTGTCCAAGGATCTACACTCTATCCTTCCACAGGTCATACCAAACTTAGTGCAGAATGGAGAGGTCATTGAAGGAGATGGTGGCCTTGGTTCGGTCATTCTTTTCAATTTTGGCCCTGGTGAGTCACAGCTCTTTTCTTGCACTCAATAATTGGGAAACTTAAGAATGGGCATGTCGGATTGAAGTCGATCACGTTAGGGTTAGGGATCTCGTGTGGGTTGTCCTATTCTTTGTTGGACTCATTCTAGGCTTTATGTAAGATTTGGCAAATGTTGATTACGAGTTCAATCCATCACATCAAGCATTTAGCAGCTGAATACTCTGTACTCTTGGCGATGACACTACGCCATGATTCAAAACTGGAAAAAATTTGAGCAAAAATGGGCATTGTGCTAAATGTATCCTTTAAAGATCTATTTCACAGAGTATGTGTTTTCATTTTTCTTAATCTGTAATGAGGGTTAATTACTGTCCATTCACATTTTTGCAAATTAAACGTTAGATGTGCCGAATATGAAGTACCAGAAGGAGAAGATTGTGGAATTCGATGAGTCTTTGCATCGAATTGGTTTACAAGTGATAGAAGGGGGTCACCTTGAAGATGGCTTCACCTTTTACAAAACTTCATTTCAACTTACAACAATTTCAGAGAAGCAGACCTTGGTGGATGTGGTATATGAATGTGAGACAGAACAAACAGTCCTGCCCTCAAAAACCACGGCTGGTGCTCTTGCCTGCATCAAGGGCCTCGAGAACTACTTGTTGAGTAGTAGTACTAATACTATAAAGAGTTAGAACCACAGTTCATCTCCAATTTAGAAAAGAGCAAGGATGATATTATACCACATCAAAAGAGGTGAAGCAAAGCATATTTGATCCTATCTGCATCAGAATCGGTACTTACGTATTTTCCCATGAATAAATTTCATGATTGAATTTGTGATTTAGTTTCGTAAAGATAATTTGTTTCATGAAAGAAAATTCATAAAGATATTCTAACCATCAGCCAGAGATGAACGCATGAATCATATAAGAGGAAACAAGGACCATGGTCATAGGTATCTGACATCTTTGGTACCCAAGGCAAAAAGGAAACTAGACAACAATAGTCGACCAACACAAAAATGAGTATTATCTCAATTAAATCAAATTAATCATCCATAACACTAGGAAGTATATAGCTTAACGTACAAACTAGAAAAAGAGATGAACATTACTCAAGACTTAGAAATCTATCAACTGTTGTTGACTCGGTATATATAGAAACCTTTAATCTAATAATAGTGCCAAAAGGCTTTAAAATATATCTATTACTTAATTGGAGAGTGAATGTATTTATCATTATCAGCTTAACGTATGAAAGTCAAACCAATAAACTGAGTTTTCGATTTTCAATTCATCAATTTTCGGTGTTGTTATCTTTTTAATGAAGCGGTAGAAGGGGATACCACAAAATAAAATAAGGTGCTCAATTAATACTGGATGACGGAACACTCCGTCGATGATGACAAACACATTACGTGCGTCTGCGTTGGGTGTTGCACATGTTTGCATGACGAGACGATTGATATAGCAAACCTTTGCCTCCTCATTTGGGTAGCCTGTGTTGGGATTTCACGTAACAAGTATAGGCGAATAAACAAAATTATAACGGAAGAAATAACCTATACAAGTATCTTCGAAAGGGTTGTTCGTGCGTTTTAATAAAAAATTCATTTTAACAATAGGGTTTCAACGAATTACCTCTGGTAGCGTGTTCAAAATAACTTGATTCAAATATTCTCGTATCGAGCCCCACAATCATCGGACCTCTAGTTCAGACACACCTCCAATTGCTCGTCAAATGAAAGAAGAACTCTCTCGGATAATCAATACTCAATCGTGCTAGCAATTTTGTGTTGATAATCTCCATGTTTTATTTTGATTCACGGTAATTGTCGATGAGAGGAGAACCGTTCTGCTCTCACGTGAAACTCACTTTTTTTTCTCTCTCGGAAAAAACTGCCCATGCCTTTCTTTTCTCTGTTTTCCAAAAAAGAAAATTGTCAATGAAACCATGCAATGGTTCATTGACCGGCGGTCAACAAACCATTGCATATAGCAACTGTTGACCACACACGATCAACAGTAATGTGGGCCGTGTGTGGTTGTTTGTTTATTATAATATTATATAATATTATAATACCATATAATATTATAATATTAAATAATATCATGATGAAATATATATCTATATATATTTAGATATTTAACCAACGTATGAGCACATCATTATGTGTCTAATTAATCCACGTGCGTACATCACATGTACCCGAGTATGCCAATTGAATATTATACAATATAAATTTTATTCGACTCGTGCAAACACATTTGCAATATTGTCCTTCCTATTCAACGCCATTCTAATTGGTTATGGTGTGTGACATCTCTAGGTTCATCACTAATCTAGCAGTAAGACTAGCACTAACACAATAATGCTTTCAAGATAATTGATTGTCCAGATCAATCTCTTCGTTTTACAAACCATGATTGACATCTAGCAATATGTCAGGCTACTTAGATAGTGTGAATGTTTTGAGAACATAATGAACCTGTCAACACTGACTACAGTGTAATTCAATCTCTCTGTTATACTATGTCCCGATCGAACAAAGACCATGGAAATTTATCAAGTCACCAATTCGATCATTAGCACAAATCTAATCAACATGCAATTTTACGAGACATAAACAATTTATTCTCATTACAACCCTAGCCGAGGATTTTAATGACATGTTACAATTAGATCGCATAGGACATCATTATTATTCCTTATACGTAATAAGGAGACGGATTCCATTTTGTACGCATGTGTAACTTCGTATGTAAACAATCTATGACCATCAAGTAAAAAAATAGATCAATGAACTATCAATATGCGTACTCGTGAATTACAGTCATCCGACACACAAGTCAACACCGCGCCTTAGGTCTAAGGATTATTTACACAAGACCAGAGCATGAACGATTAAACATTGACCCCGCGAAAAGCTTCAATGTTGCTAATCATTCTATATGTGTTATGTTCAGTTAACTTGTCCGATATAAGCACATGTGTTATAATTCAGGCATCCCAGTATCCAATGACTTGTGACTCGTCATCCCCTTAAGTATCCAATACTTAATGATGAAATTAAAACACACCGGTCTCAATTGGATTATTAATTTCTAGTTAATAATCCATTGACTGAAAACAATTTAAAGATTCAGTTTAATTGTGTATCCATCATACACATTCTCAACGTCTCAAGAATAGATACAATCACAACTGATATTATGGAATTATTCATCTAGCAATAATTGAACAAATGAATAAGTACGTCTTTGCCATTAATTATAATATAAGATTGAAAATACAACTTAAAATCCTAACATGTAACTATTATATGATCGCTTTAGGGCATACATCCAACAGCCTGGACATTCGAATAGGGCAGGTCGTTAGGAGTCCACAGCAGTGGCTCAGCAGTGGCTCTCTGGAGAAGTGTAAGCTGCTTCAATGCTGTCACCTCGGGTCCCAAACGATGGAAGAAGTCTTGCATCGTTGCACATTGGACAAGCATCAGCAAAATGGTGAGCACACGGCTAATCCAGAATCATAACATGGCCATGTTGCAAAACATGGCAAAGAAGTGATGGATGGATGCAGCAAATGATTGCGACTCTGCTGTCCTTGTTTTCTATAGAAAGTTTTTTGTGCTCTTTCATTCCATTAATCTGGTTATTGCACTATTGCCATAGTTGGGTGGCTCTTCGAGTATTCTCAAGGGCCAGAGTACAATACACGTATAAGTCATCATATGAAAATTTAGTGAAAGAGAGCTGAGTCAAACTCTTCCCTGACAGTAGCAGAATTAGCGATATGTAGCGGACTCTTAACATCGCTATGTTCCTCTGCATTATTTATTCTTCTGGGTTGTCACAATAGCAGTCAAAATAACTGGTGGAGCAAATTGTGTGAAGTTTTCGTAAGACCACAGGCAACTGTCCTAAAAGCTTAAGCCGTTAGGTGAAGACGTGGTTTTATATTTAAGTACTTTCATACTCTCCCTCACGCTTAGTCTGATCTTTTTACCAGTACTAAGTGTGAAAATATTCTTTTTTGGGAGGCAGAATAGGGGCTTGGTAAGATTTGAACTCGAGACCTCCTGCTCTGATACCATGTGAAGTTTTCGTAAGACCACAAGCAACTGTCCTAAAAATTTAAACTATTAGGTGAAGATGTGGTTTTATATTTAAGTACTTTCACAAATTGAAACTATGATTACTTTTCATAAGTCTCTGGATAGATGGACAAATTCTGGTGTACCTTTCAATTAAAGTTGTCGATCAATACGTTCTTGACAAGTTGACATAGTTGATTGGCTCTTTGGGTGTACTTCACAGTGCTATAGTAGAAACATGTACAAGGATTAGTGATAAAAGGAGTGGCCCGGGAGCAAGCAGATGAAAACTTGGATTGACCTCGTTAAAGGTTGTCCCTCCCGAAGTAATAATGTCTGGGTGGTTCTTTAAAAGACGGGGGCAATACACAGATGATTCACGGAAAGACGAAAGTCATTTATTGCCGTTTGGTAATCAACCAAAAAGACGGCACAACTATTATCTGCACTAGCACTCATGGGGTGACAGTTTCATTCGTAGAAGAACATGACACACAGGGTTTCCACAGCAAGTAAACATCAGATTAATTTCTGTAGGGAAGAAGAATAACATGCCTCGGCAGCTTGGCATTTATTTCTTGTAAACTATGCCATTTCCAGAACAGGGGAGGCACCACGTGTGCAATCCAATGTGCCATAATCAGTGGTCATCAGCAATCAATGAATGATTATCCTGATTCAAGGTACTTCCCGGTGAGAAAATGCCGAACTTGCAATCTGCAAGAGAAGTGTGGTGGTCCTGTATTTGTCTTCACCACCCACGACAGGCATTGCCACACCAGTCTTTGCCGGGTTCACTAAATTGGGCTGGTAAGTCCTCCCAAGCACACCTTCTACTTGTGGTGACAGTCAAAAGAAGTTGAACAGCACTTCCATGTGAGCGAGCGATCATCTGAAGGCAACATGTACTGATGAATCCTGTCATCTTCTTTTGCGATGGGAATCGCATTTACCATAATCTCCGCCATGTCTTTCACAGTCACTACACCAATGTTCTTGTTTGTATTCTCTCGACCTTTGTCCCTTCCTGAGGAGTACCACGAGGAAAGTGGGCCTCCGGTTATTGCTATTTCGCTTCCTCATACGTGGAACTCAATTTATCAATTTTGGCATCCCAGATAGCGGCCTTTGTGGCTTCCAGAGAGAAGGAATGAGAATTGAAGAGGACTCCCAAGTGCTTGGATACGTATGTTGGAGTGGGTTTGGCCCATCAGTCGGGTGGCCAATGAACTGGGCATGATGATCCAATTCTGTTGCAGTTCGGTTTGCGATCTAATGCAAAAACTATTGATATCAATCATTTTGTTTGAATAAGCTGAGGATTTTTGCCTATGTTTTGGTTAATAAAACTCACTTAGAAAAAACTTTGCTCTCGTGTATTCGCTTGAAAGAACCCAGATTTCAAGTCGGGTATGATACTTTTTCTTGGTTGGGTAATCGAGATGTGCGTATCCGGTTTTGTATCTAGAAAAGCTTTGTCAGTAAGGGGAGTCCTACATTCTGGAGAGGCATACATAACATCTGTAAGAGCTGATAATTTAACAAATCTCGATCATTTTCGTGAATGAAAATGAGATGAATAATCTCATCTTCCAAGAAAACAGAATCAACTTCCCCCAGCTTCAATCCGAATCGGCCAAAGTATAGCAAAGAGTAAGGATCACGAAATATCTTACATCTGCATTCGGAGCTGCAAGTGGGCGAGTTGCAATTGACATAACAAGATTTCCCTTCTGAATTCACCAAGTATGGGCTATGACATTCGGGCGGACATGAAAGCACCCCTCGAAAGCGGTGAGTCCTAGGAGCGTCGCACAGAAGAAGACCCACTTCGGATCCACTGAAAAATCTATCCTGCATCGAATTGTTTACAAACAGCAACAAAATTAGCAATGTGTGAAATTTGAATATTCTCGAGAATGCCATGTCTATCATCGGCCTTTCTTTCCGAAGATTACGTATGCGCAATTTGCTGCAAATGATTCACCAGAAGAGAAATGCCGGTGTATACATAAATGTGGCTTTACATAGCTCAGCAAGTGGACGGTTCTTGTGTGCTGTTCAATTGAAGTTTAGCCAGCTCACTGAAGCATCATATGTTTGTTTAGCCTGCAGGGTATGTACTGGTTTGCAGGAAAGGCGAGAAAGAGATACTGTCAAACCTAGTTCCACTTCTCTAAAATCAACTAATCTCCCTTTTTTTTTGGCCATATACCAATCAAGTTGACATACTGACTTTCGGTTCAAGAAAGACACAAAGTTAGAAGAAGACCATTCACCACGCCTAGCTGGCTAGATTGAGCATTTGAAGCCGAGTAAGCAAGGGCTCACATAAACTTTCAACTGTAACCTGTATTTAGATATGATGATAATGGCATAATTAACTTTATCAATAATCCATTGTATTCGACTCTGAGCATATGAAATTTCGATGGAATCGGCAAATTTTTCTTGTTTCATACCTAAAAGATATGGATTTTTTTTTCATATTGGTAATTTAATTTGGAAAAAAAGTGATTAAGCCATTCAAATTATCATTGATAAATTCGTATCAAAGCTGGTAAAGAAAACTTGGTAATTTACGAACTGTAAAAAATAGTTGATATTTCTGTAAATGTGTAGGTAAGTTACCAAACGGTCTCTTGAAAATCACACAATCGGTGATTTTTTTTTTAATGACACTATTTCGACACTTACCAACTCTTATGTAAGTTTACCGGTATGGAAAAACTTTTCATCACATGGTGGCATCATCCTAGAATTTGTGTGCCTTTTCTTTTAAGTTAAAATTTGATGAATAACTCCTGTCACCTTGTAAATTTCAGTCATCTTTCGACTAATTTAAGGAAAACTTGGCCCTAAGAAGAAGATCCTCTGTCTCTACTTTGTCTACAGCCCGATTGGTCGTCCCAATAGATCTCAACTTGTGATGCATTCAGCCATAAGTTTCATATCTGACCTCATTGGTTTCCTACAGCAAAAAAAAAACTCGCTGCATTGGGACACGGATGGAGATACAGAATCCTCATCCAGAGCATAAATTCATGTGCTTGATCTCTGATTTTAAACATTGTCAGAGACCAATAGCAACGGCACGGGGAAAGATCACCACACTTCCACCTCTTACTAGCAACGGCGTTGTGATGAGCTCGGCACTCCTCCTCACTGCGTCGGTGGAACCGCCGCTCTTTCTTACACTCCGAGCAGCGAACAGACTTGTCGCGGTGGAATTTTGAGGAAGGTAGGATGATTGCCTTCGTCGGAAGCCAACTGACAGGAGTTCATCGGAGGGGTCTCCTCAAGAGGGACCTTGTTCTCACCTATTGTCACCCAAATGTGGCTTTTCCAATACTGGTAGTGCGGTCGCCGCGGCCTCTGGCAAGAGCTCGACCGTTGTGGTCAGGTGAGGACCACCCTTAGTGGATCTGGCTAAGGCGTTGTGGCCAACAAGCGCTGGCAGGCCCTTGCCTAGTGGCCACCAAGGGTCGCCAGCAACTCTTGACAGTCAAAATGACAAAAAGGAAAAGAAAAGAAAAGAATATAAACAATCAGAAACACAGTAAAAAAATTTCAAAAATGATTAACATCAGCGTTGGACGCACCATGTGAGATAATTGGCATCCACATTAGCGATTTTTGGTCAAAAATGATTAGAATGGTAAATTGATAAATTATCAAAAGGTTTAGTATTAATTTTAATCAAATTGAAAGGTTTAAGATTGAATTGACATCGATATAATAAGTTATGAATTTTTTGGTAATTTTTCCCATAATAAGCCGCAGGAAATTGCAATTGAAAAGGATGGCCAAATAGTTTCAGAAAGATGAAGACGATAAAAATGAGAGCTCACCATATGAACAAGCGGCCAGCCACCAATTGTTTTTTATCAGGCAACGAGTATAAAAAGAAGAGGTATCCACTTTCCACTTGGAGCCATCTCTCAGCAACAACGACGAAAGATGCTCTATCTTGTCCATTACTCAAGTCTCTATGCTTTCTTTACAACTAGAAGAGTACCTCTGTGCCACTATACCGCAATCTCCACCAGATTCTGGAAGGCAAGTGCCAACGATGAAAGAAGTCGAGACTCAAGCGATGGTCGATGTCGGGATTGACTCATTGTGGAAGTGTTTGTCCAAAAATATGCACTCTATCCTTCCACAGGTCATACCAAACTTAGTGCAGAACGGAGAGGTCATTGAAGGACATGGCGGCCTGGGTTCGGTCATTCTTTTCAATTTTGGCCCTGGTAAGTCACAGCTCTTTTCTTGCACTTGCTAATTGGGAAAACTCAAGAATGGGCATGCCTGATTGAAGTGAACCACGTTAGGGATCTCATGTGGGTTGTCCTAGCCTTTTGTTGGACATGACCTAGGACTTATGGAAGATTTTCCAAACGTTAGACTAGTTCAATCTATTACAACAAGCACTTAGCAGCTGAAGCAATGCAAGCATCGTGGAATAGAGACTTGCAGCGGCATCATGCTTAATGTATCCTGTAGAGACCTGTTTCACGAATTATGTGTTTTCATTTCTCTTATTATCCAGTGAGGGTTCTGCTGGCTACTAACATTTAGACAAAATAAATGCTAGGCGTGCCGAAGATTAAGTACCAGAAGGAGAAGATTGTGGAACTTGACGAGCCTTCGCATCGAATTGGATTACAAGTGATAGAAGGTGGTCACCTTGATCTGGGCTTCACCTTTTACAAAGCTTCATTCCAACTGACAGCGATTTCGGAGAAGCAGACACTGGTGGATGTCATGGTGGCATATGAATGTGAGGCAGAAGAGACAGTCTTGCCCTCTGAAACGACGGCTTCTGCACTCGCATGCATCAGGTGCCTTGAGAATCATTTGTCAAGTACGGAATCTACATAGAGTTGCATCCATCACAGTTCATCTCCAATCAAGACGAGAAAGGATACTTTTATAGCTCGTCAAATGTTTCAAATCAAAGCATATTTGATCCCCTCTGCATTGGAATTGGCACTGGTGTATTCTCCCGTGAATACTTACGTGATTGAATTTGTGATTTAACTTTCTATCAATAATTTGTTGCATGAAATAGAATCCATAATGATATTTAACCGTTGGACAGAGATGAACATGAATCATAATGAACATGAATTATAAACTCATCTTCAGAGAAAGAGAGAATGAGTACCATGATTTTTCCGGCAAAACTGTCCAAAAAGTATCAAACTAATAGTATGACAATAAATTCAATTCTAATTTTTTCAATTATACCAATTTAGTCCTAAACTTATTATATGACGGTCAATTTAGCCCTAAATTTTCCAATTCTGCCAATTTAGTCATAAACATTTTGATAATTTGCCCATTTAATTATAAACCATTTAAGGATGTGTCAATATAGTTCTTTCAACTAATTTCGACCTGAAATCGCTAATTTGACGATTTAGTTAGTATCTCTTGTCTTACATGGCACGATCCGTGCTAACTTGGATAGTTTTTATGTATTTTTTTAAAAAAAATTATGGATGTTTTCTCTTTTCCTTTCCTTTCTCTTTTTTTCCCATATTTCCCTCCATCCATTGCCGATTGACCCTTGCTTGCCACAAGCAAGGGCAACCCTCTCTAGATCTAGACAATCCTCACCATGGTGAGGGCGTCGTGGTCCTTGCTGATGGCCAGAGGCTGACAAAGGGAAATAGAGAAAAATAAATAAGAGAAGTAAAGAAAAAGGAATGAAAAAAATAGAAAATTTAAAATATTACAAAATTCATCTATGATAGCGTTCTAGTGTCACGTAAGATAGTTGTTGTTGACTAAACAGTCGCATGAACAATTTTCAATCAAAATCAATCAAATGGGTTATATTAGTAAATTGTTAAAAGGTTTAAAATTAAATTAACAAATAATTAAAAAATTTATGACATAATTGGTATATTTGAAATGTTTAAGATTAAATTAACCGACGTCCAGTTAGTTTAAGACTAAATCAGTATAATTAACAGGTTTATGACCGAATTGACCTTTGTAAAAAAGGTTTTTGACTTTCTCAACATTATCCCAATATTTGATACACGATACGAAATGAAACAAATCAACACAAGTAGTTGACCGACCCAAACATTAGTATAATCCCAATTTATATCCATAACTAGAAAGTATATAACTTAACTAAACATACAAACCCAAAAGAATGACAAATACTTTAATGAGCATTGCTCAAGACTTGGGAAATATAAAAACCATTAATCTAATATTAGTGCGAAAATGCTCAACAAGATACTTATTACTTGATCAGAGACTGAACATGCTTATCATTATCTATCATGCTGGTTTAGTATCATCGACTTCTTGATCTAATGAACGAAAATCAACCAATAAACAGAATTTTCACTTTTGCATTGCCCAATTTTCAGTGTTTTTATCTTTTTTGATGAAGAGCTAGAAGGGGCTACCATACTCAATGAATATAAGGTGCTCAAAGATTGCCGGACGACTGAACACCCGTCGATGAGGACAAAAATATCAAGTTCGTGTACGTTGTGTATTGCATATGTGTGCGCGACGATTGATGTAGCAAGCTATTGCCTCCTCATTTGGGTAGGCTGAACATATAAATGGGGCAGGTTGTTCCGAGTCCATAGCAATGGCTCGTTGGAGAGGTGCAAACTGCTTCCATGCTGTCGTTGCCGGGGCCCCAACGATGGAAGAAATCTTGCATCATCGCACAGAGAGCTAGCATCAGCAAAGTAGCGAGCGCACAGCTGATTCTGACTCCTAATAACGCCATGATGCAAAAGATAGGAGCGAAAAGGAGTGATAAATGCATGCATGGATGCGGCAAATGATTGAGACTCTGCTGTCCTCCATTTCTCTGGAGAGATACTTGTGTTCTTTCATTAATACAAACTATTGCCATAATCGGGTGGCCCTTCGAGTATACTCTAGGGCCAGAGTGAAATGGACGCACAAAAGTTCCCCATCATATGAAAAATTAGTACAAGATAGCTGAGTCGAACTCTTAACAGACAGCAGCAGAATTAGCGATATGTAACTGACTCTTAACTACGCAAAGTTCCTCTGCATTATTTATTCTTTTGGGTTGTTGCACATTGAGCAGTGAAAACAACTGATGGAGGAAATTGAAACTCTGATTCCTTCTTCTTAGAGTTATCTATATAGATGGATAGATTCTGGTGAACCTTTCAATTTAAGTTGTATTGACAAGTTGATGTAGTTGATTGGCTCTTAGAGTGTAGTTCACGGCGCTATAGTATGAAATGTACAAAAATTTCTATGATAAAAGAAGGGGTGGCCCATAAGCAAACAAATGACAACTTGATTTACCTCGTTCAAGATTGTCCCTCCCTCCCAAAATAATAATGTCAGCGACCAAAGCAATATATGATTTGTCTGTCAACGAGACAATGCAAGTTTGAAGTGCGTAATTGTTTCATGCATGTAAGAAAGAATTGCTGAGAAAAAAAAATTGGAGGATGTTTAAAGAAGGGAAGCTCGTCATAGATATATAAAGGGAGAGTCTAAGAAATTGGAATCAATAAAGACCTGCCATATTCCATATTCAAAAATGTCAAATGTGCCAAAATATTCACCATCAAGTCGAACGGATACTTCGCCCAAACTATTCCAGAGAAAGTATTGGAAACTACAGATGAAAATGAAACCAGACCACAATCTCAAAGTTTTCTTAAATTATTCTAGGAAAGCAAATGGATCCAAAGGAGAATAGAGATGCCAAAATTCATCATCAGGGCTCGGCATTGCGAATGAAATCCACGCATGTGCGGCAACCACAGTCTGAGAAGCGGCATTTCAGGCAGCCAAAGCACACGCATTTAGTGCAACCCTGGCATATCGGTGATTGTCGACATCCTCTAGGCCGTCTGCTAGCAGCACGCTCTTCTGCGTCTTCACAGGTTATCCTGAAACAACAGAGTTTAAGCATGAGGAGATGCTTTTCGTCGCCGATCTCTTTAGCTCTAGGCTGTAGACTACAGTATTGAGATTGGATACACTTACTTGTCGTGGGGAGGATCACCACACTTCCACCTCTTATTAGCGACAGCATCGTGATGAGCTCGGCATTCCTCCTTGCTGCGGAGGCGGAACCGCCGCGCCTTCTTGCACTTGGAGCAGCGAACAAACTCGTCGCGGTGGAATTTCAGCCTTGCTGGATGGTTGGCTTCGTTGGAAGCCAAATTATAGTAGTTCATTAGCGGGGTCTCCTCAAGGGGGACCTTGTTCTCACCTATTGTCACCCAAATGTGGCTTTTCCAATTCCCACTTCTCTCAGAATGCCTCCGAAACTCATTTGGTGTCAAGTTTTCTGGTCATTTGGAGAAGTCGTTTTAATAGATCAGCAAGGTAAACACAAGCATCAAAAGACATATTAGGGTTTTGCTGAGTATAAATCGTGGGAAGAAAACGATGAGAGGATAACTAAATTCAAAAGAAAAGAAAATTGGATATTTCGAATACAACAATTCAAATCTATCATATGTTAGAGAAGGAGAAGTGCACTTGCCTTTCTTGCAACCTAAGCTACAGTTACAGTTGATTTGAAACAGGCCATTTTCGTAAACCCTAAGATATCCATAAGAGTCACCCAATCTCTTGTGGGTGCACCCGCATTCGACCTCAACATGGTCACTTTCTATTCTGAAACCCTCCATTTGTCCTATCTCTGGTTCACCAAACATCTTTGCAGGATATAATCTCCTTGGAGAAGGATTTTTCCTCCGGACCATCTCTTTACCTGCAAATAAATGCACAAGTTCACATGAAGCACCAAACCTTCCGAAATATCTTTTTTTCTGGAAAAAACAGAATCTAACATATTTGTTAAGTTCTGGTATTCATACATGCATAATAACCTGGGGTTATAATCATGACAAGCACTACGTCCCAAATTATGCCATATATCTATTGGGAAAGCCTAGCGTGGAACACAACATAAGCTCTTATCGCTCAAAGAAAATTTTTAAAAAAATTTCCAAAAAAAAATTAGTGATTGTTATCGCTTACAAAAAATTTAATCAATAGAAAAAACTCAAACAATTTGTGTGTAAACTTGCGCAAATAAAGAGAGTATTTTTTGCACATTCATTTTTCCAAGCGACTAAAATGAACATTTTTGGGGAAAGTACTTCGGAATCATTGATTATCCAGGAAAAAACACAACCTCATTAATGAGTTGTCGATAGGTAATTTAAGGATGCAAGAGAAGCTAGGGAACAGCTACTCATTTCACCAAAATGTTTTGATGTTTATGCTCAATATGTAATGCATTCGAAAGTTGCGTATATTCCACGATCATAACTCCTAGAGGAACTCTTAACATAGCACATCATTTTAAAATATCTAACACACAGAACATACAATATGGCTCGAGGGTTACTAGAATATTCAATGCTGTCTTCAGCATTTCATACCCATGGAGAGTATTGATTTGCCATTCCTGTTGCATTGCGCAATTAATGCTAACAAGTATGAAGTAATAGATGATAGCAAAGTCAATCTATCGTGCAAGTGAACAATAAGGCTTCATTAACAACTCGAAGGATTCTCAACATTATTAGCAAATGAGCACCTCTACTTTATCTCTCTTTTTCCTAAAGAGTAGGGATGTCTGAAGTCATTAAGAAATAACTCAGATCATCCAATAAATATGAAAATCATCAAACAGCAGGGTAAGACGTTCTGGACATCATTTTCTTTGTGATGGAAGTAATCAAATGGCATGTGATCCATCCAATGCACAGTCTGACGTACTCCTCCAACTATTGAATTTCCTAAGTCTCAATTCTTTACTCATATTCCAATATCAACAGCTTCAATAGAAATCGGAAGGGTATGAATATAACTAAGAGGCGATCGCCCTAGGTTTATAAGTTATTTGCTCTTAGAAAATCTAGGAAGGGTATTTGTAAAGGATTATTTTATTCAAGGAGAGAATCAAAGAAACCCTTGCAAGCAACCATTCAAATCAACGCATGTCCAAAAGTGAATTATGTAAAGAGGTTTTTTTTCCTTTTGATGTGAAAAAAAGGAATTTTGACTCAATCTAGGCATGAAAGGGACAATATCAGCCTTCATCATATGGGATTTGGCTCTAGGAAACAATGAACAAACACTGAGCTTTCTTCATTTAACTACTCAACTAGATTCACAAGCACACAAGAGGATCTAGGATCTTCAAACCATGAAGCAACATAGATACTCTATGTTATCAAATGACAAAAAATGAACTGAAAACACCGTAAGGACGAGTTTACCTTTCGCCTTTTCTGAGCAAAGCGCTTGGACTTTCAGTGCTAACAATTCGTACCCTAGATGGTCGCGTGAGCGTTGTGATGTTAGATATGAAAATTCACGTATTTAAACGGAAGTGCAAAAAAGGAGTACTTCAAAATTAGTTCATGCTTAATTTTGCAATTATGAGCGAATCCGACCCAATTTGAACAATTCTTATCCTATGATTGTGTTTCCTAAACATGGCATACGAATAACGACAAATATAAATTGACAAATAAAGAAAAATGATTAGACGCGTCGACTTTTGATTGGAGGTTTGATACATAGATATATAATTATATAAAAAGGAATGTATCGTGATGATTCAGACTGGCAAGCAGTTATTAGGGCTGAGAACATAGGCGAAGATCAAAACTAGTGTGACTACATTGACAACGCATTGCCGGTTGAGGGAGGGAGCACCCTTCCAACCAAGCCTAAATTCACTCTTGGGATGCCCTCTAAAATGAGAATTTTGGGCTCGGCCTGTGCCCCTAAAAAGTTCAAAGGGCCCATCTCCTGGGTTTTGGGCCTCTTGCGATCTTATATTGAATGATCCGTCTGGTCATGTATTTTTGTAACAATCAAAATAGCCTCTAATTAGATATAAAAAAAATTAGCTACATAATTTTCCCCATTGAGAACTCAAGGGCCAAGACCAAGATCAATAGATTTTTCTTTCCGCATATCAAGTAAAACATTATCAAAGTATAATTAGTTTTTAGTGTCAATAAAAATAAAATAATTCAAAATTAACAAATCCAAAATACCCTAATAACCTAATCAATTGGGCGAGAGTAGCTATTGAGAAATTTGATATTGACAATGTCCCAAAACCTTTTGCTGGAGGAACAACTCGGATAAAATTTTCGTCTCTGTTTTTTTTTTAGAATTAATAAGTAGCATTAGTTTTGTCCAATACTTAAAAAGAACAAATCATTTGACAAGGTTGAGATGTCGCTGCATACCACTCCATTTTTGTAAGCGTCTAAAATATATATATATTCAGATACACCCTTAAATTTCACAACTTACAGGTTGGTATATACGGCATTCGCATACAATGTTATGTAATTCTGTGTATCGGTCTATGATCTTATGCAAATGATAGTTTGATTGAGTGGAATAGGGAGGAAAAGGATTGAGGGCCCGTTTGGTTCGGCTTTCGGAATGGGCATTTGGCCCCGAAAGCCCATTTTGGCCAAAGTAATGCTGTTTGGTTTAGCATTTGGGTTGCATTTTGGAGATGCAATTGCATCTCCAATGCAGGCCGAAGGCCTTTGGGCCAAAGCAGCTCCCAAGGTGCATTTGCAATTAGCATTCTCGGGATACAACTTGCCCATTTAATGAAAATTACCACGGAGTTCCCATTTTACCCTCATACATTTTCAATATTCCTCTTTTGCCCTTAAGAAACCCTAAACCTACAATTCTCTATTCCTCTATTCTCTTCTGCACTTCCGTCTGCCTTCTCCTCCTCTGCGCTCCTGCTCCGCCTCCCTCTCCCAGCTCGACTGCTCCGCCTCCCTCTCCCTCTCTCTCGATTGCTCGGCTTCTTGCTTCGCCTCCCCTCGGTCGTCCGTCCCTCTTCCTCTCGGCTGCTCCGCCTCCCTCTCCCTCTCGGTCGTCCCCTGCACCGTCGAGTCTCGGTCGTCCGTCCCTCTCCCTCTCGCCCGTCCTTTGCTCCGCCGAGTCTCGGTCGTCCCTCTCTGTCCCTCTCGGTCGTCCCCTGCTCCGCCTCCCTCTCATCTCGCGTTGACTGGCGGGCGGCTAGGGTTTCTCGCGCGTACAGGAGGAAGGAGGAAGAAGATGATGGAGGCGGGCTGGGCTGCTCGCATGGCTGGAGGGAGATGGGCCGAGCCAAGCCCACACACAAAGAAGAGGGAAAATGGAAAAAAAATGAAGGAAATTTTTAATACTTTCCTTTAATAAAAATTTTCAAAAAATATTAAAAAATAATCATATATAGAAGGTGACTGCATGGAAATAAAATTGAAGGATTCGTGTTTATTATAATGAAATGACTTTTTTCTTTAATTAAAAAGATATCAATTAATGTGAATTTTTTATTTATAAATTTGTTAGTATGCCTCTTTTACATTATTTAAAATGTGAAAATAATATTTTCTCTTCAATTCCAAACAAATTAAAATTTTAAAAAAATTAAAATTAGTTACAACAAAGCACTTTCCAAATATATGTTTACCAAACAGCATTTCCTCAAAGTTGTATCTCAAAGCAGTTTTCAGTTATAATTTGCCAAACAGTATTGCATTTCACTAAACCCCTTTAGGCTAAAGGCGTTTGTATTTTCTTAATAACTTTCCCCAAAAGCCGAACCAAACTCACCTTGAGAGTGGCGAAAGCAAAAGCACAAGAGAAACGAAAATAAAGTTGGCGCTCTAGAAAGTGGAAGAAAAATCTGAAGGAATTTGTCTGTTCTGGCCATAATCTCTGCCCTTGGAGTCCTCCGCTTCGATGGACAAACCCAATCCATTACATAACTTCTTGCGGATTGCGAAGTCTATCCGTATTTAGCCAAATATTCCGCCTGAAAATTTTAATAATTTGGTGCCATGTCTACAATTTTGCATCTCTCTTTTACTTCTTCGTCAGCTTTGAGCAGCCTACTCTATGGTTGTTCAAGACCCGGCAGTCGGCACTCAATCTCGAGACCCACTCTTGCTTCACTACATCGAAACAGCTTCAAATTGAGGCCTTCCAGAGAAAAGTTGTCTTTTTTGGAAGTGGGAAGAGTTCAAAATGGGTTGTGGGTGAAGGAGGAGAGATTGAAGAGTAGCTCGAGAGTGGTCGTCGTGAGGTTTAACCAAGGTTTCGGCTTTAATGGCGGCGGAGGTGGCGGAGGGAGAGACAACGGAGGCACCGCGAGGGTTGTGGGTAATCTTGTTTTGGCCATTGGCTTGACTTATCTGTCCATGACTGGACAACTCGGTTGGGTCTTGGATGCAATCGTTTCTATCTGGGTATCGCTCTCTCTCTCTCTCTCTCTCTCTCTACACACACACACATGCAACAACAGTTTGTGAAGGATCGATTGTATGTAGGCTTTTGATTTAAATCTCAGCGGTAGATGCAGGGAGTTTAAAATCCTTTTTCCAGTTAATTTTTTAGGATATTGCCCTTTAGATTGGAACAAGTTGTCGATTCCTTTGTAAAGTAGTTGAGTAATTCGAACCAATATTTTTAGTTTCTTGGCGTTTGAAGATGAAACTTTTCAATGGCAATTACTAATACAACATGCCTCAGCTCACAAAAAGCGTTGAGCAAGAAGTTGAAGCCATGTGTTGCAGGAGATCCTATTAAGTAATGAAATGGCCGCAAGTTTTCTAATTGAGACCACTGGATTAGATAGGCATTTTGTCCCTTTGCATAACTATTTTGGTCATTCGATCTGCACTAGCTTTACACGCTTTGGTCGGTCATGCGTTTACGATAGAACTCCACGTTTCTTTCTGCTGTCACATGTCTAGCATCTTCAGGACTATTTCTTTTGCTCTTAAATTTGCGAGTGATTAGTTGATGGCTTTTGGATCCAGCTTCTTGTCGTGCTGATACCGATTGTCGGTTTGGGGGCATTTCTGTGGTGGGCAGGACGAGATATAGTACAAAGCAGTGTGAGGATTCTTTCACCATCAACATTTCGTTTTGTGACATTATCTGGTTTTGAACTTCCTGTTGCTCTTTTACTTTTCTTGGCATTAGTCTATGGGATATCTAGTTCCATTATGCACCAACATCTCCTCATACATAAGCAGCTACCTGCAATTTTAGTTTGTGGATACATTTTCCCTTCTTTCTCATTTTCTGTCTGGTGGTTCAATCATAGTTTTCTGAGTATGTTGGTGTGAGAACTTTCTGCATCCAGAGCAACTGGAACATGTATATGACAGCTCCAGAATTCATGCCTGCATGTTGAACAGAGTTACATCACATAGATCCAAAGTCTTAGAAGGAAGTTAATTGATATGGCTTATCATTTTCTATTAAGATGATTTATTGTTTTTATACAATCAATAGTGGTGATCTAGATAATTAAGCTTCCTCTTCATCAATCATGTTGCATTACTTACATTTGAAGAGTATGTTCACGAACTTCCTTTGGAAGCTGGATTATGAGAAGTAGCTCATCAATTATATTTCTCCCTAGCTGACTCATTGAGCCTAATTACTATAAAAGATAGTGAGGCCTAACTGATTGTCTGCATGTCTAGATTTTGAGGTTCTTGTTCATGGTATGCTTTGAAGCTTTGCTTTCACTGAAGCCTCTTTCTAAAACTTAGAACCATTTAAATGGTCACTTGCTCTTTCTGACTGGCTTCTGAAATGCATCTCCTTTGACATTGTTGCACTTGCAGTGTCCAAACTGTGGGAATGATTTTCAGATTTTCAAGTAAGAGATACCTAAAGGCTTTAATTGATTGTACGCAAGAAAGGTTATTGTGCTAAGAGTTTTCTAATTTAGGTGATTGCGTAATTCCTTGCAGATCTACTTTGAATGACGAACTGCAATTATGCCCCTTTTGCAGTCAACCTTTCTCAGGTAGGACATAATATATTGGTCTGAAACTTTTCTTTAGTGCAGTTGCCAAGATTGCAACTTGCTCTTGTATTTTCCCTCTCAACTTGCGATTGCTTCCGAATTTTTGAGTATGGTTCTATCATTTGGGTTTTGCATGTCCGGCTAGCTAATTCCAGGTTTTCTTTGCCTCCTGAACTTTTGGACTGCTTTGCCAATTTAAAAATGCACTTCTCTAAATGTCTGTGCTGACAGATGACGAAAGGCATATTCATATCATCTGTTGTTGATTTTCAGTTGTGGACAACAAGTTTGTCCGGGAATCGGTGACATTTTCCAACCAATTTACATCAAAAGGAGAAGCAGCCAATGAGTTCTCTCCTCGACCCAAGAAAGGTTCATTGTTGATGCCATCTGTTTCAGTGCTTTGATAGTCGTGTCCCAAATCCTTGTTCATGTATTGATCAATTGTCAATTAGTTTTGATCAATGTAGACAGATGGCTGTGTGTTTTTCATTTTTGCAACTCGAACTAATTGTTTAGCTCAACAAGACAAGACTGCTTTGGATTTTGCAGGGAAGAATACTCCTACAGCAGTTGTAGATGTTGAAGCGGAAGTAAAGGATGTCGATTGAGGCCTTCAGCACCAATTTTCCATCGTGTAGTCTCCCTCCCTCCCTCCCTCCCTCCCTCTCTCTCTCTCTCTCTCTCTCTCTCTGTGTAAGAGCTCTGAATGCATTGAGTGCGATTGTAGCTAAAGGGTCATTGCACTTAAATGCGTATTGAAAATCCAATTTCCTTTGAGTAGGAATAGGACAAGAAACGCGAAAAAAAAGTTTATGCAAATTTGGCTCTTGTCAAGGGTAACTCCATACAGGCCATATAGGCAAACGGCTTCTGTAAAGCTAAAGAAGCATGGATTTGCCCATTTGCACGCATGAACTATGAATTGGCATGTTTGATTCGATTTGCCTGTTTTCGTTACGGTTCTAGGTCATCTGCCGAGTCATACAAAACTATATTGTGTCCGCCCAGCTTTCTCGGTGATATGCAATCAAAGTGTTTTTACATGTTCTGAAATGCATGTCATCATTTTGTGACTGAAGAGCTTCTGATGCAGGTATACTTTTGAACATGTCAATTCAAGATCTTGACCCCCAGTGAGGAAACCCTGCAGTGGAGAGAAGTGGAGTTGAAGTCGACAAAATTGCTGTCATCTTTGGCCTCCCTGGATGAGCGGGATCATGTTCCAGTGTAGCATACCTGCATATAAGTCTCTATCTTGAGCTTGATCGAATGTAATCTTCATTAGCATCTCGTGTTTACCTGCAACTCCTGAGCTTGTAGAAAACCAGCATATGAAGAAAATCGTGCTCAAGAATCCCCCTGGGGAAAGAGGGAATTAGTGAAATATATTGAAATTTGTGCACTCAAAAGAGAATGATTCTCTGTGAATACGAGGGGTATTGAACTGTAGAGATCAGCAGCCAAAGGGGATCCCTCCTTTCTAGCTTGGCGACGCGAATGCCGTTTCTGATTTTGTACATGTAAACTCTGAAAGTCTTGCTATCGAATAATTGATAGTCCTATCAGCACAATGATGCTAATGATTGATACCACATCATCGGATCTGTCAAAATGGGTTGTGAACATAATTTTTTAATCAGAATTAATTTATATGTTGACTTGTTATATGAGTTAGATATATTTAATAAAAAGGTTTAACTTAAAATAATATGAGTATCAAATGGCTCCATAATTTACTTACATTGAATTTATATCTGTGAATTTTTTCCGTTTTGTCTCAATTTCATTCGATCTTGCGCATGTTAGCTCTATTTTTCCACCTCAATTTGGATATGAATTGACTATGGATATAAGTCTGAAAATTAATCAAAAGGGATTAAATAAATCAATTCAGATCAGACTATTTTCACATCGAAATTTATAATTACGAAAAGATAATTGAAATCTATAAATTATGAAAAGAGAACTGTGAGATTATCAAAATATCCCGTCAGATTCAGTTTGATTTCAAAAAATTAGTCGATCAGTTATTGATTGTTCCAATGCAATTAATTTTCCAATCCGAAAAATCTTATTCCTGGTTTTGTTACCAAGGGAAACAAGAACTTAATTTTAAAGTTTTCCTAGATAATTTTAGCCGTAGAAGAAAATGCTTTCTAACTTTTTTTCCCATCGTTCACGCGGAGGGGCGAACAGTTATTATTGAAAGTGTTGATGGGTCTCGTCCAACCTCCATTTTCTCACTCCGTTGTTACACGAAGAAAACGCGCACGAAATGCAGTAATCGCCACTCAAGCCTCGTCGCTACGCAAAATCTCAGAAGGCGAACTCCATCTCCATCTCTCGCGGATTCAATCGACAGAGGCGTGAATCTGATCCCTTCCCTTTGTCGGTCTCGTGTTTGGTGGATCGTCAATGAACGAGAAGGCCAACGTCTCCAAGGAGCTCAATGCCAGGCACCGAAAGGTCCCCCTTTCCCCCCCCCCCCCCCTTTCATCACGTCGCTGCTCGATTCGCTTTGATTTTCCCTTCTTCGATCCGGGATGTGGTATCTGCTTCGCGGGTTTGGACGTTGAGACTTGGTAGATGTCGATAGATTCCCTCGAAGGGTCGAATTGCTTCGGTATTTGTACTCCGGTCGTTTGTGTGCATTGCTGATGCCGTCGGCGCAAATGATGTCGCCGCCGCCTGTTTCGTCATCGTCCATGCCGGTTTCCCTTGCGCGTCTGCTGGCATGTTCTGTAGGGGATCTGATATGATCTTGCATCGCTCGTTGTAATAAATGAAATCTTTGTGTAGTGTATCTGCAGAGAGCATCGGGTGATGCAAATGGTACGGTTAGATTAGGCAACTTGAGAAGATTGGCTTACCCTCGAGGATAAGTGGTAGATCGAAGGTCTTCATCTCGGAGGAGGAGCTTCCCTTCGACGTTTTTCCTCCGAAATTAAAGTTTCTTATTTGTTAGGCATGAGATCCAGAATTTCACACTAATTACCCGATTTGCTACAGGCAGATGGTTTTCTCTTTTTATCATGGCTCCAAGGTTTCTGTACGTCCAAGATTTTATATGTCTAGGAGGGCGTTTATCTCCTAAAGAGAACCCTTCAACTCAATACTTTACCTCGTTGTTTTGCTGCTAACTCTCAGTATAATCTCTGGAAGTAGCTCATCCTATGATTATTAGGTTGTTTGAGGTGTTGATTTTATTTCTTTTTTAGTACTATTGATGGATTATAGCGGTGCCCATTGAATGGAAGAAATGCTTTTTATGTCTTAGATTCTGTCTAATGATATGCATGAAGCATGCCTATGCCTACATCTAGTCCTCCATGCAAAAATATTTTCTTTTGCAGGGGCTTTTGATATAATAGTTCTCTTAGATTCCGTTTCTAATAGTTGTTCGAGATATTATTCGGTGTTTAATCCAGTACACCATAAAAAAAAACCAACATTATATTTAGGGGTTGATTTTCTGTCGTCTTTATGGCAGCGCAAGCAAATTATGCATGTGTAGCTGAGCAAATTGTCAAATTGTTTTGATAATGCTTCAACCTCGTCTTTCCTTCTTTTATCTAATCTTTACTATGACCTAAAAATATGCAGATCCTGGAAGGTCTATTGAAATTGCCAGAGAATAAGGAATGTGCCGACTGTAAAGCTAAGTATGTCCTGGATAACTCTTAAGAGATGTACATTCACATTTCAGACACGAATTTGAATCACAATGTCCATAGTTTAGGACAATTTACTGTTAAATGGGGGCCGATGCATCTATGTTGCCAAAGCTGTTCTTCTCTGAATGAATTGCTGATAATTGATGTGCAGAGGTCCAAGATGGGCTAGTGTGAATTTAGGAATCTTTATCTGCATGCAGTGCTCTGGAATCCATCGAAGTCTGGGGGTACACATATCAAAGGTCACTAATTTGACTTTTTTTCAGCTGTTTTCTTTTTTTAAGTATGTCAATAGTTTACTAGGGTTCTACTTGTCCAACAGTTTTTCATGTTTAATCTAATCGAGTAACTACACTTAGATCATGTTTCGCATCTTAGAAAAAAATATAATGGAAGAAAGAGAATAGGACGTAAGAATAAAAGGTGAGAAAGGAATTACATTTCGATGAAAAAGAAGCAATGATGAAATGCCTAATTTGTCCTGGCAATTTTAATTCTCTGTACTGGTGGAATGGGCAAGAAGAGGAAATATTGCAACTTGTAGAGATAGCAATTTTAATTCTCTGTACTGGTTGAATGAGCAAGAAGAGGAAATATTGTAACTTGGTTTTTTGTAAGAAACATCTTTGCGACACTTTTAGTGTTGCTAAAAAAACTATTTTGCTGGATTCGAACATCACCAGAATATAAAAATCTGGGGATTTGCTAATCAGAAGTGAAAAAGTGATCCTCAGCAGTGAGGACCTATGTTGGGCTGCCGCCTATGAGAACAAATGCAATATGCTCTTTTTGATTGGTGCTTTGTAGATTCTTTAGCACATCATCATTCAGGATCTTGATTTAGAGTACTATTGCTATTTTCTGTATCTCATAATCTATATGTTCTGCTGCAGGTGCGATCTGCAACCCTGGACACATGGCTGCCAGAGCAGGTTGCATTTATTCAAAGTATGCTTTTCATTTCTCTTTTGGTTTCCATCTTTAATTGATTTATTTGTTCGCTTCTTTGACTAAGAGATTTGCTGGCTTTTCTGTGGTGCAGCTATGGGTAATGAGAAGGCAAATAGCTACTGGGAAGCAGAGCTACCTCCAAATTATGACAGAGTAGGAATTGAAAATTTCATCCGTGCAAAGTATGAAGCCTGGACTATGATCGATTGAACAGTAATTGCATTGTTATTCCAGTGTCATGCATTTATATGCTCAAATTTCCAATTTTCATTGATGGCAATTCTCTATATCATTGAAGATACGAAGAAAAGAGATGGGTTCGGCAGGAGGGAAAGCAAAAATCACCTTCCCGACTGCAGGAAGAGAAGCCTTCATCCTACATTCACGGATCTGAGGAAATAAGTGGACATTCACATGTGGGCAGTTCAGAAAATTTATTTGAGGAAAAGGAGAAACCTCAAGCTTCCAAAAAGAAGGACAGTCTTCCTAGTATGAAGATTAGTATTCCACTTCCTCCTAAAGGATCTGAAAAGGTACCTTCTTTTATTGTTCCTCTAGTGTCATGCCTATCTTGACATAGGACTGCTGATGTTAGTTTAAATCTAGTTGACATTTCTTCCTTAACCTTTCATAGCTGGTGCTCTATTATAATGGAACTTTCTGAAACAATTTAGTATGTGATAGGTTCAAAATGATATGAGAGTAGGGCTCTGTTCTCAATGATTACCTGTAGCTGGTGAAGCATTTGCAGATCTTTAGCATTGGGATAACTTAGGGTAACTCTTTAAGTCTTTAAGCACAAAAGAGAATTCAACCATTGACATATATAGTATATGATCAGGTGACTCCTGTTTCAAAGCTCCAGCCCAGTGCTCCAATGACAGAACCAGCTTTTGAAGCGACAGTGCAGGACACAGATGCTGCTCCATCTGTTTCTCCCCCTAAGGTCAATTTTTCAACCGACCTTTTCGACATGCTATCTATGGATGGTCCCAGCGAGAATGGTTCAGAGGCTGCTGTTGTTGATGATTGGGCCGGTTTCCAGTGTATGTTGAATGTCTTTATCTGTGTTTATAGGGGGGGATGACAAGAGTTTGTGATTGGTTCTTTCTGATTCTTGTCAGCATGATCCTGGCTTCTAGGCAATAGATAATGTTGTTTGCTTTTAATTTCGCTGTCTTGTTACTATCTTGTGCAGCTGCTGAAGTAGCTTCAACAACTGAAAAAGAAAAATCTAGTCCAACAAAGGCTGTTGACGATGGCACTAACCCAACATCATCAGGTGTGGAGGATCTATTTAAAGACTCGGTTCCAGACAGTTCAGCACCACAAAAGCCTCAGAAAGATGTAAAAAATGATATCATGAGCCTTTTTGAAAAGGTATCTTTTATAACTGCTGAAGTGTTGGTTTTCATTATTCTTTGAACGGTGCAGCCGCAGAGTTTTGACTTAGACTAATGGGGACACATTGATATGGCAGAGCTCCATTTTTTGTCTCAAGCAACAATGACTTGAATGAAATATTATTGTTCGAAGGACTAGCTTAACACTCTTCGAAATTATCATGTAATCTTCTCATATGATTATGTGGTCACGTGCTTGTTTTTGGTGCAGTCCAACATGGTATCGCCATTTGCAATGCATCAACAGCAAGTTGCAATGCTGGCGCAGCAGCAAACCCTTCTCATGGCTGCTGCAGCTAAATCTCGTGGTGGAGATCAGAAATTGAATGGCAGTGCACAACAACCTGGTCTGCAAGGTACCAACACGTCTGTCCCAAATTGGCCGCACAGTGGCTATCAAATTCCAGGAATGATGCCACTAGGCCAAGATGAGCTGCTGAAGATTATGCAGGTAAACATAATTTAGCTTTATGCCATGTCTTCTCTTTGTGAATGGCTGTGCTGAAAATATCATCTCATTGAAAATTTAGGGAGGCAACATTGGACTGTCACATCCAGTGGGAAACTCTGTGCAATATCCAACAGCTAGGTATGCCTTAGCAACAAATATATGTACATATACCTCTTGAATCAGTCATCAGCTTAGATATCTAGCTACTTCTTGAATTGCCTTTACAGAATGAGTGTCTCACAGCATGGGTACAAGCTGGTTATTTTTGAAACATTTCAAAGGGAATGCTGAATAAATAATTTTTATGATGATATGTACCATGGTTGAGTACAAAAGTTTTGTACCATTAAGTGACTTATCCAATAAAGGAAAAAAGGTTTTCCATGAAGTCTTCAAATTACAGCGAATATGTTGAGATTATATGAGTCAGGTCTTGAGAATATCCAAGTACTAGTGCAATTGACCTTTTGAGACATACCAATAACGACTGTAAAAAATGAGAGATGAAACTCAAATTTCATCCACTAACATTAAAGTGATACGCCAGCAAGTGTTAGCGGCTTTTGCAGGATATTTTTTCATGTGGGGTCACTGATAGAATTGGCAGAACAGCATGCAGACTGACCAACAAAACAAGCCTGAATTTCAGCCGAATACTAGACCTTTTTAGGTTTGTTCTATGGTAATTGATTCAGGGATTTGCTTTGAGCAGCTTGCAGGCGATGGGGCAAGTTACGTCATCTAATGGTTTGGCAAGTGCTGGAGTGAGTAAACCTCAGTCATCCTCTTCCATTTCATCCGCTTCTCCATCAGAAGATGGGAAGGATTTTGATTTCTCCTCTTTGACACAAGGGATGTTTTCTAAACATTGAGGAGATCAAACATTGTCAATCCAACTAAATTTATGAGGAGAAAAACCAAAGAGTTTACAATAGCTTTATCCTCCACTTGGGATTGTATACTATCTTCTAGGAGCAGGTCGGGTTTTCCATTCACATGAGCTGGTAGAGTTACTAATATGAGTAGGCCTTAAGGTCAATAAAAGTGAATTTAGCTGTCATTTGGAGCTTCTCTTTTACCTGCTCTTTTGAATTTTCCTCATATTTGATTCAACTCTTATACAGAGAAATGGAGTTACTTTGTTGTACAATTCAAATAATATAAATTCACACTTCACGCATTTACTTGGAGTATGTGATGGTTTCTTGGCCCAACCAATGAGTCCTGTGCTGTTAATTTTCTTACTAGTTCGTTCAGCTGCTCAACGCTTCTTCTTTGGGAATCTATTTTACAGTCTTTCGTTGGATGTTGATTCTCAAGCTTCTGAAGCTGGGAAAATATTCGTAGTAGTTTATGGAATTTGGGACATTGGTAAGCTACGTTTGGAAAACTTCCTGGGAGTCTCAAGTTGATGAATTTATGTTCCTTATAAGGGGCATCCGTTGCAATTCTCCGGGGGTATGTACTGTTAAATGGCCATGGCGCAGCCTTCTAATTCTCCATCCTAGAGTTGTCAACGTTTCTCGGGTTTGTATGGTCCAAAGATTGATGTTTGCCAGCATCTGGGTTGGTTGTCAATTCTTCACGTGTTCATCTTATGTTCCCTGCACGTGCTGAACGGTAATGCCATTCATTGATCGTCTAAAGAGCCGTACTAGGAGACACCCGATTAGGTAAAGGAGAATCATGACGAAGATTAGAGGCGAACATGCAGTCCATGCAGGGAGACTAGAAACAGAGAGACCGAAAAAGATCCGGAGTCTCTGAAGACCCAATTTTGCGCTACCTGTTCTCGCTATTTGCCCGACATTCAGACTTGGAACTTGGCCATTCGGTTGTCATAGGACCCATGCTTCAATTTTCTTTAGTCTAGATCATCTCGATGATTGGAGAGTGTACAGGCTCGTGCTCCCTGGAACCAGGATAAGTCAGAACCTCAGATTCCCAACATGAAAATGCACCTTTTAGATTGTTCTGCGTCGGAAAAATTTCTGAGACCCAACCATTTTGATGGGTTCGCGCTTCTGCTGATTGATTCTTTACGTAACCTCAAAGTCCAGAAACGAGCGCATCGGGAAAGGAGCAAATCGCCCAGCTTTTAGCCCCTACATTGCACACGAAAATGCAGTGACGTCACCATTTTCGGTTATGAGAAATTTCAACGATCGGAAGGTGGATTTTTGTCGCATAGCGCACTTCATAGACTTGGCAATGCCTAGATATGCACGTTTCTGAAAGGTCGTAAAGAATAGCCATGTTTAGATGCTGACGACACCCAATTTTAAAAGTTGACCGATGGCGCCCGCCTTGCTGCTGGAAGCAAGGATATTGACATCAATCAATTCTCAAGGGCAATACTCAACCAGAAAAACAAAACAAAAGAAAGAAAGAAAGAAAAGGGCTGATCCTGCCTCTTTCGTCATCACTTTTTCCATGTCTATCAATGTCATATATCTAAGTTGTGAAACACTGAGGGTCACAGCGAGCAAGAATCATTGGGAGGAGAGATGTTCCTCAATTTTCTATCCTAATGGGGTAGAAAAGAAAATCGATTTTACAAGTACGAAGCACATAAAAAATCAAGAGTGGTGAAAAAAGCAACAGCACTCATTTTTCATTACATCCTTTTTACTGGTTCATGACAATTATTTACTATCTACATTGCCATTGTTGGCGGGAAAAGCCTATCTAGAAATGTGTAAATGCCCCCTCCCAAGAGAAGTGCACCACTGCAAAAGTCACAAATGGAAAATGTGTCAGTGAATGATCTTGCAATTTACGAAACGGCACATGACACTCTCAATAGTAACTTTGAGAGTTACCTTACGGGATTGATCCATGCCGAAAACTTGCGGAATGAAAGCAGGCTCTAGTATAACAAACTCAATCAGAGATCGATCAAAAAATTGCACCAAAGAAATCATACACTTACAAAGGGTGAAAACAATGAAAATCCCTAAACCACTTTTCTTGCTTGGTGTAATCAGAATAAGGTTTCTAAGCTACAAACTGGCCAAAAGCATGGAAAAATTTACCTGCAATGCTCCAGCAAAAGAAGCAGCAAGAAGTAAAGGAGCTACATAACCAGTTGTGTATGTTAGAAGTAAACTTCCCCCAATTACCGGATCCTGAAGGAATGATGTACAGCTTTAAAACAGCAGCAATTGCATGTACAGAAATCGCTCAGAAATGCTAATATCATTGATTGACAAAAGAGAACATCATTTATAAAAACTAATCTTACATTTATTAATAACTCAGTCATCATTAGAAGTCAAAATTCGGTAGAGGAAATGAAGCAGACATCTTCACGCTAAGTGTATCAGTGTGTATGTCTACACGCACGCACGCATGCACACACACGCAGAGAGAGAGAGAGAGAGACCCTAGATGCAGCAACATAGCCCAACAGAGTAGCCAGAACAGGTGTACTGCAAGGAGAAGCTGCTAATGCGAATGTAAGGCCCGCTAAATATGCTTGCACACCTGTAATTCATGTTCTTCAAATCAACTGAAAGCACTTGGAAACCAAATCATGAAGATTAAGGAGGCAGATTTAAGAAAAGGCCACTTACTTGAAGGGAAATTGGCAGCAGCAGCACGGGGATCAAAGTTGTTGAAAAATGACGGAAGCTGAAACTCAATTATCTGCCAATTTATAATCAAAATAAGCTTTAAATTAAAACCACAGTGCCAGGATGAGATTTGGCAATATGTAAATGCCGGGAGTGTTCGCAAATCATAGCAATATTAGGGGATACACTCCCAAGCAGGACTGTTTTGACAGATTAGTCTTCCCAACCTAAGCATGCTTCAAGAAGTCTTATCTCAAATATTTCTTACTAAATTATCGGTGTGGGAATAGTCTGCAGATTAACACACCCAAGACCAAATGGTGCTCAAGAGCTGACAAGAATAAATAGACAACTAATAAAACAGTTAGTGTTAAAAAGAATGCAAGGAGCTAATTCTACCTCAAGGAGATTTAGACCCATAACAACAGCCAGAGCAGAAGCAGCCACGGGTAATCCTTGCCCTATCTGGCCATATGCCTTTCCAGCAAATGAGGCTCCAACTCCTAGAAGTGCCAGTGTGGTAGCTAGTCCTAACGCAAATGCAATAGAATCCCCAATGATCTGACATGTACATAACCAAGGAATTAGCATATAAATTGAGAGATCGTACTATTCCTGTCCACAATCTGTCTCAAAAAGTAGAAAATCAAGTTGTGCATAATGTTCTCTAATTACGAGAAAGAGAGAGTTTATTGATGTTGCACAAACAACTATAGACCATCAAAACAAATAGACAGAAAACTTAATTCAGATTAGAAGTGAATAGAGAGTTTAAATCGAAAGTTGTACCTGTGTCCTGCTTTTTCCGGAACCAAATGCTCCTTCACGATTCCACCATCAGGAGGAGAAAAGGAAGAAAATAAAGTTAAGATAGTGAGAGACAATATCCAGACAGCATAATCAGAGATGCAGAAAGTTTGCCGGTTGCTACTCGGAGTGAAGGCAGGCTTACCTATGTAACCAAGAGTCAGTGGTAATACACTCAATGTACATGGTGAGAGGCTGGTCACAAGCCCTGCCCCAAAGATAACTGCCAAACTGTAAAAAGCAACAAAAGTGAACCAATAGCAGAGACATGCTCTAACATCTGAATATATATTTAAAAAAGAGGGTTAATTACCTAGTAAAACTGAGCGCAGAAAGCTGATCTTGAACAGCTTCATTGGCCTGTTGTCCAGCTGAATATAGGAAGCCTCCAAACCAATCTCCAAGATTTCCATCAGCTATGGTACAAATTGAAGCAGCCACTTCCTGACCCGAAGGAAAATAATTCTAGCTCCTGAGGTTATATGCAAGAACTATAACTTTTGACGTATTTACTTGAGATAACAGCTGAAAGTAATACTCAAGCACATGATTCAAACTTAATCAACACAGTAAAACAAAATCCTTACTCAGGGCGACAAACTCATGCTGCTTTCGAAATTGTAGGCATTTGTACATATATCTAATAGCAAAATACTTGGTACAAAATTTGCAAGAAGTCCTTACCATTACATTCTCGGTGCTCAATGCCTTTGCCACATCTACTGCAATCAAGTTAGCCACTGAAAGCATGCCAACACAACCAAAGTATAAAATCAGATACAAGCAAGCAAATAAGCGACAGGCAAAAGTTGAATGCAACTATGAGAAAGAGCAAGTAGGACAATTTCACTTCTAAAATCAACTGTGTGGTCAACTAAACATACAACACGCACTGCAAAAGGGAAACATTATCTACTTCCTTCTTCATTGGAAGCAATAATTTGAGGGAAAGTAAAATAGGCCAAATAAGTCAATCAAAAAAGCGATACCTGTGATGGAGCAGAGAAATGTCTTCTTCTCGAACTTGATGAGACCACTAGCTCCAGAAGGAAGAACAATATCTTGATGATGCTTCGTAGGTACTGAGGATCTCCCAACCATCTTGACCGGAGCACCACGATTCCCTTCCACAGAGAACAAAATTTGAGAAACTTCAATACTTTCAGATAAAAAACCTCTTAAATATGACGATCGATATACCCAAAAACAGCGAAAATCACAAACCGCTTCCCCTTGTGCGCCAACAGAGTATGGAGTACTAAGACTACAATCATCGAGAGCGCTTACGAGAAACTACAAATCGGGGACGGAAACGCCTAGCGGTATCAGATATTGCCAGAGGAACATGGCCAATCGACCACGAAAACACGAAAAGCTGCCGATTCAACGAAATCATCTACGAACAGCAGCATGACGAAGAGCCTACGAAGTGTGTACCGAACGATGCAGGAGCTTACCACGAGAACTGTTTCGGCCAGGCAGGCGGTTCAAAATTCTGCAGGAGCTCAAGCAGTAGCTACTGCTCAGACAGTTCATGGCGAAATTCATGCGCGCAGTCTTCTTCTGCTGCTGTTCCTTCTTCGATCCGCGAAATGGTGTGGTCCTGGAGCGCGGGAGAGAGAGAGAGCAGAGAGCGGGAGATATTTACGTCTCCGGAACTCCAATGGCGATGCTCGACGGATAGAGACGTGGCGGACCGAAGAGCTGGAAAAACGGTCCACGGATTTGATGAAAGACATTTCGGGCTTGGCACCGGCCCGATGACGATATCGAAACTCTTCAAGCCCGAACCCGATGAAAACGGGCCTCATGCATTCGGCCCTTTTCTGTTTTCAGTCCGGGCCATTCGTGGTTTGTGAATTCGCGTTGTCTTATTTCCTTTTGCCTTTACTTTCCTCAAGCCAAACGGAACCATCAAAGTAATGCTGGATATTAGCCAGCAGCATTAATGTGATTAGACTCTATTTATTTTGAGAAAAGTAAATGATTCTGAAAACATATTTTCTGAAAATGATTGCTTGCCCCCTCTGAAATATTTTGTCAATGGAAGATAGTTTATCATGGATAACAATTTATAAATAAACATTTTCATGGACAATTTATAACCAATAAAAATAATTTGCAAGCGACTTGGTTGTCACTTTTTTTTCTTTCTTTTTGGGGGGTGAAGGGGGGTTGGTCAAACTTTGGACATTGTTCATTTACATAGTGATGATCTAACGATGTACATCAAGAAATAACTTGACCCTTATGTTTATGGTTCACCAATATCGAGTCATGGACCCATGGTACCTATAAAGGGTAGTTCTCCTTAAGATGAGTGAACACAATATATGGTGGATGAAAGAAGAATGTATTGTATGCAACAGATACATAGTCATCATTTGATAACATTACATGTTACGAATCGATCCAAAAGAAAATTAATACGGTACATATTGCATCGGATAAGATGACATTCGCAGCAATAAGTATAATGTGATTAGTCGGTTAAACTGCATAATCACGGTTATGCGGTGCATGATTGCAAAAATCACTTCTTTATAGCACGAGGGCATCGATGACTAGCGTCGTTCTTCATGTATGTTCACTTGGATTTTAGCTTGTCCCATTTATCATGGTACTTGCGGCTAATCAAAAGGCCAAAAACAGAAAACTCCCCCAATCTCCAGGATGGGAATTGGCAAACCGTCAATTGTCATCTATCCCGTATTGGATGCGAGATAGGGCGTCAACTTCGACCATCACTTTTGTAGTCTCTCCCAAGATAGAAGTTGGTGGCCTCACACCACGTTGTCCGAGGTGCATGCGTCGTCGGCTTTTGGACAAGTTCTTGGAAGCGAAAGCGACACGCGACGTCGTGCCCCGCAAGAGTCCAGGAAAACCAATGAGTTCATCGCACGACCCTTCAGACATGCTTGGTTTGGGCACGATCTCCTTTGTCGGATCAGCTCATGTGCACCTGACTTGAGAATGAAGCATCCTCATCAGTCCCCAAAATTGCCTCACTGCATCGTCAGGCCTGACCAGACACGGGAGAGAACTCTGGAGTCATTGGATCGAATCATGGCTGTCTACGAAAAGAACCATTCCCAAATTTCTTCCTCATTCGATTCCTAGAGTTGGAGCTGTGTTGGACCCCGTTGCATCATTCTGCAGGACACGCTAATGATCACTCTCACCAACCATAACCAGCTATATTTTACGTGCTCAAGTTTTCCTTTTTTCAAAAGGTGCGAGGATCCAAAGGTAGAAAAGGGTGCAATGGGTCATGATCATCTTGATGAACTAGAACCACCCATCTTGACCTTGCTTTTGGGAGACAAAGCTCATTGATTCCGGGCTTAATAGCAATGACTAGACTTGATAGCAATCGATCTCCCAAAAAAGAAATAAGTTCATCAACGCCCTATTAAATTAACGCGAGATTTGAGGGATGAACTATGAAAAAATAATAATGACGTAATAGCAGAAACTGATGAAAAACTAGTGTCCAAATGACTTGTTATTATCGTGCAGTGGAGATTTTATTATATTCTCTTAAACCGAAATAGGAATGACACGATGTTCGGCATTGATTAGCTAATTGATTACTTCCATAACTCGACGCTCTCCCTTTAGTTGATCCGACTCCATTAAGATTAGTTCAGATTTCAGGTTCAAAGTCTCTAGGACATAAATACCAAAGATTAGTATCCTCATTGATTGAGCGCTTATCTGCTTCCTTCTATGACCCAAACAAAGATTTATAAGACTTACGAACAAATCTGCATTATCCATATGGTTATTATAGGCCGAAATGGATAGCACGAGTTACCCAATGTGTTGCATAGCGCGAGCGATCACACAAGGCTGAAAAAGAGAATGCAATATGAGATGACATTTTTCCTTCACAAAGCATCCTCGCCAATTGAACAATATATGTTCACCACGAGAGAGTATGTGTCTAGACCAAAATTTACGATGCAGAGTTAATCACAACAGACCATTGATCATGTGGATTTTACATAAGGTCCTGGAGAAGCGTTTCTTTTGTTTGTATATGTCTTTGGACAAATTTCACTTACTTTTTAACTAGCATAATCACCCGAGAAAACCTTCACTTTATGTTCCATCTCAATTCTACCTCGAACTTTTTTTATTAGAAAAAGATTCCAAACCTTTAATATATTCTTGAATCCGTCCATGCATCCAAAAATCGTCATTGGTTCTTTTTTTTCAAAACTATCAATATCAAGGTTAGTTGGAGGTTCATTATCAAAATCCGCATCTCTATCAACACCCTCACCTTTACATAGAACAATAGTAGCCTTTAGATATTGATAATATTGAAAATAACAATTATGATTTTTAGACGCATGGATAGATTTGAGATTAGAGTAAAAATTTGAAATTCTTTTCAGATAAAAAAAATGTTCGAATCGAAATTGAAATTGAACCCGAAGTGATGATTTTTCTTGGGAAATCAGCTCATTTCAGACTGATTTATAGGGGAAAAAAAAAAGCTCGATTCCAAAGAGAACAATCTCTCTTTTTCTTGAGCTGATTTTTTTTTTTTTGGTAGGGTCCTTGGTGGCCATAGAGAATGGTCCAATGTAATCTGTAGATTCATCTTTTAAACCACTTTTTTCAACAGCTTTTGCATATTCTCCAACTCCGGATGATGCTCAATTATTGGAAAGTATCCAAGCACATACGATTGGAAAAGATCACAAAAGCGTTTACCCCTCTTAAGGTTCATTCCACTACGCATGCCTCGACCAGTTGGAGGCATCAACTCTAATAAATCTCAATAAATTTCTACAAATGATTCAGGCCGATAGATCTCATAATGATTATGAATTTCACTTAAAATTTTATAAAAAAACAAACACAACTTAAAAGGTTTTCTTGACTACCCGTCTCCTTCAAGGCTACCGATTGCGTAAGACGTCGAAGAGACTCTTGTTCGGGTGCTCTTCGAATGAATCAGATAGAGCAATTAGTGAACATACCAATCATTTCGGATATCGCAATTGTCAATTCATAACGATGATACTTTGACGTCATTATGGGTTTGCACGAGTAAAGCCCCCCGACATGCCAAGCGATCGGGAGTTCCCTTTCGTCTGATTACGCGGAATCAAGGTATTACTTTTCGAGAGTTGTCCGGCCTGTGATAATTCGGTATCTCGACTTCACCTTTTTCATTCCTAAGATGGACGAGAGAGCTCCTAGATCTCTAGATGGCTAGACGGGGGCATCGTGCAAGAGAAAAGGTCTTGGTGGGGAGACCATCATGACCTTTCTCATCCCAAGGACTTAACCTTAGCCGTTGCAGACCATATAAGGTTGGTTAAAGGAATGCGACATTCACATGAAGTGATGATCGCGAGACTTCTTTTTTCTTTTCATGAGACGACGATGGTCGATGAAATTCGGGAGAGGTGACCCGCCATTGGCGATGATTGAAGGTGGTGGGTTGGGCCCCTTCTGCAGCCAAAGGGAGCAACTTGGGGCCCGCGATGTCGCGACCCCTTCCCTTTTTCGAAGCTTGCGAGGAGAAAATTACAAAGCGATTAAAGAGATTCGAGAGAAAAGGGGATGGTAGGAAAAAAGAAGACCCTCGAAAGGAAGATCGGGATTTCGTTGCCTCCCAACTAATGTTGTTGACTCTCGTGCTTCTTTCCCTTTCCCCCTCCATTAGCGCGGGCCGCGTTACCGTTGTGATTTTTGATTGGTACTTATTCTGCAAGTTGAAATAAATTGAACTAAAACGAGGGTCGATATCCTGTGCGAAGATCATGCATTTTATCGTGGTTAGGAACGTCGCGCATCTATTACATTATTTACGGTCTTCATAAAAGTCTCTATAATGACATATATGTCGTAGTCATAAAAGCCGACCTGCTCTCGATCTGTATCATGAGATTCGATTCGATTCAATTGGAGTTCCAATTGACATATATTCATTGACCGAATTAATGGTATATCCCGATTCGCAACCAGATATGTGTCGATTCACTTTCTTTGGGCAAATCTATGTGTCGATTGGTACATGTGATTCGATTCTTTGTACATTCGTCTCTTGAATGATGTAACCTTTTTTTTATCTTATTTTTATGATGTATGTTATATTTTGATGGTTTCGCATTAATGAAAAGTAAGTTTCACACTTTACAACGCTGTAAAATGAGAAAAAAACGTGCGAATTCTTATGTTAAAAAAGCCATTGGTACTTATGTCTTCCTATATATAAAATACATCACGGCCACTCGAAAATTGAGATTCTCTTTTGAAATCATGATTCCCCATTGAACTTTAGATAAAAATATGATTTTTTTTAGCTATACAGGATAAAGTAAAAGTAAGAATTATCATTTTACACTTTAAAATTGTGATTTGTGAACTTTTGAGAAGAGTGAATTCATTATTTCAAAAGTTTCGAGTTAATAAAATCAAAAGCATATTCATTGTAAAATTTAGATCATGCACAAAAAAAAAGTAAAACTTCATCTTGACACGACCGTCTATATTATATTATTTATGTGAGGCCGAAGACAGATATACACATATATATATCTATATAAATTTCCAACTTCAAAAATTTTCAAATTTCCCTCCAATATTGGTAGGTCGGGGGAAAATATAAAAGTTCTGGCTTGGAAGATCCCAGCACGTCATGAATATCAATATAAATTTACAACTTCAAGAATTGTTCTGGCTTGGAAGATCCCAGCACGTCATGCCGTCGTCTTCTTGTGGAAGAAGAAAATATAAAAGTTCTGGCTTTAGGACGACTGTCCTCGAAATAAATTAAAAGAACAAGAAAATCGCTGGCCGTGTGACGTGTCGAGTCCGTTATTTGGTCAAACGAGATAGGATTGAATGACGGGAAATATATGATATTCTTCGCCGCACGTCCCGTCCAATCGCTCGGGCCGCTACTTTATTTTTGAATTCCGTTATGGACATGCCCTCGAGTAGATAGCTATTCACGGATATGCCATTGCCGCGTGGCATGACGCTCGTACGATTTCCCATGGTTAGGAAATTTTAGCTGATTACACCAATTGTTTCGATAATTCATGTGACGAAATTATAGGTTCCGAATGCCCATTGAACATTTAGCTGTGAAAATTAAAATTGCCTCGTGTCTTTTTTTGTCTTTCAAATTGGGTCGTGTTATTTCGATGTAAGATAATTGAAGCACGGGTTTTTTTCTAAAAAAATAATAAAAATATAAATACGAATTAGTTGAATTTTTCAAGCGATGAATTTTAGGGTATCATTCTTTCAAGTTATTTTTCCTTAGAAAATGAACGCACTCTATGCTGCTTTCTAGCATGGCAATGTTCATTTTGCTGTCGCGGCAACTTCACAAATAGCAATCTCACGATGTCTTTTCTTTGCCTAAGGATAGCGTTCATTATCGAGCGATTATTCAAATAAAAGTCTTGATAACATAATTCGAGAGAAAAGAAGAAGAAGAGAAACAAAAATCTCCGAGAGCAGTAGCGCAATTGAGCCTACAAAGGTTTTGTTTCCTTGCAATAATAATAACAATAATATAATAGAAGCTCCAGAGATTCGGAAAAAAAAACGAGAATATTCCCACAATTCAAAAAAATTACCAGCAAATATGTTTTTGAGCTGATGGTGGGAGGACCCAAGTGTCGGAACTCACTCTTTCCTTATCCATCGTTTCATTTCGTGTCGTCTTCTTTTGTTTTTTTTTTTCCCCCTCCTCTCTCTCTCTCTCTCTCTAAGCGCGCACCATCTTCGCGTCTGACACATCTCCCGGTTTGCCTTCTTCTTCTTCTTCTTCTTCACTACTTCTTCTTCTTCCCCTTCCTCCTCGTCCCGTCCGATCCGGGCAACTGCAAGGAAAACCGCGCCGCACGATACGAATGGGGAGCGCCGCCCACCCGCGAAGCATTTGAGGTTCCCTTCGGCGGAAGGAAAATAAAGGGAGGACAGAAATTCAAAAGCTTCAAGCAACCACCGCCAACGGACCCCCAACCTCTCTTCCTCATCCTCGTCGGAGTAAGCTCCTCCTCTGCATTTCGTGCTCGCCGAAGAGAAATATCTAGAAGGAGCCAAAGCAACGGTTTTTTTTTTGTAATTTTTTATTTATAAAATATTTTTCTTCGGGTTTTTCGTTCGGAATTGTTTTGGCTATTAATTCGTCGTGCTCGCAACAACCGTAGCCTCCTCCTCCATCCCTCTGCGGACTCCACCTCGTAACTCGCGCTCTTCAGTTACGAAAAGAACAGGAATTCTGCGGAGCTCCTCGTTTTGGCGAATGCTTGGCCGGAGTTTTGGGCTTCTCTTCTTCTTCTTTTCCCGTAGCTCCTCTGAAATCTCAGCTTTCATTCTCTGAGTTTTGGACGCTCGGATTCCGGGGATTTGAAATCGAGTTGAGGCAGGGTTTCGGGGGACTTGAATTAGGGTTCTCCTCGGCGAGCTTCGAAGAGTGTGGTGTCGTGATTCTGTGGCGAAACTCGAAGGACGAGTTGTGGATCGAGAGCGTGTGATGATTTTGTTGGAGATATCTGCTTAATGTTGCATGAGGGCTGGTGTTGTTCTCGGGAAGTTAGAGAGGACACCTTGAGGAGAACTGCTGTCGGAGGTATTTCTGGGGTTGAAACAAGCTTGTGCTTTCAAAATGATGCTATCGGCACCGCCTACTTCAGTGGCGCGGAGCTCGCTGGAGGAAATGCTCGATTCTCTCCGCCGGCGTGATGAGGCCGAAAAGCCCAAGGATTTGCCGCCGGCATTGCCTGCTCGGCCCTCCTCGAGGGCCCGGTTGCCATCGGCTAGGCGGTCTTTGCCGGTGAACTTCACTGTTGGCACTGCCACTTCGCAGGAGTGTCCATCGAGCCAGGCAAGTACTGCAAAGGAAGATGCAAAGAGAAAAGAGAAAGATTTTACACCCAATAGGAGCAGTTTTGGGAGCAAGAAGATTAAGAAAGATCAAAACTTGGATTCACCGTACACAGCAGTTGCAGAACAAGAGGAGAAAAATGATGAAGTCAGTCATTCTCTTCGCCGTATCGCCTCTCGGTCAGGTGTGCCTCCGAATGTGTGTGGGTCAGAGTGGGGTGATAACATTGGTTATTTCATTAAAAAGGTAATTCTTATGGTCTAATTATTTCCTGCTTTTTAGTTGGTTTTGTGTTACTGGGTTTGACTGGGTTGAGTTTTGATTTTTCTGTGTCTTTGCGTGCCGTGGTGCCTAAAATCGTGTGCTCCGTAGCAGAAAAGGATAAATGAGAGTGCTTAAATGGTAACCTGTCAGTCAGATGTAAGTTTTGTTGGTGATGATACGGAATGGAAGGACCAGGTAAAGTAGAGGTTATGCTGTGATATATGTGTGTTCCATGACTAATTAACTTCTTGTTGTAGAAAAACTCTAATGTCTGTCTATGCCTCAGTGACCTTTTCTCATCATAGGCTCAAGTATCGAACAGGATGCTATATGTACTGATCTGCTGTTCATGCCTATTACCTGCATGTGCATTTTTCATGTTCATGTAATAAATTTCGATCTGGTCATATGATGTCTCAGAAACTTCGAGTGTGGTGCCGACTGGTCAATGGCCAGTGGGATTTGGGAACGATACTTTCAACTTCAGGGGAAGAAGCTGTTATTTCACTCCCAAAGGGAAATGTGAGTTCTCAAGCTCTGTCACACCTTAGGTTTTTAAGACAAACATTTTGGCATCTAAATCAATTTTTTTTAAAGGCACTGACCTGCTGTAATCTGCGTAGGTTGTTAAAGTGTCTACAGGAGAACTTCTGCCTGCAAACCCTGATATTCTTGAGGGCGTTGATGATCTGATCCAGCTTAGTTATTTGAATGAGCCATCGGTTCTTCACAATCTTCAGAACAGATTTTCTCGTGATATAGTCTATGTGAGTACAAATTCTTGAGCGTTGATGCAGATTGAGGATTCTTCTTTAGCTTCTATTCATTCATGTTTTTTCATTGTATAGAGTAAAGCAGGGCCTGTCTTGATTGCAATCAATCCTTTCAAAGAGGTACGACTTTATGGGAACAGTGTAATGACTGCTTACAAACGGAAGACTGCAGAGAGTCCTCATGTCTATGCTGTGGCAGACACTGCTTACAATGAAATGATGAGAGGTTATGTCAGCTTTATTGTCAAGTTTTGTTCTTATTAATCTCAGTCTTTGGTGGAGTAAAAGTTCTTATTTATGGAGGATTTCTATTTTGCAGAAGAAGTAAATCAATCTATCATCATAAGGTGGGTTTGATATCTTCTTCTTCTTATTCTTCTTCTTCTTCTTTTCCTGTTTTTTTGTGTGGTGCTCCTTAAAGGGTTTGCTCTTGTTTTGCACTCTTATACTTTGATGAAATCAACTTGAGATGACTTGTTGACTGTATAAAATATTTTACCTTGCAGCGGGGAAAGTGGAGCTGGGAAGACAGAAACAGCAAAGATTGCAATGCAATATTTGGCTGCTCTTGGAGGTGGCTGTGGCGTTGGGATAGAAGATGAGGTCCTTCATACCAATGTTATACTTGAAGCATTTGGAAATGCAAAAACATCTAGAAATGGAAACTCTAGCAGATTTGTATGCCTCCCTTCTGTTCTCTTCATTATATAAAGTCATATGTTCTGCGCAATCAGTCCTTTACCATCATCATGACATGAAATTTCCCTAATTATTTTTATTTTCTTAAGCACTTCAATTTCGTGATTTTTGAGAAAGTTGTCAATCTGATTAATGTGTACTTTCAGGGGAAGCTTATTGAGATTCAGTTTAACAAACCGGGGAAGATATGCGGTGCTAAAATCCAAACCTGTAAGCATCTTAAATTGATTGAAGGCAGTCAATGAACTTCTGGTTAGTTGATTAAACTGTTGGAACTGACTTATTATGCTGTTGTAACGTCATGTACATGTCCATTGCCAATTTTTTATCGTTCATTGGGGAACAGTTTTGCTAGAAAAGGTAACTTTTTGCAATTTGTCAACTTTTAAAAATCATGGTTATTTGCCACTTCTGAAGTAAAAGCGTCATATCGTGCAGTCAAGGGTGGTGCAGGTGGCAAATGGAGAAAGGTCTTACCATATATTTTATGAACTTTGTGCCGGTGCTTCTCCATCTCTTAAAGGTGCAATATACTCCTCCTAGGTTAAACTATGCATTTGTAGCTGAGATGGATTTTATACGCAAAAGTTAAACCAATTTTATTAACTTTGCACATCTCTCGTGTTGCTACATTGCCTAGAACATGAGTACAGTTATCTATTATTTCGTTTTCTTAACTTACATACTTTGTTTTGGTTTGTCTATTATATGCAGAGAAGTTGAATTTAAAAGTGGCCTCTGAGTACAATTATCTGAAACAGAGCAACTGCTTGGCAATTGACGGCGTTGATGATGCTAAAAAGTTTCAGATGCTTCTGGTAATACCTTTTTTGCTACATTCACCTCTTGTGAGTTTACTTATGCCTCATTGAGGTTCTAATGATGGTTGCATCTTGTTCCTTTTCCTGTGTGTCCAGGAAGCTCTAGAGATGGTTCGGATACCTAGACAAGATCAAGAGCATGCTTTTGCAATACTTGCTGCAGTGCTATGGCTAGGAAACATATTGTTTCAGGTTACCAGCCATGAAAATCATGTGGAGGTTGTAGTTGATGAAGGTAACTTTTACATGCTTACTTTTGGATGGCAGAAATATGATGAGATATGCTAGTCGTTCATCGTTTTGCACGCATTATTAATTCCTTGTTTCTTCATGAAGGTGTGAATAAAAGGAAATAAAGCCATCTCCTTTTCACCATTATGTTTTTCCAAAATTGCTGTGGGCATGTTTTAGGGCCTTACATCTAGCTATTCGCTTTACTTCTGTAGATGACATTGGGGGCGTAGTGAAAGAAAGTTAATAATGATAGATATCGTTTGCGGATAGGGTGCACTGCTTAGCACTTGACCTATGCAGCAAAACTAAGTTTGAAAAGTTTTGAGATGAATGGTTGAGAGTAGCAAGGTGTCTGGGAGGCTTGCCGTACCTGTGGTGAGGGCCACAAGCATATTGAGAGATGAAGTAAGTGTGATATTTTCAAAGAACTTATAGAATACCCTACTTCGGTAAGACATAGATTATGAAGAAGGGTGACTTGTTAAGACCATTATGATCTCCACACTGATGCCTTATTAAGTTCCCTACTCAACAGACCCTACTTGCATTTTAGGGCGGCTGGAGATAGAGGTGGGGGTTGTCTTTGGAGGTTTAATGATCTTCTGTAGGTTCTGAAGTTCTTTATTCTTTATTTTTTTTTGCGACTACTTCAACTTTTGTCCTGTTTCTATTTCCAGTGTCATTAAATTCCATCAGCCAATTTTTTTGTATGTTGTCACAAGAAGTGAAGACATAGCAATAATCAGTAATGAGAGAACTGATGTACATGATTACCAAGGTGAGATAACAAGCAGGAAGAAAATGTAGTGGTGGACTAATGAAGTTGTCTCCACATTTGCCCGCAATTGCTACATAGAGGAATTAGGATTGTGAGGTTTTTTGCAATGAAAAAATGTGGACTATTCATGCTTACTAGTTTAATACCCTAAATTTATGTGGACAGTGAACTGGTTTAGAGTAGCTACCTAGCACCTCTGTCTCTTTGCTTCTCTTAGATTTGTTACTGAAAGTGTACTCCTTTTCCCTCTATACTGCATTTACCTCCATTGCTTTACTTAATTAAGAATGCTTGCTTGACAGTCATTATATATCCTTTAGAAGCTGAATATATTAAAATTTAATGTAGAAACAGTGTCACTGATTCTATTGCCTTTCTTCTTAATAGCTGTCACCACTACTGCTGGCTTGCTGGGTTGTAGTGCTGAAGATCTCGCATTAGCGTTATCTGTTCGTAAAATTAGAGCTGGCAAAGATAGTATCTCTAAAAGGTTGACTTTCCAGCAGGTATGTTGCTCACTTGTTTTTATATTCAACTTTTTTTCCGCGGGTTCATATAATTTAGCTTCTTGAAGAAATATTTTTGTTGCTTTTGGGAATTATGAACTTGACTTTGTATTTTCAGGCAACTGACACAAGAGATGCATTGGCTAAGTTCCTGTATTCAAGCTTGTTTGACTGGCTTGTAGAACAAATAAACAAGTCACTAGAACCAGGCAAACCATGTGCAGGGAGGTCCATAAATATCCTCGATATTTATGGGTTTGAGTCATTTAAAGTATGTATTAAAATTCTATGCAGATGTCAGCTAATTTTTGGAGTGCATCATAATCTTATGTCTTATTCCAGACAATCTATGTTTTGCAGAAGAACAGCTTTGAGCAGTTTTGTATAAATTATGCAAATGAGAGGTTGCAACAACATTTCAATCGGCATCTGTTAAAACTGGAGCAAGAAGTGAGCATCTCCCATGGACCGTGTCTTTAGTTTTTTCTAGTATTAATATGATGGGGATTGTGCATTGCCATTATTTTCTAAGTGGTTGCTTTAGATGCATTGAGCAGATCATATTCTCTGGGAATCCAGATACCATGATTGTCATTGTAGCTTGAAGAAGGAATAAAAGGAAATTCTACTTTGATTCATCTTTGTTGTTGTTGCTTCATTCTGAAGTAACAGAATTGAGATGAATTTCAGTCAACGAATCATGATAGAGACAAAACTTTTGCATTATTGTGGCTTCTGCCTCCTACATTATGCAAATTAAGAATCTGGACGTTTTGGTGAAATACATTAGTGGCCGCCTTTATCTATTTATTTCTGTTCCCTGAACCTTAATCCATGGGTTTATGTGCTTATTTCATAACTGGAGAAGTGCTTATTCTAGATTGTGGTGAAACCTTTCTATTTACAATTTTGCTCTTTTTTTGGTTTTGATCAATTCTGGAAACTTATTGCTATATGTGTGTCCAGGAATATGAGCTGGATGGTATTGACTGGACTAAAGTAGATTTTGAAGACAATGAGGATTGCTTGACCCTAATTGAAAAGGTATTCTGAGTTTAACCTGTTCTTTGTTTTTAATTTCTTTCTTTGAGGTATGTATAATTCATGATAATGTTGGAGCAGCAGATTATTGGCTTGATATTTAGATAAAAGTAGACACATTCTCTTTATTGCTTCTGCAAGATTGATTCTTAATTCGATAGATAATTTTACTTTTTGATGTATAGGAATATATTGCTCATCTTATTTTTCACAGATCAATTTTTATGCCGTGACTCATCACTTTTTGTCTCTATATACTGAGTTAAAGTTGAAGCAGTTGGTCATTATTTGGATGCAACTTTTGCAGAAACCTTTGGGGGTGCTGTCTTTGTTGGATGAGGAATCAAACTTTCCCAAAGCCACTGATTTGACATTTGCCAATAAGCTTAAGCAGCATTTGACTTCTAATCCTTGCTTTAAAGGAGAAAGAGGTGGGGCTTTTGGCATTCGTCACTATGCTGGAGAGGTTTGTCTTTTACTCTCCTTTTCTCTTCATAGCAAATGTCTCAGTCTTGCTTATTGGAATATGAATTGGATACCACCTTAAGATTTCTTTATTATTTCTGCTTTTCGCCCTCTTGGATTCAGGCTAGCATAAGCGAACGCCACCAAAACAGTTCAGACTTAACAAGCAATTAGAACTGGCTTTTTTTCTTTTTTTGGTTTTTTGACCTAAAATCTTGAACTTAGAAAGTTCGGTGCTGTTTAGTTGTCAGTCAGGCCAGGGCCCAGGACCAGTCTAAGCTCATGCGGCCTTTATTTTTATTCTTTTGTTATTTTCTGCAACATCACCTGCTATTGCATTTCAAAAGGTTCCGTAGGTTTTAAAGATGTTTAAGAGAGATATTTACTGGTCTTAACTACAGTTTCTTTCTTTATCTTTGTCTCTTTTCTTGGGCATCCCTTACTTTTGTTTCATTTTAGCTGATTTGACCATAATAAGCAATCTATCAGAAAAGTAATCTTCCCTTATGAGCTTGTTAGATTCACTCTGTATGTTTTTTTAAGCAGGAATGCTTGAATTACTGAATGACTTTCATTGACGGAGGATATTTTGTCAGGTTCCATATGATACGAGTGGCTTTTTGGAGAAGAACAGGGATCCTCTTCCTTCTGATTCTGTCGAACTCCTCTCATCTTGCAGTTGCCAATTGCCTCACTTGTTTGCCTCTAGAGTACTTGAGCATTTGACAAAATCAGCAAGTCCAGTAAATCATGGTGCAATGGAGTCTCAGAAGCAAAGTGTTGGTTCAAAATTTAAGGTAAGCAAATTGTTGTACAGACACAAGTATCCTGATCTAGTGATATAAAGACCATAGGAAGCTATAATCTACTAATGTGCGTGCGTGCGTGCGGGTGCATATAATTGGAGTCAGCCATTTCTATTACTTTGGAGGGAAGAGAAATCTTTCGTGTTCTCTTTTTCTATCCGATTTGCTCAATTATCTGGGTCTATGCTATATGAGGCAAGGTTGTAACTTCCATGTTATGTACTTTTCTTCTCTCTTAGGTTTACGCACTTGTGAATTTCAGGTGCTTTATTATGATCAACACTAATAAGTGCCTAATTTTGAGACGTTTAACAAACTCTTTGATGGATTGATTCTAACCGGAGGTTTTTTCCTTTTATAGGGTCAAGTTTTCAAACTAATGCATCAGTTGGAAAGGACAAAGCCTCACTTTATTCGTTGCATAAAGCCAAATAGTAAGCAGCTTCCTGGTCTTTATGAGAAGGATCTAGTCTTGCAACAGCTCAGGTGTTGTGGAGTCCTTGAAGTTGTCAGGATTTCCAGATCTGGATATCCAACTCGAATGACTCATCATGAGTTTGCACAAAGGTTAGCTTTCCTATTTTTTTCTTTCTGTTTCTTTATGAAATGGATCTTGTTTTGCAACAGCTCAGCTGTTGATTTCTCCCTCTTTGTTTCCTTTTTATTTGGAGAACCTTGAGTAATGCACCTGGCCTGTGGCTTTTGTTTTAGGTTTGGGTTTCTGCTTTTGGACACTAGTGTATTGAGGGATCCCTTGAGTGTATCTGTTGCTGTCTTACAACAATTTAATGTTCTTCCGGAGATGTACCAAGTTGGTTACACAAAACTATATCTGCGAACAGGGCAGGTTAGTTCTGAAGTGAGCCTGAAATTTTTTTAATTATGCTAGTTCACTGCATCTATTTTCAAGAGATGATGCTTCTATATGATTTCCATAGAAAGGTGTAAGCGAGAATAAATTGCAAAAGAGATATTCTATCTCTATCATTATTGTTTGTGGCTGCTTGTTGACTGCACAAAGAAGCAATGGCAGTTTAGCTTTGCAGTTATTTGGACATTTTGGGTGGGATTTGTGTTTTTAGTGGTGCAGGTCCATTTTAGAAAACAAAGCCTAGAGAAATGGGCTAAAGGGTGGTGATCTTTTTGTTAAGTTCAGGTTTCGTTTTTCCCTGAAAAAGGAGTTTGTCAACCTACTTGATTGTTTTTTTTATTCCACCTGTTATGTGTATGTTTAATAGTCACCAAAAAGTAATTCAGGAACGGCACCATTCTATGCAGTATGTAGTTATTATCTTTGAGGTACTTCAAAGTCGTTTATATCAAAGAGGAACGTTACTTCTTGTCTTTTTTCCTATTTTTGAGTGTAACTTGTTGAGCTCCAGTTTACCAATGACTGTTCTTTTTTTCACGTCAATATTCTCTCCTTGACTTTTCTGATGTTAAGTTCTTGTGACTCATAGATCTCCGCATTGGAGGACAAGAGGAAACGAATTCTGCAAGGCATAGTTGGGGTTCAAAAATGTTTCCGTCGTCACCTAGCTCGTCATCAGTTTTATGAACTCAAGAATGGAGTAACTACTTTGCAATCATGTATGCTTGCTTTTTTCTGTGATTTTCAATTCTAAGGTCAATACTCTGTTGATTGCATTGGGTTCTTTTACAGCCTGACAGCCGACATTTTGCATTTAACTTGCTCTGTTTGTCTGTCTGTCTGTCTCTCTCATATGAAGCATGTTTTGTGCAGTTGTTCGCGGTGAAGTTACTCGAAAGGAATATAGTACCTTGCGGGATAGCTGTTTAGATGGTGCTCCCATGTTAGTGACCGATGAGGAACAGAGGGCAATCATTGGTTTACAGTCGGGTAAGTATATGGTTTTGACAATTAATCGAGGCCAGGTTATTCTTCCTCTGACACTAAATTTTCTTTCAGTAATCCGTGGGTGGTTGGTTCGGAGAAATTTCAATGATTTGCTCAAGATGAAAAGTTCAAGTCTGGACACTTCAAAGTTGACATATAAGTCGGGCAAAAGGTTTTCTGGAATGAAGGTACTGTAAGCATTATTTTTCATGGAAAGAAAACCATGTTGGCTGACTTAAGAAATTGTATTTGATTTTGGAGAATTGCATCCACCATGAGCTTAAAGGTGCTTCTTCTTGGCAGGACAAGCTGCAAAAGCGGGAGGAGAAGCCTCAAAAGCAGATTGAGGTCATGCCGGCAGTGTTGGCAGAGTTTCAGAAACGGGCTCTGAAGGCAGAAGCAACACTGAAGCAGAAGGAGGAGGAGAACGCTGCACTGAGGGAGGAACTACAGCAATTTGAGACTAAATGGTGTGACTACGAGGCAAGGATGAAATCCATGGAGGAAACATGGCAAAAACAGATGGCGTCATTGCAAGTGAGTATGCATGTTCTTGGGTATCTTACTTAAATGTATATGCAGGGTCAATCATCCGGGAGTAAACTCCTGCTTTGAGTGAATATCTCTATCTTGATGATTTTAATGCACACATTTCTTAAGGGAGTTTCATGATATGGTGCAGTTGAGTCTAGCAGCTGCCCGGAAGAGTCTTCTGACGGATGATAATGGAGGTCAACCCAGAAGACCGGATGTTCCCTTATCGCCTCGGGATTACGATTCCGAGGATACCACATCCATGGGCTCTCGAACCCCTGGTGGAGGCATGCCCATGAAATTTTCTAATGCCATTACAGATGGCACAGCAGGGAGGGACACTAACGGAACCCTGAATGCTGTCAATGATCTTATAAAGGAGTTTGAGATCCGGAAACAGACGTTCGATGATGATGCCAGATCACTTGTTGAGGTCAGGTCTGAGTTGGCTTCCAATACAAGCCCTGATGTAGAACTTAGAAAACTGAAAGGTAGGTTCGAGTCTTGGAAGAAAGAGTACAAGGTGAGGTTACGAGAGACTAAAGTGAGGCTACGGAAACTTGGGCACTTGGATGCTGACAAAGGTCGTCGAAAATGGTGGGGAAGATGAGGCGGGGATGCTTGGATCTATGTTTTAGTTTTGTCCCAAGTGGTGGTCAGCGTAAGGCCAAGCTGGAATTCAAGAATTTGGAGAGGGGCTGAGTGGCTCTCCCAATTTCAGCGGCGGGGGGAACTCCTAGATTAGAGTTAGTAGTGTCAGCTCAGTGAAGAGAGAGAGAGAGAGAGAGAGAGAGAGAGAGAGGTGTTTATCAAATCTGCCAATTTTGTCACTCGGTAGTGCTGCTGAATGTGTATAGCAAGAAACAAGCATGTAGAGACTCGAGAGACTTTTCAAAGCTATTCCTTTCACCCCCCTTTATAGGTGTATATTCCCCAATCTTTCATCTGTACCGTGTATTCCGTCACATGAATTGGAAAGTGTTCATACAGCTCTCCCTTGAATTCTTGTCCTGTTTCTTTTGACCTCATCCTAAAGAAGAGTATCCTCAATCTCATTGGAAAGCAGTGCAATGATCCATCCTACCCGTTGTAACCTGCCGTAATCTCCGTTCATTTATTGAATTATCATGGGAAAAGAGTTTTGACATCGACGAGACAATGAAGCTCCCCCCGAATCTAATGAAGACGAGTGTTCCATCAGCCCCATTCATGCTTCTTTTACTCCTTCCTTGTCTCGTCCCTACAATGTGCCTTTGGTGTTGATTCCGGTTAAATTCTCGTGGGAATCTGAGTCACACGCTTTCACATATAACGTATTTACTAGTTATTTTTCTACTATACACACACACATGCATATACATACACCTATGTGATGAATTTCTCATCCATAACTAGTCACGTTGTCGGAGCTCCAAGCGCGGACTGGGGAGTCAACGTGAGGGCAGGCATTGAAGTTGATTTCCATAGTATATCGGGCTCATTGGGAAAATTAAAACGTCCGGGAGCTTTTGCTACGACGGCTAAAGACTTGGAGCCAAATGTAACATGCTCTGTTTTGCTGGGGTTGGTTTACAGTGAAGTTTGGTCCGAAAAATATTCCTTTTTCAACACAATCTCTAAGTAAACATCCTCGGTCGTTTTGTTGGTTATAAACACAGTGCGTTCAGTACCTACCCATAGGTAGCCTAGCTAGTTAAGGCGAACTTGGACTTCGTTAAAGTCTTAGATTCGATTCCCCAAGAAAGTACCTGTGATTTAAGTGGGGGGCCATGGCGGTAGGTTGCTGTGCTAGTATCCCCCGAGGAATAGTTGAGGTGCGCGCAAGCTGGCCCGGACAACTTGGTTATAAAAAAAAAACAATGCATTCGGATAGTTTTATATTGTTTGCTTTTCCTAGATTAACATGTTTGAAATTTCACGGTGTAAACAATATATATATATATATATATATATATATATTGAGCATTTATTTCGTAGTGATTTAGAATTCATATCGTGTGTTTAGATTTTGACGAGCAAATAAAAAAATAAAAGAAGTTGCTTTTGACTTTCTAGAGAACTTGGACAGACAGGGCCAATCTTCAAGGAAAAAAGAGGGGGGAAATAACAGGGGAAGCAAAAGTTTTAATCTGTACAGGAAAAAGTTTGAAAATAAAATGGGGAAATCGCATGCATAAAGGTAGACGCTCCGCATCGTCACCCGACGTCGTATCGACCGTGCGCGACGCTCAGCGCCACTGCAACGCCTACTAGCAGGAACAGAGCCGATCCTTAAAAAGGAGAGGGAAGGACCAATGGGGAATCCAAACCTCGCTCTGTGAACGACCTCCTCTCTTCCTTCTCGTGCTTTCGCAAGGTTCGAAGCGAAGCGATGATCCGTCGCAACGTCAGCGACCACTGGTCTTTCCTGGTAAGGATGCGTCCTCCCCCCCGTCTCTTCTTCGGTACGCGTTCGCGGCTACCTTTCCGCACGACTTGATCGGTCGTCGGGTGGATTCTTCGAGCACGTTAGGTCGGCGCTCATGATTCTCCGTTCCTCGTATCGTCGGGCGCCCCCGGCCGGCCATAGCTGGTCGTCGTTTGGTTTCGTTGGCGACGGTGTCGTGGTAAAGCGGTTCGGAGTGTGCTATTTTGGGAATTGATTGCGTTCGAATTGGGCTGCGATTGATTCCGCAGTTTCGGTAACACGAGTGACCGCATTTTAGTAGGTAGATTATTATGCATAAGTATCTGTGCATCCTTTCAGGTGACACTGGGATACTTATGGGACATGCCTTAGCTCATTTTGATGATACGTGTTTGGCTTCTCCATTTGGGGAAGAAAGGTTTCGGATGCTATAATATGGCAGTCTCGTTTGAGTGATGACCCGTCGAATTGGTATTGTTGATCTACTTTCAACTGATAATGAACAATTCCGAAAGTTTTTACTCCCAGCCGCGCATGGCATTTTGCCACGCTCTGTAGGACTTGGAACAGTAAATATGTCTTGTAGCCAAATATTAAACGAGAGAAGAAAGAAGCAAACTGGAATATGTTGTGATGAAATAAACCTTTGGGACAGTTATCCGAGACAAATTAGGAATTTCTGCGTATGTCTCTCCTGACTTTTGTCCACCTAGATAGCAATGTGTCGATAAAGGGGTTGGATTTTCGTTAGTCTGCATCATTATGCTATTCGAGATAATTGGTCTCATTGGTTTGTAACTTGTCGGCCACCTTCTACTTTTGTGCAGGAAGATATTGAGGCACCCATGTGGGTGGATCTCACGTTAGAAGTTAGTGATGATGACCAGGAAAGGTAATTAGCACAACATCAGTTCTGATGTTAAAGATTAGAGTGCTTTTGGTATATACAAGGTACAGGAGCTTGCTAGTAAAACTTCTTTTGCTATTGCAGGGCTGAGGAATGGTTCAGTGAAAGTCACCTGTAAGACTGTCTGTTCATCAATAGTTTCATTCTGTTGAAGTTCCGCAACAGGAAATATTTTGTTGTTTAACAGGTGTTGCACTCAAACAATCTGTTCAGGTTCCACCAATATTCCTCTCACCAATTAAAATCCACTTTCTCTCATTTTTCTGAGGAAATTGGGAGATCAGACTTTTACCTTCAAGGACCCTTTTCACCGAAGCTTCCTTCCTCAGTGTCCAAATCAAGAGGTAAAGACTACAGGGGCAGGAAATGGGAGCAACATAAATCTGATCCTTTAGTTCATCAGAATCATCTGGTTAAAGTTCCAAGTTCAACCTCTTCATGTTCCAAACGGTGTTCCTATCTGCAAAGCAAACCAAAATTGAAATTGCTTAATTTGAAAGGGCCCTCTGGCTTGAAGAAGAATTTAATAACAGAAAGGAATTCTGCCAGAAGTGGCAGCAGGCTTTCTTCGAAACCCACACTCCCTAGCTCTACGTCAAACAGCATGAGTCAAACAAAGCAGAAAAGTGGCCTTCCATTTGAGAGATATCAGCGACAAGAAAAAAAGGTTCTTCATGTTTCAGGGCAAGTTTTTGGTAATTCAACTGGGCTTTCTTCAATTATTAGAATGGGCCTCAGGAGAAGTTGTGCTACAAGACAAGCATCAAGGGTTAAGATTAATAGTGATACAGATCATAGTAGTGGTCATGAATATTCTGGAAAGTCGACTGTGGATTCATCTTCGCACCCGTTGTCTGATGCTAATCACTCGACATCTAGTCCAATTGAGAATAGGGATATTACTCCAGATAGCAGACACTCTATGAGGACATCTGAAGCATTTCTCAGTAAGAAAGAGAGAGTGATCTCTGGTGTCTCAAGTACTATATCTAATATATGTAGGAGGGGTAAAAGCCACCTAGCAAAACCAGGCTGCTTAGAAGATGCAAAACTAAAGGTGAGTAACTCTGCAATAATCAGTATGTAATATTTACTGATGCTTCTTTTCCACAAGGAAGCATGTTTCTTGTGTAGAGAAATCTAAACTAGTCTGGTGAGCTGGATATTGGGCCCTTTTTTCAAATCTCCATAGATACTTGGCCCTTTCAGTTTACTGTTTTTCCTTGATCCTCTCTCCAGCATCAACATTACCAGTCTCACACTGCTGGCTAGATATGTGTAGTTCAAATATTGATCTATCTTTTGGCGTTCATATTTTTGTATTGTACAGTTTTTGCCTTTGGCACAATCAATTGACTTGGAGGTGTTACAGGTTCAGCATCAAACTTGTTGTTTAAAGGCTTCACTGCCTCTTCAAGTTAATGCACCAAAATCTTTTGCCAATGAAAAGCCTAAGGAAATGATAGAGGTTTCGAAGTTCAATAAATTTGTATCCAAGGAAAAAGAAAATTTGAGGAGGAGGTTGCCTGAGAGTCAGATTAATGGCAACACCAGCAGGTTTCAGAAAGTGATAACTCGGAACGTGTCACAAAAGGGTGGTCAAAGAGTTTTAGTTGGTTCAAAGGTATGTCATGTTGACAATTTTGTTCCTTTCATGTTAGTTTTTGAAAATCACCCACCAATGAGTAAGTGTGCATCCTCCTAAACACATCCATCTAACAGTGTCGATCTTTCAATTCGATCATATTACCATAGAATAAGGAGATGAGTTGCGCATTATCCCGTATCTTTTCTGTCTGTTGCTTTGCCTTTACAGCTTCGAAATGGTGGCCTCTAGTTTTGTTATTTGCAAATGTATCTTTTCCAGTGCCACATTTTTTTTTTGAGACAGTAAACATGCAAAGCTTGAAAAGATTACGATGCATATGATATGTTCCATTACACTTGCTGTTGCTCATCTTTTAAGTTTCCTGTCCCTGATTTTTCTCTATCCTTTATTTCATTTGGGTTGTGGCTTCTCAAATTCTGCAGCTTGGTAATGTCCACGGCATTGATGGAAAAGCTATAAAGAATGTTTCTCAGAAGGGTCTACTGTCGATGAGATGATGGTACCTGAATGCATTTCGTTAGTTTTGGCCCCTTCTATGTTTTTTGACTGGGCATTAACTTTTGGTTCCTGTGTCCCCTTCGTGGGCCAATCAGTTAGGACTCTTCATATCACCATTGTCCTGTGTCAGCAGCCTCTCTGGCTGATCTTGAATATATTGCCTTTCCTTAGAAAAGTTCATTCTTTTGCTGCACCATATCATGGTGACCTAATGATTTAGTTTTTGAACCACCCCCCATTATTTAGGTGGCTGAGTGATTATACATGTTATAGATCAAAGTGAAGCTTGTCTTACTTGGTAGACTGATTTAAACCCCAGCTTCTAAGACTGATGTTACACAAACATTGACATGAAAATTCACACGCATACACAGAGAAAAAGTGTGGGTGGAGTTTGATTTTGTGTTAACTATGTAACAAGTGTTGCACTTGGTTCCCATTTCTGAATGTGTCTGGCTTGTAAAAGCACAGTACCTGATGGACTTAACCTGTAGATCGGGCCTAATGGTCACAAGAAATTGTCCTCCAAGTTTCTTTTTCCACTTTGCTTCTTTCTGATAATAGTTTTTCATTGATTTTCCAAGATTGAGTGGCTCACCAGTTTTTGGCATCCCGAAATACATCCATCATAGTTCATTTTTTTGTGGGGGCTTGTGCAAATTTTTGATGGTTAAGTGGTTTTGGAGCGGTATTATAAATTCTTGGATTGAAGTTCAAAGCATGTTTCTTATGCATGACTGATTGCCTCTTATCTTGATATTAGAATACCAACGGTGATAGCAGGAATTTGCTTTAAGTAAACTATCTATCGTAGACTCCTAGATTACCATTTTCCCTCCTGTTTGGATAATATTCATTAAATTAGCAAATTTCCCTTGCATCTTTTCTTAATCAACTGGGAGTTTAGGCCTGGCGAAAGAGCTTTCTAGTGGAATGCGAAGTTTCATGTTTGTTTCTTTCCTCTCATTTTTGGTTCTCCTGGCAACTTCCACATAGCAGTGTAATTGGGAACCAGTCCTGCAGGCATTACCACGTGTTGTGCCGAAATAACTTTGGACTATGTGCCACTTTTTGGCATATCTATTTCTTCAAATATTTGAAGAAAGATTTCCCTTTGCCGTTTGATTGAGCAGAAGATGAATTCAAAAGAAATGTTACGTGATCCCAAAGAAATGAAATTATTAGGTTTCATTTGTTTCACGAAAAATAATTTTTGAGAAAATATTTTTTTAATTTTTCAGCGTTCGTTTCACGGGAAAAGATTGATTTAGTCGGTCATTGTCGATCCTTCTCTAGTCGCTGGATGTGGGCAATCAGACTGGTCACCAATCTAAGAAATGAAAAATACTGAATTCACAATGACGTGAGCTATGAATGAAGCACAGAATAAGGTTCGCCATTTAGGATATTCCATTGGGTTCATATATTCTTTTTGGAATCCTTGCGAAGAGGAAAAGAGACAAGGAGAATATCTAGAACAAGAAATGGGGCATCGCAAGAACTGTATCGAAACGAATGATATCATTGCAATCGGCTGATTGCGATTACTCTCATTAGGACTGCCATATCAGTATACGCAACGTGTGAAATAGATTTCGGTCAGAGTAGAACCTCAATAATATGGAAGCAGCAAAAGGCCATCATCTTCCCTTGGTGGCTCCTAATTAACCCACAACAGCTGACATTTCGTATTGCGAATTCGTGGACGTGAAGAAAGTAGATTCTGCCGAAAAAAGATGGTTCGCTCAATTTTTCATTGTTTCATGTGACTTTTAATTTCTTTGTGACTCCACCCAAATGTAGAGCCAGCCGAGAATGATACTACGTATCCCAGCATTTCCATAAGGGCGAACTCCACAGAAAAAAAAAAAAAGGATGTATCGGGACATACGTGACAAAAGTTTGCAGTCCTAAACACTATTTCTTCAGTATTCACAGCAGTTGTCCATCGACTCAAAAGCTCGAGCAAGACAAGTTATGGAAACTAGATCTATAGATCGAGTGTATAATTCTTCAACAATAGCTGGCCATGGAAACAGGCCTTCAGAAATCGTGTACATTACATATATTTCTCGACACCATCCTGGTCTTACACCGGAAGGTAAATTGTACAAGGTCAGTTCTGATTCCCGTTTTCCGGATGGACATGTCGTCACCCTGTATGAGTTTTTCATCACGGACCATTGCTTGTACGCATTCTTGTCCTATGAACCTTCTTCACATGGGGTTGTTTCTGGTACTTAGTCTGGGGACCCAGTCACGAGCGATGCAGAATAAGGCCGAAGGAGTCCGGAGGGTCCATTAAAGAGTTGTCAAGGCCCCTTTCTCCATGGTGGACCGCAGTTATCATAAAGTTAAAAAAAAATGAAGAAGAAAAGAGCAAAGGAAGTCTCTCAAGGAGAGTCATTTGCATCTCCTTGAACGTCTGAAAGAACAATTCAGCGACGAAAAGACAAGGCCTTCTGAAAGCAAACAGCGTTGGTTCTTCGTACCTTGTAGGCCAAGCTGGGGACATTTCACTCGCAGTTCGGATTAGCCTCTTGATTACTCAAACATGAAATTAACTTCTCATGCCTTTTGTTGTCTTTTCGCTTTCGTGCTTCGCTGGGACAAGCCCCCACCTTTTCATGTCGGGTTTCGAACTGCAAAAATTTGCATCACATGAAGCTACCCGCCAATTCTTTTTTCCCTCTCCCAACAGGCTAGAACACTTCAGCATCTTTGGCCATCTCCCCACCATTGATTTCAGATTCTTACATTTTATTTCAAGGTCTATTTTGCGAGCAAGTGAAAGTCCAGCAGTAAGTATGTTCATTATACAGATGACTCGTCAGCTGCAGCTAATGAAACACCCATTAAACGAAATCGGGTCACGATTTGGTATCGACGTGGCTCAATCAAATTAGGATTCTGTTCTGAAAGCAACTGCCAGGGGTGGTGAGAAATCCATGTCCTTGCGTACGCTCTCCTTCTTCGGTTCCTTGTTCTTTCTCTGATCACATCCGCCCCGCCCCAATGAACGGTACGTAGTCCTGCATGTCGCATTAATTGCACAACTGATGTAAACGACAAGTGAAGATTAATGCGATCGGCCAAGATCGAGCGCGATGTTGTGTGTGCGCGTGTGGATATGTTGCGGATGGGGCAGATGTTGTTTCGAGTGGCAAAAGGGACTCCGGAGGTCACGGTCGAGAGGTGGAGTGAGAGAGAAGATTGACGAGAACTGAGAAAAGGGTCGGTGTTAGTGTTATAATTGACCCATCATTGATGAACAAACCAACAAAAGGAACGAAGCTGCATGGAACCTGTGTTTTTCGAACTTATTTGCGAATGGTGCCTCTTCCCACGTCCCTTTCCCTTACCTCCTCTCTCTCCTCTCTCTCTCTCTCTCTCTCTCTCTCTCTCTCTCAAGTTCATGAGTATGGAAATAAGACTTTTGACCGTGAGGACTTGAGTTTTTATTAAATTAATTGAATACTCCAGATTCTCAAAAACAGTGACAATCAAGTGTCGAAAATTCACCATGGATGGAATTTAGATGTTGAGAATTATACGTGGAAAATGATAATATGTTTTACATGAGAGACTCATTGGGTTTTCGATGCCCAAATTCCACTAATATGGAGATCGAGATATAATTGGAGCTTTTTCAAAGGATTAAGCCCTGAGTTAATCCAGAAAAAACCTTTAAGTACATAATTAACCAATCGTCAAACTTTCAATTTTTTATGCGTTTATCCTATATTTAGGTAAATCATATCTTTTAAAAATACCATTACCACGCCAGCATGATGTGTTTTTCAAGCGGTACTCCACTAAGATAGTGGTCACATCAATATGTAATAAGAATTAAATTGTAGTTACCTCAATCTCAATCAAGTTGTCGATTGATGGGTTATGGATATTAACATAAATTTGACTGAAAATGAATGTTGGTATTCATTACTCATCAATATAAGATCTGGACAGAGGATAGAACGGAGGGAAGCTCGACACATGAGAATTCACGGGTAATGGATATTATTGAACTTTAAAGATAAGTGGTCTAGGACTATTCGGCTCTTCTTGGTTCTCTCTCCATAACAAGACACCTATCAATATATACATAATTTTAAACCATGTGAAAATTAAGAAAGCAAATGACTTCATACGTTAGTATTCTTATGTTATGTGTTGAAAGGTCTTTTTTCCTTAGCTACATAAAATTAAGTAATGTCATACTTAATATGCTAAAAAAGAGAATGAAAAATATGAAATAAAAGTAACTTTAAACCAACAAAAACTGGCACTGTTCTTTCCTGTAGGTGCATCTTTTGCAGAAAAAAGTATCAAGGCTAAATTGACATAATTCGACATACGTAAATTATAATAACATAATATTTTGTAGACTCACCCTGTAATTGATATGGTTATCGTGGACCACATAGAATGCAATAGATGCACCAGAACATGCGAATTTTGCGGAATTAGTATTAGTTCGAGCTTCCCTTGCTTCTTGATATGGTGTTAAACCAGCACCGTAAAAACGAGTTTAGTAGATAACAATTTAACATCATCATAAACAGTTATACATAGACCTACCTTTCGTCTTTGCTAAGCAAAACAACAGTGCAGCTTCATAATCATACAGCAGTGCTCCATCGAGCATGTTACGGATTAAATATGAAGCCTGAGCATGAAATTTCTAGTTGAAAGTTGTCTATCGGGTCATCAATCTTTTGAACAAATCTCTTCACCATGAGAGAGTTCAACCAAAATGAGTGTCGCCTTGCAACGCAAAATATCTAGAACAGGTAATGCGTGTGTGGTAATTAGCTTTGGCTTCACCCGAATGAATTCAGTGGATACCACAAGGGGCCAAATTTTTCAAAAAAGGAAGATGATGTCCCGTGCATGGAGCCAAACATCATGACGATGAGAAGCGGGTCCCGTGATTGGAAATCTGTAATTTCTTCACCAATGCTGTTGCTACTACTCCATGCATGTGGTGCCGTACTGGCTAAGATTCGAAGCACAAGCTGGGCTTTGGTACATAGTTCACTACTCCAATCATGGTCCACGTCCGCCAACTTTTCTCTCTGTGGCTTATCTTTTTCGATTTGTTTATTGAGATTTTGGGTTTCGCGTGATGGTACAATGAAATATGATGTTTATAAATGGGCTATGCTGCTGCAGAATTGTTCTTTCTACTTCTAGTTGAGTAGTAACTAGTTAAGACCATGAAGATGATGAAATGGGGAAAGTTACACATTATAGAATTAAAAATATAATTTTTAATAGCATATCCTTCTACTTTAGTTGTACTAGCATGTCCTTCTACTTTAGCAGAATAAGTTTAGGTTGCATTTGACCATTCATATGTAAGTCAAGATAGGTTCTGTCCATTGAATACTTGTTAGCATTGGTGATAATAGAGACGGATATAAACTTAGATTAACTAGAGATCGGATAGGGAAAAAAAAAACAAACGTAGGTGGTATCCTCTATATTGATCGTAAAGAGTAAATGTTACGGAGAGCCTTGATCGTTATGTCATCAGAGAGCATTTTACTAACTCATGACCAACATGTTTTTGAGGGATTTTGTCTATCACTTCACTCTGTCTACACATGGTTCGACTTCACAGATAAAAGTTTATGGACATGTAACGATACGAACATATTCTGAACCCAATGGCCACATAGCTAATCAATTGCATTCATGATTATCTTGCTATGGGCAAATGCACGACACGTAGCTTCCAAAGGGTCATGATGAGAGGCTGCAGAATCCAAGTTTTGCAGGTGATGACAAGACGGGAGTGCCAAAATCTGCGCCTTTCCAACTCTTCAAAGTGACCGATTCCTTCACTAAAGTGTTGTTTAGACAGTAAAGTTTGATCAACATCATTTCATCACCACAAGCCCTAGGCGGTTTTGTTAAACCGGGTGTTAGCAAAGGCTCACTTTTCCAGGAAACAGAAAGAATAAAAACCTATGCCCATGAGAATTCCAACAGTGAACGACCCCAAAAAAAGAAAAAAAAATCAATTTCTCTGATAGATTCCTTATCATTTATAGATAGTCATCACTCGTCCCACTGATCAATTATAGCTTGTGTCATTCGATAATGTCTTGAAGGTCATATCAAAAGCTACAGCAAAGATATATGCTTGTTACGTCCCTAGTCTAATTTGTTGATATGATTATCGATGATTCTTCAAGCAAGGGCAAGTGAAGTATGAAGGACAAGTGAAGTATGATTATAGGAGGTTTTGGGTGTTGAGTATATATGCAAGTACTCGAGGGAAGCCTTACTAGCTTTTTGGGCAGCAACAAGTTCTTTAACACCCAAAATGCTGCTGTCATCAATGCTATGTGTCTTAGGTAGCTGGAACAAGTGTTGGAGACACTTGCAGTTGCAGAGGATATTCCTCACTCTCTTTTTCTTTTTTTTTTCGTTTTAATCTTCGGCGAAAGAGATATCATTGCTCATCTGGAGAGATTACGACCATGTCTTTATATGATTACCTCAAACGACTGAATCAATCAAACTACCACATGCAACGGAATCTTTGTCGACTGTAGGAAGTGAGTCAGATACAACAGAAGCCTGTAAACTTCCTCTCCCTATTCCCGTCCAAACGTTGAAAAAGAAGGAGATCGCGTTTGATCCTCCTTTCCTTCTCTCTCCCCAAAAGCAAAGTAAATTAACACCTGTCCGTACCATGCAAAACCCCATTCATCTGACTTCGAAGCTTTCACATGCAAAATCTGACGGTTTCCTGTAGGCAAATGGCAACCTGGTAACTCCACGGAGGTTGTGTTGTTTTCACTTGCAAATGTTTTATGAATAATTTTTATAGGTGGATCGCATGTGACATGTGACATCCATAATGATCTAATGTATCACTCAATCTCTTACTTTTATGAATAATTTAGTGCTTTTAACATTTATCTTCTTTGCATTCGGAAAAATACATTTTTTTTTCTAGTATAAACATCAAATTCGTTCAAAAAATTTAGGACTTCTTTTTTCTTTTGGTAATGTTGTGTGGTGACGATATATAATTAGCTTAAAGAAAATTTACTCTTAATTTCTACTGTTACTTTTATATCTTTTCAATTATTTATAGAGTAAGAAATCATACACCGCTTAAGCTTACGCAGAAGAAATGTTAGACAAACAGCCCTGTTTATTATTCATCGACGATTTCTTAATCGTGTTACAAGTTCCCCTCTCGTCGCTCTCATAATCTTTGCATATGTGTTTCTCCTCGAATGAATTTGCCCCCACGCTTCCATTCCATTTTTCTATTTATTTCACCAACCTAACAAGACACACTCCCTCCTTCTCTCTCGCACGCTCTCTCTCTCTCTCTCTCTCTCTCTCTCGCCATGTCAACCGAGCAAGAAACGGCACATGCATCACATATCCACAACTTCACGAACTACCATACAGACGAAGATGACGATGACGATGAAGAGGACGAACTGGAAGGGGTAGAGGAGGAGGAGGAGGAGGTGGAGGAGGAGCAAGAAGAGAGATCATCAGGGCGTGACTGCAGCATCCTGTACGGCACGTTTGGGGGCCGCGGCCGGAGGAGGTCGCGCGCGTGGTCGCTAGGGCAAGTTTTGGACCCAAGGTCCAAGTGGGTCCAAGAGTGGAGCAGGGTCTTCCTCCTGGTGTGCGCGACGGGCCTCTTCGTCGATCCCCTCTTCTTCTATGCCCTCTCCATAAGCGACACGTGCATGTGCCTCTTCATCGATGGGTGGTTTGCCATCACTGTTACGGTGCTCCGGTGCATGACGGACGCGCTCCACGTGTGGAACATGTGGCTCCAGCTCAAGATGGCCAACCGGCGGTTCTCCTCCCACGCCGCCACTGTTAGTTCGGAGGGCGAAGGAGGCAGAGGCAAGCTCCACGACACGAGCACGCGCGCGGTGGCTCTCCGGTACTTGAAGGCTCGGAAGGGTCTGTTCTTCGACCTCTTCGTCATCCTCCCCCTTCCTCAGGTAAATTACACTCTTGACATAGAAGCTTTTTGCGATATCCTATGTCGTCTGTGCAAAGTTTAGTCTTCTGCGTATAATTTCTTTTACGACAGTCCCTTCAAAATTCAATCACCCACAAGACGCAAAAATCAAACTTTCAGTGGACATCATTAGCAACACGTTTTTTTTTAGTAATTTGATAATGCATCACCGCTCCAATTATGCGCTCATCGTGGTTGGAGGGAGGGTAAGGACGTATAGATTATTGCAAAGTGTGCGGTGCGCAAGATCGTCGGTTGTCGTCATCACTACCTTACAAACGACTAAGAAAAGGAGTTACGGAATCGAAATGATTTTAGCTTAAGGAGGTTGGTTTCGTACACTAGCAAAGCTGGTTCCGTTCAAAGAAGGTGACTAATACATGTCCTTTGCTTGTCCTTATGCGCTCTTTAATCGTTACGCGGTATCAGTGAAAGAGATGTAAAACATATGCATGTGAGTCATCTGTGTCGTTTCCATTCGCTCCAAGAAGGGCAAAGTCAAACTGGGGAACTGGATTCATGGTTTACATATGGCGCTTGAGGTGGTGAGAGGTCGAGCGAAAAAACAAAAAAATCAAATGGGGTCTCTTTCTAACGTTAAAAGGGAGTGTTTCTGATGTAAGAAGATCTCTGCGAAGATTACCTACTTGGACAGGACGCTCGTGATAGAAAATTTCTTACGTGTGCTCAGATCCTTTGTTTCTTCCCCCGTCGATTTTTATCAAGACATTATATTTTGGTCTGTTGAAAGCGAATCACCGTTCATCAAAGTTTTGTGTATTGATCTTCTTTAGATATATATATATATATATATATCTTTTTTTTCATCTTTTAATGACCCGGGGCAAGAGCGCAAGATGATTTTCATCGGGTATTAATCACCTTTAAGATATATATATATGTCATGTATTTTGAGAAGATCTTGTGTATGAAGTAAGGCATTTTGTTAGAATACATGGTCTATGCAGAAGTTTCGTTTTTACTTTCTGAGCTGTGTGTGTTTGAATTCAAACTAGTTAATTTTGCTTTCAAGCATAATTTTTCAGAATACGCACGTTCAATTTATTTGATTGTTGCGTCGCTCTATTTTTCCTTGATCCCCGCATCTCTATCTGATAACTTTTGGTCTGTGGCCCTTACAATATATGGAGACTTTTCACGCCCTTTTGATGCACCAGCTTTTTGGAGCTGAAATAGATGAGAGATGTACATCTGTTCTTGGTGCTCTTTTAGAGTAAGTTATGGTGAGGAAAGGTGTCAAGTACCATAATTATTCCCATCTAACTAAAAAATAACCATGATTCTAATTCTCTCCCCCCTTGTCAGAAAGTAGGCTGCTGATTATATGCGTGTAGAAAATGCCCATTCTCACAAGCAATTTTCTTTTGGAGCACTTGTTATACCAGAAGACATATGCAATAGTAATTCCATAGAAGAGATATTAAAAAATATTGTCAAAAGTCAATATAATAACTACTTCGATCTATCAAGCAAAAGAGAATAATCGTAACCTAAATTGTCTTTGCAGAGGAAAGAAAAATGCCTTTTAATCAATAGATCCATCCCATTTGTTTAGAGGGTAATTGAAGATCAATTTACCCCATTTACAAAATGATTATTCATAACCTGTTGTAGATAATAATCAAAATCAATTTGATTATCGCCACCAGCATTGGAAACCCCAATTCCTGGTTAGAAAAGAAGCAAAATAACTTAGAAACTCCCGATCTTTTTAACTACTTGACCAACCTCCCCCAGTTGTGTGTCTTGAGCGCCACTTCACCTCACCATTGTTGCCAGCGTCGGTACCATCTAGTCTTCTTTCTTAGGCCTAGCTCATACTTGAATTTCTTTTGTTGGTGCCTTCTTGGCTTGTGTCCTCATTTTGAAAGTAAAATGTTTTCTATCTGCTTCGTCATTGACAGAGTGATGATTTTGTAATAGCTAAGCCCGAGATGCAATCCAGCGCATCATATGAACTAATAGCGTAATCTAAGCTTCTAATGATATCAATCTTCGAGGAAGAAGGAAAGTGTTTAGAAGGCCAAGGAAGAATAGTAAATGGAAGAGAGATTTTTCAAAGCACTCATCTTATTTTCCAACTTCTTACAAGTTATCCTTATATAGGCGGAACCCAGGATAATACCTGCAATAGTATAGGCACACTAATACAATAATACAAGCACACTAGGAGCACTTTCCGTGACATTTTATGTAGATACATGTTTTTTCCTCTTGACAGAGTGATTAGCCCTCAAAAACTTTCCGTGAGCATTGAACGTCTTAAAGTTGGACATATAGCTAGAGATCCATGTCTACAACTCTCTTCTAGGGACCAAATGGTTGCTTGACGGGGAACTCCTTTCTTCTCAGAGATATAGTGGACCTCCTAGCGACCAACGACCTACTTCTAGTGGCAAAATAATAAATTTGTCGCTAACAGTTATGACGACTAGGCTTTAGTGACCAAATAGGGACTTATCTTGACTGAAATAAATGGATACGAGAAACCATTTTTCTATTCTTATATTGTTAGATTCATCGCAATTTCTAATTTGTTTCCTAGAAGAATTTTGTTGGTCTGTCCTAATGGAGTATATCTTCATAACCGCCCAAGTAAATTCTTCTTGTTAACTTAATTATTTTTACCTGCGCAATGCCTCTGACGAGAGGTTGAACAAATTACAATGTACGACAATCATTAATTAGAGAAACAAGTCTACCAAACCAATAAACGATGTACGGAATCAGAAAAGGAAGTTGATGCAATGAGTCAATCATATGAATGGATTCTCACAGGGAACCTCACACAACCTGCTTTTATACCTTGTTATGTGCTACATTTAAACATGCTGATATACGACTGAGAAAAAGAAAACGTGATCGCAGGTGGTTCTGTGGGTGGCAATCCCGTCTCAGCTGGAGAGAGGGGAAACAACGAGAGTGATGACAGTGTTGTTGATAATGTTCCTCTTCCAGTACCTCCCCAAGATCTACCACTTCGTTTGCCTCCTCCGCCGCATGCAAAACTTGTCTGGCTACATCTTCGGCACTGTTTGGTGGGGAATTGCTCTCAACATGATCGCCTATTTTGTTGCATCCCATGTAAGTTCACTATTTTCTATGTGTCTCTCCTCAATCATTTATTGATTACTTAGAAGTATTATATCCTTTCTTTCCCTTAAAAGCTATGCTTCTTTTGGCTCCTAAAATGACCTATCGTTTTGTTTTATCGCTTTAAGGATGGAATGTAAGGATGGGCAAAAAGAAAAAGGAAGGAATGTTGGGACAAAAGTCTGGAGTCTCTAAATGTGCCTGTGAAGTCGGAACATAAAGATATTCTTTTTCTTCCTTTCGCCCAAAGCAACACAAGGATCCCAAATTCTTCTTTTTCAAAAAAGTTTATGCCCCCCGTTCCAATTGCGAACATCCAGGTGTTATCGTTGAACTTGAGGGACTTCAATTGACAAAAAAGAAGAAAGAGCTTGCTTTAATATTTGCACAACCGACAAAAAAAAAACAAGATAAAGATGATATGAGTAATTTGCAAGTTCAAATTTTCAACAAGGTGGGGGTGAAAACTACAGTAACTTGTCACAACCGTGATCCATGTGAGGGCTTAATAGTGTGCTTTGTTGGTGGGATGAATTTAAAGAGAGGTCAGATAATGCTCGAACCTTCTGTTCTAAGGAGAAAGGACATTCGTGTATTGTATACAGTAGCCGGGCCCATGAAAAGGCATCTTTTTCCATATGTCTGATTGATGTTGTCTTCTTTGTTTGACTGTCATTAAGGTTGTCAATTTCCAATGGGTGTTGCAAATATCTTGAGCTGAGCTAGGGTAGGGATGCTGCATTAAGGTCTAGTTTTGCCTATTAAGTATGAAAACATCCACAATTGTATTTATTGGATGATAGGAAACATTTGAGCCCCCTCATCATCTTGTTATCAGCTCATGGAGACCAGCAAACAGATCACGGAAGTTGTCATTCGTCACTTGATTACTGAGAAATTCATGTCATGACTTGATTAGGCAGCGGGAGCATGCTGGTACTTACTAGGGATCCAAAGAGCAGCAAAATGCCTGAGGGAGCAATGTAGATCAACGGATGGATGCTTCCCAAGAGTGCTGGCATGCAAAGAGCCAATCTACTACGGAACCACCAGCATGGTCCGAGACCGAGCCAGACTCACCTGGGGTGAGAACCAGCAGGCCCGGTCCATGTGCTTGGACCCCTCCAATATTTATGACTATGGTGCTTATAAGTGGACCGTCCAACTTGTCACCAATGACAGTCGTTTGGAGAAGATTTTATTCCCCATCTTTTGGGGCTTAATGACTTTGAGGTATGCGCAACTACTCTCTCTTCGGTTGTTCTTGATCGAACACATATGGGGTAACCACATGTTGAAAGTCACGTGATAATTCACACATTTTTTTCACGTCTAGCATACTAATCTCACATGATCAGTAAAGTAGTGTCAATGACATCTACCATGCTATGAAGTCCTAATCTATTTTCTCATACAAAATTACCATCGAAACAAGCAAGTATTAAGGGTTCCTCATCAATGTAAGTGTGCCCAGCTCATTGCGTGAAATTCATAGCTCCTCTGCCGCATAGCATGGCCTTTATGTCTTATACTTGCGTTGATTTTTGTCCAATCTGCAGCACTTTCGGAAACTTGGAAAGCACAACAGAATGGCTTGAAGTTGTCTTCAACATAATTGTTCTGACCAGTGGCCTTCTCTTGGTCACCATGTTGATCGGAAACATCAAGGTAACTCTAAATTTACTCATGCTAATTACCTTTCCCCGTGTTGTTTAAAAGAAATGAAACGGCATTATAACATCAATTAAAATCATCTTGGATGATATTGACATGCATAAAAAAAAGTTGAATGTCATATCAGACAACCGATTCCAATTTAATGCATTAATGCAACCGTCTCATTCAATTTTGTGCTAGCTGCTTATCGTAGAATGGCATCTTAAATTATCAATCCTCAAAAGTATAGGAATGGATCAATAACAGCATCCACTTCATCAAGCTTATCCTAATGTAGGTGCTAGGCAATTTAGGCAATCAATCTCAATATTTTCCATCGCATGTTGGGCCCACCACTTTGTCAATAATATTGTGAATAAGCATGGAATCGTCTTTAAGCTTAATAACTAGGGTTGATCGATTCGATCATAAAGGCCAATAATGGTGATGCAGGCAATAAATCTCTGTCAACAATTTATGGACCCACCCCAGATCATGAGGCACCCAGGGAATCACTGAACTAATGATTACGGTTTTCCCTATCATGCTCCAAAGTTTCACCGTACTCTAGGATCCCGTGTTCGACTTTCCATGCATTGCTGAGGAAAATTGTGAGATTGATTGGTTGAATTGCCCAGCACTGAGCACTTCTCAGTATTCCTCATTTGAATTGCTATATGACTATTCATATTGCAGTTGCATCAGCCAATGCAATTATGAATTGTTTAAGTCGATGAGGGATCGATGAGATGACTTTTCACGTGAAATAATCATCGGCGATCATCTGAATCGATTACTTAGAAGTCTTGTAGACTCCAAATCTGAGCAATTCTAAAACCGCGACATGGCAATTGTTACAATTAAGGCTGATTTTTGTTGAGTAGACTATAAGATTGAGTTCATGGCACGAAAAGAGATTAAGATGAAATCTCATGACTTAAAAGAAATGGAATTGGGTGTATGTACGGATCAAATTGTCTGATCCACATCTTCCTTTTTCACAATTTCAAGACATGCCTGTTCTTCCATGACTGTGTGCCGCATGTTTTTCGTGCTGTATGAAAGGTATTCTTGCACGCGACAACGTCGAAGAAGCAGGCAATGCAACTCAAGATGAGGAACATAGAGTGGTGGATGAGGAAGAGGCACCTCCCTCAAGGATTTCGGCAGAGGGTGCGCAACTACGAGCGGCAGCATTGGGCCGCCATGCGTGGTGTCAACGAGTGTGAAATGATTCGGAATTTGCCGGAGGGTCTCCGGAGGGACATCAAGTACCACCTTTGTCTGGACTTAGTTAGACAGGTAACATCAATTCTATTTATTTCCATTAACATAGTGCGTAACATTTCATGCAATACACAAGAATCTTCCCAAACTAGACCCACCATATTTCTTTTTCATCATTCACATTTGCCCCTTGGGGATCCACCTTTTGGCGTTCTCAAGACTACCACGTGAAGCTATAATAAATTTTCACTCACGTCACATCAAGCAATTACATATCTTTCCCGAATCAAGCCCCGAACTTTGTGGCATTCGGTCCCCATTTCAAGAAGAGGCTAGGCTAAGGCTTGATACAAAGGGGCCACAGAAAAAGATGAACCCGTACTTCTATTCAAACCCTCAGAAACTGATTGATCAATTCATGAACAACATAAAGCTACAACAGATATCCACACGAAGAACGCGTTGAATAGTTCTTCCAATACACATAAAATCAAAGATTTAGGATAAAAAGCTCTCTTGAATTAGACGAAAGAGTCCACTACAATTCTCGACCGATCTCTTTCCATGAAAAGCTTAAAGTGTGTCACATCTGGCCTAGCCCTATCATTACCCAATTCTGGCCAAAAACCTAAAGTGGTGATTTTGCACCCCAATCTCGAAACAATTAATTTAGCCCAATGAGTATCTACCTTTTTCTCAGTTTATGGGCTGCTTCACCGTGCTTCAAGCTGGCCCACATGAAAACTAATGGAGTTCAAGATTTCCCGCTCTAGTAATTAACATCGATCGGTCTTGATGTATCTAGCATTACTCCCAGCAAACCGTGTCGACATGAGTAGGAGAACCTTGGACTCCACATACGATCATGTGAACCGGACCTTGACGGGCGGCTTGAAGCATGAGGAAGAAAGCCCATAAAATAAGTAAAGGTTGGTACTTATTGGGCCTAAATTAATTGTTTAAAGATTGGAGCAAAGATAGAAACAGACCCAACTCTACAAAGCTTGAGTCATGATCCCTATGTAGAAAACAGGAAATAGGTCATAATCATTTCGATTCTTTCTGCAAGTTTCTTTTCCCACCACTTAATGCATCGAATGTAAGATTGACCAGTTCATTTTCGTTTATCATGCAGCATTATTCATTTCGGGACACATATTTCATGTTGTACACTTAATTTTCAGGTGCCACTTTTCCAACACATGGATGATTTAGTCCTCGAGAACATTTGCGATCGTGTGAAGTCGCTTATATTCACGAAGGGAGAGACTGTGAGTGCCTATTGTCTACATTTGATGTTTTAATTCGACACAATTTTTTTTTCTTTAGACACAAAAGAAAGAAAGAAAGAAATGCTCGCATGGATAAGACCTCTCATGGAAATTCTGGACTCCGCTATTTCAAGTGCTTCATAGAAATAAATACATCTGATTTACATTGTTAAGTATGTCTTGAAAGCTGATTGAAGTCCTAGAGAAAGGATGATGGCATGCGAACCCCAACTCTATGTCGCTTTGACTCTCATGCATCGTGCAGATAACAAGAGAAGGTGACCCAGTACAACGCATGCTCTTCGTAGTGAGAGGCCACCTCCAAAGCAGCCAAGTCCTCCGCGACGGCGTCAAAAGTTGCTGCATGCTTGGCCCGGGAAACTTCAGTGGCGATGAGCTCCTCTCATGGTGCCTCCGGCGGCCTTTCATCGAGCGCTTACCGCCATCTTCCTCAACCCTAATCACCCTCGAGACCACTGAGGCGTTTGGGCTGGAGGCTGAGGACGTGAAGTACGTGACGCAGCACTTCCGGTACACGTTTGTGAATGAGAGAGTGAAGCGGAGCGCGCGGTATTACTCGCCCGGGTGGCGGACATGGGCAGCTGTGGCAATCCAGCTCGCGTGGAGAAGGTATAAGCACCGTCTGACGCTGACGTCGCTATCGTTCATAAGGCCGAGGAGGCCACTGTCGCGGTGCTCTTCGCTAGGGGAGGATAGGCTTAGACTGTACACGGCTTTGTTGACATCTCCGAAGCCGAACCAAGATGATTTTGACTTTTGATGAAACGCTTAGAATAAGTAACAATAGTAATGTTATGCAGGGCTTTCGTTTGTTAATTACCTACATAGATCTCTGATTGATCTTCACCGTATGCCCAACTAAGGGAGGATATATAAGATTGGACTTCAAAATCATGAAAACCATTGGACATTAAAATCTTGAAAAATGAAAAGTGATCGAACACGTCATCAAGCTGTGACAAGGTTAGTCTATAAAGCCGTCGTGAACTGGTTAGGCACAGCCTCTGGTCCAGACGCACCCCTGAAGAGCAAGATGGCGAGGCTTCCGACGCAGAAGTAAATGAAGCAGCCAGAGCAGTGGGTCACGAAAGAGCCAAAATCTGTCCCCACTATGCATTGCCATCCTCCTCCATATGTCCTGTCAAATTCCTGTGAAGCACACAACAAGAAAACCTACCAAGCTAAAGCCCAAAACATGGAGAGAATCTCAATTTTCCTTAAGGGGTTGTATATAAGAGCTGAAGAATTCGATGATACCATTTTGATGAAGCGTGCGATGTCAGTGGGTTCAGTGACGTCGAAGGAGTCAAGCGCCTTGGATGCCAAATTGAGAGCTTCTTGTTGCATCGCCTGGAGCATGTCGGCCTCGCCGATGACGGCTTTCCCTTCTAGCATGTCTGAAAACGAATGGTGCCGAAAAAGTACTCAGGAAAAGGTACGCTCACTTCGGGGACGATTTAGAGTTGAGAGACAAGTAGTAACCGAGGAGGGTGATTAGTTTCATAAGGGTGGAAGGAGGAGTGCTAGAGAAGTCAGAATACAAGTAGATGGGAGGAGATGTGGATGATGCTGAAGAGTTGTGGTTGAGGAGGGAGAGGGAATATCATCGGGAGTTTGATCAGATGGGGAATAAAGGGGGTGTGGTGGAGAATCCCTTGGCGTGGGGATAACTGATGCATATGCTGGAGGGTCGATCAGCTTGTCAAGATGTGCAGATAAAGCCATTTTAGGGTTCGGTTTGTCACTTTGAGAGCGGGAGCTGGTGGGCTCTCGCAATGCCGGGATCCTTCCACTGTTGTCATATCTAGGCGACCGGCAGGAGCAGTCGCGCTGCCCCCTCTCCAGGGCCACTTGATATATAGTTATAAATTTTGTCCACGATTATCAGAATCAGAATTTGTGAATCTTACATGAAATTCATGTGTCCCGTCTCTCCTAAGATAAGTATTGCGAATCTTTTTGTATGTCGATCGGAAGCTAGGGCTTTTAACCTTTCACCATAATAATGTTTGATCTTCTGCGTGTTAATAATGCGGCTGTCGCATCCAAGTCGGAGAAGGGGAAATAAGGATACCTACACTACTTGATTATAATAACCGGGGAAAAATCAATCGAATTTTAATGTCAAATCAGGATTGACTAGAACATAAATAAAGCCTTGGATTGAACTCTTCTTTTGCGTCAAGGTAAAAGTTATGAACAATCATAAAAAAGAGTAGAAGAATGGGACCTATTATGGGACATACAATGTCGTATGATCATTACATTTCAACTGGGTTATTCTATTCCACCTATAAGAAAAAGAGAGAACTTAAATCAAAATAGTTAATATTAACAACATAGCGATATATTTATACAAAACTTCTACTCCGAGCACGCGATGGAGCCGTAGATACATTTTAAATCGCTTTGTGGATTCATTAATGAGGACAGACGGGACGACCTTTATTAGTTTCCAAATTTTCGAATATATTTTTTCAAAGTAGCGAATCTGCCGGACCAAATGGAGATTTATGCGTTTCAGATGATGAACCTGGCAAGGTCAGTGCTTGACTCATATTCGTAATGGCTCATCTCCCCCTCTCCTTCTCTCTGTCAAGCGTCGACATGGCGATACAGAGGAGACCCATATCTGTGAGGCCTTACCAGTGGACGGAGGAGACCGGATCGGGAGGTCTTCTCCTTCGTCGTCGGAAACTATGCATGGGGAGTTGACTCACAAAGAGGGGTACTGGGAATGTGGTGGCTCTTCGGTGGAGGGACCGGTATTTGGGCACTGGTCTAGATGATGAAAAGGTGAGGCCGTGGCTAGGTTGCGGGCCAGGATGAGAACGGAGTGGCTGAGCTGAGTTAAGAGAGATACGTAGGAGAGAAGAGAGAAAAAATGTACCTGGGAGAAGGAGGCCTTTGTCTAAAGTTGGATAAATCTACTGTCTACCTTACTTTTGGTCTTCTGTACATCTAATTTGCAATTGAAGGGCAAAAGAAAATCGCAAGTGCCATAGCTTTTGTACGATACTCGTTTCAATGTCAAAACATTTTCAAAGATCGCTCGAGAACCATGTACGTAACAAATGATCACTTAAATTCCTTCAACAATAAATTCCGGCGATCAGTACTGCGTAATTTCTGTTAAGAAAAATTAATTTCAGCGTGGACAAAAGGACAGAGGTGAATGATGCCGCTTCATCTGAGAAGATGTTGCTGTACTGCTCGATCTTCCCAGCAAGCCATCATTGCTTCCATTGCGTTGGACAAGGACATGCTGTGGTGACTGCTCTTTAGGAGAACGAGCAAGAGCACCTAATGCGTTCGGAATTCCGTGGCAATGTGATATATATTTTCTGTTCTCTTCGGAACCTCAAAGAGAATCACGTGCATCTTAATGAGGACAGCTCAGTCATGTCCGAGTATCACTGGCAACGTTGTACTGGCGGCGTGGGGATGGAAGTCTCATGGAATTCAGTGCTTTTTATAGGAATCCTCGGTGTAATGAAAGACCAGCTGTGACGGAAGTGGAAGCTGACCACCACTCTGCTTTTAGGTGAAATGCCGGTGGCGACAGCATAACCTGTCACCGACCGACTGACTTCCAACCACACCACACCACCACCACATCCCCCTTCCGTCACTCTCCGCCACCTGTCCTCGCTTTAACAAAAGGCTGAGCATCCACACGTTGTGAATATTATACTTACGTGGGCACTTTTCCTTTCTTTCTCACAAGAGAACAATGTTAGAAAAATATTCATAATTTTCAAAAGAAATATGAGCGAGTGTTCGCATAAAGATGACCCACGAGAAATGACGCAACGTTTCCGAGATGATTCTACTTTAAAAAACAATACCCATTTCTTCTGAACTGAGATTTATAGCCTTAATTTTCATAAATCGTGATTGAATAAGTATTTTTACATCAAAAGAACTATTAGAAGAGCTTATGAAAATATGAAAGCCCCATCGGATATTACCAAACATTAGCAAAATAGTAGTCCGCTTCGACATCGTCCACCCTGCACAAATAATGATTGCACATAAACTAATGACATGATCGGACCACGAATAGCAAAGAGCTTAGAATAATAATAAAAAAAATCAAGGGTGGTGTTTTGCCCTTTTTACATTGAAAGTAAATTTTTATTTATTTTTCCACCCATCTAGGAGTGATCAACTTAGACCGCTTGAGTCGGGAACCACTCGGATCGGCTCGGAAATCGGACCGGACCGAAAGTGTCGGTCCGATTCCTAGTTCTTAAAAGTGGAACAAAAGTCCGGGCAGTCTGGTTTCTAGGAAGGCCAGATCGGATCGCTTATATTTTTTATTTTTAATAAAATTAAATATGTAAAAAGTAAAAAAGAAATCAATTTAAAATTGTAAAGTTTTAATCTTTTTCAAAATTCATGTTCCCAATCGGTCCATTATATTTTTTAGGACCCGGATCAAATTGTTCCGGTCCGGTCCAGAACTTAGGCAGCCCGGTTTCTAATTCCGGGGGTATTGCATCGCCCTAAACCATGTACACCCCTACACTATCCACCATCTTTTCTGGGAAAAACAATTGGAAACACAAAAGTGGGTCTTTGCGGTTCACGTATACCTAAACATAAAGCAATCGAATTACAAATTTACCCAAATTTACTTTCTTAATTTCCTATTATTTTCCCCCAATTTTTATCATTAAAAATTCCTAATGAATTAGGTGGGTGCTCTCCCTCCGGTGCCTTTCTTCTTGACGTCGATGGGAACGCTCCATGCTCACGGATTCATAGATCGTCTCGTCTCCTCCACATTTTCTCTGCATCTCCCTCGCCACCTCCCTCTCTCTCTCTCTCTCGCTCTCTCTCAAGCCAACGTAACCGCCACAACCTAACAAACCGCTTCCCCCCCTTCTCAGGCGGGAGGGACGCGCTCGCCCACGATGCCGCGTGGCCTCTTCTCCTGCTTCGGCAAGCCCCACGTCCACTCCTCCGCCGCCGCCCCCGTGGCGGCTGCTGCAGCGCAAGAGGATCAGAAGGGGGCGGTGCTGGTGGAGCTGTTCTCTTCCCAGGGGTGCGCCACCTCGCCGGAGGCGGAGCTGCTGCTGTCGAGGCTGGGGAGGGGGGACTTCGAGGTGGAGGCTCCGGTGGTGGTGCTGGCGCACCACGTGGACTACTGGGACTACATGGGGTGGAAGGACCCGTTCGGGTCGAGCCTGTCCACGGTGAGGCAGAAGGCCTATGTGGAGGCGCTGAGGCTGGACACCATGTTCACGCCGCAGGTGGTGGTCCAGGGTCGGTCCCAGTGCGTCGGCACCGACCAGGACGCCTTGCTCTCCGCCATCGGGTCCGCCTCTAGATTCCCTTCGCCGACGCTCCGGGTTCGTTTTTTTCAAGAATATGCTTGATATTCACTGTGTTATATATTTATTCAACTACTGTGTTATTGGCTATGAAGATATAGTAGTGATCGAGAGACAGAGTTTTCAATCAGCAGACTAGTACTAGTACTGTTAAGCGGTGGCAGATCGCCTAATCATTTTCGCTTCTGCTAGGATGGCTTTTCCTAGATTTGTGGAACGATACGTTGGATTTTCATTGGTTTGGGTCATTTCTAGACGTGGATTCATAGTCCAGAGAGCATTAGATATACCTTGGTTTCCGTTTCTCGAAGTATTTTTCTAATCACGATGTTCTCAGATCAGATCAATAGTCACCTGGAGACTTCTCAATGTTCAGCCTTAGATAAGTTCACGCTCAAATCAAACACCCATTCTCCGAACTCATGTGGGATAAGGCTAAGTTGATGTCGCTGTAGTTTTCCGCAGCACAGAGGTTGAGAATTCGGGATGGTGATTAATATGAAAAATTGTACGGGTGGTAAATTAATGTTGGAGGAGTAGGTTATTGCATCTACCCCCGAGAAAAAGATTCAGATGTGAATGATATCATGGTAGAAAGAAATTGCCGAAATCCTGAGAAGTTTGTGGTGTCATTCAATGAAACTTTGCAATTCCATGATATCAGAGTGAGTATTTCCGATCTGTTCTAAATCACTTTGCTCGCTTGGATGTGTTTTTGATGTGGTAATTGTTAGCCATGCTCAGTTATGTTGCTAATAATGCTTGAACTTTGGTAAATTGGTTTGGTTTTGATTGCCTTTTGATTTGTGTCTCCATTAGATGGGGAGGATTGTCTGCCAAAACTAGTGAAGCTTGTAGATTAATTTTTGCTCAGTCCTCAACGAAACATACCATATAGATCTGAAAGGGACCAATGAACACGGCACAGATCTGGAGGCAACACTGAGGTTGAAAAGCAGAGGTACAGAAGGGAAACGATAAAATAAAATAAAATAAGGATAAAAAGACGGTTCAACAGAAATAAGATAGGTAGGTGGGAGAGATCCACTTCATCAGCTGCAGAACCGGATTCAATTCCTTATCCTTTTCCCAAACATGAAGGAAAGTCATATACAGCCTGTCGGTTGATGTCCTCGTTCATATACACTTGCACATGTTTAATGTACCAAACGAAATAATCAATTGCTAATTTCCATTGTTGGAAGTTATGGTGCGCATGAAACACCCGGATATATTCTATGACTATGATAACATCTGATATCCAGTCTCTCCTAATTGATGTTCTAGTGAAGAGTGGAATCCATGTAAATGTTTGAAATTTCAAGAAATGTACTTAGTAGTATGAAGGAAGTTCTCTATACATCTTGAAAGGTAGGTCCTGGTAAATCACGGCTCTTGCCTAATTTTGTAATATCTTCTGGTGATACTGAGAGAGTTTAATTCAATTCAGCTGCCATTTCTCGTCAAATCAAGAAACCAGAGAAATGTTAACTTTAGTCTGAGAATTTCAGGGTCCTGGAATGATATGATTACCTTTCTTTTACTTTAAATACTGGATTAGCAATCCCGACTAAGTCAAGATGCATATGCACATACACAGGCAAATTTCCAGAGTCTGGCACCGGATTCTTTACAAGTGTCGCTATCCGGAGCATTGAGGATGAAGCTGGAAGGCCAAGCTAATGTGATGGTGGCTCTATACGAGAATGGATTGCTGACCGACTGCTTGAAGGGAGAAAATAAAGGGCGGGTCTTATCTAACGATTTCGTCGTAAGGAAGCTTGAGAAACTGTGTACTGTCAGGGATATTTCAGCAAAGAAGACGGTGTCTGGAACTGTTAATTTCCCATTGTGGGAAGGTTTCAAAAGCAGCAAATGTGGGATTGCGGTCTTTGTTCAGAACAGTGCTCACCAGATCTTCGGATCGCAGAATATCCTGCTGCCAGATAATATGTGAAAGCGAGACGACATCTTTCATTCTTTGTCGAAGCATCAGAGCCTCGATTTCTGACCATTAATGTACAGGGCGTGTGGTGGTTGAGCACCAAGGTTTTCTGTTTTTTATGCTCTGTTGTTTTCGGCTGCTGTTTGGACTTTCTTTTGTAATCAATTCATTTAGGAGATAGAGCATATCTGACTTTCTTTCTCGAACCATATGAATTCTAAGTGGAGGATCTTGAGATTCTTCAGTGTTTGGAACTCAATACATTGTGTGATTGCACCGTCTCTCTTAGTGTTCTGTCATCAGGATTTGAAAAGCCTGCTAGTATAGTATGGAACAGATTGTCGAGGAAACTTAACTGTGGTATACTGTCGTATCTTATTCTATCTCCTCCACTAATGAATTGTTCAAGCTGGACTTATCCATCATCCGTTAAATTATTATCGGTTGATCATGATTGTGCAGAAACGCACCCGCATTGAGTCGAATTAGTTAAAGGATCTAACAAAGTAAGTTGGATGAATTGGGGTGTCTTGAGTTGAGTGAGCATCCCCTGTAAGCCTGATACTGCTAGGCAGGAATATCAAAGAAGAAATACTTCCCACGTTTGTACTTTCAGTCTAATTACACTCCTCAATCAAAAATAAAGGAAGCGACTCAACAGGGTGCCCAAGAACTCAAGTACAAGACTTTTCTGAAGGACTCCTCAGATTGCCTCAGTTTCTCTTCACCGACTGCCTCATTAACCGCAGAGGAAGCAGGAGAAGCGAGCTTCCTGGCCTGAGAATAAGATCCGAGATTGGTCTTGGCGTGCTGGTGGAGTGACCGGAGAACATGGTTCCACCTGCAGAAGCCATGGTCCTTGAGCGCTTCCACAGCCCCGATGCTGGCCGCAACGATCCAAGCTCTGCTTGCCGAACTCATCGTCTCTGCTCCTTTCTTGGTGGCGACGGCTGAACGAAGATGCGGTGTACAGATACGGGTGTAGTAGTGGTGTGCTTTGGGGGGGTTGAATTCCAATGGTGTTGGGAGAAGGGAGTGGAGGGTGTTGGTTAATAATATAGGGAGGAGAGGAGGGGTTGTTGGGTGGTGGGCGATGGCGACTGATGACGGAGTGGGACCTGAGAAGAAGCAGGGAATGGCTTTAACACGAAAACAAGAGGCAGACGTTACCAGGGACTTGGGAGGTTCGCCCACTGTTTGGGTTTGGCAGACTACAAAAACCACAGGCTTGCCAATTCCAGGCAGCTCCCTGGATCCACACCCTTTGGAAGAGAGAGACTTTTAGTCAACGCGAACATGATTGGGTAAAGTTTACCACCACGTGAGAATTTCTGCCTAAACAACTCGACCGCGTCTCTCTTTTTTAAGAGTTCATTTGACTTGTTAGTCTCAATCCATTGTAACTTTCCCCTAAAAACAGGAGAAGGAAAATAGCGGGCGCGGATCGTTTTCCTTTGCTATATTCTATTCCATTCTTAGTTAACAAGCGCTTCTTAGATCTCGTATGAGAAATGGGCCCCGCGTCCAAAAATGACTATTTTCACTTCTAATTGATGTTGTTACAGATAATTTCGTGAATTTATGATATAAAGGTTTTCTTTGAGCTTTCGAGATGTAAATGATTCGCTAATAAGGTATAACATTACAACTTTCAAGACGAATTAATCTCTAAAGAGATTACTCCTACGCAAACAATATCATAGTAATATTATTAAAGATACATGCAATTCACTGATGAGAAGGAAACTCACGTTACTCTCAAGAAGAATTACTTCCTCTAATGTACTAATCGATTGTTCTTAACTAACTTACTCTTTGAAGGTGAGCTACTCCTCTTATAAACGAAACAAGTATGCTATTTTTTACTAGATATTAAGTACATTAATACAGGAAAGTACCAATTGCCGAGTGGTGACTTACCACCAACTATAAGAAGGATATTATTACACAATAATCATATAAGTCACCGTAATCTTGATTAATACTATAACCAGCACTTTCTAGAAAAGTTTAGCTATATAAATTCGTAACATGAGAATGCTTAGGCTCAGTAATTTCCTTAAAAGTATAGTAAACATACTCAAATTATCATAACCGATAGAACTATACTCGATAATCAACCTATTTTGGAGATAAAATAGGATTTTGGACAAGATTTTGACTACCTCAACCGCTGTCGAAATATTCGATTTGAAGCACTACCGGAACACCGACTACCCATTAGATAAACCCATCATGGCAGCCTCGCCAAGTGCAAGTGGAGAAGTGCCTGTTAATTGTTCTAAAGTTCTGACAAATTGGTTAGATTTCTTGTAGCCTAATTGCACTTCTTGTTAGTAACATTTTATAAAAAAAAGAAGAAAAAGAAGAAAGAAACCGGAACAATGCCTTATACTTCGAGATTTTTAGGATACTAACACTACTAATTTTCTATTAATATTATGACTTTTCTCAAGTAGTCATAACCGATAGCTCATTATGAGTAATTAAATTTCCTTCATCGATAGTAACTTCTTTCATATTTCTTAGCTTGAGAAGGGAATCGCGTCGGTAATTATTTACAACATTATAATTTTCCTCCATAGATCATAACTTATGATTACTCTTCTTAGTAATTATACATATAATAACGGTAATTTAGCTGACGTTGTCGTCATTTCGACTGCATCTATAGTTAGAACTTTCCTTTTCCTCGTGATAATTTAGTTTTAAAGTTCGTAAAGTTCGATATTAAGAGAACGCTATTACTTTAATCCTTAACTAAGGAGATAGCAGCGACCCTTAAATTGTCAGGAGAGACATAAACTTTTAATTAGGAAAAGCCCCAATGTGTTGCCGCTTTGATAGATAATTGGACACATTCCAAGAAATGATCCGACGGACGAGATACTTTGGGTTCATATGAACGGGCCAAATTGTATAGGTTGCAGGTCCAACATGCCGCCTTGCTGGACACGATCTATGAATCATCTACGATTTGTCGAAAATGGATTGATCTGTGCATCTTTCCCGTTCAAGAAAGGATAACATTTTTAACATTTGGTTTGCTCTAATTCCATCGAAAAAGAGATTTACTTTTATCTTATAGAAATGAATCTTGGGTAAACAAATTCTGATCGAGTATAGCAACCCCAGAATATGTTTCACAACATCTGATAATTTCAGTTTCTCTGAATCACAACCTCATCATCAGCAAACGTCATAAGCCAGCAGAATCAAAGGCAAGATATTAATAATCAGGCTTCTCTAATTGAAGATTCCCAAACTTCTCCACCACGATCTACCAAAGAACCCAGAAACCCAAATAGTCATTGCCAGCATTTTAGCAATTCAAGAATGCAAATCTGTCCCTCTCTCCCTGTCTCTCTCTACTGCAATTTATGAGAGTCCCCATTTCCTAAAACCTGGTACACTCAGGGCCAAAGGAATTGAGATGCATGATCTTGCCGTGGGACTCCTCCAGGCGCTTCAAGCCCCTGGCCACGGCCGTAGAAGAAGGGGTGGAGAGCTTCTTGGCCTGAGCGAAGGACCTGAGGTTGCTCTTCACGTGCTGGTGGACCGACCTGATGGGGTAGTTCCACCTCGCGAAGCCCTGGTCTTTCAGTGCCTCCACGGCCGCTATGCTCGCCGCCACGATCCACGCTCTGCCCGCCGAATTCATCTTCACTTCGATTCCTCCAGAGAGAGAGGGGGGGCCAAAGAAACAAGAAGTGGAGGTTCCCTCTTTTGTGGGGTTGGACGTCAAAGAACGGTGATGGGAAGAAGAATCGGAGAGGTTGCTGAAGGAGGGTGGGTCTTGCTATGGAGCCTTGTCTAGGATCTTGGAAAGGGTGCTCGTTTAATATATAGGAGAGAGAGTGAGAGAGAGAGAGAGAGAGAGAGAGACGTTTGGAGTGTTTCACGAGGAGGGGCCCTCTTTCCGAATAAGAAAACCAGAGGCACTAATCACCAGGCAGTAATCAAGGGAAAGAGCCGTGGGTTTTGGGCTTTTCCTTCTGGTTTGTGCCCAAATCAGGCTGCTGGCCTCAGGAGTGGAACCAATTAGCTGTCCCTGGTTGACGCGTCGATGGGCATTAAAGCAGGGACTCGGAAAAAGAAGAGGGCAAAAGGAAAAAGGTTTTGGTCTTCCTGATGAGAGAATCTTAGATTGAAAGAGACCATCAATATAAACATATTTGTATTATTATTATTATTATTATGTGATTGTAACTTATTAATTAGAGTCTCCAGAGGAAGATAGGATCCTTAGGAGAAAATCACTTCTGAATTAATTGATTTTGTTGTTATATTTCCTACTTTTTTCATGATATAGAATGTGTGGTGGATCGTTGGGTGCAGTCTAACTTCGTTCTTGTAGCAACTCTACATTATTCAACTCTTTCATTTGTTTTTCCCCTTTTGATGTTTTATACTTTCACCACTTTTCTAGCAAAGTCCTTGTAATTACAAATATCTAATCAAGTTCTCTTGCTATCAAGGATTTTCTAATCAAGCTCCCCCAACACCAAATCAGGCCTGAATTCAACTGGTGTAGCCTCGGAGCATGTCGCACATGAAGTTTCTCTGGCGTGGACGTTCACGTTGCTAAATTTTATTCCCATCTTTTGTTGTGTAAATTTCTCTGTGATGGTGTCCATGTCGTGTCCACCCTGACCAATTTTGTTCACACTGTACATTGGCATCGCAGGCGACCACGCTAGTTGGAATCGGTCGAATTTGGTGCCGAATAGACTTTGATCAGAAAATTTGTTGAATTCGGAAAAGTGAAAGCATAGGATGGGAAGTAGAATTTCTCCGAATCTCATGACTAATTCCAGAAAAGCAATAATTGATAAGGCTGGCCGGACTATCTTGTTGTCTCGAGCCTTGGTTATTTGAACCTTCGGGCTTGGAAGGGCTGAGGAGGAGGAGGCTACTAGCTCAATGTTTAATTCGTAAAAGGTTTGGTCAACGGTGACTTTCTTTCAAATCAATTAAGCACCGCAATTAATCACATACTAAGCCCATGAACTCACGTTCCGAGCACTTCTTTAATTAATTGATCAACGTCCTCTTCCTAAAACCTGACCTTTTCAAAACTGTTGATCAGACTATGTAAGTATGTGCTTGATGTTTAAAGCATGTTCTTTTTAGATAAAGATAAGTGCATTGGAGATCCTTGTCGATAAAGATAAGTGTATTAATAGTCCTAGAACCTATTATTAAAGTATAATTAAATCATAAAACTTTTAAAAAGTATAATTAAATCTTAAAAATTATTAAATTGATCCAATCAACTCATTTTATTGACTACCTTTTTTGAAAATTTTAAATTCCGATTGCGCTCGTGTAAAAATTTAAGACCTAATATGTACTTTTTAAAAGTTTTAAGACTCAATCTCACTTCCTAACAAATTTAAAAATTCATGAACTTTTTAAAAGTCTTACACCCTAAGCATTGTTCGACTATTGAAGAGAGAGACTCTGATAATATCAGCATGAAACCCGATTGAGATCTTTGATGTCCGCATGCTTGATCTATGGATGATATAGGGAGGGACCTAGGATAGAAGCCTAAAGCAATCTTCGGTTTGCGTAATTGATCTATGGACGATATAGGAATGAATCTAGGATGGAAGACTAGAGCAATCTTTGGTTGGCGCACTCATCAGGCTCTACCATGACTAAAACTAGATGGAACACATCAGGCAAGTTAACTGGGGGGAAAATGGCCGGCTTTTGCCAAAGTAGTCTAGGGGGAACCATCGCGCGGTGGCATGAGACAGACACGAATGGTTGATTCGTCACAGTGATTCCCACGCCTTCCGATCTTTGCAATGTTAAGACAGCCAAGAGGACAAGCGAGCAGAGAATGTCCCGGTTTGATCAGTATTGTTACTACGGTACCTTCTAGCGCTAGACTATTAAGAATAGAACTCCTGTTAAACAGTTACGTGAGAAAATATGGTAAACTTTCAGTGCACGGACTTTTCTGTAGCATACTTGCAAGAATATCAAGTCTGCTCGAAATCCAGTGCTTCAGCTATGCATTAAAGCTCATGCACGTACGTTGCCTTTAGTTCGATGGTCAGATGTAAAATCTAATCCAGTGGCAGGTTCTGCCGCAACACTTCCTCCATTGGACAGGATTCAGTCGGACAGAACAGGTTCCAGTGGTATCAATTCTCGAAGTTATTTTAGAGGCTCAAGCGCATCAAATAACATACCGGCAATAATATAAACTCTGTCGGCCTTTACACCTTCTCTTCTTTTCCCACTTTCATGAGCATTTCTTCAATCATATTGCCTCCTGCATTCAGCTAACTAATGGGTGAAGAAGGTCCATGTATACTTTTAGACCGGCAAAATGGAAGGGCGAGCATTTTTGCTTGACCCGCATGGGAAATCTCCACAGTGATACTTCCATCGTCAACTGGCAAAGGTTGTCTCCAGGGTTCCCCATCAATTCTCATGTAGGTGTGATCTGCTGCTCCTTTTTTGAACTCTAAACGAACTCCACTTGTCTACAGGGAGGAACAAGAATTACAGAGGAAAAAAAATGAGGCACATCCACTCAAATACAGCTTCGCCTAGTCCAGCATGTGAGAGCTTCCCCAGGCAGTCAATCAATGTTGAATTAGTTTGTGTAATCGGAAAATGTATATGAATTACTACCTGTGCAAGGCGAGTCCCATGTCCCTTCGGTAGTAGTAATATTAGTCCATGCCAAGCATCTCTAAAGCCAACGATCTCAATTAGACCATCATCAACACAAGGAGGTGTCAGGTTTCTCTACAAGTTCAGGCCACAAAAAGTAGTCTTTCTATAAGAATTAGTAAATCCAGAGCATAGACTGCATTGCAAATGAAATTTCAGCGAGTCATACTACAAAGTAATAAGGACAGCCATAAGATGAAAACCAACTTCACGTGATTTCTTAGAGTCTGGCGTTCCCCAAGGATCAAGTCCACCAGAAAAGCTGGGCAAGTTGAGGCACACAATCGACCGGATACTGCAATTTACATGGTAATACACAATTGTGTAAGGATATAATGACACACTAGAAGTCCAGAAATAATTTATAAAATTCACTTGGACTGAAAAATGAGTACAAGCTCCTATGGGTGCGTGTCAAGTGCATTTTAGGCAGGTGCACACTTCCATGCTACAGGTAGGTAGAGAGGAATAACCTGCGAGGTACATAGAGATCCTCCCACTGACCTTGTCTTCTCATTATCCTAACTTTTGCCAGCTGTGCTATGTTCCTATATAAAATTAAATTATAGTGAATGGCATTGGCAGTAACTAACAAAGGGGAGGAGAGAAATCAGATAAGTAGATAAATAGGGCCAAGAAGTCATACAATACAAATTCACAGAAGTACTGGCAGTTAAGGTATGGCCACGATCATAAGAGCAATTTAAACAATTTTAATGTCAACAAACAGAGTTGAAGTTTATTAGTAAATAAATAGTAGCCATGGTTTTCCAAAAGCAGGTAGATGCATGATATGATTGCATGATTCCACCTAGCTAGAATTGTGGTTTAGTAAGCAAACATAAGGCCTAGCTAGAGTTATAGTTCAGTGAGCAAACGTAAAGCTAAGTTCCAGGCAAGACAACAGCATCTTCAATAGATACATGCCTCAACATTACAACCTCAGATATTGACCACTAATAACAGAACACTATACTTTAATTGAACGACAAAACATCTAGCGCTTTCAATCATTTAAAACAATCTTGACTCACTGAAGGAAGTACCCTCATTTTTTTTATAATGCCATCTGGCAGGTGTTTATCTTGAACTTCAATCTTAATCACTCAAAAAACGATAGCAAAAGGGAAATGCAAGCAGACACGTAATATGAAACTGTAAAGCATCACCACATAAACTAATCAAAAGACTCACCGTGAAGAAGGGTGAAAACAAGATGTGCAAAACCATCCTTGAGTACATCCAAGCTTTAAATAATTGCTCTGACAAGCCAAAAACAGAAGCAGTTGGCAGTAATTCTCACCATTTGCTCATTGAGATCAAGAGCAAAAAAATAACCTAAAACTTGTCTCAAATGCATTCAGATTGAAACATTCTAGCTTCAAGGCCTTGTCTGTTAACGATAAACTCCTCGTTGATGCATAGTGGACCTTTTGAAGACACCATCAAAAGTGATTACAGGTGAAAATAAATCATTATTTCTCAATGATACCAAGTTAAATTGGAAAGGGTATCCGAATCAGTAGTTGGACTGATGTATACTTCAAATATATTTGTAGAAACTAAAACTCCAAACGAAGGGAGTTCTCCTATGTAATTTCAATCAGTAACGGTGGCAACTGGTAGGTGACATTTGATCACCAATTTGCCAAAGTACGTGAAATTGGACAATAGGATTGCTAAAGTCTAGAGTTACTTTCCAAACTAAATGCTTTCTAGTCCTTGATCTTGACTAATAAAAAGCATTGCCTTCATCATTACCTCAATCATATGTCATAATTTTCGGTTAGAGTAACAATATTGAAAAGATCATAAGGAGAAGGAAACCAACAGCCATATAAAATAACTGGGGTCAAATAGTAGGTGTAGTGCGAGACTGAAACAAAATTGAATTCATTACACCATATGGAGTAAAAGGCAGTGCATCGAAAGTTGAAAGCTAGCTTTGAAAATGGCCAATAGAGCAGTAAGGTGGAGCAAGCCACGTGGTTTCATTATAAATACCATATATGCACTTTCTACAGGTGTATCTTGAATATATGGATTGCTAGAACAGGAAGGCTTCACTAAGAAAATGACGACATGTTTTATCTTTTTTCAGCTGCTTTCAACAAATATTCGTCTCAAGAATTGCGTCTCAGGCTCTAATGAAAAATGTACAATCACCTCCAACTGCCTTGAGACAATCAAATCTTAAATCTAAAAAGAATCACTGTGACCTTTAAAGTTCTCAAGATGAGAATTGGTCCATCAAAAAGAAAAAAGTGCAACATACCAGAAGATTTTGCATGCAAGACAAACGGTGTAGTAATAAGTGAGAAGAGTACTTGATTAACTAACTGGTTCTTAAACTTCTCGGGGTGTGACTTCCGGTTTGAGTGAAATGCATACGATACTTGTGCATCCATTCCTGACAAGAACAATTAATTGCTGAAGAGATGAGTAGCTACGTTCGTCTTTTACTAATTCCATCATATGGGCAGCAATCTCACTTGAGGCCTCGAATGAGTGCTGGCATTTCAGTTTTAGCTATCGAAGAACTATAAGTAATTGATCTAATTCTCTTTCTTACCCATGCTGAAGTAGTTCCAAAATCTTCCACTAAATGTGTGGAACCCATCCTGATAATCATCAGTGGAATATCAGCAAGTAAATAGCAGCGAATTCTCCAAATGAATCCAGAAGAGCAGGATATATAGATTAGGCAAGCAGAGAAGCAGTTATAAGATACTGCCAATTGACTACAGCTGTTAAATGTCTAAATCCGAAAGATAGTAATAACTTAGCCGGTTGAGTTAACAGTTTCATGAAGGCAGAAGCTGTCCCACTTTAAGCAACTCATTCAGTTCATACTCTTTTGGCTAGCAAACTCATTGGATCAAGGTATCAAAAATCTCGTTTGACCTCTGTTACTTTGAGACTGTCACTCAGCACCTTGTGTAAAAATTACACATCAGTGGAATTTTGGCAGCCAAAACATGTCTACACACCTCTGTTTTCATCTTGTTCGCAGTAAGTTAAGTTTAGCAAGAAATGCTGCTTGATGCAATCAATAATAGAGTCAAGTTGCATCGGTAATTCAGCGATAAAAATTCACAGTCCAGAACGGTACGTTATGCAGAATTCTTCTTTACAAAAGCAAATTCACTCCCTATATGCTACTATAGATTTAACAGGTGGAAACTTCTAATATCATTTACACTCTGCATCATCAATTAAGAAGTAGGATAGCTTATGGTTTAGCTAGAAACTTGCCATATATAACGTTTCTGGCTCAAAGACCTGTTGAAATGCATTCAATGAATTGGTTTGTCCACTTGGTGCAATTGGGTCACGTGAGCCTTCCTTTAGAGCCCTCATTCGCATGACCAAAAGCCAACTGAAATTTAGTGAAATGCAGTATTAGCATACTGCAGTTCTGAGGATGTGCCAAGTGGCAACCTCTAAATATTGATTTTATGTTCTGACCAAGCAAAAAGTCCCTCAGGAAAGTTCAAAGGGAAAGAAAACAGACAAACTTTCTGTGAACTTCATTTCTCAGGTTCATGAATCTGTTAATAGGCTCTCCACTTACACAACTGAAAAGTTCAACGCAATGTGGCTCGACTTTTTGCTTTAAGATGTGAAATATTGCCCAATTGAGACTTTACAGGATGACCGGGCATACTGCATAAACATATTAAACATGGCTCAAGAAGTAAGAAGCAAGGGACTCCAAAGTCACTACAAAGCTAAAACAGCAGGACAAGAGACTCGACGTCCCAATATTTCAGCCACTCTAGGAAAAAGTGATACGGATAGTGTTGTCAGATGAGATTGCCCAAATACATCCACTGTTATTGTTCTCTAGTAAGTCAAATAGAATCCACGTCTTATATATATACATATATAAAAGCTCAAAACTTTTACCCATCTATATTCATCTCTTCTGCATTCTTCACTTGATTTAGGAATGACATCACAGATTGCCTATCTATCCCTGGATTTTTCTTTCCCTGTAAATTAGAAAATCGAATGTCATAAATTCTCAAGAGTCACAAGTCCTACAAGAACACTAGAAGAAGTCACAGTTTTTTCGGTGGCCAAAAACGAAAGGAAAATTCAGCGGGGATCTCTCAAGCAAATAGGTAGGCATTTTGTGCAAACCCTGTTAAAGCGAATGAAGATGATGAATTTTCAGGTCATATCCAAATAATGCAATTCCAAATGAGTTCACAAGTGAAAGCAAGGAAAGACAGAGAAGCATGCCCATTCCTACACTCTAATACTATGTATTGAAAGCTAGAGAAAGCGTGGGTAAGAAATTTGAGGAGAAAATTTTAAATCCCCCTCCCTCCCTCTCGCATGAACAAAAGCTCTACCAGTTATCACCGCAATTCTCTTCCCCTCTGGTTTCTTTAGCTTTTCAAAAAGAGCTTAAAAGAAAGTTAAGCATTATATCCAGATAAATGAAAGCAGACATTTATTTCTGAGGCTTGAAAAGAAAGACATCTCAAGACTAGGAAGTCCATCTACTTGCTCCAAGAATACTGATTATGAAGTCCTACCCAGCCAAAGGAAAATGGAAGGTTATTTCCGGTTCCAAGAGGCACAGTAGCAACTGGAGGTGGTTGAGATAATTTGAGATCAGAAACTACCCCAAGAAGCCAGTTAGCTGTGCCGTCCCCACCTGCAACCTAGAGCAACAAAACAAAGAACAACTATCATCTAAAGGCACGCATGCAGAAAGGAGAAGGTACAACAAACAAAGAAGAACTATCATCTAAAGGCAAACATGCAGAAAGGAGAATGTACATGATGCTTCTGCTTGAGGGAACATAACATATCTTTGTGCAATGTGCTCAAAACCGAACAAGTGACTTACAATTAGTTTCAGTCTTTTCTGGATTTCACTAGCCAAAGGATCACCATCCTTTTTCAGAATCTCTAGATTTTCATAAAGCTGTAGTAGCACCTCTCCAGGAGCTGTCTCTCCCAAATCAAAAACCTGATAAACCATGCACATCCCACATGACCACGAGGAAATAAGTAAATTCAGTTAAACAAGAGCGTAGATGGTCTCGGAATCGACTCTCTTCTGTAAATAGTAATATAAGCTATCATTCCCTGTCTCCTAATAGATTTCTTGTTCCATTGATTTTTGAATGGATATATCTCAACACAGCTTATCGTTAACTGAGTAAAATCAAGTAATGCAGAGCCTTTTTCAATTATCTTTCCGTGACCCTCTTTGGAGCTATTTTTCACGATTCTGATTTACTTATCTTCCAGAGTAACTTGATGTAACTCGTGCAATATTATGATCTAAAGCAGGATTCGATGAGCACAACTTCGACTTCATTGTGCTTCATCTAGTCTCACTAACGATGAAGTGGAAAAATGACGCTATTGAATTTAGCCATAAAGAAGGTACGCCAGATTACCTGATTTTCATTAAGGAGAGTCCTACAGGTGATAATAAGATCTCTACCTCGCAGGCCGCCACTTTTGGAGTTAACAAACACTATGACCGGACAAGCAGGCAAATGGGACAAATCCCCGAGACTTTCTGATCCGTGTCCTAGGATGTAATCTGGTATGTGAAAGTCCCTCAAGATACCGTCTGAATCGAGGTCACCCATGACAAACTTCCAGCTGCAGGTGGCGAACGATGAACGATCGAATTCCAAGTTCAGAACAGCAGAAAAGAGACAACTGACGATAATGACGAGCGAATATAAAAGCAATTAGTCTGATCCCAAAATAGAACTCATCCGAACTGACATGCACCAACAGTAGAGAGACGATCAATGCTTTCGCGCAACAGTATCGACACCAAACCAAAACTACGACGGGGCACGGAATCGCAACGTCGCGAATTGTCCAGGCATTCCCCGCGTTAGTCCCTGTAGAAAAATAAAAAGCGCAAATTCTACGAACAGGCGCTAGTGCAACATCGGGAGCGCGAGAGACGGGCAATGATCCGACTCGATGGAAACACTACGGAACGGCGACGTCGAGGCCGAGCGAGAGATGCTTTACCTGGGAGCCAAGGATACTCCGAGCGAGCGGGCTGGAGAAGATGCTCTCGGATGTCACGTCACGCAGCTTGATCAGTACTGAAATGTCGTCATCGAGACCACCATTGTCAGCTACGATTGAATCCTACGAGAAGCTCGTAGCTAAAGCTAGTCCAGTCGCCAGAGAGCGAGAGAGAATGGCAATTGCTTGCTGACATCGCTTAGCTTCGCTTGGACTGCGCAAACAGCGACAGGAGATCGAGGTGTGCCACGTAACGCCCCCACGCGGCAGCTCGTGCCTTGCTCGCTCGTGAATACGATAGGAACTTAGCTCCCCACTTGGAGCACCACCCATAGATTTACTCGGATGCAAATCTAATTATTGAATGTCTTTTTTTTTCCTGAAAATTGTGAGTAAAGTTCTAATATAATTGGTCCGACCAATGTTAGTCCAGAATTATTAGCGTGGTGGTCTAATTTTTATTATTTTACATGGCCCGTTATCATGTTAGTGATTTTTTGACAAAAATTAATCGAGATGATTATATTGGAATTTCTTATAAATGCTTAAGACAAAATCGATAAAATTGACAAATTTATGATTGAATTTGTATAAATATGATATGTGTAGATTTAATTATAAGGGTTGCACCAATTGAATAACTGTTAATTATTATATTTCTTTGATAGATCAAAAGTTGGTAATTGTTAAAGTTGCTAAAAGTTGAATAACTCTTAGTTGCTAAAAGTTGATAATTGTTACAAGAAAAAAAATCAGGTGAGAATCATCATTTAATCTAAAGTTGGTACTCTTTTCCAAGAAAAAAAAGTTTTGGTCAACATTATTATTCGACCTAAAATTGATTTTTTAAAAGATAAAATAAAGTTGGAGCCATATTTGTCATTTGATCTAAATTTTATATGCCTTTTTTTGTGGGAATTAGCTCTAGATAAAAAGGTAAGATGCAAAATTTAGATTAAATTAGATAATTTAGAAGCGTCGATGCACTTATTTTTATTTTTTACATGAAAAGACCAGGTGACATTACTGATATGCTAATATCTGGCGTTGGATTTGGTGATATGATCTCATTCAGGTTTGATTAAACGGGTACAAGTGCTCCGGGTTGAACCGGGTCCTGGAGTCCAACCAAAACCCGGTTCGCCCACATTTCAACCCGTTGACTTCGGACAATAGTCAACGCCAGCAAAGGCGCTGGCGATAGCACTTTCGTTTTCTCTCTTTTGCTTTGCCCGCTCTATACGTTTGCTCGCCTGTAATAAAATCGCCATTTCCAAACCCGTCATCCTCTCTTCGGACGACGAAGAAGGCGACGGCGACAATGGTCGCAAAATTCTTGCTTAAACCCTATCACCGCCTGTCCTTCCCCCTTTTACCGTCCACAGTCCTCCTCTCTCCTCGCTCTAATCCCAGCTCAGTCCTCTTCACAGTCACCTCGCGCGCTGCCGCCGCCATCTCTCAACTCCACGCCGCCGGATCACCTCTCCCCTATGGACCTTCGCTCCAAAAGGGAACCATGCCCTCGCAGTCCTTCAAAGACTTTGATCAGGAGGGAGGATGCGAAGATCCGCTCGAGGAAGAGAGCTTCGCTCGGGTTTTCACAATTTCCGCTCTGCGAGTGCCGTCCAGGGACTGCTTCGCCCTCGAGAGCCGCCTCCGTGGGCACCTCCTCAACTGGCCTCGCGTCTGCAATGTTGCCCGGGTTCCAGGCGACGAAGTCGAAGCAGATGTCGCCCAGCTCATCGGGAGTCGAAACGGCCGGGAATCCGGTGAGGGAGAGGGTCTTGAGACACTAGAAAGGAGAATTTATGGGAAAGCCGAGGGTGATGGTGAGCGTTTGAGTGGTGTTCTGTACAGGGAGAGGCTTGCGAAGACGTTCAATTCACATGGTTTCGTGAATTTTAGGAACTTGGCCAAGATTTCACGTCCGAAGAAGAGGAAGAAAAGGGAGGCTAATGATAACAGAGAAGGCGGTTTTAAGCGGAACAAATTTTCTGTGGTGGAGGTGATTGAAGATGAAGAAAGGGAAGGAGAGGATTTGAGGGGGTTGTTGGGGGATGAATTTAAGGGGAGAACGTGGAGGGGTTCGACGAGATTGTTGCTTCTAGATGACAGGTATGCCGGAAAATGCTTAGAGGATTTGCCTGAAGCTATCAAGGTGGGTTCTTTTTGGTGCTTAAGAGACTTGAAGTCAGTTGAGGTTGTTTAGTTTCTTATTTGTTTTTCTCCCTTCGTAATGAAAACATCTTGCATTGTTATGCCAGGCCGTGTTGAAAGAAGACGAAAGAGATGGCACCAGCTCGATCGAGCTCGTGTCATGCACGCTGACTTTGTTCTATGATTACTGGTCGATGAATGAGGTGATTATACGAACACCGTTGCAAGTTCCTGTTTTTGCAAGCAGTAAGGCTATATAGCACTTCTTTGTCTTAGCCATCAGTTGGATGCTTGTTTTCTTATGTAAGAACAGGCTTTTATTTCGATTATGTTATTTGATTAATACATGCTATCAGCTCATTATTATTAAAAAGCTGGAGGACTTACAGTATAAGTACTTTGAATTGTTTTTTCCTCTCATTCTATGTTCATTATGCAGATTTTGGAGGCCTTGCTACCTAAGGGGATGGTTGTTCCTTCGGCGTTTGAAACTGTAGGACATATTGCACATTTGAATTTGAGAGAAGAACATTTACCATACAAGAAGCTCATAGCAAAGGTGTTTACTGTTCGGTCTTGGATATTAAGGATACTATGAGTTAATTTTTATGATATATCATAATATTATCTTATTCTCTTTCAGGTTGTTTTTGATAAAAACCAGCCAAAGATTCAAACAGTTGTGAATAAGATGGACGTGATTCATAATGATTATAGGACGATGCAGCTTGAGGTTTTGGCGGGAAACCATTCCTTAGTGACTACTGTTGTTGAAAATGGGTTGAGATTCAGTGTTGATCTTGCAACTGTGTATGTTCTCATAGCCTTTTTAAGTCGTTTGTTCAGATCAAGTTTCAGAAGTTGAATGTCTGATAAATTCAATAACAGCTACTTCTAAGTGAGGTTTCAACAACCTTCACCAATTAAAATTACATGAAAATATTGAGAAGCTCCATCTTGTGTCCCAGCAATATGACTAGTACTTTTGTCTCCTTCAATGTAGATAAACTGCTAGCTTCCATGCAACAACAATATTTCTGCATCTGCCATGAATTTCAGTTTCATTCTGGCACTGGGGGACATTATCTTTTCCTATCTCATGCAGTTACTGGAATTCAAGGCTAGCAACTGAAAGGCAGAGACTTTTGAGTGGCTTCACCCGCAATGATGTTGTCTGTATGTTCTTTTTTCAGTTGCATTTCTGGTTGTTAATCTTTGTAACGTTAGACTTGAGTCTACTGGGTAAAGATAGCTCAGACGTAACCATAATTTTGGTGTGTATTATCTGGTTACTAACCCAAAGTATTTAATTGTCACTTCTATTGTCAATGCTGAAAATTCGTATAAAGGAAGATATTATAGAAAATCTGAAGCAGTTATAACTAATGAGTGGGTGGAAGATTTATCAAGCAGTGAGAGTACAGTACCGTGATTTCCTTGATGTAATTATGTGATGCTATTTCTTATTATCTGTCTGAGCTCCTTCATCCCACTGTTCTGATTCTGACTAATGACTGAAATGTTCGGGGCTTGTTTGTTAAGAACTAAGTTTAATTTCAACATACCTTTTCTTTCCTGCAAAATTTAGAATATAATAGAAATTTGAAAAAATTATGAAAAGAATATATGTGAAGCTTATGTGTCAATTTTTGTATATTGTGAAAGTGTCATGTGTTTGGGGCTTTAAAAAAAACTTAGTGTTTCCGCTGCAAGATTTAGATCAAACAAAAAGTAACAGTCTAACTAGACGTGTTTATTAATCACCACAATTAATCTTGCCTGAAAAAGGAACAGTTTATTTATCTGTAGATAATTGGTTGAGAAGGTCGGAAGTTGCCTGCAGCAAGGAAAATGTACTATTGCAAAAGCTTGTCACTAATGGATTGCGAGTTGCACTTTCATTATGGATTAGGGCAATGCATCTTCTAGGTTCTACTATGCCTTGTTGACTACATAAGTATCTGATATCTCAACTATAGTTTAATTAGACAATTATTGAAACCAGAGTGTGAGTCCTTCAAATTGTTTGTTGATCTGTTGTGGTATTTCTGGAGCATTTTTTTTATATACTTTTCCCTTCATACATTTTAGTCCAATAAAATTCGCTTCTTCATTTCACTTTCTCTGTTGCCCTGCTGGAGAGTGTGACCACAATCTGCTTATTATCACCCTATTCTCAGTGGAAATGCTTAATGAATTTGTTTATTTTCATAAATAACAGGTGATGTGTTTTGTGGTGTTGGACCAATAGCCATTTCTGCAGCAAGGATAGTCAAACGAGTCTATGCCAATGACTTGAATCCTCATGCAGTAGAATATCTGGAACGGAATATTGTACTGAACAAACTTGACAGGAAAATTCAGGTAGTATTTAAGCCGATGATAAATAGGAAAGCTGTTGAGAAGTCTGAAAACAGATTTTACTAAACGAACTCCAGCAGAAAATGTCTTTAATCCTAAACTCAAATGGGAAATCAGTTTTATTAATCTATTTTGTCAGTTTATTCTGGTATCTTTCGAGATCTTACTTTGTTTTATGAGTTTCAATAGAGGTGTCGGATTACTTGACATGTCTAGCTTATCAACATAATATCTCGTAGAAAGTTGGGTTTAAAATTGCATGAAGATAGATGTGTCAGATTGCATCAGGGTCCTTTCTGGATCTTTGACATCTTATACTGTTGAATTTGTCAAATTTGGAGTACATGCTGTACTCAATGATGTAATTATATGTGAGGCTAACACAATCATATACCTCACGTGATAAGAGAAGTTTTTCCTAGTTCCGAGTGATTCTAGGATGTGGTTTCACATTTTCTGTTTTCGTTATCAGACCTTGGTATTTTATTAGTGATTTACTTTTATACAGTCAGTATTATGCATAGATAACTAGGTTTATCATGCTGACATTCACACGGAAAGTTATATTAAATAGCGTTGACCCCATTCATAATTGTCAAATCGTATCATAACTGCTTATAGAAACCACAACTGGGTGCACTGATACTTGCATAATATGCATTTTAGTTCACTGCCATGAACCAATGTGTTCCCAAGGTAAAGTTATGACTGCAGCATCAACTTTGATGCCTTACAGGCCTTCAATATGGACGGAAGAAGATTTATCAAGTCTTTGTTTGCAAGTGAGAAAGCTTTGTCCATCACTCAGGTTGTTATGAATCTGCCAAATGATGCTGCTGAATTTTTAGGTATGTTATTTACTGTCATTAAATTAATGTGGAAAGGTTTCCATACTATGCAAGTGTGTTTCTGGAGTATTGAGTGTAGTTTTCATTAATCCTTATATCTCCAACAGATGTATTTAGGGGAATATATGGAGATAAATCCAAGGGAATGATGCCTGCCCTACCCGTGATCCATGTGTATGGTTTCTCAAAAGCTCAAGATCCTGAGTTTGACTTTCATGAGGTTGGTGCCTCTCAGATATCTCTCTTACGGTTGCCTTGCAAAGGGCAAGGCGCACACATCTTTTCTTGTTGCTTGCTAATTTGTCCATTTGTTGCTCTATTTTCTGATGATTATTTTCCCTTTTGGTTTTTCAATGTTAATGCAGAGGATAAGAATTGCCTTATCGGAGGTGGCAGTTCAAGTAGATATGCGTAGGGTTCGCCTTGTTGCGCCGGGTAAATGGATGTTGTGTGCGATGTTCACTCTTCCTCAGAGTGTAGCATTTGCGAGAACAATGACATTCAAAGATCAAATTTAGACCGAGAAGCTGAAAGTTCTCACTGCATGCACTTCTTTCGTGGGTAAATAGTATAAACGTATATAACACACATGCTTGCACATTGAGTTGCGAGTCCCACCAAAGGAAAGGTAAGCTTTGTCGAGGAAAACATGCTTGGCCAGCCAAGATCTGGAAGTAAGTCAAGTGAACTAAGGATGGCTTTGCCAATGAAGTAAGCACCCTGTTAGTCACTCGACTCACTCCACTACTTTGTTGAAGGGGTTGTCAAAGTTTATACTCACCGATGTATTGGGCGTGAGGTATATCGGGAGCCAAGATGTTTATGTTAGAAATTATAGTTACCGGTGCTTTAGATGGATGTCACTGCAAATTTGTCTTGTTTATATCTAATCATTGCGTTTAATCAAATGTTATCTACCCCCCATACAATGGCATGCATTGTCATGGCTATCGAGTCTCTTGTCCGACAAAATACTTGAATCTCTTGCATGTGCGAGTGTTTGCCTTTCGGATCACAACTTGGACATAGCAGGGCATTAATGGCATGGCCCCTGGTGCGCTTAATTTTGGAAGAAAATGACGCCTCTCTAATGCTTAAGCACCTTTGATCTCTTTTCACCTGTATGTACTCTGGGACCGCATCAGGTGCTGTGCGCTCCATGGATATCTCGTACGGTGTATTACTTTCTTCAGAGGTACATTGCGCTTGATGGTCAATGTGCCGCGCCAGTAGAGGTGGCAAAATGGGTCAAAGACCCATATTTGATAATATGTGTCATAAATGAGTTAGCTTAAAATGTTAGTTAGGTAAAAAATGGGTCATTTAACAACCTTATGGGTCTTAAATGGGTTCTAAATGGGTCATAAATGGGTTATCTACTTAATTTTAAGTATTATTAACAAATCATTTAAAATATTATTAACAAGTCATTTTTAGACTATGAAAATTCTGATTATTTTATTTTTTTTAAAAATAAAAATTTGATTATTTTCATATTTTTTTAACAATACGGGTCGGGTCGGGGTCGGGTCGGGTATGGATTATCATATTTTTTACACTACATGAATATAAGTCAAAACGGGTTAAATATGTCAAATATAGTACGACCCGTATTTGACCCGATCCAAACCCGACCCGACCCGACCCACCCGTTTGACGTCCCTACGCGCCAGCATATTAATCTGCTCGAAGCTTCAACTTATGTCCCTAAGAAAGTTCGATTATGTCTGGAAATTTTGAAGCTCCGTAAGGAAATAGGATTGACAGAGTTGCTATTTGGTCGTATGGGGTAACGAGATCCCACTAGCATATGCGTAGACCATGGACATCCTTGAGAGATTGGCTTAAGCCATTCCTTGTCATGTCGTATGATTCACCAACTTATTCCTGTCAAATCGCGAATCCCAGTTTAAAAAGGAGCCTGATTTCCCTATGGCGGAGGAGAAGACGTCCAATTGAGGTCTAAGGCAAACTTGGCATCTAAAATTTGAGCCATGTTGAGCATTAAAGACGAAGAGTGTCAGCCTAGAAAACGAGAGTTAAAAGTGTCTAACGCAGCCATTAATTACTTCGTAATCGGGTTCCAAGAAGTAGGAGAACACGAAAAATAAGAGAAAAGAAAGCTGGGAAGGTAAAATCGTGAACGGCAGGATTCGAACCTGCGCGGGCAGAGCCCACATGATTTCTAGTCATGCCCGATAACCACTCCGGCACGTCCACATGATGTAACGGTTTTGTGAATTGAATACAATTAATTAATGATCATCGTACGTGAATTTCTGTGAAGAAGACTTGGACTATCACGTCGTTGGAAGTCTCGCTCGAGGGCAGAATAACATTGCGGGACGTAATATTATGTGGTGTGCATTCCTTGACTTGGAACGGGCGCCATGACTCGGGGACATATAATTGTTTTGACCATCAGTCATCACATTCCATGGCATCGTCCTCAGAAAAAAAGTACTCTGTGAATCTTTGGCAATACCCGACCATGAAGCTGATCCTCCTGACATTGTTGATGTTCTCGTGCCATTGCATTCGATTCTCCGTTGTTCTTGCTGCTGCAACAAGCACGATTTCAACGGGACAGAGCCTCACAGGCTCAGACACTCTAGTGTCTTCCGGCGGGATGTTTGAGTTGGGTTTCTTTTCCCCAGGAAATTCTTCTTACACGTACCTTGGAATATGGTACAAGAAGACTAAGGAAAGAACCGTTGTCTGGGTGGGTAACAGAGATCAGCCTCTCACCACATCCTCTCCTGCTCTTGCAATAGACCGAGCCAATCTTGTGATCCTGGATGGCAGAGTAACCTACCAGGTAAGCAATAATTCTGTCAGTGGGAGCGTCAGCGCAATGCTGTTGGATTCGGGAAATCTTGTATTGAGTGAGGAGAGCTCGGAAGCAATTCTGTGGCAGAGTTTTGATTATCCTTCGCATACTTTACTGCCTGGGATGAAGCTTGGATACAGTAAAACTGCTGAAAAGGTATGGGGGCTGACATCGTGGAAGAACGCCACGGATCCTAGCCCAGGGGATTTCTCCCTGAGAATAGATTCCAAAAGCCCGTATGAGTTTGTTATCCTGAAAGGTGGTGAGAAATATTGGACCAGTGGGCTTTGGGATAGAGATTCACAGAAATTCTCTCTTGTTCCTGAGATGAGATTAAATGACGTCTTCAATTTCAGTTTCATTAGCAATCGGAATGAGAGTTATTTGATATACTCAATTTATAGTTCGGTTGATGTAAGCACAAGATTTATTATGGACCTGTCTGGACAGATTAGACAACTCTCCTGGCTAGAGACGTGGGATCAATGGAATCTAGAATGGCGTCGACCGCAGGATGTATGTGATGTCTACAAGTTCTGTGGTTCATTCAGCAGATGCAACAACAGAACTAGTCCTTCATGTGACTGCTTGGATGGATTTAGGCCCTCAGATGTGCAGAAGTCACAACAGTATGATACATCTATAGGATGTGTGAGGAAGATACCATTGCAGTGTGAAGAAATGGGAAGTGGTGATAAGGATAGATTCCTCACGATGGACCATGTGACATTTCCTCTCAATTACAATACCACGGAAAGAATATCCACTGAAGCTTGTAAATTAGCCTGCTCAGGTGATTGTTCTTGCACTGCATATGCTTATAATGGCAGTGGCACTGGCAGGTGTTCGCTGTGGCATGGAGACCTCTCAAATTTAAAGCAGCTCTCTGGAGATGATCCTGAAAGTAAAACAATATACATCAAACTTGCCGCTTATGAGCTCCAAAATTCCCAAGGTAGAAGCATTATTCTAATCTTGTTCTATAATTTAACTTTACAGTAGAAGATTTCCCCTTTATACAAATGCATTTTCAGGGATTAATAAAACACTAAAGATAGCTCTAGCTTCCGTTGTTCCCGTCTTTGCTCTCTTCCTGACCACCTACATCGGTTGCCAATTGAAAAAGAAACAGAAGGGCAAGTCCTCTGATCCTTTTTCACCTTTTTATTGGCTCGAGGTCTCTCAAGGTATAAAAAACATAATGTGGCTTTGATGAACAGGTAAAATGGGACCGACACAGGACATTTTACTGTTTGATGTGGACCTGAGCATTGCTGCTAGTACAGATGAAACTTGTAAAAAAGGAATAGGAAATGAAAAGAATACAAAGGATGCTAGTTTGCCTTTGTTTAGCTTTTCAAGCGTAACTGCTGCGACAGAAAACTTTTCGAATTCGAACAAGCTTGGAGAAGGAGGTTTTGGACCAGTTTACAAGGTAGTATTTTTAATTGTCTTGCAAATTCCATTTCAAAAGGGCAAATTCGCATTACTAAAGGCTATGCAAGTGAATTCTCTCCAGGGTAAATTGCTGAGCGGAAAACATGTAGCGGTGAAGAGGCTCTCCAAGAAGTCTGCTCAAGGGATGTTAGAGTTGAGAAATGAAACAAGGCTTATAGCCAAGCTGCAACACAAGAACCTCGTTAGACTACTGGGCTGCTGCTTAGAGCGAGATGAAAAGATTCTAATCTACGAATACATGCCTAACAAAAGCTTAGATTCCTTTCTCTTCGGTAGGCTGTTTTGCTCCCCTCAGGAATATGCATCACAACTCAATTTAACTTTATGTTGATTCATTCAAAATTACAACTTACTAGTATCAAATTGTAACAGATCAAGCAAAGCGACATCTCCTAAATTGGGAAACACGTGTGCATATTGTTGAAGGAATCACTCAAGGGCTTATTTATCTTCATCAACACTCCAGACTGCGGATTGTCCACAGAGATCTCAAGGCTAGCAACATTCTGTTGGATAGTGAGATGAACCCCAAGATATCTGATTTCGGCCTAGCCAAGATGTTTGGTGGAAATGAGTCTGAGGCAAACACAAACCGAATTGTAGGAACATAGTAAGTGCCATATTTATATATTTAAGCATTTATGAGACCTGCCATCTCACTATGCATGTTTTGCAAAGAAAGGTGCTTTTCCGGTGCTCTATAGAGTCTCCTGCGGTAATAAAAAATCTAACCCATTGATTGACATCTAGTGGCTATATGTCTCCGGAGTATGCCTTGGAGGGAGTATATTCCATAAAGTTGGATGTGTTTAGCTTCGGAGTGCTGCTTCTGGAGATAATAAGCGGCAAAAAGAATACTGGCTTTTATCAGACTGATTCGATGAATCTTCTTGGATATGTAAGAAGCTTTTTATTCTCATAAAAAGACAAGAATTAGCTTTTTACTTTTCATCCTTTTTTGCTCTTCTAGCTTGGCTATTCAATTTGGTCGGGTGTTTTTTGTGTTTCACCACAAAGCAGCCCTTGCTGAGAATTTTTTTGACGACTTTTAACACATGTTGCCTCTCGCTTTTCAGGCTTGGCAACTGTGGCAAGAAGACAGAGCTCTCTGCTTGGTGGATTCGGTGTTGGAACATCACGAATCGGATAGTATGCTGACGAGACATATTAATGTGGCTCTTCTCTGTGTTCAAGAGATTGCAGCTGATAGGCCAACTATGTCAGAAGTATTGACGATGCTCACTAAAGAGCTTTTAACTCCACCTTCTCCAAAGCAGCCAGCTTTCTCATATATAAGGACTAAGAAGATCCCAGAACGGCCTCTTTACAGACCTGATCTCGATTCAGTAAATGATGTTACTGTCTCTTTAATGGAAGCTCGATAGCTTTCCCGACGTGAAATTCACCTTGTTTCATGTCATTCTTTGCTGAAAGGCTGCACTTTTGATTTGTAAGTGCAAAAGAAACTAGATTTGAGCTTTATTGGGTCATTGAGTTACAGTGGAATTTGTCTCCGTTAAGACAGGAAGCTAGATATGAGCTTACTTGAATTATGGTTGATTATGATCATTGAAAAATAATAGAGCTGGAGCTTTCTATTGTTAGTGGTTCTTTCACGCTTTTCTGCATCTTGAAATCTCAATTTTGGCCATTTGGCCTCTATATGTCTTGGTAATGTTGCAATGTAGAGAGCTCTGGAGTATTGCAAGCAATGTTCTAACCCGACGTCATACATGGACACTTCGAATTGAGATGCCACAGCCTGCAAGAACCTCAATTAATCAGCCCTGATAGACAGTACCGACTTATAGCAGGAACATTATGTTATCTACATCGAAACTGCAAATAAATCTCTTCCAATCCGCGAATCTCAACTGTCTAAGTGCAAGATCATCGTAATGTGATCAAAACAACTAAGATTTTCGATGAAGAGAGCCTTTGAATCTTATTGACTCTCTAGTAAAGTAACTTTCAATGCATGTGTGATGAAATGTCCGGCTTGTTAGATGAGTATTCCATGTCAGACAGATCTCTTTCATTGGAGAAGCCACGCTCTTTAGGCAGAGACAATGCTATGTCACTACTTGACAGCAGAACTACTATTGACATATTAGGCCTGTCGTCAGGACTTTGCGCACATAATAGAGCCACATGGATTGATGTTAGCACTTTGGATTTGTTGCACGAGTCTGAAATTGATGGATCGATCAGTTCAAAAATACTCGTCTCCTTGGACAGTCTCAATGCCTGGAGGGGACTAAAACCAAAACTGGATAATTGCATGCTGAAAAAATGGCGGAATTTGTATAACAGAATGTTGTTTGGATTATGATTACATACATAACCAAGTAGGTTAAACTTGTGATCAGGATGGCTCAATTTCCTGTTTCTCCTCCCACTTACGATCTCTTCCATCAATACACCACAGCTGAATGCATTGGACTTTACGGAAAACAGGCCATCTATGGATACTCTGTAGAAGTGTAACCACTGCATCATGCACTTCGAGTCACATCACAAATTTCATATGGTTGCAAGTCAAAACAAAAGAAACTTACGAGCCCAAGTTCTTAGTGAGTCCCGACAATTTGGCTGGTATTTCCTTCACTTTCATCTCCTCCAAAATTTCTAGCCTTGCCAAAATCCTTTATATTTGGATTCATCTCATGATCTAGCAGGATGTTGCTAGCTTTCAGATCTCTGTGAATGATCCTCAATCTGGAATCTCGGTGAAGATATAACAAACCCTGGGCAATGCCATTATTGATTTCAAAGTACTTCTGCCAATCCAGGACTGTTGCTTGGCTTCTGATCTGCACATGTTTGCTCATTCAAAACAGTTGTGCTGCCACTGGCCCTGGAAATGTGCACATCTATTATCAGCGTCAACCTTCTAGATGGAAATCTAGAAGCTAAATTTGGTGGACACGTCAGAGATTTATCGCTACACGCTGTCTGAGCTTGCATAGGCTTCATTAAGTTGAGCTTCTAAAGGTTTTGATTGGCCTATCAAATAGGAGTCGTCCAGGCTTTTGTTTAGTGTGTATTCGTAAATCAGCACCCCTTCTTCTTGAGTGCAACACCCTAAAAGCTTTACCAGATTCTGGCGCTCAAGTTTGGATATACACAGTACTTTGCTCTTGAACTCATTGAGTCCTTGTTGAATGCTTTTTGGAAAGCCTCTTCACTGCATTTCTCTTTTCAATCTTCCAATATACCCAGCAATATTTTGGCAAGATTTTGCAGTTTGATCTACCTTAGTAATTCGGTTTTCTTAAGCAGACAAAAAGCATCAACACATGCTATGTAGTCTTTTGGTATAGATCATGTTAAGACCTTTGAGACTGGTCCAAAAGCCCTACTGTCCCATCTTCTCTATAGAGAAATGTCTCAGGGCAGATTTTACCGTATCAAAATCATAAAAGGGTAGTTCCAAATCTGTGTTCTCATTTTCATTAGTTCCATCTTGCTCCGACTTCTGCATGTCAACACCTGCAGAGGAGAAACATCATTGTTTATAGCAGCAATCTCAGAGTTCTTAAATGGGACATAAGAATAAGAATGCAGAATGGTTATTATTCTCGCATTCCTTAAATAACGAGATTTCACTTGATACTATGTAAAGATACTTGCGCTTCAAGTCTTTCTTGAGCCAAAAGAGTCTAGGTCTAAGTTCTGTTTTCTTTACAAAAGTGGATAAGTCGTCCTTTATTCATGCAGGTATTGCAGGGATACTCTCAAACTACTGCAGAAGAAAACTGAGTCCCTCTGTTTGGTTCTGAGCGACGCTCATGTGGCGACAGTCTGAGTGAAAAATCATTAGTACACATTTACAGGAGCCGACACGTGCTGGCATCTTAAAAACTCTGCCTTACCTCGTCTTCGTCCTCTTTAAGATATTCAAGATCGGGTATAGGCCAATGAGAAGTAATCCCGAACATATCGGGATAACTATGATCTGAACTCGTTTTCTCCCTTTTGAGCTACCATATGACGCTGCATAGTACCATAAGTCCAGACCGATCGGCATCAGACATCATACTCGGAAATGGACTGGCAGCTAGATGATTTACAATATCAATTCATGCATCTACCCAAGATGGCTATCATGAGCATTAAAGGCTCGAGTCTCCTAGTAAGACAATCGAATCCTTACCTAATTCAGAGGAAGCTAGCCCTATCTAGATATCTTGCCCATTTTCAGCATAATCTCTGACACCTATCACGTCACCGAACCGAAGCATGCATCCGGTGCCGCTCCCCCTATTGTCCATGCTCGGATACGCAGTGCAAGAGCAGTTTAGCAAGCAGACCTTCTCGCACCCTTCAAGATTCATAGTCTTGATATACCATGAATGCTGTCGCGCCGGAGTATCTCGAAAGATACTCCTCCTTCCGGGCAATCCAGTGGCGGCTTCCTGACGCACCAACCCCGACCAGTCCGATACTGCCAGATACTGAGGACATTGGGGCACAAACCATTTCAAGCATCCAGAGGCAGGGGAATCATTGATGTCGGAACTTCCATAAGCGCCAAACATCGAAATGCCCATCACAATTATCCACCAGGAGCTGTCAAATTCAGGTCCCGCCCTTCAGTGCAGTGCAGTCGATCCACGTGAAACATGGGAGGACACCCACTGTTCGAGTTCAAAACCATCATTGCATCGACCGAGCTGTCCGCGAGAATGAAGGGTGTGATAGAACCCCTCCCTCCTCGGTGAATACGAATTCCGAGGTGTCGGTTGGCTTCGATTACAGATTCCCATCGAAAATGAACAGTTTGAAGAGTATTTCTAAAAATAATCATTCGTATTATTGTCGGCAATAATAAAAATGGTGGACATAAATCATTGTCGGCAATGTGATATCTCTGTCCCACATCGCCTAGGGGGGAGTCCTGGGCCAGCTTATAAAGCTGTGGGTCCCTTAACAGTGTGGACGCGTTTTCTCGGATAGACCGAGAAGAACAAAACCGTGAGGGCCAGTGAGCCCAAAGCGGACAATATCCATACTGTGGGTAACGCCGGGGCGTTACAAGTGGTATCAGAGCCGACTCCCGACCGCGTGTGGGGCCACAGTGGGGCGCTCGCTGGTGCTGATGAGGGTACAGCGGGGACGCTGTGCCATTGAGGGGGGGATATTGTGATATCCCTGTCCCACATCGCCTAGGGGGGAGTCCTGGGCCAGCTTATAAAGCTGTGGGTCCCTTAACAGTATGGACGCGTTTTCTCGGATAGACCGAGAAGAACAAAACCGTGAGGGCCAGTGAGCCCAAAGCGGACAATATCCATACTGTGGGTAACGTCGGGGCGTTACAGGCAAGGCAATGCATCTTTTATTAGTTATAAACGGTGATTTTAGGGGAAAACTAATCTTTAAATAATTTATTTATTTTTATTATATATATGGAGCCTAAATGATATTTTTAGGACGCAATTTCGTGTGGTGCTGATTTTTTGTCAAGAGGAAAAGTCATCCAGTGCCAAGACTTGGGACTTCCGGGTCTTCGCACGTCTCCCTCCCATCAGTCGCTACTTTCCAGGGAATTGCCGGGAGAAGATAAATCACTCTTAGTTTTCTTTGGCAATACCCGAAACGTCACAGCGTGAACTGCAAGCGGTTCCATGGATTCACCATGCAACGTGAATATGCCGACTGTCAAGCTGAGCCTCCTGTCCTTGTTGATGTTCTCGTGCCATTGCATTCGATTCTCTGTTGTTCTTGCTGCTGCAACTGCAACGAGCACAATTTCAACGGGACAGAACCTCACCAGCTCCGACACTCTAGTATCATCTGGTGGAATATTTGAGCTGGGTTTCTTTTCCCCAGGAAATTCTCCTTACACATACCTCGGAATATGGTACAAGAAGATTGCGGAAAGAACCGTTGTCTGGGTGGGCAACAGAGATCGGCCTCTCACCACCTCCTCTCCTGCTCTTGCCATAGAAGGAGCCAATCTTGTGATCCTGGGTGGCAGAACAATCTACCTCTTGAGCGATAATTCCATCAGTGGGAGCGTCACGGCGACGCTGCTGGATTCGGGAAATTTTGTATTGAGGGAGGAGAGCTCGGAAGCAATACTGTGGCAGAGTTTTGATGATCCTTCGGATACTTTTCTGCCAGGAATGAAGCTTGGATACAGCAGAAAGACTGGAAAGGTATGGGCGCTCACGTCGTGGAAGAACGCCATGGACCCTAGCCCGGGGGATTTCTCCCTGAGCATAGATTCCGACAGCCCGGATGAATTTGTTATCCTGCAAGGTGGGGAGATATATTGGACAAGTGGGCCTTGGGATAGAGATTCACAAATATTCTCTCTTGTTCCTGAGATGAGATTAAACTACATTTTCAATTTCAGCTTCCTTGGCAATCATAACGAGAGTTACTTCACCTATTCGGATTATAAGACGGCCGATACAACATCAAGATTAGTTATGGATCCGTCTGGACAAATCAAACAACTTAGCTACCAAGAGAGATCGAAGCAATGGCATATAATTTGGAGTCAACCGCAGGAGGCATGTGATGTCTACAAGTTATGTGGTTCATTCAGCAGATGCAATGAAAATACTCCTTTTCATTGTGAATGCTTGGATGGATTTAGGCCCTTGAATCCGGAGAAGTGGGAACAGAATGATACATCTGCAGGGTGCTTGAGGAGAATACAGTTGCAGTGTGAGAGAATAGGATATGGAAATGGTGATGAGGACGGATTCCTCGAGATCGACCATGTGATATTTCCAGACGATTACAATACGTCCGAAATAATATCCACTAAAGCATGTAAATCAGCCTGCTCACGTGATTGTTCTTGCACTGCATATGCTTATGATGGCAGTGGCACTGGCGGGTGTTCGCTGTGGCATGGAGACCTCTTTAATCTAAAGCAGCTGTCTGGAGATGATCCTGCAAGTAAAACAATATACATCAAACTTGCCGCTCATGAGCTCCAAAACTCCAGAGGTAGAAGCATTAGTCAAATCCTGTTAATATATTATGTTATTTTTCTGCAGCAGACTTCTACTTTCTTCAAATGCATGTTTTCAGGGATGAACAAAACACTAAAGATAGCCCTAGCTTCTGCTGTTCCTGTTGTTGCTCTCTTCCTGACTACCTACATGGGTTGCCAATGGAAAAAGAAACGGAAGGGCAAGTCTTCTGATCCTTTTTTCTCCTTTTTATTGTTTTGAGGATTCTCAAAGGTATAAAAAGCATAATATGGTTTCGATAAACAGGTAAAATGGGACCGGCTCAGGACATTTTACTATTTGATGTGGACATGAGCATTGCTGCTAGTACAAATGGAGCTTCCAAAAAAGGAAATGGAAATGAAAAGAATACAAAGGATGCTTGGTTGCCTTTGTTTAGCTTTTCAAGCGTATCTGCTGCGACAGAAAATTTCTCAAATTCGAACATGCTAGGAGAAGGAGGTTTTGGACCGGTTTACAAGGTAGTAACTTTTATTGTCTTGCAAATTCCATTTTGAAATGGCAAGTTCGTATTACTAAAGGCTAGGCAAGTGAATTCTCTCCAGGGTAAATTACTGAACGGAAAACATGTGGCGGTGAAGAGGCTCTCCAAGAAGTCTGCCCAAGGGATGTTAGAGTTGAGAAATGAAACGATGCTTATAGCCAAGCTACAACACAAGAACCTTGTTAGACTCCTGGGCTGCTGCTTAGAGCGAGATGAAAAGATTCTAATCTATGAATATATGCCCAACAAAAGCTTAGATTGCTTCCTCTTTGGTAGGCTGTTTTGCTTCCTTCAGGAATATGCATCATGACTCAATTAACTTTAAGGTTGATTCATTCAAAATTATGTCTTAGTAATATCAAATTGTAGCAGATCAAGCAAAACGATGTCTCCTAAATTGGGAAAAACGTGCACACATTGTTGAAGGAATCGCTCAAGGGCTTATTTATCTTCATCAACACTCCAGATTGCGGATTGTCCACAGAGATCTTAAGGCTAGCAACGTTCTGTTGGATGGTGACATGAACCCCGAGATATCTGATTTTGGCCTAGCAAAGATGTTTAGAGGAAATGAGTCCGAGGCAAACACAAATAGAATTGTGGGAACGTAGTAAGTGCAATATTTGCCTAACAAAGCATTTATCAGACCTTTCATTCTCTATACATGTTCTCCAAAGAAAGATTCTTTTGGGTTGCTCCATAGAGTGTCTTGCGGAAACTAAAGAACCTGACCCCATTGATTGATATCGAGTGGCTACATGTCTCCGGAGTATGCCTTGGAGGGAGTGGTGTCCATAAAGTCGGATGTCTTTAGCTTCGGAGTGCTGCTTCTGGAGATAATATGCGGCAAAAAGAATACTGGCTTTTATCAGACTGATTCAATGAATCTTCTTGGATATGTAAGAAGTTTTGCATTCTCATAAAAAGACAAGAATTAGCCTTTTATTTTTTATCCTTTTATGCTCTTCTAGCTTGGATATTCAATTTGGTCAGGTGCTTTTTGTGTTTCATCACAAAGTAGCTCTTGCTGAGAATTTTTGACAACTTTAACACAGGTTGTCTCTTGCTTTTCAGGCTTGGCAAATGTGGCAAGAAGACAGAGCTCTCTGCTTGGCGGATTCAGTGTTGGAACATCACGAATCGGATCGTATGCTGATGAGACATATTAATGTGGCTCTTCTCTGTGTTCAAGAGATTGCAGCTGATAGGCCAACTATGTCGGAAGTACTGACGATGCTCATGAATGAGCTTTTAGTTCTACCTTCTCCAAAGCAGCCGGCTTTCTCATATATAAGGACTAAGAAAATCCCTGAACTGCCTCTTTACAGACCTGTTCCCGATTCAGTAAATGATGTTACGGTCTCTTTAATGGAAGCTCGATAGCTTTTCAGACATGAGATTCATCTTGTTTGATGTGATTTTTTGCTGAAGGGCTGCACTAGTGATTTGTAAGTGCAAAAGAAGCAAGATTTTAGGTTATTGTGTAATCGACACATGAGTGGAATTTGTCTTCATTAAGAAACAGGAAGCTCCACATGAGCTCAATTAAGTTACGGTTGATCATGATCATTATAAATTTAATAGTGCTGGATCTTTCTATTATCATGTACTTTCAAGCTTTTTTACGTTCTGAAATCTCAATTTTGGCCATTTAGCCCCTATGTGTCTTCGTAATGTCGCAATGGAGAGCTCAGTAGTAGTGCTGGCAATGTTCTAACCTCACATATATAGGCATTTTGACTTGAGATGCCACAACTTGCAAGAACCTCAATTAATTAGCCTCAATGGACAGTACCAACTTATATCAGGAACACTATTTCCTGTTCCAAAGAGACGTGTGGAAACACAAGTAGTACATTTGTTCAAAGGGGCTTATTATGTGCTCCCTTTCTCTCTCTCTCTCTCTCTAATGAAATGCTTGTTTACATTGAAGCAACGAATTGATCTGTTCCAATCCGTGAAAATCAACTATCATTGAAAGTATACCTGTGATCAAAACAACTAAGCATTTTGATGAGTCGAGCCTTTGAATTTTATCGGCCCTCCAGTAAAGTAACTGTTATTGCATTATTTGAAGAAAGGTCCTGCTTGTTTGATGAGCATTCCATGTCAGACAGATCTCTTTCATTGAAGAAGCCGGGTTCTTTCGGGGGAGGCAATGCTATGTCGCTCCTCAACAGCAGAGCTGCTGTTGACATATTAGGCCTGTCGTCGGGACTTTGTTGCACACATAATAGAGCCACATGGATTGATCTCAGCACTTCGGATTCATTGCACAAGTCGGCAACTGATGGATCAATCAGTTCGCAAGATTTCATCTCCTTGGACAGTCTCCATGCCTGGTGGGGAGATAAACATAAAACAATATAATTGCACGCAGCAAGAATGACAGAATTTGTGTAACAGAGCGTTGCTTGGATAAGAATGCGTACGTGGCCAAGTAGGTTAAGCTTATGATCAGGATGGCTGAATTTCCTGTTTCTCCTCCCACTTACAATCTCTAGCACCAACACGCCAAAGCTGAACACATCGGATTTTACGGAGAACAGACCATCAATTGCGTATTCTGGAGACATGTAACCACTGCACCATACATTTCGAGTCACTTCATAATTTTTTGTACGTTTTAGGTCAAAAGGAAAGAAATTTACGAGCATAAGTGCTTACTATGTCCCGACAACTCGGTTAGTATTTCCTTCACTTTCATCTCCTCCAAAACTTCTAGCCATGCCAAAATCTGAGATCTTTGGGTTCATCTCGTGATCTAGTAGGATGTTGCTAGCTTTCAAATCTCTATGGATGATCCTCAATCTGGAATCTTGATGAAGATATAATAACCCCCGGGCAATGCCATTTATTATCTGAAAGCGCTTCTGCCAATCCAGTAATGCTCTTCGCTTTTCATCTGCACATGTTTTCTCATGCTTGTCAGTCATTGTGCTGCCTCTGGAAATTGTGCGCATCTAGTATGATGCCCACCTTCCAGAGAGAAATCTAGACGTTAAATTTGGTGATGGACACGTCAGAGGTTTATTGCCAAATAGGCTGTCTGAGCTCACATAGGCCTCATTGAGTTTCTATAGGTTTTAAGGAGCTTACCAAATATGAAGGAGTCCAAGCTTTTGTTTGCCATGTACTCATAAATCAGCATCCTTTCTTCTTCTTGAATGCAACACCCTAAAAGCTTCACCAGATTCCGGTGCTGAAGTTTTGATATACATAGTACTTCATTCTTGAACTCATTCAGTCCTTGTCGAGAAGTTTTTGAAAGCCTCTTCACTGCTATTTCTTTTCCATCTTCCAATATACCCTGCAATATTTTGGCAAAAGTTTGCAGGTTTTTCTGACTTAGTAATACAGTTTTCTTAACCAGATAAAAAGCATCAACATATGGTAGGTAGTCTTTTGGTATTGAACATGTTAATACCTTGTAGACTGGTCCAAAGCCTCCCTGACCCAGCTTATTCTCAATTGAGAAATGGTTCGTGGCTGTAATTATTGTATCAAAATCATACAAGGGTAGTTCCAAATCTGTGTTCTTATTTTCATTAGTTCCATCTTGCTCTGGTTTCTGCATGCCAATTCCTGCAGAGAAGCAACATCAGTGCCTGTAGCAATCTCCGACTTCCTAATAGCAGGTATTGTGACATGAGAATAAGAATGCTGAACGGTTACTATTTTTGCATTCCTTAAATAACAAGAATTCAGTCAATACTATGGAAAGATACTTCCGCTTCAATTATTTTTTGAATCAAGTAGACAAAATGCAGAACTATTTCTGTTTTTTATTTTTTATTTTATCCAAGATCTAGGAATGCAAAATGTGTAAATTTTTTTGTTATTCATGAGGATGGTGCAGAGATACTCTCATATAAATGCGGGAGAAAAATAATTTCCTCTATTTGATGCTGAGTGGTCCTATGGCGATATTTTGAGTGAAAAATTGTTCAAAACACGTTGACAGGAGCCAAAACTTACTGTAATGGTGAAAATTCTCACCTTCTCTGCTTTTCCTCTTCTTCCTCCTTTTGTTTAAGATATTCAAGATCAGGCATAGGCCAGTGAGAAATAACCCTGAACATAATACTGGGGTAACTATGATTTGAACCTTTTTTCTCCCTTTTGAGCTTCTATATGCCGCTGCATAGTGACCATAAGTCCAGAACAATCAGCATCAGACATCATACTCAGAAATGGACTAGCAGCTAAATGATTTACAATGTTAATAAACGCATCTAAAAAGGATAAGTATAACAAGCACTAGAGGCTTGAAACTTCTAGTATGGTAATTGAACTCTTACCTAACTCAGAGGCAGCCAGCCTTATGTAAATATCTTGCCCATTGTCAGCATAATTTCTGATATCTATCAGATCACCGAACCAAAGTATGCATCCGGTGCCACTGCCACTAATGTCCATACTTGAATATGCAGTGCAAGAGCAATTTTTCAAGCAAACCTTCTCACACTCTTCAAGATTCATAGTCTTGTTATACCATGAATGCTCTGTATCTGGCAATTTCACGCCAGAGTATTTCAAAAACCGTTCTCCTTCCTGGCAATCCAGCTGTGTCTTCCTCACGCACCCACCCGACCAGTCAGACATCGCCCAATACTGAGGATATTTTGGTACAAACCCTTTCAAGCATCCACAGGCAGGGGAATTACTTATGTCACAACTTCCATAAGCACCACACAATGCATACCTATCACAGTTATCCATCTGAGCTGTCAAATACAAGTTCCATCCTTGAGTGTGGTCAATCCATGTGAAACGTTGGAGGACACCATTCGAGTTCAAAACCATCATTGAGACAACCAAGCTATTAGTGAGATTATAGGTGTAATAAATCTCCTCCTTGGAAAATACAAACTCGAAGGTGTAAATTGGGTTTGGTTTAAGATTTGGCATCCCGCTGAAGCGGAGGCCATTCCACGGTCCAGAACGGAAATTGATGGTAGAATCCTTCCTGAGGAAGAGCTGGGGCACTCCACTAGGGTCGAGCCCGTTTGTGTAATCACCCATAGAGGGATCATCCGGACTCTTCCAGGATGTCAGGATGCGGTTAAGGCCTGTCCTTAAGTCTATACCGTACTTCATACCTGGAAGAAAAGTATTACCCGGGTAATTAAAACTCTGCCACAGGTACTTACTTGGATGGGTGTCATTTTGAGGTCTCACGACAAAGTTCCCTGAATCTAGGAGCTGAGCCACAACTGCACTTGTTGCAACTAAAGATGAGTTTGAAGACCAAACAGTGCGGTTATCTCCGCTGAAAATGGCAAGAACCGCAGGATCAACAATCTTGAGGACTCCAGAAGTATCATTCAGGGGCAAGTCTCTATTGGCAACCCATACTACCGTGCCAGAAGATATTTTCTTGTACCATATTCCGAAATAGCGTAATTTGGAATTCCTGGGGCTGAAGAACCCTAGCTCAAAGCTTCCCCCACTCGAGACTATTGTATTGCCATCTCTGATTGATTGGTTTTCCGCAATAGTGTCCAGAGCAGCAGACGCAGCAAAAATGCAGCACAAAGTGGACAAAAGGATGAATTTGGTAGAGCCTACCATGAACGTCCTCAATCTTCTCATCAATCTCTTCGCTGACATTGGAACTTCATATTATTACTAGAAGAATCCGAAAAAAAAGAAGAGCTCTAACAAACCCCATGATCTTCCTTCTGAACTTTGAATGCCCAAAGGTGGTTCACTTTTCTATTCTTCTTCGATATGTTTATCCTTTTGTAAGTGGTGGGCACGTATGGACTACTAAAAGTTCTGTCGGTCGGAGCACTCAGCCATTTTGTTTGAAGAAATCCGCTCAACTTGGCGAGCGTTCATTCTTCCGCCAATGGTGAATGTGATATTGATGCAGTTCTAAATTTTCCGTGGACTTTTGTTCCTTCTCATGAGTTGAGCCTGACGAAGGCACAGTAGCAGGAAATGACGAAACAGTCCCTACTGGCTTTGTATGGCCTTGCCATCGGGCTTGCCAAACGAAAGTACATATCTGATCTTACGAGGTATCTTACTAATGGGAAAGTTCTTGAAATTCTACTAGAAATTGTTGTTGTTGTTGTTCTTCTTTTTGGTTTTTTCAGATGCCAAATCCTCATGCATTGTGAATATAATTGCTCTTGACTATCTCCTATTTTTACCAACCCAATACCAACTCCCCCTATATTCATAAGTACATGTTGGACAGTCAATTCTGGGAGTTCGCTCATAAAATAAAACTGTCTATTTAAATCAAAGATGGACAGCTAATGGAGCATTACATTATGACTTGAGTCATTGATGGTTGGTATGTATGATTATTAGTTCTATTATCTCCACTAGCACATCTTTAAGACGAAATCTCCACTGTTCCCATGCTTAAAGTTTTCAAAATGGGCAGTTGTAAGACTAGTAGGATTGCTTTTCCTGGACGGAAACCGGAATCTTACTCGACAGCTTTTAAAAAAGAAGAATGAAATTAAAAAAAATCCATTTCACATCTACCAATCAATCTGAATTGTCCTGTAGCAAGATGTATTTATACTTAAGAGAAGAATATGAACGACTGGAATGAGATCTAGTTACGTCCTAACATATGCAAGTAACTACTCTAACCAAGAATTTAAGTTATCAATACCTTTGGCGGGTCCAAACATACTTTAGAATGATGCATTTGACTGATTCTTTTTCTCTTAATTCTATTGGTGACCGTTCTTGGGTAGCTTTCAGGAGTTTTGGTGGAAGTATGTCGTCGTCATCTAACCTGGAGAATATTGCCAATAGTTATGTGGGCAAAAAAGCAAGAAGAAAAGGTTCCAACTTCCAAGCAAGTAGTATGGTTCTTGATTAAAACATCAAGCATGAGTTTTCGATCGGTGAGCATTCTGCTACAGATTAACCCTGGTGCATCAGTAACAATGGGAAAGTTTCATGAAGAACAAATTCTGATCTTATATCAGTATGGTTTGCTCATCAATAGGGACCATGCTGTCAAAAGTAATACATTTCTTTCACAGTCCCAAAACTTTGTCCTGTTAGTTTTGTATGTTAGATTGCTTTGGAACACATTTCACTGAAAAGACAACAATGCCGTGGTGATTACATCCGGAGAATGTAATGGATGGCCAAAAGAATTGTGTTCTCAAAATGGGTGCCTTCGAGTGAAGAATTCTTGGACAATCTGAAAATGTTCGACGTGGTCTTTCATTAAATTTAAGTTTATGGACCTCATTGAATATTTTTAAATATTCTAGGGACTAATTTTAATATGTACGTAAAGTTCAGGGACCACATTGAACTAATTGAAAGTTCATGAACCGGACTGCACATTGGGAGAAAGTTTAGGGACTATTTGTATCAATTTGAAAGTTTAGGGACCACATTGTACACTTGGCCAAAGGTCAAGGACTATTTGTGTCATTTTCCCAAGGATTTAGCACTGCCAAAATCATAGATCTTAGGTTTCTTTATCTTGATAAAGGTACAGAAGACCCTAGCAATTTCATTCTTCACTGCAATTTATTTGCCACTCCTTAAAACACCCTGCGAATGATCATGTTGTAGGTTCACTAAAAAAATTGTAGAAAAAAATCTGCCTTTCTACAAATTTTTTGTAGCTAGAATTTTGCTTAGAGTGATCACGTAATCAGCCTCCCATTTACATCTTCCTATCACAAGTTTGAGTTTCAAAGATAGCAGAATATTTAAATTTACTGTAATCTTAATCTGTATAAGATAAAAAGCAAAAGGTTTATGAAAAATAACGAACCGGCCAATCATGTTGCTGACGAACGTATGGAATGTACTACTAAAATGGCCATCATGTCATCTTCTTCCAAGAACTGATATAAGGTTTGCCGGACAAGTGTCTTGAGGATAGATTAATATCATACATTTCATCGAAGAAGAGCACGATCTATTTCTTGAGGACAGCATGCGAAACTTATTACCTGGTGGACAGGCTCAACGCTACCTTCTCCAAGTTCATCTGTTGAGAAGTTATTGGTAGCGATAGCTATTGTAGCCAAGTCAAGTGGAGAGGTAACTCTAGATCTTCCTTTCGGCACTCCGAGATGTCTCCTAATTCAAAACTGTCCCTTCGATCTGCGTCTAGATTACAGTCAAGTTAATTGTAAGGACCCGAGAAACTTCTCTATAAAATTTGACCCGCAAGTTTCTGATATTGCCAGACCATGCGAATAACGAAAAGCATCGGGGGATGTACGATGAGATTGTGGTCAAGAGTGACATTCAGAGTGCCTTAAGGTCAGCTTCATTTCTATTATGGAATGCTTTCGATGGATTTGATTAAGATCAACCAACTTCTTATCTTCGTGATAAAACTTTAGATGGAAGCTCCACTGTTTATGTGGAACGGTAATTAAAATTAACCAAAAACTCGATAATGACCGGGTGAAATGTTAAACAATTCACAGGGGTATACATCGGTTCTGTGAGAAAAATAAGGCTTCGGTGAGAGACAAAATGAGTGCAACAATAGAATCAGTTATTTGGAGATCTCTCAGGATATCCATTTGTAAGTCACGGACAAAAAAGTGAAGCAACAGATTCTCCTAATTTAGCGTAATGAGGGGAAAGCGAGAAAGTGGAGTCAATACTTGCACAAAATGAAAAGACGGGCATTACATTATAGGTACGGCAATATTACGCTACCCAATGATATATAGTCAGAAGATGAAGAAGCCTGATCTGAGCACCAGTCTTATGTCACTAGCAGCTTAGGGTGCGATTGGTAACGTTTATGTTCCGGGAGATAGTTTTTCTTTATAAGCACTTCTTTTCTATTTCCACTCCTTAAAACAATTTCTGAGTAAAATAGGTGTTTGGTAATTTCTATTCTTAGAATAGAAATGCGTTTGGTACAATTCACAAATTTTTTGTTCTTTTCGTTTTTTCTTCTTGCTCATGGATGACCGACCGCTTCCTGTCGCCGCCCCTGCCGGCACCGGCAAATGGTTGCTCTAGGCGGCCGGAGGTGGCCACAGCAAGAGAGAAGAACAAAAAAAAAATGTTTTCTTAAAAAGTGTTCCAAAAACAAGAAACAAGTTTTTTCTACTTCTTGTTTTTGTTCCAAATCTATTCCCGGGAAAAAAATAGATTTTTTGTTTTTGAGAAACAAACGCATTTCTATTCTTTTTTTGTTCCCTGAAATAAAAACAAAAACAAAAAATAGAAATTTTTGTTTAAGGGAACAGAAATAAAATTTGCCAAACAGGCCCTTATTGAACATATTATAGGTGAGAACACAATGGCCATTCACTATATATCTGTGGCAGCAGAACATAAGAACAGTCTAGTGACAGATCAAAATGAAATATATTCCTTCAAGATGGTTCATTTTCTTTATCTTATTCTGTATTGTACAGATAGCTAGAACCAGACACATGAAGACAGCCCCGAAACAAACTGCCAAGCCCATGAACAGCTTATTATTCTTTGGGTTTGAGTGTAGTAGGGCTAAGAGAAGCAGCAAGAGCAATAGAGATTACGAGTTAGAATTCTGCATAGCCAGTATCGCACTTTCTTGAGTGATCCTAAAAGGATATGAGGACTCCCTTAATACTTTTGCGAATTCTTGTCTATAATATCCCTACCTGATTCTGAGGCAGCCATCCTGATGTTGAGATCTTGCCTGATTGGTTTGAGTGCTAAACCTCTAAGACATGATCTCTTCAGCAATTCATCCAATGTGGCTTGCCGGGAAATGACGTCATCAAGAACATGTAGAACGTTATGTTTAGCTCTTTTCTTTTTCCAAAATGACAAATTGGGGCTAACTTAGGACCAATCGAAATCCCTAGCCCCATTGCTTCCGAAATTACTAGTAAAATTGCCCGTGATTAGTTGCGCACGTCTTTGACCACGCTTCAATATATTTATTGGTGGGTTCTCTTTTCCTCCCCAATCATGAAGAGGAACTTTTATTTCAATTCCGGAGAAAGTCGGATCCCTGGAGCATCCAATTTCTCCAAGTCTTTCTGCAATCAAGTAGATTGGGAGTCACACAACACAATCATGAGTCAGACGGTTCTGTTACGTTTTCCAGATGATTCAGTATTGTTAGTGGAGAATTACTGATAGACTTGTTGGCGCTGCTTGTCCGTTTGTTTTTGTTCCTCCAAATAATCTGCTCCTTCGTTGATGATGCCGTTTTTGTGCAGTTCATGCTCCAGATGACGGTCCGTTTGATTTTGTTCCTGACGAGATCGCCCTCCTCCTCCTTCTTTATGTTTTATGTAACCAAGTAATCACAGCAAAGGTTTCAAAAATAGCAGGCCAATGGATGCCCAGTGATTGATTCTTGATCAATTTCTCTTGGACTACCTGCAAAAAGGAAAAATAAGAAAAAGGAGGTCATGTTAGATATAATTTTGCTAAAATAATTCCATTTTTTTAAAGAAAAGAAGAATTATGGAAAATAGGGTTAAGTTAATTCTCGTTCCGTATCAAGCAGGCCAAGATTACAGCAGTAGCACAAAGAGACGACTGGAGTGAAAGATACGTTTCTTGTAAAAGAAAAACTCGACAACTGCATCTTCAATGCCAACTCTCCTAAGACAGAGATGTCTACCAAATTTCTTGGGGTAAGACTTTTCCCAAGAGACAATTTTGGGATCACGCAGGAAACTTCGTAGCCTTGGAAACTTCAGAGTTGGCGGCGTTTGACTTGGACTTGGTTACTTTCATCTGCAGATCTTTACTTGACGGAGAACTTACGTGTGGATGGAATACTAAGGTACCATCCGACCAACCTCCCATGTCAAGTAACTAAATAAGAGCAAGACGCCGGGATAACTATGAACTGGTCGGACAATTTTCCCGGTCGTTAATGGACGCCCCCATTAGCTATTACCGGTGATACAAGTAATTAGGTGAAGTCTCACGTTCATTGTTGACAGGGACCTGAACTGTAGAATGCTCTGTTCACCACGCGGGTCGTAGGAGTGATTGACGGTACATTTTATATTTTCATGAGTTGCACTGTCAAAAGCTTTTTATTTTCCCCAGACAAGTGTGGTAACATGATTATCAGAAGTCATTTACTATGTCCATGTAATGCATTCAACGGTCTTTTGAGGAAAGTCTGTTCGACCCTGCAGTTGCGAAACCTGTCAGTGAAGTTAATGACCTCTCATTTGAAGATTCAGAAGTGACCTGCTCTAGAAAAAAATAGATGGCCCAAAATGAGACGTGTGACATTAAAAAATTCCCACATTCAGTAATAACATTTAGGACTAATTTTCACAACTGAATTGCTAAGATCTGATGCATTACAATTGAGTTGATATATTTCGGCTTGTACATTAGTGGTATAGTACAATGGCATGTGACCCGCTGCCATATTATGCATAGAAGGGCTAGCGTGTTTCAAATTTCATATTTGATGACGTTCAAGTTTCAAATTTATTAATTTAAGATTTCCCTCTCTTGTATGAGCATGTGTAGAAGGCTCTAGGAAACAATAGATGGTCTAAAAAGCTAAGACGCGTGACATTCGAAAATTCCCTTGTTCGGTAATAATTTTTAGGACTGAATTCCATGACCAAGTTGCCAGGAGTTTGCTGCGTTAGAATTAAGTTGATATATTTTGACATGTATGTTAGTATTGTAGGACGACGATATTCAACTCCTCGCCATATTATGTGTAGAAAAGTTTTAAATTTATTGAATCGAAATTTTCCTAATTTTAGATATATTTTATTGATGATTTTGACAGATTCAAATTTTCAAACTCACCAATGTTCAGAATGAAAATCGGTTTTATAAATCTTTATTTCTCTTCAATTGCCCGCCACTTCTCTTTTCTCAACAAAATTTCTTAAACCCATGATTTACTTTGAGACATTGAATGTGGCCAACTTTGACATCATGTGTCCACTCCCTAACTCAACAAGGGGAAAAGGCACGACTCGGCCATCCTTCTTTTCAAAGGACATAATTTTGAACAACCAAATTTAACCTAATACTAATATATACGTACACATATACGATAAAAACGTAACCTGATTTATAACATCATAGTTTACTCTAACCATCAAACAACAAGTACCCTACCATCCTAAAGCTAAAAACAACTCATACCAAAAATCCCGCTAACACCAAAGTTTAATATGAAGGTGCCCTCGTTCTATTTAGAGGTTGCTAAAGAACCTGAAAAAAAGAGAAAATGGAAAGATTGAGCTACCACATCTTAGTGAGTGACATTCTTCTCTTAAGTGGATCGACCAAATTCTATGCATATATTTAGAACACTAACATAACTCGTTTTCATCAAAACTGGAATTTAACTAATCTTTAAAACATTCTTACAAACAAAAAAAAACTAATCTTCAAAACCAAAATGAGCTATAACGTACATACATATATATATATATATATATATATATATTCCAACACTATATATTTGTAGAAGAAAGACCCATTTCAATCAATAATATTGAAATAAATTCAATGGCCGAATCCATTGATCAATCTTATTAATCACACACCAATAGTCATTCTCATCAGCTAATCTCATGCTTATATATCAACCATCGCCATATATAATGCCTTAGGCAATTAAGATTTCTCCCCTTTGCACTAAGAGGATGACCTCTTCTTTTGCTCACTCAAAACATTAAGAACTAAGGCTGAGATTGATGATGTGATACATGATGTAATGAATCGAGTCTAAGAGCAAACATTAAAATAAAAGTTGACTTGGTCAACTCTGCTACAGCGCACTCAGGATTTTAAGGGGACCAAAAGCTCGTGAAGACAAAAAAGAAAAAAAGAGAGAAGGAAAAGAAGAAAAATGAATCGGATTTCTTGTCACAGAGACCCATCAAACTGATTTAACTCAGAGTTGCGACGCATGGAAAGTGTTCGGGCCTTTCATTAATAGACACTGTTGATTTTTGATTTTGTTTATTTTGTTTGAAGGTAGCTTAAAGTTCCAAGTCTAAAGTCATTTTCAAGGTACGTGAAAACTTTAGTGGTAAGTTGGGTTGATCCTTGTAATGCTTTTACTTGGTTAATTGGTTTGTGAAATATGAAATTTAATATAATTTCAAATTAAGTATAAATGTGCAATAGTGGTGTGAAGATGTCGTAAAAGATGTTTAGTTAATTTTCTTAAGGCAATAATAGATGCCTTTAAGTTGTAACTCTTTAGAAACATAATAGCTTTACTCACTTCTCAAAAGGCTATTATCAAGGATATGAGAAATTTGAACTCAGGGGTATTAGTGGATTAGCTTGATACTCAATTAGCTAATCTCCAAGTATAATCACCATTAATTGACACTCAACACAATGGAGATCCTCAATTATATAAAATCGGAGAAGGCGCGGAAGCTGAGACAAGCAGATTTCAATATAAATGTAGTTTGGGTTTTTTAGGTCTTGTGATCTGCTATGTGCTCCTAATGATTTGAGTTGAGAAAGGAAATATTGGAGGAAGGTCACGGCATCGGATTTCTTATTCATTTGGGAAGTACTAAAACGTATACGTAATTGTTAATATCTTTTGGTGGGTTAATATGAAGAATAATATTGTAAAATTTATCGATCAATTTATAATTTGCTAGCAAGCATAACATCAAAAACCGGGTGAACAATTACACCCACTTGAAATACAAACAACTAAACCAATGATACGTAATGATAAGTATACCATATGGATGATTGTTGATTGACTGAGTAAGTTTGTTTATTTTTTGTCACATATGCAATATGTTTACGAGATAGTGAAGTTTCATAGAGTTCTAGTGAACATTATTTCTAATAGGGATCTCAAATTCATGTCTAATTTTTTGAGGGGTTTCTAAATTATTGAGGACTAAACTCAACTTAGATACAAATGTTTTACCCACATATAGATGGATAGTCAAAGAAAAGAATTTGGATATTACAGGATATGTTAAGATGATGTCTTATTGACTTTGGTGGTTCATGGGACAAATTTGGGGTTTTTGTTTTCTAATATCAACTATTAGTCCCACATTAAGATGGCTCATTTTGAAGCTTTATATGACTGCAATTTTTTGGGATCAACAATCAAAAGTGAAAGTTTGAGAGTGTTTGAAAAACAGCACAAAGCAATTAGAGAAGTTACGCAAACTTTAACAAGGTGCAATATGGTGTTTAGTGTAGGAGATTACGTATTCCTGAAAATTTCTTTTATGAATTGTGTTATAAGATTTGGCATGCATGGCAAGTTGAGTCTAAGATACGTAGAATCATTCTCAATCTTTGAGAAGGTTGACAAAATTGCTTATAAATTGACTTTGTCACCAATATTATCTGGGATACACAATGTGTTCCGTTAGCACGTAAGAGTGACTTTGTTAGTGAGTAACCTTGATTTATCCGATTCGTAGTTGAGGTAGCGTTTTACTCAATTTTGACTTTGTTTCATTACTTATTTGATAGGATTGCAAGTTCGACGGTCTATATGACCTCCGCTGGTCTTAAGCATTCTCAGGGGAGTAATGTGATCTCTACTTCAAGTTTGCAAACTTATTGTCGGGACTTCTCCGAAGGTGCACCACCTCGGATTCGGCTAATGGATTACTAGGTTTAACTTAGCTCGAGCTCTCCCATGCTTATATCAATTCGCAACTTAGGTTCCAATTCTTAACATGCAAAATTTATTTCAAATGAAGTCGCCACTAATCTATTCACGGTGGGTCGATTATAAAACCATGCAAAGTACCAGGAGTTGTACTTCACCCCTACGAACCAAAGATTATGAATTCGGGGACTTAAGAACCATTTTTTTTATTTCAAAAATAATTGACAAGCAGCTTGAATTGATTTTAACTTTATTTTCTAATATAGATGGTGATCACGCAAGTGCGTAAACATTAATGTAAATGTTTAATGAAACAAAGTAATAAACAAAGATGACTTAATGAAGCAAATCAACAAAAAGTTTTTTTTTGGATTTTGGTTTTTTATGTGTTGCAATGCATGTAATAGGAAACTAATCTTATATGCAACTATCTTAATGCAATTCTAAATTAATTTAAACTACATGGCATGCTATTTAACTAAATTATCCAACGACCAATAACTATCTAAATGACATATGAATGATTTTTTTATTTATTTTTGAGTTTTATTAATGAAAATTCGAAATTAAATAAATGCACAAATTAAACATGCTGCTAACCTAATATGAGAACATTTAAATTAAAACTAAAATTAAAATTAAATGAACTAGTACTAACATGAACCTAAATCTAATATGACATGCACGTGAAATGATGATGTAACATGACTTAACACTATAGACATGCATATGATTTTTTTTTTGAATTTTTTAAGAAATATTAATGCTTGAAATCAAGCAATACTGAAAAGAAATAAAAATCCACGTCAAATGCAGCATCAAATAAAATGAGACATTGTCCACATCCAACCAAATTCGAAAATAAATTAACGAATCGTATTTCAGGCATGAAATCGGATTGGCCAATCTTTTCATGTGATCGCGAGTCGTATTTCGGACATGAAATCGGACTGTCGATCATACGCGTACGGACTAGGAAAAGTCCTCCTAACGTAATTTGATGCATAGAATCTTTGTGGATAACACGCATTAGTGCAAATAACTCGAGATAAGGCAAATTACCTATAAGTTAAATTGAATGAATATGGATGAGATGTTTTACCTTATCAACCTTCCAAGTTCGAAGTCTAGACTTCGTGGGCTCACGGTGATGCAGCAGATCGGATCGGCACGGGGCTTGCAACGATGCAACGGTTTGGCTTGAGATGATCAACAATATAGACAATCTAATATGTGAATTAACATTCAAATTCAAACCCTTGGCTGCGTGGACTCACGATGTTGCATCGTAGATGATTTATCGGGAATGTGCATAACACGACACCGGGGCATTGGTTTCGCTCGAAGCCTCCATAGAAATTTTGAATTTGAGGTGAGAACAGCAAGCAGTGGTGCTTGGCGCTTGGACGAAAGCTGGAACGACGACCCCCTTCACTGTAGCGAACAAAGATTTAAAAAAAGAAGTCAAAGTCAACTCTCTTTTCCTCTCAATTTTTGTGTGCTGTATGTTACTTTTCAACATCCCACAAAGAAAATTCTCACACGCCCCCTCTCATTAATCATTTCCCGGAACTCTCTTCTTTATTTCCGCACAATTTTCTACACGTTGCTAGCTTCTCTCAATGTGCATGCTCTCTACCAAAACTTTTTACTAGCCAACCTTCCCTATTGTTCTTCACTTCTTCCCCTTTTATATTGCTCAAGTAACCTCCCTCATCATCTAACTACGAATTCACTTGCCAATCTTGCTCGTGAATATAGGGCAAGTGTATATCTTAAAACAGGGAATTCCTTGGCATGAATATTGCTCTACAAAGAAGAACGTATAATCGCCTTTGGACCAGGGAGAGAAAAATAAACTGAAGCAATTAAGAAAATCTCTTTCGTTCCTTTCTCTCCCTAGAATCTTTACTCTTGATATTTGTCTTTAATCTTGATCTAATTTCCGCTCAATCTTCTCATGAAATCCCTTCTCTTGTGGATGCTCTTAGGTAAAATAAAAGAATATTTTGGTCCAATCTTTAGAAAATTTGATCGAATATTCTTATTATTTCTTCTTTGGTCACCAATGCTCTTTCCTCTTTGCAATCAATGGTATTGGCGTTTACCGATTTGCTCACTTGGATATTATATCTTCAAGATTCATGCTAATTTTACGTGAGCGAACATCTTTTCTTAAAATCGTGACATTCCCTATTTTGCCAATCAAAGAGACAACGGACCTGGGCAAAATTTCATGTTCTCCTCACACGGACCCACTTAAATCTACATGCAAGATGCTCCTAAAGCTAGATGCAATTTAATCATAAAATTTTTTGTCAAGGGACCAAAAATTAGTCCCTAATTTTTTATTTAACAAATGAGATGCCAAAATTTAGGTATCAACACTTATATAATATGAGCTATGAAATGATATTTTTCTTCCGTAAAAGTCTGGATCAAACAATTTTTACGTTTCAATACTTGTGAATGGTTGTAAGAGATTTATTTTGTAAATATATATGTCCATTTATACATATATCGCTTTGTGAATTGGTCTATAAATAAATTCTGAAATGATGTGATAAATATTTTACGAAAAGTATGTGTGGTGGATAAACAATAATGTGAAAGGTTATTAGTTAGTTTTGTGAAATGTGTTATGGTTTATGAGTTTGATTCGGGAATTGATTTTCAATATTTGAGAATGATGGTTTGATGCTCATTATCACTCTAAAGCTGGGTAGGAGTTTCTATGCATACTAATTTTAAGATGTCCTTTTCAACTGAGTCACTGGCAAATATAATTGAAAATCTTCTCAAGGAAGAATTTTGATCATCTTGTCACAAAACGTTATCTCGTGATCATGATAGCAATAAATTAATTAATAAGGAAGACCATTGATATTTGAATTATGATTGTCGATTAAATGAACATTTCTCAATCGTGTGAAGTTTTATTAAAATGAGACAACTCATATTTGATTTGAGATGTATATTATATATTGAGTTAGATTACGAGTTTTCGATTTTATATGTGCATAGTGAATGTTTGATTTGGGTTGTGGTTTCCCATACAATTCGTCTTAAATGTTTTAGTTGCAAATAGAGCTAGAGTGTTTATTTTATCATTAAGACATTTGGTAGAGAGATTTTTTTTGTATGAGATTAGTTAGTTATATATTGTAGAGCTATATATATTGAGATGAGTCTGTTAAATTTATTTATTAGTTATAAATGTACATGATTATTTTGAAATATTATGAAACCTCTAATGTTATAACCAACCAACCGATTATATATACATATATACATATATGGGATATACATTATAATAATAGTTGGAAACGTCTGAGATTGCGTCCATCAGGAGAAAGGACAACGATGTCATTCCATATGCTTATTTGATTCGGAATGGGATATAAATAGTTCGACCAAATTCTTTAATTTTGACAATATGAATGTAATATGAATGGGTGTTCACAATGACATGAAGACGTTATTTGCAATTGAGTATACTAAAATGGCTCGGATTGAGCAGTTACAATCACATTGGTCAACTGATGTAAGGCCCCTCGCATTAATGGTGGAGATCCATGAGGACTTCAGAGGATTGGATTCGGATCAGATACTCCTCAAGAAAAGGTCTACAGGATAGATTAACTAAACACAATGTTTACTCGGGTAATTAACTCCTGCTAAACCCCCACTCACTCTTTCACTCCTTTATAAGACGGCAATCAAGCCTCATTGCTAAGCAATTCCAACCAAAGCTTGTTATCATAAAAGACGTCATCGGTGTCAATTCGGGAAGGAGAAGCATAATGGAGAGGAGATGCATGGGACTGTTCATGCTGTCGCTGCTCGTCCTTGCTTCTCGTAAGACCCCACTCGCCATCATCACTCTCTTGATTTCCATCTTGTGGGTTTCTTCTCATATTTGGGACATCTTGGTGCGATCGAATTCGATGGTACCTCTATTGATGAAAATTATTATGTCAAACTATACACATAATCAATTAGGGTGGATGAAGGAATGATATCATTCGCAAGTATAGTGTCTTTTTGCACCTGTTCAAAAATGGTGATTGTGTCATATTTTTTCCTTGCAGACAGATTATCTAACAAAAGTCTTATAAAAAAAAATGGCGCTTGTGCCATGTGTTTTCTTATAGGCAGATTATCTGACAAAAGTCTTCATGAGCACCTTTTTTTTTTCTTTTTATGAAATTGAAAGATATGTAAAAATTCAATGATAGACCGAGAGAAAGAAGAATTAAAGAGGTCATTAAACGTCACATTGGTAATGCGAGACTACTTTTTGTGTATTTATACTAAAACCTATATGGATCATTAGATTTAGAAAGATTCAGATGAGATCTATCAAATACCATGGTCCATAAGCATTTTAGTATACAGAACACATTCATTGAATTGACTAGTTCCTCCGATCTCAATGCCCCAAAAGAAAAGCATTATGGGGCAAGATATAACATTCAACTTGCAACTCTCCAAAGTTTGATACGTTCGGGTGTCGTGTCCAAAAATTAAGCCCTTGTTTTCAAATTGTAGAGTCATGTATGTACTCACCGTATCTAAACCACTAGCTAGTGAGACTCATTAGATCCGCCATATCGGGGGTACATATGCATTTTTTAATAGGCTGAACACACTGAATACTTCCAAAAACCAAAACGCCAACAGCAACTAATGTCGGCAAATTGTAACATGCACATTCGATTTGTACGGTTGTTGTACCGAAGGCAAGCCCACGGTTTAAACTAGACTTGATTATGGTTCTAATAACTTGAAGGATCCGACAGGCTTCTCTCACATGAATGAACTTTAGATTATCAAGTCAACTCGTATCATTTTTTTTCTCTTTTTTATATAGGTGGTTTAGGTAAACAGCTCCCTTATTTGAATTCGACCATCTAAAAACTAATAGATTGGCAGGGGACAATTGTCGAAAAAATTATAAATATTTTGCAACTTTGCCGATTTAGTCCTGAATTTTTTTTTTTGCCAATTCAGTGCTAAACCTTTTGAAATTTTGCCTATTTAGTCCAAAACCTTTTGAAATCTTGCCAATTTGACCTTGAAAATTGCAAGGTTTATGACTGAATTGGCAAGATTTCAAAAGGTTTAGGATTGAATTGGCAAAATAAAAAGCTCAGGACTAAATCGGTAAAGTTGCAAAAGGTTTTAGAATTTTTTGGACAATTGTGCTAGTTGGCAAGCAATAAAATAACTAAATCTTGCACCTCTAAAAGCGCAGGGCTTCAAGTTTCAAACTCAAGTCACAGGAAATTATTTTCTTGCGAATTTCCTAATACTGGCATGATTGGGCTTCCTTTCATTAGACTGAAGAAGCGAGCCTCATCTAATGTGCGAAAGTTTATTTGGAACACCAAAAGACAATTGAAAAAAACAGAAAGAGATAAGAGTAAATCAATCCTTCCTAATTCACATCTTTGTTGAAAGAATTTCTTTTGTAATTCCTTACATAAGGATTCATAAAATACTGGATCTCCACCTACACAAGCAAATTGTTGATAAAACTCCAAAATGGCATTTTCTTTTGACCCAATTTTTTTTTTTCTCTTTATCATTCAGGAAAGACAAGAAAATTTCAGGATAGCAAACATTCTCTAGAATTTCTCTTAGATTCGAACCCATAGCTGATGATAGAACTAAAATAGATATTTTCTGTTTCCTACTCACACGAGCCCATATCCTTGCTTTTCGATCAATCTATAATTCTAATCTTCCTCCCCAATCTGATATTATGGTCTTGGTATAGACCGAAATTCCGTTATGGTCCAATTCTGACCGGTAATAGATACCAGGACTTTGCAATATTTGATTGGTCACAATTCTGTATATTCCATTTACTATAGAAGTTCCCAGGGAATTCGTTAAAGGAATGTTTCCAATAAAAAGAGTTTGTTCTTGCATATCCTACTGGTTTTCCAAATTAATCCCGCGGATACATATAATTCAGAAGAATATGTGAGTGATTCATATAGAGCATCTCTTTCTTTTATCAAAGGTTCTACCAATTGATATGTTTCCACAACTAATTGAAATTCAATTTCTTGATCTGTTATCTTCAATTTTTGGAAACTTATAAAGTTCTTCTGTTAAGCCCTGATCAATGAATCTACAAAATCCTTCAAATTGTATCTGATTAAAATCAGGTATTGTAAACATTCCCTCATTTCCATCCCCGAGCATTTTGAATTTCCTTTTCTCAAAAAAAATCCATTATTGACCCATTCTTCATCAAATCATATGGATTGATTTAGCAACGATGGAATTTCTATTTTGTTTACTGAATCACATGAAATTTGACCCACCCCGTATATGGAATGTATGAAATGCATATGAACGGAAGAATAAAGACAATTTGATATTCAAATTGGAATTTGTAAGAGATACAAAATCGAAAGGAATTAATAAAAATAAAAGTCACTTAGACTTATGGAGTTTTGGATAGAATATCAAAAAAAAGTGATTCCATTTCTACCATTATTATGATATTACATATTCGAATCCAATTGGATACCAGAAAAATAAATGGATTCGGGATTTAATCTATTCGATGATATAAAGACATTATAATCATAAAAAATATAGAGTTGATATTTTTAGCACTTAACTTTTTCATGGATTCTATTTTTCAACAAATGATTTGCATAAAAAAAAAGAGAGAAACTTTTACCTTTTTTTAGTAGAATACGATCGAAGGACGTAACATAGTAATAAAGTTTGTATTTATTAACCATGTGTAGACAGCTATCTATGTTTCCTCCTTTATTGAAGTTCTATTCGAGACAGCGCTTGCTATGCTGTATCAAAATTTCCATTTTCTATTCCATCTATTGAATGAAAAATTGAAGCACTACAATTTACTGATAATTCTCTATAGGCATCATATATAGATATGATATCCAATTAGATATTTGTATCACAATTTATGTTCTGGGGTTTACATATACTTCTATTTGATGTTATAATGGAAATTGGGAAGGATTTTTTTTATGGAAAAAAGAAATACTGATTAGTTATGTATCAATTTGGATTGTCTTATTTCATTAGGATTAAGAAAAGACAAATTTGGATTCAAATCCAAGAATCGTTCATGAATTTACAGTCACATTTAACAGTTAATGGTTCCAATTTGTCCTAAATTTTGGCTTTTGTGACTGAAAAACCCCATTTGGTTTTTCCATTTTTCAATATCAATATAAAAAAGAGAGGGAAAATTTTTAGATATTTGGATTTTGAGATACTATACATACAACCGAAGGGATGGATCCAATCCAAAAAACGAAGGATTTTTTTCTTTTTGGGCAAAGGTTCAATTTAAGAAAATGGGATTCAAGATGCAAGTCCAATAAAAAAAGAAGTTTAGGAATCCCCTACCTGACGCAAACAAAGGGAGACTTTTTTCATCTCTTTCTGCAATCAAGTAGATTGAGAGTCACACAACACAATCATGATTCAGATAGTTCTGTTAGGTTTTCCAGATGATTCAATATTGTTAGTGGATAGTTACTGATAGACTTGTTGGCGCTGCTAGTCCGTTTGTTCTGTGTCCCTTTTTTGTCTTTGTTCCTCCAATAATCTGTTCCTTCATTGATGATGCCGTTTTTGTGCAGTTCGATGCTCCAGATGACGGTCCGTTTGATTTTGTTCCTGATGAGATCGCCCTCCTCCTCCTTCTTATTTATGTTTTATGTTACTAAGTAATCACAGCTAAGGTTTCAAAAATAGCAGGCAAATGGATGCACAGTGATTGATTCTTGATCAATTTCTCTTGGACTAAACTGCAAAAAGGAAAAATAAGAAAAAAGAGGTCATGTTAGATAAGTTTTTGCTAAAATAATTCCATTTTTTTATTAAAGAAAATAAGAATTATGAAAATAGTGTTAAGTTAATTCTCGTGCCGTATCAAGCAGGCCAAGATTACAACAGTAGCACAAAGAGACGACTGGAGCGAGATACGTTTCTTATAAAAGAAAAACTCGACTACTGCATCTTCAATGTCAACTCTCCTAAGACAGAGATGTCTACCAAATTTCTTGGGGTAAGACTTTTCCCAAGAGACAATTTTGGGATCACGCAGGAAACTTCGTAGCCTTGGAAACTTCAGAGTTGGCGGCGTTTGACTTGGACTTGGTTATATCCATCTGCAGATCTTTACTTGACGGAGAACTTACGTGTGGATGGGAATACTAAGGTACCACCCAACCAACCTCCCATGTCAAGTAACTAAATAAGAGCAAGACGCCGGGATAACTATGAACTGGTCGGACAATTTTCCCGGTCGTTAATACGCCCCCACTAGCTATTACCTGTGATACAAGTAATATGAAGTCTCACGTTCATTGTTGACAGAGGCCTGAACTGTAGAATGCTGTGTTCACCACGCGTGTCGTAGGAGTGATTGACGGTATTATATTTTCATGAGTTGCACTGTCAAAAGGTTTTATTTTTCCAAAGAGATCCTTTGATGCCAGATAAGTGAGGTAACATGATTATCACAAGTCATTTACCATATCCATGTTATGCATTCTAACGGTCTTTTGACGAAAATCTGTTCGACCCTGCAGTTGCGAAACCTGTCAGCGAAGTTAATGACCTCTCACTTGAAGATTCAGAAGTGACCTGCTCTAGGAAAAGATAGAAGGCCTAAAATGAGATGTGTGACATTAAAAAATTCCCACATTCAGTAATAACATTTAGGACTAATTTTCACAACTGAGTCGCTAAGATCTGATGCATTACAAATGTACATTAGTGGTATAGTACAATGGTACGTCACCCGCTGCCATATTATGCATAGAAGGGCTAGCGTATTTCAAATTTCATATTTAATGATGTTCAAGTTTCGAATTTACTAAATTAAGATTTCCCTCTCTTGTATGAGCATGTGTAAAAGGCTCTAGGAAACAATAGATGGTCTACCGTGTCAAAGACACATGACATTCCAAAATTCCCTTGTTCGGTAATAATTTTTAGGACTAAATTCCATGACCACGTTGCCAGGAGTTTGATGCCTTAGAACTAAGTTGATAGATTTTCACATGTATGTTAGTAGTGTATGACGACGATATTCGACTCCCCGCCATATTATGAGTAGAAAAGTTTTAAATTTATTGAATCGAAATTTTCCTAATTTTAGATATCTTTTATTGATGATTTTGACAGACTCAAATTTTCAAACTTACCAATGTTCAAAATGAAAATCGGTTTTATAAATCTTTATTTCTCTTCAATTGGCCGGCCACTTCTCTTTTCTCAACAAAATTTCTTAAAACCATGATTTACTTTGAGACTTTGAATGCGGCCAACTTTGACATCATGTGTCGCTTTCTAACTCAACAAGAAAAATATATACATACACATATACGAGGAAAACGTAACCTGATTTATAATATCAAAGTTTACTGTAAACATCAAATAACATGTACCCAACCATCCTAAAGCTAATAAGAACTCATACCAAAAATCCTGTTAACACAAAAGTTTTGATATGAAGGTGCTCTCGTTCTATTTAGAGGTTGCTAAAGGACCTGAAAAATAGAGAAAATGGAAAGATTAAGTTACCACATCTCAGTGAGTAACATTCTTCTCCTAAGTAGATCGAACATGACTCATTTTCTTCAAAACTGGAATTTAACTAATCTTTAAAACATTTTTACAAAAAAAAAAACTAATATTCAAAACCAAAATGAGCTATAACGTACATATATATCATTCCCAAGTATGATTGTTGATTGACTGAGCAAGTCTGTTTATTTTTTTTTCATATACGATGAAATAATATGTTAACGAGATAGTGAAGTTTCATAGAGTTCCAGTGAACATTATTTCTAATAGGGATCTCAAATTCATGTCTAATTTTTTTGAGGAGTTTCTAAGAATTATTGAGTACTATACTCAACTTAGATACAATTTTTTACCCACATATAGATGGATAGTCGAAGAAAAGAATTTGGATATGACAGGATATGTTAAGATGATGTCTTATTGACTTTGGTGGTTCATGGGACAAATTTGGGGTTTTTGTTTTCTAATAGCAACCATTAGTCCCACATTAAGATGGCTCATTTTGAAGCTTTATATGACTGCAATTTTTTGGGATCAACAATCAAAAGTGAAATTTTGAGAGTGTTTGAAAAACAGCACAAAGCAATTAGAGAAGTTACGCAAACTTGCAATATGGAGTTTAGTGTAGGAGATTACGTATTCCTGAAAAGTTATTTTATGAATTGTGTTATGAGATTTGGCGCGCATGGCAAGTTGAGTCTAAGATACGTAGAACCATTCTCAATCTTAGAGAAGGTTGACAAAATTGCTTATAAATTGACTTTGTCACCAATATTATATGGGACACACAATGTGTTCCGTTAGTGCGTAAGAGTGACTTTGTTAGTGAGTAACGTTGATTTACCCGATTCGTTAGTTGAGGTAGCGTTTTACTCGATTTTGACTTTGTTTCATTACTTATTTGATAAGATTTCAAGTTCGACGATCTATACAACCTCCACTGGTGTTAAGCATTCTCAGCGGAGTAATGTGATCTCTACTTCAAGTTTGCAAACTCATATAGTATGAGCTATGAAATGATATTTTTCTTCCATAAAAGTCCGGATCGAACAATCACTAGTGTTAACCATTCTCAGTGGAGTAATGTGATCTCTACTTCAAGTTTGCAAACTCATATAGTATGAGATATGAAATGATATTTTTCTTCCATAAAAGTCTGGATCGAACAATTTTTACATTTCAATACTTGTGAATGGTTTTGACAAATTTATTTTGTAAATATATATGTCCATTTATACATACATCGCTTTGCGAACTGATCTATAAAATAAATTCTGAAATGATGTGAGAAATATTTTACGAAAAGTATGTGTGGTGGATAAACAATAATGTGAAAGGTTATCGGTTAGTTTTGTGAAGTGTGTCATGGTTTATGAGTTTGATTCGGGAATTGATTTTTAATATTTGAGAATGATGGTTTGATGCTCATTATCACTCTAAATCTGGGTAGGAATTTATAGTATGCATACTAGTTTTAAGATATCCTTCTCAACTGAGTCACTGACTAATATAATTGAAAATCTTCTCAAGGGAGAATTTTGATCATCTTGTCACGAAACGTTGTCCCGTGATCATGATAGCAATAAATTAATCAATAAGGAAGACCGTTCATATTTGAATTATGATTGTCGATTAAATAAATATTTCTCAATTGTATGAAGTTTTATTAAAATGAAACAACTCATATTTGATTTGAGATGTATAAAATATATTGAATTAGATTATGAGTTTTCGATTTTATATGTGCATAGTGAATGTTTGATTTGGGCTGTGGTTTATCGTATAATTCGTCTTAAATGTTTTAGTTGCAAATAGAGCTAGAGTGTTTATTTTATCATTAAGCCATTTGGTAAAAAGATTTTTTTTTTGTATGAGTTTAGTTAGTTATATACTGTAGAGCTATATATATTGAGATGAGTCTGTTAAATTTATTTATTAGTTATAAATGTACATGATTATTTTGAAATATTATGAAACCTCTAATGTTGTAACCAACCAATATATATTATAATAAGAGGTTGTTGGAAATGTCTGAGATTGCGTCCATCGGGAGAAAGGACAACGATGTCATTCCATATGCTTGTTTGATTCAGAATGGGATATAACTAGTTCGACCAAATTCTTTAATTTTGACAATTTGAATGTAATATGAATGGGTGTTCACAAAGATATGAGGACATTATTTACAATTGAGTATACCGAAATGGCTCGGATTGTGCAGTTACAATCACAATGGTCAACTTATGTAAGGCCACTCGCATTAATGGCGGAGATCCATGAGGACTCCAGAGGATCGGATTCGGATCAGATACTCCTCAAGAAAAGGTCTACAGGATAGATTAACTAAACAAAATGTTTACTCGGGTAATTAACTCCTACTAAACCCCACTCACTCTTTCACTTCTTTATAAGACGGCAATCAAGCCTCATTGCTAAGCAATTCCAACCAAAGCTTGTTATCATAAAAGACGTCATCGGTGTCGATTCGAGAAGGAGAAGCATAATGGAGAGGAGATGCATGGGACTGTTCCTGCTGTCGCTGCTCGTCCTTGCTTCTCGTAAGACCCCACTCGCCATCATCACTCTCCTGATTTCCATCTTGTGGGTTTCTTCTCATATTTGGGACATCTTGGTGCAATCGAATTCGACGGTACCTCTATTGATGAAAATTATTATGTCAAACTATACACATAATCAATTAGGGTGGATGAAGGAATGATATCATTCGCAAGTGTAGTGTCTTTTTGCACCTGTTCAAAAATGGTGATTGTGTCATATTTTTTCCTTGCAAACAGATTATCTAACAAAAGTCTTATAAAAAAAATGGCGCTTGTGCCATGTGTTTTCTTATAGGCAGATTATCTGACAAAAGTCTTCATGAGCACCTTTTTTTTTCTTTTTATGAAATTGAAAGATATGTAAAAATTCAATGATAGACCGAGAGAAAGAAGAATTAAAAAGGTCATTAAACGTCACATTGGTAATGCGAGACTACTTTTTGTGTATTTATACTAAAACCTATATGGATCATTAGATTTAGAAAGATTCAGATGAGATCTATCAAATCCCATGGTCCATAAGCATTTTAGTATATAGAACACATTCATTGAATTGACTAGTTCCTCCGATCTCAATGCCCCCCCCCCCCAAAAAAAAAGCATTATGGGGCAAGATATAACATTCAACGTGCAACTCTCCAAAGTTTGATACGTTCGGGTGTCGTGTCCAAAAATTAAGCCCTTGTTTTCAAATTGTAGAGTCATGTATGTACTCACCATATCTAGACCACTAGCTAGTGAGACTCATTAGATCCACCATATCAGGGGTACATATGCATTTTTTAATAGGCTGAACACACTGAATACTTCCAAAAACCAAAACACCAACAGCAACTAATGTCGGCAAATTGTAACATACACATTCGATTTGTATGGTTGTTGTACCGAAGGCAAGCCCACGGTTTAAACTAGACTTGATTATGGTTCTAATAACTTGAAGGATCCGACAGGCTTCTCTCACATGAATGAACTTTAGATTATCAAGTCAACTCGTATCATTTTTTTTCTCTTTTCTATATAGGTGGTTTAGGTAAACAGCTCCCTTATTTGAATTCGACCATCTAAAAACTAATAGATTGGCAGGGGACAATTGTCGAAAAAATTATAAATATTTTGCAACTTTGCCAATTCAGTCCTAAACTTTTTTTTTTTTGCCAATTCAGTGCTAAACCTTTTGAAATTTTGCCTATTTAGTCCAAAACCTTTTGAAATCTTGCTAATTCAATCCTAAACCTTTTGAAATATTGCCAATTTGACCTTGGAAATTGCAAGGTTTATGACTGAATTGGCAAGATTTCAAAAGGTTTATGATTGAATTGGCAAAATAAAAAGCTCAGGACTAAATCGGTAAAGTTGCAAAAGGTTTTAGGACTTTTTTCGACAATTGTGCTGGTTGGCAAGAAGTAAAATAACTAAATCTTGCACCTCTAAAAGCGCAGGGCTTCAAGTTTCAAACTCAAGTCACAGGAAATTATTTTCTTGCGAATTTCCTAATACTGGCATGATTGGGCTTCCTTTCATTAGACTGAAGAAGCGAGCCTCATCTAATGTGCGAAAGCTTATTTGGAACACCAAAAGACAATTGAAAAAAATAGAAAGAGATAAGAGTAAATCAATCCGCTCTGCATCTGGCGTATATGTTAGGTCTAACAAAAATATTTGTGCAGAGGAGATTGTGGAAGGACGGATGTGCCGGACAAAGAGCGAGAAATATAAAGGAATATGCTTCAGAAGTGGCAATTGTAGCTTGGTTTGCTAGGAAGAGGGCTTCGAAGACGGCAAGTGCATAGGCTTCGAGCGCCAGTGCTTTTGCATGAGGCCTTGTGGTGGAGGCAGTGGAGGCAGTGGAGAGGAACCACCACCTGAAGAAGAACCACCATCTGGAGAGGATCCACCCCCTGGAGAGGAACTTTCCCCACCTGGAAAAGAACCACCACCTGGTGGGGCAGCCTAGTTAAATTAGTAATCAATAAATGTGGTAGCTAATTATCAGGAAATAAGTCTGTAAAATCATTTGTCGAATATATTCGGAGAGAAAATATGCCATCACAAACAGTATCTCAATATATTAAAATCTGAGACAATGATATTCGTAGAATGCATGACTTGTTAGATTTTTGTTTGGATCCCTTTCGAAGAATGAAGATAATGCCAATGCAATTAAGGACATTAATTTTCCAGATTTAGTGCATAGATAACAAGCACATAAAACAATATATGGTAAGTCTAATTGATATAGAAAATAGAAGGTCGATCAATATTAAGAGCTTATACTTATGACCGGGGTTTTAGTTCCCCTTAAAAACACAACATTATTGTTCCATAATTTAAAAGTTGAGATGTATATGCAATATTTCAAAAGCACCAAAAACCTCTTGAGACTCAAAATGACAAGAACACTTACATGCCTTCTGATGTTGTATGACAATGCTTGTGATCATTGTTCTTGTCTATCTCCTCTTGAACTGACTGTTGTGAAATAGTAATAGTCATACTTTATACAACATAAATCTTTAAACCCGACAAGAAAGTTTATAATGTATTTATGACGAGATGCATTCAAATTATAACGAGAAGAACAACAATAAATATAATATATCCGACCAAGACAAAATTAGTTACTAAAAATTTACTCTGAAGATACTCCAAAGATTAAGCTTGATTTTTATTTTTTTATTTTTGTTGAGGCATATTTGTGACATCCAGAAATTTTCAAGTCTGATAATTATATTTAGGATTAATTTCTGTGATCGAATAGCCTAAAGTTTGAGATGTTAGAAATAAATGGATAAATGTTGATGTGTATGATAAAGGGGTAGAATGATGATATATAAATCGTTGCTATATTATTTGTAGAATCAGACCAATGTGCTCTCAATTTATATATGACAATATTTAAGTTTTAAAGTTACTAAATCAAGATTTTCCTAATATTTGATATCTTTCATTAATGATTTTAATGAGTTTGAAATGTTTTCAGACTCAACAATATTCAAAATGTGTGCAGACTTTCGTTTTTAAAATATTTTCAAAATTAACAATGTCTAGAACGAATATTCATAATATATTCAAACTTTAAAAGATTATTCAAAATGAACTTTGATTTCCTTAAACTTGGCCTAGTAATGTCACCAAGTATTGCATCATCAATTTTATCTTTAGTGCATTAATATTTGATAACTCATGACTCAATTTAGCCCAGTAAGAAAAGTCTTCTTCTTTCTCTATTAAAATATCTATCTTCCGCTACTAATTTCAGGCCACATGTAAGGCCATGTTTTATATTTTTATGGAAGAATCACTCTTCTCCCTGCACCTATGTTTAACATGAAGTTTAGAATTTCTTTTAAGCAAGATTGATCATTGTTCTTTCTCGTTAACTATTGAGAACTCTATAAAAATCATGTTACCTTGGTTATGTGAGAAAACCATGCTTACCAATGATTTTGGTGGATTTCACATATTTTCCTAGTTTATTGATGTTCAGACTCAATGTTCAAACTTTATATTTAAATCTAATATTCAAACTTTATGTTCAAAACAAAGGTTGAATTTTTTAGACTTTTACTTTCCCCATACTCACACGGCTACTCTTTCTGCCACCAGACTTTATCATTTTTAAAATCATGTTTTGTTGATTTCTAATTTGGTTTATATTCCTTAAAAGTAGCTTAAAGCTTTGAATCTGAGCTCATTTATAAGGTATACAAAAATTTCAGGTGCTAAGTTAAGTTCATCCATTTAGTGTTTTTAACTTGATTGGTTGATGTGTGTACATTTAGTTTTGGTAAGTTTGATGCTAAGTGTGCATATGTGTAAATGTTATGTGCCAAGATATGATGATTTAAATTTTTTTAATGAGTGCTTACATGCTTTAAAGGTATCCGATCAATGTTCTTAAGCTATATTGACATATTGTATATGAAGATGCTAAATAAACTTGAAATTGTACTTTTGTAGTTTAAGAGTCACCCATTATTTACATTATACAGTTATCCAAATTTTACCGTTATCCATGCTTAATTGTAGAGTTTGATTACTAAATATACAAACCGCCTCTATTTATACTTTGTTCAAACTTACTCATGAAATATGATCACCAAATGTTCAAACGCACCAATTAAATATCATTACCTTCTATGAGACTTATCTGTAGAGTTTGATGAATTTTTAGACCCACAAGTTGAGTATCAATACTTATAGTTTAGACTCACTAATAATTCATGTGACGAACAGTTATATTTAGTGGGGTTAAAATATAACAACATCTATCATTTCAACCTTAAGATAGGTCCTTTTGAGGCTTTTTTTTTGTAATGTTCTTTTGAAGCTTTATATGAACAAAAATGCCAAATTTTTGTTTGTTAGAAATATGTCGATGAAAAGAGAATAACCGGCCATGAGTTTATGTAACAGTTAGAATAGAAAGTCAAGCTGATCCAAGAACCCTTGAAAATGGTGCAAATTCATCAAAAATGTTAGGCAAACCTTAAAATGTTCAAGGTGGAGATTAGTATGGGAAATCATGTATTCTCGAAGTTTTTCCTATGAAGGGTGTAATGAGATTTGGCATGTGTGGCAAGTTGAGTCCAGATATGTTGGACCATTCTTGATTTTAGAGAAAGTTAGATTAGTTGCTTATAAATTGGCTTTGCCACTAGCATCACAAATCATTTTATTGCGAAAATATATGTCAAATTATGAACACGTATATGATTTACACCTTTTAGAATAAGGAAGAACCTTAAGTTCGAGGAGTGATTCGCATTGTTGAAAGGAAGAATCAAGTGTTACGATGACGCATTATCCTTTACGTGAAGATTCAATGGAAAAATTACACTATGAGAGAAGCTACTTAGAAGCTCGAAGAGGAGGTAAAATTTTGAGGATAAAATTTCTTTTTAAGATGGTAGAATGTAATATTGCAGTGTTGACTAGTCAACTAGTCAGAAATAAATAAATAAATAAATAAAAGAGAGATCGAATGATGAAAATGAAGAGAGAAGATAAGGAAAAAAGAGAAAATTCGGTTGGGACACTTCACAAGTCGAATTAAATATGTTTTATAGTGTCAGGTTAGGATTCAAACACTTAGTTCATATAATTAGAGTAATTTTCTAGGTTAAGGCCATATATTCAAAAGCTATGTGAAATTTGAATTGGTAGGTCCAATTTAGAGTTGCCAAAGGAAAATCTTGATCGATTTGTCACAAAATGGTGTCTTGACCATGGTAGGATATTGGTAATAGATTTGTCAATGGTGGTAATAGATTTGTCAATGGAACATGCTACTAATGTGTGATTTGGTAGACATTAATCAATAAACTTGACCACTAATATTTGAATTGTGACAGTAGATTAAATGAGTATTTATGAATTGTATAAAGCTTCATTGGAATGAAACAACTCGTATTTAATATGATATGTATATTATATCTTAAGTCTGGATTATGAGTTTGGATTTAATGTACATAACGGACGTTAAATCTGCTTTGAAAAAATGTACTATTGACTAGGTTGTGATTATTCATATCATCAATCCTAAATGCTTTAGCACCAAATAGAGCAAGAGCATTTGTGTTATCATCGGTGCATTTTAAAAGAGGGATTTTTTTATATGAACTTAGTTAGTTGTATATTTCTTAGCTGTATATAATTGAGATGAGTTTGTGGATTTAGTTGTTAGTTAAAAATGTACATTCTTTTGATAGATTATAAAAACTCAAATGTTATAAACAAGCTACAAATATATAAACTCAAATGTTATAAACCAAACTTCAATTTTTTGATTTTCGAAAATTTTCATAAAAAAATATTGTTTATTTTTATTATTAAAATATTATGTTAATAACCGGGTCGAGTCACGGGCTGGTCTTTTCGAAAGAGAATACTATTTTTTATTTTAAATTTTTGATTTTTTTTAAAATTTAAAAAATATAATAATTTTATTAAAGAATATTGTTAAATTATTAAATAAAAAAGATCGGACCCCCAACCGGGTCGGATTACGAACCCGGCTTGAGTCCTTGGCTGGGTCTCCATGCAAAAAGGTAATAATAATTTTTTTAAATTTTTAAATTTTTCGATATTTTATTTTATCTTTTAATTTATTCCTGGAAAAAAACTGGCTGGGCTCTAGGGCTGGAGAAAACCTTTGCGTTTTGGGCCAAGAGGCAGGAAATGGGCCATTAAGCTGGCCCAATTCGATAAATTTAAATCCAATCTAAAGCATTGGAAAATAAGGAAAAGCTCGAATTTACTAGAAAGAGGTCTAAGCCCAATTCGACCAATGCAAGACCAAACCCAAGCCCACTCTGTAAAAACAAACCTAAACAAGCCCAAATTAATCTAAGCCCATATAAAGAAGACTAAAATATACTGAAATTAAATAAAGCCCAATCCTCTTAAAACTAATATAAGCCCATGGCCGAACAAAAATAGTCCTCGGCCGGCCCGGTTTTCATTAGCTTGCCTCTTCTCTTCTTCCCCTAATCCAAACGCCCGGCCTTGCCGGCGACGGAAATACGCTGTTCGAACGGCGTCGTCACTCTCCACCGGATCACGCAACCAAACACCAGCAGCACGTAATATTCACCGACTTTTCAAACGAATACGTGGTAACAAGCTAACAAATCACAGACTTGACCCAAACGAGAATTAATTCAAAGATCCAAGAAAGCCTATGTAGTTGAACATGCATTCGGTCTAGGGACAAGAAGCAACAAGCAAAGAGAGATCATTTGGGAACTCGAACGTGTATTCTAGTTGAGGAAATGATCAACAAATAAGGGAAGAAGATATCTCGGCTGGGCCAAAACTGGGAATGAACATCGCGGAGTCCCTACTCGGCCCGATGATAGTTGTCACGTGCCAAGTTCAAGACGAGTCGAACTATGGCCAGTCACTTGAAAAAATCTCCGAGCCAAGATTCCCGGGACGACAACACGAGACCAACGGGGAGAGTACTTATCGGAAAATGCCGACGTTCAAAGATGAAGAACTACGGAAGGGCCTCCGAAGTTCCTTCTCCCCCACCATTCTCCTCTTCTTCTTCTTTTTTGACCTCCTTCTCTCTTTCTTGTGCGAAGCCCCACCCCCCCCCCCCCCCAATTTCTTTTCTTCTTCTTTCTCTTGCTTTTCCTTCATCCCCTTCTCCCTCTTTTGAGTTCTTGACTTTTATTGTTTCTTTCTTTCTTTTTCATTTTTCTGCAAAGCCGCCCCTTTCTCCTCCTTTTTACCCGCCTCACGTCCCTTCTCATGTCATGCCTTTTCAGAAATTTCATTTCATTTTATTTCATTTCATTTTATCATCATTATTATTATTATTATCATCATTGTTATGCCTTTTTTTTTCTTTCGGTCCTTCCCCCCAAAATTCCCGCCAAGTCCTTCAATCAGCCCATTTTCTTTTTATCTCTTTTTTTTATTTAATTAATTTAAAAAAAATTAAGAGAATAAAAGAAATTTCTAATTAATAACAAATTTATCAAAATTTAAATTTAAAAAATGACTTACCGGACTGACAAAATTAGATGTCAATAATATATATATGTTTAATAATAAGTTGTTAGTTATCTTAATGATGGTCCAGTTGTCTCCTATTCTTGTTGAATTCGGAATTTGACATAAATAGCTTAAAAAATTCTTTAATTTCGACATATACGAATGGGGCAATCCGAAAAGTATGACGTCCTTATATGCAATTATTATATGGGAATGGCTTGTATTGAGCATTTACACAATAGTCAATTATGGTGCGCATAGCAACTTTTCTATTCCCGAAAATAATTTTTTTTAGAAATATTTCTTTTCATTTCTATTCTTCGGAACAATTTCTGAATAAAATAAGGTATTTGGTAATTACACAAAAATTTTACTCTTAGAATAGAAAAAGAATAGGAATGCTCTTAATACGATTCACAAATTTTTGTTCTTTTTTCTTGCTCCGATGGGCGGTCGGAGGTGGCTGTGGCGAGAGATAAGAAAAAAAAAAGAAAAAAAAAGAAAAATAGCTTATTTCTAGAAATTGTTCCTCGGAACAAGAATTTTTTTTTTTGTTTCTGGCCCAAATCTATTCCCAGGAACAAAAAAAATAAGTTGGTGCTACCTCTGTTCTTTTCTTGTTCGAGGAAACAAATGAATAGAAAGTGAGAAAAATAGGAACGTTGCCATGCACATCCTTAATGCAAGGCCCATTGCATTAATGGCAGAGATAAATGCAGCCTCCAGTGGATCAGATTCGGATCGGATACGCTATAAGAAAGGTTTACAAGACAAATTGACTAAACACGACATTTACTCTGGTAATTAACTCCTGTTAAACCCTCGCTCGCTCTCTCACTCCTTTATAAGACGGCAATCAAGCCTCACTGCTGATCAATTCCAACCCGAGCTTGTTACATCATAAAGACGTCCGTCAGTGCCGATTCAGGAAGGAGAAGCAGAATGGAGAGGAGATGCATGGGGTTGTTCCTGCTGTTGCTGCTCGTCCTTGCTTCACGTAAGACCCCACTCACCATCATCACTCTCCTGAATTTCCATCTTGGGCGTTCTCTTGCTTTTTCTAAATTGCATATGGATCGTTACATTCATCAAGTATCACACGAGATCCATCAAATTTGAAGGCCGGTGAGCATTTAAATGTGTTGAACTCATTCATTGAATCGAATATGTTCTCCAATATCAATGCCCAAGAAAATAGTGTAAGCAAATTGTGACATATAAAAAGGTAAGCCCTTGGTTTCAAATTAGATCCGCCACGTCTAGTGGGCTCATATGCATTTTTTTAAATAGAATTAGAACGCTTAATGAATATTTCCTCCAATCACAACATCAAAAGAAAGTAGTGTAAGCAGATTGACATACATCTTTGTAACCAGGATATATTCAATTTATACAGTGTCATACGAAATGGCGAGCCCATAGTTTAAACTAAACTTGATTATGGTTCTCATGACTCAAAGGATTCGATAGGCTACTCTCATATGAAGGAAGTTTATATCGTTTAAGTCAACTCATTTTTTTTACTTTTTCTCTTTTTGTAGATAACTGGTTTGCTTAAACAACCTCCTTGTTTAGATCTAACCATTCAAAAAACCAATGTGGTGGCAAGCGATGAAATACCTAATCTTATACCTCAAGAAGCGTAAGGTTTCAAGTTGCATACTCAAGTCACAAGAAATTATCTTCTTGCGGGTCTCTCTATAATCGCACGATTGGTCTTCCTTCAACTGGACTGAAGTTGCAAACCTAATCTAGTGTGCAAAAGCTATTCGAGACATCAAATGACAATTGAAAAAGAGAAGAAATAAGATTAAATCAGTAAAAAGGTTGAATATTTTTTTTCCCAATTTGAAAGCAGGCATGAGTGAGGGTTTTCTTTTAACCCGAGACGGTAGGATTGTGCTGTCAAACCTTCTCTTATGAGCTAAATCCAAGTCCATTCAAGCCTAGCTATTGACGGTGCTGGGGACCTAGGGAGCCCGTGGTGGCCCTGTCTCTCTCGGATCGGGTATGATTTGAATACTTTTGCATGTATATGTTGGGTCTAACAAGGATATTTGTGCAGAGGAGGTTGTGGAAGGACGGATGTGCCAGTCACAGAGCCACAAATTCAAAGGAAGGTGCAAGAGCAATCACAACTGTGGCTTAGTCTGCCATAACGAGGGCTTCACCGGCGGCAAGTGCAAAGGCTTGAGGCGGCGCCGCTGCTATTGCATCAGGCCTTGTGCAGGGGAAGAACCACCACCACCTGGAGAGGAGCCACCACATCGCCTGGGTTGATTAGGAATCAATAACTGTAGTTGCCAGCTATCATGTAATAAGTCCATGTAGAATCATATGTCAAACATTTTGGGGAGAAAAACCGTGCTGTCCAACGATATTCTAATATATTGAAATGTTGAATGAATGACTTATTGGAGCTTTTGTTTGGATCAGTGGGGAACGAGAGAAGCCACTGTTATGAACGGGGTAATTATAGCCTACGTCCATATCCAAGTCCACATCCAATGCTTGGGCCACCGCATCAACAGGTAAAATTTATCAAATCAACGAGGTACTGAAACTTGGACAAACGAGGGCCTCAAAATGCGACCAATTCACAATTAGGTAGCCAAAAGAAAAATGGCTTACTACCTTAAAAACCTTTAATTTTTGTTTGTCCTAGTTCTATATTTTGTCTTATATAAGATCTTCAACTTTTAGGTTAATATCCCAATTCTACCCTAACATTTTTTTATGTCATAAAAAACCTCTAACTATAGATCCAGTCTTAATCCTACAAAAAACTTTTTGTGTCCCATAAAAAAAAATCCAAACTTTAGGTCTAATTTCGAGTCCACTCTGTTTTTTTTTCATAAAAGATCGACTTTTACTTAAGTTATAAATTTGTTATCCATTAACAATTCGTCGAAATCACTTTTAGTGTGCTTAGTAATATTCCATTTCTCACGGTTGAAGAGCTTGCACTCAAGACACTTACTTGTACTCGAAAATTTTCCATCTCTCAATTGTCAACGAAAAATTTTGAATGGAATGTCAGTGGGGACAAGTTTGTGATTAAAGTAAAAGTTTATGACTTATTATTAGACCATAAAGTTTTCTTGGATAAAATTGAGACAATACCTAAAATTGAGTGTTTTCATTAGGACAAAAAGAGTTTACAGTAGAAGTAGTAAAGGGTTTTTTATTAGATAAAAAAATTTATAATAGAATTGAGACTAAACCTAAATTTTGATATTTTTTTGTAAGAAAAGGTAAAATTGGAACAAAAGCTAAAGTTAAAGGTTTTTTAAGATCATTAGGTCAAAAAAATGCCTCCGCACCCTATGAAGAAAATTAATGTTCTCTCTTTTTGTTAGGATTATCCGAATTGAAAAAAAAAAAAAACCCTTCCCATTCTCCATGTGCAAATCTTTATCCCCATGATTAACATTTATAAAGATAATAGTCCGTAGTATTACATTAATCTCTTATGATTTTCGCTACGACCCGCAAAGTAGTATTCAGAGCAACAAATTGCCCTTAACAATTTTGGCAACTCTCTACCATTGAAAGCCCGGTCGCCCCTTCTTAGATGAGGACGATCGAGCAAACAGTATTCGTCATTGGACCGACTAGTTAATTTCGATTCGATGTTGAAAGGAAGGCTTCGCTGGGAATAATGATAGGGAAAAAAGAGAGGAAAAGGAAATTATTGTCCAATACAAGAGTCGTGACATATCAACAGTGCTTCGGAAGCGGACTTCCGATGTTGACTGTACAAGTACGACCCCGGATCATGGGTTTGTCTTCCCCTTCCTCAAAACCTCTTCCAAATTGCTTTATGCACTCTCACCACAATTCGCTTGGATTTGCTTTATTTGCAGAGTCTGGCTGGCCAGCGTGGCCGGGGCAGGCGACCCCCACCGACTGTCCCCAGTTGTGGGCCCTCACCAGCCATCAGCAAGGCTCGCCAACTCATAGCCAGTGTGACCAGGGTAGGGAACCCCCATTGGCCGTCTCCACCCTCACCGGCCTTTCCCGGCAATGGTGGGGCGGCGGTAGTAAGGGCTTGCCACCCTCCCCATTGACCCCCTCATTTAAAAAAACAAATTAACTAATTTTTAATTTAACTTTAATAAATTAAAAAGCCACTTGGACTAAATTTTTAAAAGTCGAACACACTTTCCCATTTCTTTTCTTCTTCGACCAATCAACCATTTTCTCTCTTTCTTTTTTTGACCAAACAAAAGCCCAACTATTACAAACGCCCCAGAGGAATAGCTACGTTGAATGTCTCTCCCCGTCCTTCACCAATAAATAAATAATAATTCATTTGCTTAGACAAAATAAAATAAAAATAAAAAACCAATTATCTGATATATAAATGTATTATGAGAGAATTCAAGAAAAATTTAGAAAACAATGGATTCTGAAAATCCTCTTAACGTGAGTTTTGGACTATCAAACTCCACTCCATAGTCTAAAGCAATCGCTCGCCTATATTCATTCTAGGTTTTCAAGAGTCCAAAATTGCATTCCCAAATTTCGTGGGGCTCATCATGAGTATCCAAGATTCCAAGTCCTTTGCAAAGCATGCTCGGTTGTGACCGAAGGAGGTAATTGCTTGAAGTTGGAGCAGAAAGAACCATGTGAAAATAGAGGACCAATGTTCTTCGTTGAATCTTCGTTGAAACCAAACTCTGTTCTGGTCTTCTAAAGGTGACGTTATTGCTTGGACAAAAAGAAGAAAACCAACTATAATAAACCAGAGTGAGACAGACGGGCAGACGGGTAGTCTTCGTTTTCGTCAGAAAGGACAAGCGGAAGCTTCTAAGGTCTTTTTTTTTTTTTGTAAGGAAGCCGGCTCGAACATGTCAAGAACTAAGAAGTGCTTCTCCGAGAGCCATCCGTGGGAACCATACTTGGATCAAACATGTTATTGGTTAGTAGAGCGCCCAGGTAAATTGAGCTTGCGAATGGCCATGGAAAATCTGATTCCGGATCTCAGCCAAACATGTAGCTTAGGCCATAGCCAACCGTAGAGAAGGAGGGCGCTCATCATGGGGTTTCTGATCATACTCGACTCCGACGCGCGGCTACAGTGGAAAAAAGAGGAAATTTGCGGAGGTTATATCTGGATGGAATGAACACATTCAATACGAATGAAAAGGAAACAGGTATTCTAAGTGACGACTAACAAAGTAATTATTGCCTGGCTGCTCAATTTTTTAATGAACTTCACCTGCCCTCTTGGTGTTTATGCTCGGCCCATAAATGCGGGGTCCTCAGTGAACCAGGGTCCCATGGGGATCTATCCTGGGATCTAGAGTTCAGACCTCTCTGGTCCACACTGACGCATACAGGATGAAACTACCGCCTCATGTGTTGAGTGGTGTGTGACTTGCCTTTGATCTTGACAGGTCTCACGAGATTGGTCATCAATCCTCGCAACACAGAGATCTGAAAGTGCAGACCATTATATTTGCCTTTTGACAGCCGACGCCACCTTGCATGCAATCGCCCTATCGATGTTCACACCTTATCAAAGACTTCTTGATTGATCCCGGGAGACCCAATAATTAACTAAAAGGAGTTGGCACGAGGACCAGCAGTTTTCTTGCTCATCGCGCACCAAAGAAGACGGCGTGGATCTATGGCGCAAGTTTTGCCTTGATTTCTCATGAGGACTGAAAATATGTGTGTTGCACATGCATGCGCTATATACTGCTAAGTAAAATAAGTCATTTATTGATCTCTTTGTTCTCAATCTTCTTAACTTATATTTCCATTTGGACACAAAGTGGGGGGGCTTGACTCGAAGTCAGCTTATGGACCCGATCTTCTGGATGACCATAAGTTTGAAAAAAGGACCATACAGTTAATTACATGACTGAATAGTTAGTTTTGTGGACTCTTCTAGGACAAAATACAAGGTGCTTGTGTTAGGGGCAAAAGATTCAAACCAAGGAAGGCCCATGAAGAATTGAAGACGCACTTTTTTTTAACTCGCATTACATGATGCCAGCAAAACCCAAAGATGCAACTTTTGAGGTGGGTCCACTTGCAAAGTCCCACTTTCAATTTGAACTTTGCTTCCCCATCTACCACCAGGATCAATCACATGGTTCCGATAAAGAGGTGGTTGGGATTAGTTAATGCACTCAGCAAAAGTTTTCCAGGTCTCAATATGAAATGTTTTTATGCCAATCTTTTTTGGAGAAATCCAATTTCGTCATTCTTTTAACAAGAATGGGTTGCCATTCCCACAGATCCAGTCAGCGTCTATCCAAGTTCCCATTGTCGTCCACCTTTCGCCACAAGTCAATGTTGGTTCTATTCTCTCCGAAAAAAGTTTGCTTTGCCAGTATATTGTATTACTCCTGGCGAGAATTTTCTGTTGGATTAGGTATTGGGTCCTTTTCCCCCTGCAATTAGCTGGTCTTATTAGGTCTTCATTTTGGTGCATAATCTCAAAAACAAATACCTCAATCCAGACGAGGAAATTAATCAATGGATGCTCCTTACCTGTTCCTATTTTTCTGCATCAATACCCTCTGTCACCTCCCTGGTATCTGCGCTGCAGTGGACACAATCACTCCATCTCAGTCACTCAGCGATGTTAACGGAAGCACTTTATCTTCCCAAGATGAGACCTTTGCACTGGGCTTCTTCAGCCCAGGAAATTCCCAGAAACGTTTCTTGGGAATCTGGTACAAGAAGATTTCAGCAAGAACCGTTGTCTGGGTTGCGAATAGGCTCAATCCGATCAATGACTCATCCGGGGTTCTGATGATTGATGACTCAGGAAAGCTTGTCATCCTCAGCAGCAACAGCACCGTTGTTTGGTCTGCAAACTCAACTGGGACTGCACAAGATCCAGTAGTGCAGCTTCTTGATACTGGAAACCTTGTGCTGAGAGATGGGAATGATGGGGATTCGGGTACAACTAACTTGTGGCAGAGCTTTGACTATCCGACAGACACGGTCATAGCAGAGATGAAGATCGGATGGGACTTAAGAAGGGGTCTCAATCGCAGGTTAACGGCATGGAAGAGTGCTGATGACCCTTCTCCAGGCGATTTCTCGTGGGGATTGGAGCTCCACAATTACCCTGAAGCGGTTGCCTGGAAGGGAAATAAGGAATATTTCCGGAGCGGCCCATGGAATGGCCTGAGGTACAGTGGCGCCCCGGAGCAGAGGATCAATCCCCTTTTCTCATTCGACTTTGTCGACAACAAGGATGAAGTTTACTTCGTTTTCCACCTCAAGAACAAATCTGTCCTCTCCAGGACTATCCTTAACCAATCAAATTACGCATGGGAGCGGTATACTTGGAGCGAAGCCACTCAGGCGTGGATGCTCTACACGACAGTTCCAAAAGACTACTGCGACAATTATGGCCTTTGCGGTGCATATAGCAATTGCGACGTGACTAATCTGCCCGCCTGTCAGTGTTTATCAGGGTTCAGCCCTAAGTCACCTGAGAAATGGAAGTCAATGGATTGGTCTGGGGGATGTACGAGGAATAAGCCCCTTGAATGCGGAGACAGAGATGGGTTTATCAAATATAGTGGATTGAAGTTGCCGGACACCACATTCTCTCAGGTGAACAGGACTTTGGATCTGAAAGAATGCAGGGCTAAGTGCTTGCGCAACTGTTCTTGTATGGCCTACACGCATTCAGATATCAGAGCGGCTGGCAGCGGCTGTGTCATATGGTTTGGTGATCTTGTGGATATTAGGCACTTTACAGACAGCGGCCAAGATCTCTACATCCGAATGCCACGGTCAGCACTAGGTAATTTGCTTACATTCCGGTTTTTGCTATTTTCTGTGAACCTATTGAAATAGAACAATACTTCCGAAATCTAACTTGTTGGTTTCATTTCATTGACAATCTGAAGAATTGAAAGGCAGACATTGGTTGATAATAGCGGTCATCCTCATAGCTGTGATAGTTGCAGCTTCATTGTTGCTCCTAGCCTGCTATAACATATGCAGATGGAAGAAGAAAGCCAAAGGTAAATTTGATGCCTATGCAATTTCTAATGGCTCTTGCTCGTTTATCCTAATCAAAGGAGACTCAATTGATTGCATAATTTGCTTAGATAAAAAATCCTATCAAGTTTGTCACTCGACCAAACTTCATAAGTAAATTAACTCTCATTCAAGTATGATATCTGCAGTCGTTACAATGACAAATCTTATCTTCCCACGAATAATTTACTTGGTGGCATTTCATCTCTGTCTGGATTGCCCCGGCCATTATGTTGCTGTGATGCTAGGTAGTAGAAAGCTTATGAATTTAGAAAAGCGTCTCAAATTCTAACTTATATCTTAGACTCCAGCATGATATTCATGTAGATAGCTTATGGATTTAGAAAGGCTACGGAATAAAATTCACACTAGACGTGGAGTTCCATATAGAAAAGTATGCATGCTGATGAATTCACCTACTATTTTTGTCTTGATAGATATAATTTAAGGTATTGCTCAGAGTATATTTTATTGGTGCGATTACCCGCCAATCCTCACTTTCAATCACCGCAGAGGCAAAAATGGATGGAGGAGAAAAGGAACCCAAAGATGAAAGCTCCAAGGACTTAGAGTTACCATCATTTGACCTGGCCATAATTTCGGACGCGACCGAAAATTTTTCATTAAACAAGAAGATCGGAGAGGGAGGGTTTGGACCGGTATATAAGGTACATCTTTAGTGTACTAATTCCAGGGCTGTAGAAGGCTAGAAACAGAGTAGAGATTTCCCTTGAGTTCAGATTGCCGTAAAAAGATGTTACTTGATTTTCAAGGGTGCGCTACCAGATGGACAGCAAATCGCAGTGAAGAGGCTTTCGGCCATCTCTCGACAAGGAACGAAGGAATTCAAGAACGAAGTGATACTGATTGCCAAACTTCAGCACCGAAATCTTGTAAAACTTCTAGGCTGTTGCATTGAAGGAGAAGAGAAATTGCTGATCTACGAATACATGCCTAACGGAAGCTTGGACGCCTTCATTTTTGGTCTGACCAGTTCTTTTTATTTCTTTATTTGTTTCTAAACTCTTTATAGCTTTCAAGTTTCGTCAAAATAAAGCATGATATATGTATTCAACTGACCAACAAGCAAACTTGCAGATGGCAAAAGAGGTAAACTACTAGACTGGCAAAATAGATTCAACATTATTTGCGGGATTGCTCGGGGCCTTCTCTATCTTCATCAGGATTCAAGATTGAGGATAATACACAGAGATCTAAAAGCAAGCAATGTCCTGCTTGATAAGGAAATGAACCCGAAAATATCAGACTTTGGCCTGGCCAGGACTTTTGGAGGAGATCAGAGTGAAGGGAATACAAACAGAGTGGTTGGAACTTAGTAAGTACCCAAGCCAATAACTTTTGACATGTTTGAATTGAGACATGAGTGCCTGATTGAAATGATGATTTGCAGTGGCTACATGGCACCGGAGTACGCCATCGACGGGCTATTTTCAGTGAAGTCTGATGTCTTTAGTTTCGGAATACTAATCCTGGAAATCATCAGTGGAAAGAGAAACCGGGGTCTATTTCATTCAAACCAGAATCTCATTGGACACGTAAGTTTCAAATTCAAGCACAAAATTCACATCCATTTGCCACAGACATCACAATATTCAAGCACAAATTTCACATGGCATTTGATTCGTACTTCAGTGTGTGCTTTCCACGGTGATCTCATCCATTTCAAATTGTGATTGACGGAGTTCTGCTATGATTAGCAACCAGCGTAACAATAATCCCTTGAATATGATGCAATGGTTCAGGCCTGGCGATTATATTCAGAAGGGAGGCCTCTCGATCTCATTGATCCGTGCTTAGACGGATCGTGCATCCTATCAGAAGTAGTGCGATGCATCCACCTGAGTTTCCTTTGTCTACAACATCATCCCGAGGACAGACCGAGCATGGCATCGGTGGTCGTGATGCTGGGAAGCGAAAGCGCTCTGCCTCCGCCCAAACAGCCAGGCTTCCTGATAGACAGGAACCCTTTCGAAGGGGACTCTTCGTCAAGCAAGCACGACCTAAACTCAGTCAATCAAATCACCGTCACAATGGTGGAAGCAAGATAGAATCCTCGAACGGTGAATACTACAATTGGTCATTGTTAGCACGGCCGATGAAATTAACCTTTTTGAGCAATTAACTTGCTGAGAGATCAATCAGCATTTGATCTTAATTAAAAAACCGTGCAATCTGTAACGGTTCGTCCTGGAGAGTTTGCATTGATCGATGGTGATGGGAAGACTTTTCAAATTCTTGCTAGCCACAAAGATCAAATGTCCTCTTCTCAAAATCAATAGGATTTGATTATGTCGCCAAAGAGGATGACAATAAGGTATCGTGGAGCTATGATTGTGAGTTCTCCCCAAGAAAATTTGGCTACACCACCCAAACTATGCGTCTTTTTCTCTCATGATGCTTGGGCAATCAATTAGAAGTGAAGTTGGGGCGAGTGAAGATCTGGTCAGGAAAATACTGATCTTTTCCGGCAAGCAAGAAAAAGGGGTTGGAAATGATGAATTGGAATGATACGATGTTGGACTCAAGTGAAACAAAAGCTTCTTTCTACATTTCATGCATTTCTTTGGGTCTTGTCCAAGAAAGTCTTGATGTGGGATGATGATGATTCATTCTCTCTCCTGATTATTGATGAGAAAAAGAAAAGCAAACCCTCATAAGTGGGATTTCATCCCTTCTAAGTAATAATTTGTAGACATGAGGAAAAGGTATGATCTCCTAAGGATCAAATTAATGGGATTATTGAGGACTTCTAGAAAAAAAAAGTCAGATCTGAGATCTATCTTTAGATCTCGAATGGGCCATTACTGATGGCTTGGTGTTTAGGTGGAAACGGCAAATTGGGAACTATCGCTTGAGTCGTGTCGAATCATGATTGAGGAAAGCTTAAGACATGGGACCTTCCTAGTTGCTTTGTCCTAATGCGCCAATTTTCCAATTTGTACCATCAAAACGAAACGTGTAAGGTTGGATCTCCTGGACCTAGAAGAAAGTTATGTTGTTATGGAGAGTGATACATTGATTTAGTCGAATTTGATACAACATTGTTTTTTCAACTCTGTGCAATTTGAATTTAGACAAAAGCTGGAAAAGAAAATGAGATAAATAGTTCTTGAATTTTGATTTGTGTGTAACGTGATCTCTAAAAGTTTAATTTATTTGATATGATCCCTGAATATTGTCTCAATATGGAATGCGAGGACTTTCAATTTGTTCAATCTGGACCTCAAATGCATTCATGGGATGATAAGATTGACTATTTTCATACAATTTAGGAACTAAATTGAACATGTATTAAGAGTTTAAAGACTACATTAATCAGATTAAAAATTTAAAAATTACATTAAATAAATTAAAAACTTATAGAATTAAATTACACATTCGACCAAAATTCAGCAACAGCTTATATTATTATCCCAAACTAAAACAAGGGACTGAACTAGAAAACTTGTTCCATTTAGAGTACAACTTGATGTTGCCTTCGATTGGTTCTAATGAACCATAAACTTGAAAAGCCATCATGCCCAAGCATGCGTGGCTTGTGATGCTTGATTTCAGGGTGGATATCAGACGTAGAAGTTTTTAAAGCGAGGAACTTGTCGGACTTTTTTCTTTTCTTTCGTTTAAATTCATCATCTTCATTTAAGTGTCTCTCTGGTAAAAGGTGTCTCGGATTTTTTTTTTCTTTTTCTTACTCACTCAAAAGCAATTATGTTAAACATAAATATAAACTTTCTGCTTGAGAATAATATATTATAAATATTCAATTTCGACAAAATTTTATGTTTAAAAAATTAAAGAACTTATTAGAGTTAGGTATAAACATGTTGAAAATCGATTTGATTTCAAGTTCTCCCTTGAAATCAGCCTTGCAGATTTTGGGTGCAACCTGTTAATTTAGAATCCAGAATCAAACCGATCAAGATCAGTTCATAGTTTTATAGAACAGGGAACCACACCTGTCCCCTTGTGAACTGGCCGGTAAGGTCGACTCCCGGATTAAATCAACCCAATTACTCATCTCTATGCCCGACCTTATCACAGATTTTCATATAGTTAAACTAAGCAAAAAGTATAATGCATGAGAACCGTTGATAATATGTCACTCATATTCAATACCTGAGACAATGAAATACTTAAGTTGCGACGATATCGGAGTTTTCATAATCTGATACCATAATAGCTAACAAAATCATTGATTGATCTTGAATGACAAGTTGATGGCTGACACAAAATGTAGTGTTGTGGGTAGATTACCCAACGGTGAGTAGTTATGTTGGTTAAGAGATTATCTTTTATCGTTGAGGTAAGGGGTTCAAAACCCGCAGTTGCTAGTGTCTTAAGTGGGAGGCCGTGGTGTTGGGGTCATGTGCTAGTCTCCCTCGAGGTATAGGGGCCCGGCCCTTTGGCACATGGAGCTCGTGGTGGATTCATCGGTAATAAAAAAATAAAAAAATAAAAACAGCTGGCTTGCTTCCCCTAGCAAGCAGGCGGCCGATTGTCGAGAGGCAGAAGAGGCCATCATCCTTTCCGATCAATCAAAAAATGGGTTCCAAGAAAAAAGTGTTGGATGCCAAATATCTTACAAACACATAAAATGGTGAACATCATTGGATAGGTTATAAAGAGCATACTTGGTGTTTTTTCACGGAATTACTATTGCAAAGTATATCTTGAGATATTCTCTAATCTCATAGTGAATAATTCGTCTTTGACGAAATAGAAAAAGATAGCTCCATTTGACATGCAAAAAATTATGTAGTGCTTGCCTGGTGCCGCAATATGCCAAATAATAACGAGGATAAATGGTTTACAAAAGAAAGATAGAAAGAAAACAATGCCCATACATTCATGAAGACAATACTTGTGATATTTACTCGTGTACACTAAATTCATTTGGACCATTGACCGTTCGAAGCTCACAGTACCAAAAATTGCGAACGGAAAAAGCCGTAAGGAAATAAGATGTTTTGCCAATATGGAACAAGGATAGTTCATTCCTCTCCCCTTTTCTATATGGTGTTGGCGACAGATGTTATGGTTAAAGTCCCGCTTAGCTAACTATTCGGATGATATTTGATTCTAGCGATTCCTATGACATCTTGCCGACGAATTGCATTAGCCATCCGACATATTTTGACTTCAACCCTGTTGTCCTACTTTGAATCTCCAAAGGATGCGGTTGCCGTCTATAGAAGTAACCAAATTTTTCGTACCCAGACATTTCTCAATGAATCCAAAACCGATCCAAAGTTGCTGACCACAGCGATTGACTTGGAACTTCAAAATCCAAAGACTTCAACCATCGGGAAAAAAAAATTAAAAATCGCGACGAAATTTTCCAGGAATTCGGGCGGGTCGATCAGCATGCCGTCCGCAACACGTCATCTTGAACCGGTGAGGTCGGGAAGGGAAAACCCAAACCAACCGGAAAGCAAGCGCATCGAAAGCTGGTCTTACGTCCGGCCCAGTTCATGATTGACCAGGCCGCCCAAACGGACGGTGCTGACAAGAACTCGAGAGCTCCACGTGGACCCCACCACCCTCGCAACGCCGTTGATTCTGCCAAGCGGACATCAGCGCCCGCGTCCACGTGTCCACAGACCGTCGTCGTTGTCGACCGAAAGGAGACGGATTTTGGACACGGGACTAGGATAGGAACTGAGGCGCTCTTAGCAAATTAAGGGTACGTCTACGCGAAAGAGCACATCGAGAATTAATTTTTCGGACTTTCACGTGTTGAGTTACTAATAAAAACATATTTATAATTAAACAAACAACCCCATCTAAAATTAAGAAATATAAATTTCAATTTCTCAGTGGATGGAATCAATTTTCCAAACACATTAAAACTCATGACAAACACTTCTTTTCAGTGCCGATCATTTCAAATGAGATTCAAATCATTTAAAATATTTCTAACCGCATTTGTTTTCAAAATACCACCAACAATAAATGAAATGATATTCATGAAAAGTATTTTTACTTTGTCATGAAATTTAATCCAAAAAAAATAAACACATCCTTAAATTTATTTCTCTTTTTTTTCCATACGTTAATTAACTTCTCTTTGAATTTAAAGAAAAAAAAAGAGATACAATAAAATTAATAAGATTTCCAATCAAGATTTTTTTTCTCTGCCCACCTGATGCTAATGTATGAAAGCATGGGGAGGAGGCCAATGAGGATCTCTCAACGTTTAAGAGTAATTACATGGGTAAATCGTTTAGGGACGAGCTCAAGACGTCATGAGAACATCATGCCCGGTTGGTCAAATTCATACAACTTTGAAGATTTTTTTTTCCCGACAGCCTTTTCGCCAATCTTTGGACTCGCAATTCGATCTCCAGCTCGAGCAAAATACAAAATATGAAAATGGAAAAGGAGAGAGAGAAAGAGAAAAAAAAAAAGAAAGGAAAAGAGAAGGCAGAATAAATAGAGAGGTGGGCGGACATCTTCTAGAGAATTTTGAAGGAGCTTGCAGCGGACACCATGATGATGATGACGAGCGTGACAACAACACACCATCATTAGTCACAAAACGCCCCCCAACCCCGCCCGGTCCGGGAAAACGACGCCGCTCCGACCCGTAGTTATTAAGCCGACAATTAATCCTGCTTTACCACTAATTAACCCTCCCATTAAGAGTTCCCCCACCTTCTCCTTGAGTGGCTTTCTCATCTCAACTATATATAAAGTGGAGTCTCTGCGCACTCCCGCACTCCCGCACTTCCATTCGTCAACGCTTTCGCATCAGCATTAACCTCCTTCCCCCCGCACCCAGGCACAAGGCAACAGCGGAGCGAAGCGAACGGGGGAGCGACTCTCTGAGGACTCGTTTCAATGGCGACCAAGGTCTACATCGTGTACGTCTTCCAATCCCCCTTCCCGATCGATTCCGCTCGTCTCCCGGTCTTGATGATGTCCTTTTCCTTTCCCCTCCCCCCTCGCCCCGGCTTTCGATGGCCTCCGAATCGCGTGCGCTCGTCCCCCGGCTTTGGGACTCGATTGGGGCCGGATCGGTCCGGCGATCGCTTCTTCTTCACTTTTTTTTTTCCTGTGTTCGCTCCGCCGTTTTAGTCGGTTTTTTGACCGGTCCCGTCCGTTCCGATTCGCGGTTGGGAAGTTGTCGTCGGCGGTTGCGTTCTCGTGCGTGATTTAGCTTCGTCCGTTCGCTTGGTATTGGATAGCGGTCGATGGATCGGTGGCCGTTCGATTTGGTCGAAACGATGAGTGGCGCTTGGTTCGGTTTGAGCACGATCGTGCAGAGACCCGTTAGTCAGACCCCTAATTTGCTAGATATCATCTGCTTTGATGCGATACACAGCGGTATTAGCTAATGCTCTTCTACTGGATGATCTTTGCCGAAATTGACAGGGTCAGTTTTGGATCGCATCCCTAGCTCGTGTTTTGGTAGTGTGCGTCTTCCATTTTTAGTTAATATAGATCTTCTGTCTAATGCTGACGCGTGAATTTAGGTGGAAGTTGGGGGTCTATGTTGTTGTCGGTTCTACTTAAATTAGAGGCTTGATCTGCGAGAAAGCTCGGAAATGATGTAGATAGGCATGCGGTCAAGTTTTTCATGATCCCATATTCAGAAATGTGTTTTGAATGATCAAAAATAGGATATCCGAAATTAAAGCCTGTTTGCCTTGTGTTTCTTATAAACCTACGGTGAGTCAACAAATGATTTTTGACTATGCTAAGTAGGTTTAACCGTCCGGGGTAAATTATCTTTTTCAGTTCTGATGCTAAGCCACATTGATGATCATTGTTCATTTTGGCATTCACTGGGATGTGAGATTAATTGGTAGGATACTTTCTAAATCCCATCAGTCAAATTGTTCAAATTGGTCTACTGAAAACACATATCACGAATTTAGATTAATGTTTTCATGTTGTCGACTGCATCCTTCATTTATCTTCAATGGAAGAAGTGATTTTGTTTTGGTTGCAAATTCAACCATTTGTGATGCCCATAAACTGGCAGAGCTCACGGAGTTCAGGGGTACTCAATCATGAGTCGAACTGTCCTCTATATAGAGGCTCTGGTACTTGTATAAGTGGCTGCTATATTAGGACAGTTTCGGGTTTAAGATGTTAGGCTTTTTGTGAGCCATGTTACCTAGCTTGAAAGTTATTGGATCCACAACTTCTGTATGAGTTTGAACCCGCATTGCCTAACTTGGGGAGGGCTATCTGAGTAAACACCATCCCATTCCATATGATTGAAGGGCCTAGGCGTTGGTAGTGATGCTTTTTAAGCCAGTTCTGTGTACATGTTATAATCTCTAGGTAAATTTTGTCTAAGGGTGCTTCAGTGCGAGAAATTTCCGCGAATTGATTTTCTGGACTTTTACACATTTGGTTCGTTGAAAATGATTAGTCAATGGAAAGCCATTTATGTTCAAAGAAAATATGCATGCAATAAAATTAGTGAATGGATTCCCTAATCTGAAATCGAGAAAGCACTTCCCTTTATCGTGAAATTTGCCCCAAAGCAAACACACATTTAATCTAGTTTGTATTTTTTTAACTTTGCTTCCTGTTTCTGAGACTAATTTTCATATCCAAGTTCAATGCAGTCAAACTCCTGTTGACTGAACTTTATATTTGTTGTTTCATTCCATTGATTCGGAGTGAATCATTCACATTTTGTGTATTTACACAGCAGACAAACTAAGTGCACTGAGTATATCGCTACTCTCCTCTTGTGTGAGCTCTTAAATCTTTAGAATGCAAAATTGGTGATCACACAGTGGACTCTAACCATAATGAAGCAGAGGGAAGACAGAGCATGATTCTCACATGCGACAGAAATGACGTTTTTCTGAAGCCATCACAAGGTGTCATATTGTGGAATTTTATGTTCAGAAAACGGGGAGACAGGACATTTGGATCTTTTTCTTTGGCTTGTAAATTGATTTTTGCTTGGTGGTATGTGGATCTCGTGTGTAAAATGGTCTGATTATTTTGTAGGTATTATTCCATGTATGGACATGTGGAGAGGCTGGCTGAAGAGATACAGAAGGGGGCTGCCTCTGTTGAGGGAGTTGAAGCAAAATTATGGCAGGTATTTTCATTTTACCTTCTATTTGTACACGTCTCTTATTTTATACCACTCGATTCTTACCTTTCCGTGATATTTCCCAACATGTTTAGGTAGGCTCCTGGGTGAAAATTTATATTTAGCACAACAACTTGTATCATCTTCCGAATCATGGCCTATTCTAGGTTCCGCATTCTAAAGCTTTTCGTTGATGATTTTGTATGCATGTGCTTCAACCATGTTACCGTGCTTTGTCATAATGAGTTTAGAGACTGGATGAAGTGCCATTGTTTTTTCCGTTCCACTTATGCATCAATTTACCGTTTGACCGCATGATGCAAATTTTGCTTTAGTGCTTCATGATACATCAAGAATTAACAATGCGCTTAAACTTCCGGTATCATTAACTGTCATTGGTTGGAAAGATTCTTGTTGGTAATTTGCTTGCTTGTTCATGAACCACTTTCATTTCTGTATGAAATGAGGCAACTGCTGATGTTTTGAATTGGAGGTGGTGAATAGGTGGCTGAGACGCTGCCAGAAGAGGTGCTTGCAAAGATGAGTGCACCTCCCAAGAGTGATGTACCAGTCATTACACCAAATGACCTTGCTGAGGCCGATGGATTTGTTTTTGGTTTCCCAACAAGATTTGGCATGATGGCTGCTCAATTTAAAGCCTTCCTAGATGCAACTGGAGGCTTGTGGAGGACGCAAAAGCTTGCTGGCAAGCCTGCTGGAATATTCTATAGCACTGGATCTCAAGGTGGTGGGCAGGAGACTACAGCGTAAGCAACCAGCATCTTATCTATTGAAAGAGATGACATTGAGGTGGGCGAATGATGTGTTCTGAAAACTTGAAATCGTGCTGCAGGTTGACCGCTATCACGCAGTTGGTCCACCATGGGATAATTTTTGTCCCCATAGGATACACCTTTGGGGCCGGCATGTTTGAGATGGAGAAAGTAAAAGGTGGTAGTCCATATGGTGCAGGGACTTTTGCCGGTGATGGCTCGAGACAACCCTCTGAGCTGGAGCTGGAGCAAGCTTTTCATCAAGGGAAGTACATCGCTGCCATCACAAAGAAGCTCAAGGGTGCTGCCTGAAGTGACCTGTATGATTTGCCGGATTATTGTACTTGTCCTATCTCTCAATTCTTTTTACAAACAATTTCTGATCCTACCTTTAAAACCCATTCCAGTCAATAAGTCCGTCTTGTGAAGTATATTCTTCGCACTTGTATTGCAAAGTACAGTGTTTGTTTTTATTTTCTTGATATTAAAGTTTTTAGTTGCTTGATCTGTCGAGTCACACTCTTTGAGAGTTAATTACGCTACCGTATTATCTGGAGTCACGATGTTATCTGTTCAAGTTGTTGGGCGTCTGTTCTACTCTAGGAATCAGATATTGAAGTTTGATACTTTCTGTGCCAGCCAAATGATTTGCCTACTAAACTTTGCAGAGATGAATTGCTCCGGAAACATCATTGTGATGAACAGCCTTGATCTCATCCTTTGCATGCCTATGTATAATTCATTATGGCTCAGGCCCTTGATTCTTTTCCTTCTTTCCTACTTGTTGAGGAAGTCTTTCTTAAGGTAGCTAGGCACTAAGCAAATGAAATATCGAGTCTCGCTGATTTAGGGGAATCGCGTGAGATGCGAGTCTAAGCCTGAAGAGTACTTCAGAAGAGGCTATTGATGTTCAACTGCTCACTACACAAAAGTCGTCTGTCAGAAAACGACGTCAGTATCCGTGTGGAAAAGAATTATTATACTCAATTGGTGCTGATAAAGCAGATGCCGTTACTTTCAGTTAACATTCCTGTTGGGTCGAGCTTTTGGTCAAGGCCCATGTTGCTTGCTAGTCCCGGGGTGAGGTCACCGAGAGGACTGATGAGCGAGCGAGGGTTCTGATTCTTTTCACCTTTTCCCAGGGGTCATCTGGGCTTTGTACAAATACACAGGGAGTGACGCTTTTCCACGGATTGGAACCATACAAAAGGGCCAAGAACAAGAGGTCAATCAATCCCCCCATAAACATACAAATCCACCAGGATTTCCCATATATAAAAAAAGACCTTCAGCTTTTAGGATATTGTTGCTTTCCTTGATTCTTCCGTGGCTTTTCGGTTCTATATTCGTTGCCCCTCTTTATCCTGGTATACATATATTCAGAGATGTGGAATCGCATCAATTCGGTCGCGCTCAGTCAGCTTGTTCAGTTAATTTTCACAAGATTTAAATATTGCCTTATTCTTACATGGCGTGCAAATTTAGCTAGAATGGTTAGGAGGAGGAGGAATCAAAACAGATCCACTTGATATACATCTCTCTTGTGATCTTTCGTGATTGATAAACTAAAAGTTGGGAGGGACGAGAAGCACTGGTACTCGTCTAGGCTTTATTGTTACCATAAGAGTTCTTAATTTGTTACGGAATGATCAAATCGAGCCATAAGTATTTGTCCAATCCGTAAATGTGTGAGCCCCATTACCGCAATCCCATCAGCATGACGGAAGTGAAGAAGTTTTTTCTTTTTGTTTTTTCAAATAACATAGCAAATACCCATGGCATGACCTTTCAAATGCCGAAGGTATAACTTGATCAGAGTTTCGATCACAACATTGCTTGAACTGATGACCTCATGGAAATTAGTGTGGCCGCTATGATTCTCCGCGGTGAGTTGCCATCTAATTGTTGTTTTCTCCATTAAATTGAACACCTACGAATCCTAAACTGACTGACCACGTACGATGCTACGAGCAAGGGGTGAGAAGTATTCCGAAATCATTAAAAGCAGTTCTATGTTTAGGAGGACATTAGTTCGTAATGGTGACTGCGGAATACCATCGGGAAAGTTGTTCCACAAAATAAAAGAAGAATTCAAGGCAAGGAATTCCGAGTTCCGAGTGTGGGGAGAGGGGGGCTCGTCCATGACCACCGCTTTAATTGCGGTTGCCGTCCGCCGCTGCCTCCCTCCATTGCCGCCACCATCAACCTCCACGCCACCATTGTCTCCTTAAATGTTTTATCTTCCCCTCCTCTTTCACTAATGTCAAGGTCGCAATGATGATGCTGAAGGTGCCTATGATACGAGGGTTGTATTTTTTGTCAGCTAATGGTTCCTAATGATTGTGGAAATAATGATGACCAAAGTCCGAAGAAGAAGAAGAAGAAGAAGAAAAAGAGGAGAACCGACAACTAATCTATGGCGCCAACGAAATCGATAGTTCGCGTAATGATGATCCAGAGAAATGAAGAGCGGACCAAATTCGGGCTTCTACTCCGCCTTCTGGTCAACTTGGCGCTCGAAACTTCTGTGGAACCCTAGTTTTAGGCTCTTGATCTGAACCGTGAATGTGATCAACCTTCCAAATACGAGTGGGATTTTCTCGAGAGGATATCAACTGCATGTTGCAGCATAAAGCATAATATAAAGGCTAGCCACTTTACATTGGGGGTGATTTTTCGGATTTTTATGTCCCGTTGATTACTACATTTTATTAGAATGAGTAGTAGACTGGAGCTCTTAGAAGCCTATATATCAACGTCTTTCATATAATAAAAAGAAAATATACATAACTCAACTTAGACTATTTTGTATCTTTCAACTTTGGTATTAGTTGTTGGGTTTATGCCTAATCCTAATCGCTAAGACAATAGCAAATTTTCTTAAGAGCCATGCGCATCATTTTTTTTCTATTTTTCCTAGGAAAATCCTTTTTAAATGAGTGAAAATCCAATCACATTAACTATCACACTTCTCGTGACTCGGGTAAGGGGTGAAAAATCGGCGTGAATTACGAGAGCAGAGAGACAACACCAGAGTAAGCAACCTATGACACATTCTACATGTGACGGAAAGAGACTACTTTCAAAACCCACATTTTCTTTCGATCTTCAATCACCAAACCGACTTGAAAAGATTTATTGTCGTCTTACGGTTGTTCTCTCCACTATACTTTTCCTCTTGAATTTGGTGTATATTTTGATTTCTCCCCACCTCCCAGCGTCACCCACCAATGTGACCACTGGCCTTCGAGAGGGGGTTTTTTTTTTTTGGGGGGGGGGCCTCTCTTCACCGTTGAAAAAGGAGAGGAAAGGAAGGATAATCGAGTGCTAAAGTCCGAAAGGAAGAGGGTGTGGGGTAAGCTCTGACCTCCACTATCATATTCCAAAAACGTAAACAAATAAAAGCGAGATTGTCCGATCGAACGACATCTCCACCCGGATCACTCATCTTCTTTTGTATTCCGAGACTTCAATTATTCCTTCCATGTCCTCTCTCTCTCTCTCTCTCTCTCTCTCTCTCTCTCTCTGGTAAAATAAAGGTAATGCCAGCTCTATTCACAATGCAGGGAAACAACAGGAATAATCAAAAGAAGCTCCTTTTTCTGGCTCTCTCCCTTTTCTTGTACTAAACTCGGCTAATGACAACAAAATGTTCCTATAAAGGTAACCCCTGCCCTACAAATTAGCACCTGTTCTCATCCCCTACTAAACCAACCCCCAATCCATAATAATTCCTCAATTATTAGTACAAATGTTGCTTTTCTTCTTTTGTTTCTTATGCCCTTGGCTGGCCCAACAATGGTCTCTCCTTCGGATCGCCATTCCTTTTCATCTCTTTCTCTCCTGCATTTATGTTCTGGGTTATTTCTTTACATTTCAAACTACATAAAATTACACAATCAGGGGCCACATCTGGGTCTTCTGATTCTCCTCTTTCGCGTAGCCACCATCATCATGACCATCCGCAGCCGTGGTATGGACAAACAACTGGTCCCTCCCGTCCAGTGAGCATCAGAATGGCGCTTTTCTTCCGGGGGAGGATCTGTCGATTTGAATTATCTGTATGTTCCTCCATATGTAGGAGTCCAAAAATCGACGGTTGTTTCGTGTGTGACTGGGTAGGTGCTTGAGACCGGTACGAGACATAGACCTCGGCTTCTAAGATCTGGTCTAGGCCCATCTGGGTCTTCAGATTTTTCAGGAGTCTGCAACAATTCAGTTTTCAAATTTTATTTTTTTGCTGTCCAATACATTCTTAAATCATTAGACAATGTACTTATCAGACATAGTTAAATATGGTGAATTTTCATTCAATGTTCCTATAAGCAACCCTTTTTCGTGGCAACTATACGGGTTTCCATACGTGCAACTACGTATGAATGGTAGACTGTGGACCGTGCTCTTTGTTTTTCTTTTCCTTTTTAGGTTGCATGACATGTATCATTTTGAGTGAGTGAACTTTCGTGCCCCAAACCATGGTTACGACTAAGGCCATGTGGTTTTTAAATAGTTTTATCCCTAGCAGAGAATTCCGCATAGATTAAGACTTTAGGCACTCGTATTCCAGGAAAAATCATGAACCCCAAATTCTAATCCATAGACCATGGAGACTGTCTACTCAATAACATCTAAGATATGTATTTTAAACATTAAATGAATCTTCAGAGAAAGGGTTAGAAAGGAACACACCTGCTGCTGTTGCATGGCACCTCCATTTTTCATGTATGGGGTACTTAGAACCTGAAATGTAAATGACAAGGCAAAACATGTTTTTTTTTTCAGGAGAGGCTTCAATTGAAGCTTAGATTAGTTACATCGATCTTAAATAGCCTCATCTTCAAAAACATGTATGTCGGGACTTACACTGATTTGGTCATGGAGGAACTTGATGTATTCAATGGCTTCGGTGAGCACTGAGGCCGTATCAGTCTGATGACAAAAGAAAGTAAAATTTAACGACAAAATCTTCATTGTAATCTTCAATGGTCTCTTCAATAATGTTTCAAAATAGAGAATGATATCATATCTTTGGGTACTCATATGTGAAGGCAAAAGAGAGATCTCATCGAAATGAACTTATTTACCTTTCCGAAAGGCGAAACCAATTGTTGGAGCGCAGTGATTCTGTCCCCCATCTTCTCTTTCCTCACCTATACTTAGTTCACAACCCTCTCTTTTTCATTGTCTATTCTACTTATAAAGCTTAGAGGCAAAGAGAAAAGAATAAAGAAAAAGCTAAAGATGTCTCTTTCTTATCTTCCAAAAGACTTGTTAAATCTAATCACTCAAAATTTCGTACCTTAAAAGCTGGCAACGGCGAGGGGGTCTCGTTTCGCGGCCTTTTCCCCGCAGGTTCACCACCGCTTTTCTTCATCGCGGCGCCCGGATTGGCAACATCCGTTAAATTCTACACCACACAATCAATGACACAAAAATTGGATAATTCCGTAACAGATACTCGAAACCCTAATCATGGCCATGCTTAGCAAGTTGTCACGCCTATGCAATGATGTTTCTCTCTCTCTTTTTTCTTTTTGTATGCTCCCGATTGCAGATGTCTTGATTACCTTTGGTTTCTCGTCGAAGCCCGGCGGGGCATATGGGGCTTGGGACGGTGGGAAGTAGGTGGTGGTTGTTGTGGACCGGACGTCGTTCATCGCTGTGGCGGACGCAGTCCAGAACGGCGCATTATTGGAGAAGTGCAACTGGCTATGGTGGTGAGGCGGCGGGGCCGGCAGTGGCGGCTGGTGGTGCTTAGGCGGTGAGATTCTCAAGAACTGAGGCACTTTGTTGGTCCAATTAGAAGGCACGAGCTCACTAGAGCTCTGAGAATTGTAGCTTGTTGTGTTATAACCAGGATAATTCACATTTTGCTGTTGCTGTTGATTGTTTTCTGATGATCCAGTCAATATTCCTTGCAAGAAAGTCGAAGGACTACTGTACAAGGAGGAGGGTGATGAATCAGCAATCTGGTGATGAAAGCCTTGGCATGTCACCGTACTGCTGGGATCACCCGTGTTTGTGCTCTGGAAGCTTGCGTTCATGTTCAAGTTCTCCTGAAGCATCGACCTAAAGCTGCTCTCAGTCCCCTTATGATCTCCTCTTCTAGATATATTCCAAAAAAGAGCCCACTTGTAAGTGAGAAACTTTTTATCTTAAGACCAAAATACGTGCTAAAAATTGCTGAAATTCACGCTAATTCATGAGCTTGAGCTATGATAAAATTTGACTGCTAATCGACGGAAGAAATGTTTCCCGAAAAATACTTTACAGATTGAGAGCACGATAAGATCACTGCAAGAACGACAAGATTAAGGGAAAAGTTTTAACTGAAAAAGAAAAGAAAAGTCGGGGACTTTAGAGACTTACAACAAGTTTTGGTTGCTCCAATCCATGGCTTGAGAAGAGAGGCCCAAATTCATCATATGCAAATTGGGGTCAACCAAAGATCCGCCTGTGTCGCCCAAAACAGCAGAGTTGTGGGGTTGCAGCTTCTGGGTCTCATGAAAAACCACTGAAGAACCGCCTGCAGACTCCATTGAAGACCTTGCGGCTTTCATGTCGCCGCCCAAGTCTGTGAGCCACCCACCAAAACTCCCCAAAGAGCTCAGCCCCGATGAGGAGGAGGACGACGTCCCGCTCTCGTACCGATTCCTCGATGCGTCCCACCAATTCCCACTTGCATGGAATTGATCATCTGCCATGTCTAATATAGCTCCGATAGCAAGAGAACAGAAAAAGCCCCTTGCTGCTTTCTTTTGTTGCTATCTTTGTGGTAACTTCCTCACCAAAATGAATCTTGACCTTCTCTCTATGGCTTGGCTTTGTCTTCCAGTGGATTGTCTTGATCGCATAAAATGATAAAAAGCGATTTGCAGCATGTCAGTATTTATATATAATTCAGCACAAGACTGTGTGCGTGTGCGTGTGCACGCGTGTGGAGCATCGACATCAGTGGCAATGGGGAGCTCAAAGGAGAGAAGATTGCTGTTGACATTTCAGGGGCTGATGAGACATTGAGGCAAAGGTCAATTTGAAATTGAATTTCTCTTTAGTTTGAAGCTGTGCGTTATTCTCTTTCCTCTTATGTCCTTTTCTTTTTCCCTTAAAAATTTGTTTTTCTGGTGATTCATTTTTCTTATGCTAATGATATTTTTTGGATTCTTCTGTTTTCTTCTTAAAATAATTCATCCTTTGCGCCGTTCTGCAAAGGCGAAATCATTAAGAGCTGCATAAGGAAGGAAATTTGCGCCACTCACGGGTACAAAAGTAGGAGAGAAAGTAAGGCTTCTCTGAACATTTTGCTTTTTAATTTCTTAAATCTCACAGATTAACATGTTAGTTGTCTATAGAAAGATCAAATCTTAAGCAGGATTATAGATTGGACATTGGCTGTATGCAAAACTATTTTCCTTTCATTCAAAAGGGTGGGTGATAACTAGCTGCGAGTGTTACCTTCACATGATCATCAAATTACTTGCTTGATAGATGGAAGAAGAACTATATTAGAAAGTTCCAAGTTTTAGTTAGGAAGTAAAGGAGACCTGGTGATAATATCCAATAAAAATAATTTTAGAGACAAGGGCCTCTGCTACTTTTCCATATAAGTTATTTAAAAGATACCGAGACAATATTGTTAAGGAATACGATGAGGAGGATGATTGGTAGGGATTTAATAATTGTCCATAAGGGTTGATTAAAAAAGAGTGCAACAATGTGTTTTAGTCATAATAAAAAAAAATCATTAATCTTCAGCATTGGTATAAACTTATGATTCGTCAAACATCTCTATCTCAACCTAGTGGAATCATAGAACATCGGTGACTCCAGATTCTCTAGCGACGCGTTTTTCAATGGAGACAAATTTTTAGAGATTTCTTGTTATTTCAAGACCTAATTAGATCGTAAAAAATTAAATTGACATCATCAACCTTCTCCGTGCATAGGACAAGCTCGTGCACCTTGATCTTTCTTCATCCATGCCAAATAGATCTAGACCCTTTTAACCAGATGGAAAAGAGTCGCATCGCTACATATAATAACGCGTCCCATAAATGAAATTAGACACGCCCAAAAAAAAACATTGGAAGGTAAAATAATATTATTTATGCGACAATAAAATTCAAGAAATTTCTATTTCATGGTTCATGCAAGATTGACTAAGGTAGTGGGCTAACTGAGCTCATCATCAAGTGAGAAATGGAATTTGACAGGCGAGGTTGACTAGCAGAATGAATCGGTGGATCGAGAGTCAAAAGGTGAATCAATGGCGTGAGGAGGTTAACCATAACATGAATAGACCCTCAAGCAAATCTGGTTGATTTATTGCAATATTGAAAGGAATAAAAAAACCAACACAACAAAAACGATTGTGTCCGTGTCTCAGGTTTCACTTTCATTAATTATGCTAAGCTTGACCGGTAGCGTGGGATTAAAGTTAATCAAACCCCTCCTCGAGGATAAGTCCCCGTTGACATTTGGCGTAAGTCAAGAAAAATCAGATGCTGTTGGAAAAACATACTTTTTTTCCCACTGTGGTTAGTCTCCAACCTCTAAGGCACTACTCCACCGTGCACGCAAGAAATTTTGTTAATAAAGGCACCATTGTGAGATCAGCCCTTTTTGTTTTAAATCAAAAGAAGTCAAAAGCATTTCTAATTGAAAAGCAATCGCCAATCACATAAGATAATCCAACTTTCGAGATAATCACGCGTTTCTTACCCTATAAAGTCCATAAAATGTCACGAATTATTCATTTTCTAGCAATTCATGTCACAAGCAGGATAAACAAGAACAAAACCCTTGAAAAGATGCAGACGGAGGTGAGCCAAGAGAGTGTTAAGAATATATCAAAAGGTCATTGGAGAAATTCCCTACAAAGTATGACGAATGAGATGTATAGTTACGCGAATCAATGGAATCAACTAGTAATTCAATTGACCGAAGCGTTTTTAAAGATTTTTCAAATATGAATTGGCAACATAAGATTTCGACAAGAAAAAAAATTCCGAAGCATGAAATCCTCATCCCTTACTAATTTATTTATTTCATGGATTTCTTGCTTTGATATTTATTTTTCACTAAAATTGGGTGGAAAAGAGGAAATGGAGAAAAGCAATGGAGGGGCGATTAGGTTTTGACTAATTTACAAGGAGAGAAGGCGGCAGAAGGAAGAGGAGGAAGAGAGGGAGTGGGGGGTGACAGATAGGACTTTGGAGTGGCGTCATGCTTAGAGAGAGAGAGAGAGAGGGAGAGAGAGACAGAGACAGCTTTGACAGGAGTCAACGACTGGGGCCCACGCGGCGTGCACGCGTGGGAAGACATGTGGAGCCCACTGTTTTCCCCCCCTTCCCCCCCCCCCCCCCCTCTTCTCTCTCTCTCTCTCTCTCTCCTCGGAGTCAGAACCCAGAAAACGACCCGAGCTTTGGGGATTTGATGGATTTGATAATTACAAGTTTTCTTCCTTCCCATCGATTAAATATAAATTATAACAACAAATAGTATCACCATCCAATCCCAATGTTTTCCCATCTTCAAACCTTCAAATGCTCATCATTTTTTGCCAACCCCTCCCCCACAAGAGACGTACTAAGCTCTGTGCTTGATCCAGTGAACCTGAGTACACATTCATCCTTATATATCATATCAATCGATTGAGATTTGCGCACTCCTGCCTCATCAACGTTATCGATCTCCTCCTTGTCCTATCCTCGCCCTCGTATTTCACCGACTTTTCCCCCTTTCGCTCTTTAGTACGAACTCCTTAGTCTTACAGAGCGGACAAATTATCTCATCAAGTCGTGAGAGTTCATTTTGTTCCCCTACATTTCAATACATTTGCTTAATTTGGACCCAACTTTTTATGAAATTTTGTGGAGAGGCTCTCCGTATCCACGACCAAACACAAAAATCAGATCAATTCTGACAAGCACGCTATGTTAACAACATGCACACTGACATGATCGATTAATCACGATTCATAACACATGACTATCTACATGTTGATTATTCATTTTATGTTCAATTGTCATAAATTGTCACCTGGAGAGCTAGGACGCGATGATTAAGTTCTCAAAAGAGGATATGCATCCAAATTAACCTCTCTCTTTGAATTCAAAGTAAAGAAAATATTCATATCATCGTTAGCTTCCAATAAACTTACCTAAAATCCTTTCTCTCTCTCTCTCTCTCTCTCTCTCAAGCAAGGCCTCCTTGGGGCAGTTGAGATCATATAGATTGCTACCATCGCACCCGGAGTCATACTAACTTAACTCACTTGAAATATTATTCATCTTTGACTCCTTCCATACATAATCTCATGATTTTTTTGTTCCTAAGAAGCCATCCATCCTTATGTGCTCTCACATGTATAAGAAAGGATAAAATCATTAGGCTTGGTATAAAATGGGTCAAACTACACTTTACCCCAAGTAAGTTAAATCACAATGTTGTAGTTTAACCTCAAAGTAGGATGCCTTCTAACAAAATGTGCAATTTCGAGTTGGTGGACCTATAACAAACCTAGTCCAAAAAAGACAAAGGGTGATGCTGCGATCAAGTGGCCCGAACAATACGCTGCTCGTAACAGGCTTATTCTAACACAACAAAAAGAGAAAGAAGCGAGAATGAATTGAATAATAGACCGAGGGAGAGCATTTTTGCATTATAAGTGTAATATCCAATTAACTGAACAATAAGAAAGAGTGGGACTCCGTATTGGATGGATTAAAGCGGATCCTAAATCACATAGGGCTAGGCACCTTGGATTTGAGGTAGTAGCCTCAGATCCGAGGCGGCTGCCACCACTGGAGAGAGAGAGAGAGAAGTAAGGGGGGATTTGAGATCAATTTATTATTAACTTTATTGAAAGGATCTCATTCCAAAAAGTATAAAACCAGAACTCAAAATTAACAAGCTACAACGATGTCTGCTCATGGTATCGAAAACTTAATCACAACCCACTGAGCTTACGTCCAGAATTAAATTTGGCGTTAGAGTATCCAACAAGATTGTCGCTTCTTCAGATTTTCTGCATCTTCTCTCCGTGTCCCAGTTCATGTGTTCTCATCATGTGATCAAGGACGAAGGGTGCAATGTTTGGTGGGACTCACCCATCAATGATTAGGGTTCACATGTAAGTATAGATTGGATTGACGAGAGCACTGGGACATCTAATTCACTCCTCCCATTTATTGCCCGTGAGAAATAATTCGTGCATGATTATCGCCTGAGATTGTTTGGGTAGACATTCCCACCTCAAACAGCACTGAAACTACTAATTACTCCTCCTTCTTTTCAACCCCTTTTATTGAAATGGTTTTTAAAAAACCATTGACAAATATCCGAGCATGTCACAGATGGATCTGGAATTGGACAAAACCTAAGTACAAGATGCACTGATTCAAATGTGGATCATCTAGCTAGCATGCATATATAAATGCATGTGCAGTCTTCGGTCGATAGATCGGTGATTTGATAAGGTTGCGTCTCCTGCCCGAAGCAATCATCAGTGTATTGTGAATTGCTTTTGGTTTTTATCAAATGGAGCATACAAAATTTCTACTTGACTCTTTATATCGTTGATTGTTGCTTGATGACTTCTCCCAATCTCGGATCCTTTTCTTTATTTTCCATATTCGCAACATATTAAAAAACAAGCCAATAACCTGAGCATCAACGATCTCTAATATCATGAAATTGTATCGACATGTAATCGAACATAGCCCATTATTTTAATAATTTCAGCGGCATTAAACTTTCAACTTTGAGCTTGAAGATCATTTATGTATCATATGCATGGCGTTCTTCTATATGCCACCGACTATTCAGTGTGCCATTGCAGGTCATATTTTAACATAAAATGCCGTTGAGAGCCCCAAGTAATGAATGAAGAAGTTGATGTCATGATAATGTTAGCATGTTGTAAGCAAGCTCAAATAGAATGAACCCTGTCTTTTTCTCTGCACAACACGTGTGAATGTGCGCGCGCGCGCTCGTGCGTGGGTGTGTGTGTGTGTGGGGGGGGGAGAGAGAGAGAGAGAGAGAGAGAGAGAGAGACTATTCTTTTGGCAGAATGAAGGATAAGCTGACCCCCTGAAAGGGAATGAGGTCATGGGAGGGACAGAGAGCAGCCCATGTTTAGAGCCACGTGTTCTCGGTCTAATCATATTAAAAAAAAAACGTTTTTCTTTAAAATTATATATATTGAGGTCAACCTAAAATGAGTCATATGTATCCAATACAAATCTCTGTCGAGTGCTCACACTTGTGATCAATTTGGTCGGTCCAAAGACCGATGAATTCAACATATACATCTCGAACGTGCAAATGTATCCTTACACGCCGTATAAACGAGAGTTGCATGAGACGCAAGAATCCTCATGATCGCAGGTGACGAGCAAGACTTGTTAGGGGTTGCATTATCAAGCTCAAAAACCCAACTTCTTGAACTGAACAACATGAGACCCTTACAGGGCTAAGTTTTAGCGATGCATGCAGTTGCAGCAAAACCAAGTCGGCGGCCAGACAACATCCACAGCACGACAGGGTTCAGCGAAGGGCGTTTCGATTGTATGAAGTTAGTCTTACGAGACTACCCCATTTCTTTTTTTTCTTGCCGGGCGAATGAAACCTCGTTGACCCGCCTGAGGATTGATTTGAAAGATTGATCTGCCAGAGGATGATGTTTTCTACCCTCCCCAAAAGTCAAAACGTCCTCACCATCAGTTTGAGAGAAGTCGACTCACATGATTTTGAAGGTTGACTTTGAGCAGGGGGTGAGCCAGCATCCCCAGCACTTTCAGTGGCTTAAAGCGAGGCCTGACTGGAGTCCAATTTGAGATTTTAACCAATCGGATCTTGGGAGTACTCATTCGACTCCCCCATTTTGTCGCTTGGATTTTCGACAAATTAAGTGCTTTGGTCATTCTAATCACACATCTTTAATTATGCCAACACGATGCATCGAGTTTCTCCAGCCGTGAAGCCTCGTGAATTCGGTTTGTGTAAAAGTTCCATCTTATACAATTCCATGCGCTATTAACGAATATTGAGATTCATAGTCATTCTCACAAACTACGTCGAAACAAGTAATTATAAATTATAAACAATACCTCATAAAGAATATTCCCGTGTTAATAGTGAATTGGAAAACGAAGAAAAAATATATGCATGGAGGGAGAAAAATAATGAATATTACGAATCAATTTAGTAAAACAAATTCAAAAGATATTAGAATTTGGGAGATCCAAATTCAATTTCAGAAAGTGAGATTTGTGAGATGGATTGATCTTTATTTCCATGAAGGAAAATTGTTAAAAACTAAGAAATCAAGAGAAATGCCCAAGACAACCTCCTGTTCGACAATTTCAAAGTTGTGCCTAGGCTATTGTAACATACACACACGCTCGTCCTGCATCTTAGCCAGTAAACAATAGAGTATGACATCGAAATCAAGCTACTTGTTGATGAGTAGAAAGCTTATTCAGCAAAAACAAGAATTGCTATTATAATTTGCCCTACCGCCCCACTTTCTGGTAGATTAGATATATAGTCCATATAGGTTGGCAATGAAACCCAGCTAAGACTTCCACTTTGTTCAGCTGGACTAAACTCCAATTCTTATTTGTAGATGGAGCCAAAAAATATTTTTTTTTCAAATAAAAATACAGATAAAACCAATCCTTGCTTTGCTTTCTAAAAGGTGGTCTGCAAGAGGGACATACAATGGAGTATATGGAAGAATTTTGAGGCCTTGTATGCGCGGTCAATTGAAAATGGCATAAAAGAAGAGGACACATTATGGTCGTAAGACCTTCTTGTCAAGAACGAAAGAGTCAAACCCTAGTCTGTACATGGAGTATCTGTGGGGATTTAGCTAGGTTGGCAGCCCTCACGCAAGAAAATGAGGCGATTACTAATACGTGAACCATTATTTATGTCATAATGTGAGTGATCGATTCCTTTTTTTATTTATCTCAGTGACCAAAATGAAGCCTCAAATATATGCTTCCATGAGGGCACGGTGATTTAATGTTGAGACCCTCACCTTCACATCTATCGGGATTCAGTTAAAGATTAAAACATGAAAAATCAATAATGAGTAAAGAGGTAGGTCATTAGCATGGAGGTCCGAACACGTGCAAGATCAAATTTCCTTGTTGCAATACCGTGTGAAATCGGTATTGAGTCCATCTAAAATTCAAACATTTTATGTACTATAATGATGACAACCCCTTGACTTCCATGGATATGGAAAATGCACGCATCACGACTCTTTTCCAACTTTAATAAATCAGATATTTAACCTAGACAATCTATATCGGTTGGAGAACCAGGATCCATCACTCGTTTCATTTGACTTCTGTCCGAACCCTCCTCTCTTTCTAAAAATAATTTATATTAATCTCTGACCAAGAAAGACATCCTTCTTCCAATGGATGATTAGAATGAATAAACAAGTTGACTAGTGCGTTGGTATGCTGTGTCACCAAATTAGTCATCGCACCTTAGTGGGTTGACATGGATTTTGACCCTCATTGATGCAACATTCCTTTGGTCATCGTTTGGCCCCCACGCTCATCGCCGTCCTTCGTTACCAAATCCTACACACATGTTGAAGACCTAGGTCGTCGTTGAAAATTTTTAGAGCTGTTCCATCGCTTGTCCCCATCTGCCGGCTCGCTGTTTTCAATAAAACGAGAAGAGAGCCCCGTTTTCTAGATAAAAATTCTGGGCTCGTGAAAGATCCAAACGCATGTTCATGTCACTGATCCGATTCTATAGGGTTTGCCGGCTTCTTGTTCTTCTTCTTCGTTTTTTTTTTTTTTAACGTTGACCTCCTCTATTTTGATCTCCCTGGCAACGTCAAGCTGTCAGTACGATTCTTAGAAGTTACACGAACCAGTAGCGTTCAATTTGCTTCGTGCGCTGGTTGGGGTTTCGTCTCTTCCCCTCTTTCTGCATCACGAGTTGGAAGGTGACGCAAACTTCCACTATGAGCCCGCGCACGCTCCAGATTGTTGTGATAATATTCTCAAAGAAAGGCGTACAATTTGGCTGCACAGAAAGGGGTTTCTTTCTCTCTACCTCCCACTTTTCCTCAAACGTCAAAGCTTGTGGCTTCTGAGTCTGCATGTGCGAGAAGCGTGTCGAGGTCGGTCAACCATGGAATTAGGTCGTGTACATCTGTAACATATACATCGAAGGTACGTGATGGATTCATACACAAGAAGACGTGACCTAAGACATGCATCATCATTGAGTATGTTCGTACGCGAATATAGTCTAGGGTTTATATTATTTGATGGTTGAAGAAGAACTTTGGGACGGTGACCCTACGGTATCGTGCCTAGGAGAGTTAGTTTAGGGTTCCATCATTGCAGCAAGAACAATGGAAAGACAAAGGAAGGGGGCCCTACTTGCATAAATATGGCTTCCTTTCCACATTTATCATGATTCACTCTGCATATTTCTGAACGAGAGAAATACCTTTAGCTGAGCTTAGGAAAAGCTTTACCTTACAAAGTGAAGGCGATATGATTTCGCGTATTTGGTGATTGTCAGCCACTTTTCCTGTTATGTCCAACAAAAATAAAAACGAGCTTCTTTGACTAATCGGATTTATCCATCTTTGACTGCAAAGTAAATTGGCTTGCTTTATCACGGCAATATACGAGATATTTTTCTCCTTGATTGATATGCTGATTTCGAGCTTGATGGTGGCATGAACCCTACACTGAATATATGTTCTTGCATCCGTCTTGTGGTCGAGTCTGAGTTGGGGAAAGTAGAGGAAAATTTTGCATGACTTGATGATTTGGACCCAACACAAAGGGGAAAATGAAATTGAGCACTCTTTTCTGCAAGGAAACAAGCACCAAAAAAGTTGGATTGATATCAATTGAGTTATAACCCTTTCAGTTGTACCAATTTTATTTTAAACTTTTTGCATGACAATTGAGTTAATCTAGTCAATTTTGCCCGAAAATCGCCGACATGGACGCTAGCTATCATATGTAAAACATGCCGCACCAATTTTGACGCGTAATAATTATATATTAACATTTTTTTTGAGTTTATTTTTTGTTTGTTCTTTCTTTCTTGTTATATTTTTCCCTTAATTTTGGTTAGAATGATTGCTAGCAACTCTCGCTGGCTATTGGGTGAGGGCTAGCAAGCTCTCATCACCCATTAGCGAGGGTTGCCTCACCCATAGCTGGCAGGGCCACAAAGGCTTGGTCGAGGACGCGAAGGCCCTCGCAAGCTAAGGGCTTGCTATCCCTCGCCTACCCAAATGAAGGAGGAAAATTTTCAAAAGTTTATTAAAATGCTATTTAAAAAATGTCAACTTTAGAGCCGATCGTGCCATATAAGATGGGCGACATCCATGTTGGTAATTTCTAATCAAAATTAGCAGTTAGACTTAATTGACATAAATGCAAAAAAAAAATTAGTTAAAAGATTCGGGACTGAATTGGTACCAATGTGATAGGTTTAAAATATTTTAACTACTTTCTCCCTTTCGACAACGATTATTGTACATGACCAAAGAAGAAATAGTGGTAATAGTCAACAATGACCGAAAGGCTACTTAGGTGTAGTTCTTTATAAGCACAAGTGGGATTTTATCGAGGGCACGAAAAACAAGTGTACGCAGCAGATAAGTCCTTAATAAAATGTTGACAAGTTTCAAATCAATCGGAAATTAGATAAAACGAAGAAGATAGCATCTTTTGAATCTCACCTTGGTGGCTCTTAGCTTTCAGTAATTGGAATTCATTCTTGACATATGGGTTCATTCATTGTTGATTTTTTTTTTGGTCTTGACATGCAAATGAAAAGTGATCGATTATATTTTTCTTGAAGATTTGACAGTGAAAAGAACATCCAATTTCAATAGACAACGTGGTCGAATCATAAGATTCGAATCAAGGATCGAATAATTAGAGATGCAAAATAGAGAATGATCTTCCAAAAGCAGCCGAGCAACAGAAATCAAAAGTGGGTGTTCTGTATCGCGACGCAACGCAATTTCGATCTAACGATTGGCTATCTCAAGCGAAAAACGACGAGTGGCCTTAAGAAAATTGAAGGATGCGATGCTTGATGGGGACTTTGGGAAGATGTGGTGGACATAAGAGAGGAATTCGGACAATATTACTTTCCGGGCTTGGGCTTGAAATGATGTCAAGATGGGCCTTCACACGGATCTTGTTTTGGGCCCAAAAGGAGCTCTCGCTATCCAAGTGCATTGTGCTCGACTAGAATGAGATTTCAGGACCGTTTTGCAAGATGGATAATCATGGGCCCTTCGCTTTCCGAACCGGAAGCACTAGTAAAGCCCTTCGCTTACTCAAATTCCTCCGACGAAGGGCCCAAGGGCTTAGCCCGAAACCGCGCCTCCTTCTCCAGCCATACGACCTCCCTCTCCCCAATATCGATCAAACGCTCGTGTCCTCCTCCGTCCGAAGCTCCTGCCCATGGCGGATATGTATCCGGAAGGGAGTGAGCCTTCATAGGTATGGGTTTCGCCATCCACTTACGCTCTTGACCCATTAAACACTGACCCTTCAGCTTTAACTTCTGCTGGTAAATGTCATAGCTTTGTCTCGAGCCTTTCGGTTTGCCCCGTTCTTGGTTATGTTTTTACAATAGTCTCTGTCTGGTTAAGCATGCTTGGAGACGACGTCTCTCGTCGAGTTATTGCTATTCGCTTTTGTTGTTTAAACACGGGGAATGATGGTGGTTTGTTGAGGAATTGGATAGATCCCATGTCAGGTGATTTAATGAGCAAAACCCGGGTTCAGTAGCAGATACTGCCCAGCATTTGTCAAGCTATCAGAACTTCCCATTTGCAGATGACAGTTTTGTAGAGGGCTAAAGCTCACGTGCCATGACATTGAAGCTATGGCAAAGAGTAATTGAGCAAGGGTTGGAAGGAAGAGACTCATTTTGCTGAGAGTCAATTTGGTTTTATGATTGTTGAACTCCTATTTATTTATGGGGATTAGTACTGAGATACAGTTAATTCTAGATTCGGAAAGAGCGTGCCACGGACTTTTTGGAGATGTTTGTGTAGGACTTTGGATAAGAAAGGCATTTGAGCCATATATATCTGAGAGATAAAGGACATCTTAGAATGCTTTTGCTCTGAACATGCTTGGCAAATTTCACATGTTATATATTCTGATAGATCGCTAATTTTGCAAAGTTAAGTGATAGATTAAATTGTCTAAGACAATTCAAATTTTATGTGTGGATTTTTTAAATGTACTCCCCTTGAATGGCAACATGGATGATTGAGATGAATGTATAGCAATTCTCGATATATTGGTCTTTCTCTGGCAGTATTCCACAACATATCTGCATACATGAATATCACTTTCTGATGTTGCATCTCTGGCTTGTGTGAATCATGTCTGTCTCAATGATGGAATCAGGAGATTTTGGCATCATGCTTCTGTGCTGTTAGTATCATGTATGGGAAGTTTAGGTGATTCAGACCTACCATCTGATGTTCTAGCACCATTGAGGCATCGAACAAAAAGTCGTGGGCATCTTTGTCAAATAGAAGAAAGGCCATCTGTAGCTTAAAGGGCCATACAAAGGCTATCTATACGATCCAATGGTCAGAAAGTCATGGTAAGATCTGGCTACGTTAGTGTCTCTGCCTCACGTGCTTCTATTGTGGTTACTACCTGTCCTTTTATTTTGTTGCTTCAATCGTTACATGGTAGGATTCAATCTTTCTTATTTCTCAAGAAGATGGTTAGTCTGGTACTATGATATTTTGAGCTTACTTGGGGATGCACTTATCAATGAATCAAGCTTCACGAGCTGACTTGTGGGCACACATTACCTGAACTCAATCCCAGAAGCATCTTCAATTGTGACTCCTTCAGCCACCAGTAGGATGTGAATCAACAAATAGGAAACTTCTGATTTTCTTATCCCATCTCATCCACTATATCCTTGAGCTGTAGCGTTACCAACTCCAAGGGCATGTGTTGGACCTGAAAACCAACTCAGAATGAGACATGTGAAGAACAGAATGCAATTGAGGAAATTTGGTTCTCTTATGATAACCTTATGCTTTTTCTTTCTTGGCATTCCCTATGATCAAATCTGGTTTCATAACTGGGACAGTTGGTTCATGTCTAAATTTGAGCATAGGCCAAATTAGAGGGAATTTGCAAATGCAGCATCCACGTGGTGCATGTTGGCACACAATGAGAGCTTAAAGACCTGTTTTGCCCTACTATAAGAGTCTGTCATGACTATTTCATGATCAAATTTGTGTTAGTTCATTTAACGGCAATGCATGAGTTTAAGTCTGCAATAGCTTGCATTCCTAAGTGGTCTCAATATGTAAAACCAAACGCAAAACACCCTCATATTAACAGGGCCTCTCAAACCAAGTCTATGCACAAAATGATTCATTCGTTCCTGTTCTGTTTTGCCTCCATTGTTTTGATGTAATTGCTTTTTAATCTTGATCTCCCAATTAATCTGTTTACTAGAGTTACTTATTGCTCATCTTCTTGCATCGGCTGGCATGGATCATAAGGTCTTCATATGGAATGTGTGGAGTAAAAATCACGAGAAAGCACACATTCTGAACAACCACAATGCCGCAGAGAAGGATGTGACGTCGTCGAAGCTTGGTTGGCATTTGTACTTTCTTGTGGATATGACTGCACATCGAGATTGGTTGACATTGAAAAAGGGATAGAGACTTGGGCGTTCAAGGAGGACCAAGTTGTCAATGTTGTGAAATTCCACCCAGAAAACTTCAACCTTTTCCTTTCGGGAGGAGCAAAAGGCCAGCTCAGGTTATGGGTTGTCAGAACTGGCAGAGCAACACATCAGTAAATACGGCAACTTGGTCCAATCCTTGATTTGGAGTTTTCCCGAGATGGCAAGCGATTGATCTCTTCCAGTGATGTCTCCTTTAGCTATATCAGCGAAAATGCCATAATAGTTTGGGATGTTTCCCGGCAAGTTCTGCTTTCCAATCAGGTTGGCATTCACTAATTATGACTGATTTGTTATAGTTGTTTCAGTTTCGTCTAGAGAGCAGGTCTTATTTTGATATGCAAGTTGCTTGTAAAGCGCTCATAAATTTGGGCTTTTAAAGTGCTATGCACATTTAGTGAGTATTGATAGTGCTTAATTTGAGCAACTGCAAGCCAGAGCAGAGCATGCTGAAGATTGTTGTCAAGAATCAAATTTGAATCGTCTTTTGACATGGGGATACGATCATTTAATGTGTATGGCAAACCAGATCTATTGTCACGTTTACTTTAAATGATGAATACTGCAGTTGAGAAAACCAGACTATGAATTTTTCTTTTCCATACCAAATGATGTAATTCTATTATTGTGGGAAAATGATAATATTTTAACAGAATGATACTAAACATGCTAAGACTCTTCAACTATGTTTGCTTACTAAGTGATGTGTCAAATTTCCATTGGATGCTTAAATGGGCCCACTAACTTAAATAGCCACGACAAAGTGTCTATGCAATTTAGTGGATTAGTCTAAGTATCCCAAGCATTGCCCAATGCAATTTTAGATGTAGCCTCATTATATTGATTAAATTAGACTGTTGAGGGGACTGTGCATCATAATCATCATGCAGTCCTTTGCCACATGAGTCAGTAAGTTTGTTCTAAAACTTAGTTTCTCATGGTTTCTCCGCTAGTCATAGAGAAATCTATCTAGAGGGGTACTTTACGTCCCCAGAAGACCCTTTCCCCACCTCGAGTTCTTGTAGTCATGACACATAGACAATATTTTAGATCTGCCGAAGTAGATGTTTTACTGATTCTGTTACCGACAATTACCAACCATTCTTATGCTGATCCCACTTCGCTCCTGGTCCTGAAGTACCTACAACATTTGCTCCTGGAGAACCTAATACTTGCTTACTCGTGTGGAAGCCCTAAGTTTATGCCCCCTTTGATAAGCACAGATCTATCAATAAAAGAAGCAGGTAGAGTATAGGTTCTAAGGAAATTAATTACAACCAAGCGAAGAAGGGTAAATAATAGGAAGGAAAAAAGTGAAAACTCTTACAAAGTTTATCGTCAAAACAATCCTGAGTCTATCTACAAAATCTTGATGAAAAAGGACCAGACAGATTTGTATTTGAATTGATTTAAGGGATTTTCACAATCAACTAGAGAAGTGTTGATTTATAGCCTACGTTCTAATTAGGAAAAAAGATTTACCACGCCAACATTTAGAGATGGTAAAAAAAGCAATTGCTTTTTACCTATGAGAATGTTCTGGTCATCTCATGCTTCAAGTATTAGTTATATATTACCTTAAGCGATAATATCATTGTTTTAAATGGTGGATTTTGTTGACAATAGTTCGACAAATTTCTTTACGCATTTCTACTTATCTAGTACGGAAAATTGCTGTCTCTCTCTCACAGGTTTATGGAGAGGCCTATTCCTGCACCTGTATTAGGCATCATCCAACTGAGCATTGTTTCATTGCCCTGTCAAATGGAAATTATGTCACCGTTTTCTCTTCAAACCCTCATTTCCAGCTTGACAAGTATAAAAGGTACGAGGGTCATGGAGTCTCTGGGTTCCCCATCAAGTGCAATTTCAGCTTAGATGGTGAACTTGCAGCAGACTCCTCGGAAGTTTCCATATACTTCTACAAGTATGGGTCAGCCAAGCTTCTCCGGTAAACTGAGGCGTACACATCACCATGTGTGGATGTGGCTTTCCACCCTATCATGCCGAATTTCGTTGCAGTCTGCAGTTGGCTGGAGATATATGGGTATCTGAGTAGCTTGCTGCACCAGACACACAATTTCATACTGTTTTTTCCCCCATCTTCAGCAGTAAAAAGAGGAGGCACCGCTATACTAACCGCATGTGATTGCTGACAGACGTGCAAGACTATCAATTTTGGTTTTCCCCTCATTTATCATGTCATTCTCAACTTCTAATCTGGTTGCTCCATGGAATTCTTGAAATGTGAGGAAGCGGTTTGTTTTCTCTCTTTAGGAGCTACTATGATGACTTGCCTGTTTGACACAAGATTGCAGATATTTCATCAAAGTTGTTGCGATTCAAAATTTAAGAAGCATAATGTGGATTAAAGTTGTGAGGTATGCCACATATGGATCTGATATGATATGATCTCGTATTGTGTGGACCACAGTTGTGAGGTATGCCAAATTTGGATTTGACATGATATGATTTGAGACAGGAGACAAAATGACTAATGAATTGCCATCTGAAATATGGCCATGTTGCACCCAAAATATGTTGGTGGTCAATAGTGGAGACGAACATTTGATGTCACGGGTCACCTTTTTATGTATGATAGACGGTAAATCCATTTTGTCACTCCCCGAGAATTGAGGACATCCACTGAAAGTCGAGATCAAATGGCATAATCAAATTTATATTCTTGCCCGTGTAGGTGGACCGGTTTTACGTGAAGTGGTTTGTGGATTTCGGAACCGGAGCAATTGGACTTGGTGTTGGACCGTTGTTCAAGAATATTTTTTCAATTTTGCGGATCCATTTCAATATTTTGAAATATATGAAAGGCAAAGAAAGAAGAATCTCATCTGGTGTAGGGCCTGGCCCAAGATGAAGGTCTCTTATTCTGGTCAGCGGGCTTCAATATCCCTCGCCTCGCCTTGCTTGTTAAATGGGTGTTTTATATACTACTAGAGCTAGTGATCCTGTTCTCTGACCCAAATTCTCATGTAGAAGACCCGTGAAGAAAAAAAAATCATGTTTCGCAATTTCCTTTAAACCTCCAGCGCAAAAACTGGAGATGAAGGAATTGAATAATTGGAAAGACCAAGTGAAGCTATGGAAAGATGTGGAGACTGTTGATTCCGTAATGGACTCCTTGAGAATGGCCTACTCGAGCCCAAAACGAAGAGGACTTCAAGTAATATGGACTGCGGCAAGGTTCATTTCCACAAGCCTCCCCTAACCAGATGGAACTAGACAACAGCATGCACATGGCCATTGCCATCTATGAGACATAAATAGGCCTAACCCTACATTCGATCCTAAAAGTTTACCGTCTTCCCCCTCGCATCTCATAAATTCAACGGAGTATCACTTTCTTTTTCCTTGTAAACGTATAGGACACATGGAGAAAGAAGAAAGAGAGCACCCTAAAGGTTCAAATAATGGGCATAACCTAGGTCTTCTAAAGGTAGGTATTCCTAACTCGTACCTACCATAACAGGACACATGTAGGATTCATCGAAGAGCTTTGAGGTGGGGCAAAAGAGGGGGGAAATAACCGAAGGGGGAGCATGAACTGAGTTCATCCCACTTCCCTTTCATGAGAATGAAGGCGAGGAAAAGAGAGGGGGGCCATAAAAGAGAGAGAAGAACTCGAAGCAAGACATAATCATGAATTCCCCTTTCCATTCTTCATGGGGGTCGATTTCAATTCGTATCAGGAGACATGACACGCCACTTCAAGAGAAAAAAAAAAGATAAAAAGAAAAGAAAACCCTCTTGCATTTAGTTGCATTGTGTCATTGGGGCCAACTCGCTTCACTAAATAAATGACCCCCCTTATCTTTCAGCACCACTTCACCAGCAAGAACAAGGCCAGTCAAAGAAATCGAATTATTCGAAAGGAATATTAGACATAGGTCAATAAAAAAGTGATTATATTTCCATCTTGCAACAGCACTATCTAGACAAGCTAGCAATTATCAGCAACAATCATGGGTCCACAATGCCCCTCTAAAAGCTATTTTCATTGGATAACAGTATTATCCCTACTCTATTTAAAGCAAGAAACACTGTTATAATACCTATGTGCCTATTGTAAGTTTTCTTTCTCTTTTCAACTTTGACATAAATCTGTTCCCCACCTTAGCTGGTCTCAAACACCCCTTTCCAAAACTCACTGAATCTAAATCTCTTATCTCTTTGTCACCCCATTTCTTAAATGTTCACATTCAATTTCTTTTCAAGAACACATGGAAAGCTATCAAAAGCAAAGAAAGTTAAGCATAAAAAGTTGAGCTCTCTCTCTCTCTCTCTCTCTCTCTCTCTCTCTCTCTGAGTATGCCCTTTGTTCCTCTCTCCACATGACTTCAATCATCAGCTAAAACAGAGATATACAGACATTTGTTATGTTGGCTACTTCTTGTGGTCAAGCGGGTGTTGGTGAGTTAGTGACCCACTTACATAGGCCGAAGGGGACATGAAAAGATGGGTCTTAAAGTGCTAACCTATGCAAATCAAGTCAATAAGGATTGGTCATGAACTCCACGCCCTAGCTCAACCCCACTTGATGCAGAAAATTTGGTTTCTTCTCGATTTATATGAATGAGCATTCACTATTAAAAAGAATTTCGAAAGGACAAAACACAAACCAACCAAAGGGGATCTGAATTTATGCCCGTGCAAACCCACCGTTTGTGGGCATTGGGCTCATATTCTGATTGTTATGTCTGTTCCTCTTCCTTTTCGATCCATCTTGTCATCTTTTCCTTTTCCTCGCATCAAATCTTGTCATCTCCAATTCAACGTGCTTGCGATACATAATTGCGTGTACATATTTATCTTCATCTACATGCTCGACCATATTCAATGTCTCTGCCTCAACACATAACACATCTCTCAATCCTGGCCTTGAAAAGTGAGCCGACAAACTCATTCCATTGGTACTGCCACGTGATTTATGGCCAACATCAAAGAGCCATCCATTTGGGTTGGTCATTAAATTCCTTTGATTTCCCCTCTTTTCTCCGTACAGTAAAAAATAAAATAAAATAAATTATTGTGGAGGCATGGCATTGATACTGTTTAAAACTGTTCTCTTCTCCTATTTTGGGAAGCATTCCTTATAAGGAATCCAAAATGGGCCATGTTGGCATCTGGCACTCCTATTGCTTAATGCGAAGTCGTACATAAATCATGCCGTAGCTCGCTATAAACCTGACACAGATGATTATTAACCTAGGCTTAGTTTTGTTCGTAATGATTTGCTCGGTACAGACACATTTGTCAGCATGTTTGATTGTTGTCTCTAGTTGAAGACAACATCGAGAAGAAGGAAGCTGAGTCCAGCCTCTCTCTCTCTCTCTCTCTCTCTCTCTCTCTCTCTCTCTCTCTCTAAGAAGGAAGCTGAGTCCAGCCTCTCTCTCTCTCTCTCTCTCTCTTGCAAATCTCAATCTGGATTCTGATTGTTAGAAATGATATTGCTCTGAATAGTAAGACAATTTGCTTTTGGCTTGTAGACGCGAGCCGTCGTTTTGCAAGTGCGGTATTCTTGTGTTTTGATATTTCATAATTCTGAGCATTTAGAGGAAATCCATATTTTCATATAGCTACATTACATATTGACACATACCTATATCACATATTATATGCACATAAATGTTCTCAAACTTAGTTTTTGAAAGACGACATGATTTCTAATATATTTTTCGATAAGCAAGCAATCCTAATATATTTTTTAAAGGTGGACTTTGCCCACCAAAATAAAATATCCATTTATAAGTGTTCGCCTATACCATGTCGGATGATGCACGGCGATATGTTGTTTCTTTGGTTTTATAGCATATATAATTCCAGGAAAGGTGGATAAGTATAGAAGAAAGATGCCTCGAACCTTTAGGAAACATATGGAATATTGTCAACAGCATTTACACACCCTGGTCACATCCACCATGAATGCACCCCGATAGCAAGTTATATAGCTCTTCCTTAATTTATCACGACCTAATGCAGCATGAAAATGACGTCATGCTAGCACGCGTAACTTTGTATGGATTGACTTTGGGGTCCCGATCACATGCAAAACCTAAGGGTTCCAAATCTTCTTGTTTCTACAATAGTGACCATACTGTTGAAGGAAACATTATCTACTTATCCAGCACACTCTAAAATATAAAGCCGGATATTTTTGTTGTTTGGTTTGGATTGCCACTTTGTAATGTGACACGACAATGAGGAAAGTCGAATTGTTAGCCGTCGGCACATAGGTAGATACATGTAACTTCCCTAGGTTCTCCCACGAGATGTAGAATTGACTTGGACGACTACTGTCGAGAGGATGAACAGTGTCCCGGGGTCACGCACTAGAGAGAGAGAGAGAGTGCTAGTTAAACCAGTAGGATAGAGACCCTAGAACAGCAGGCTCCATCACAAGACATGAGAAGAAGAAACGGAGAATTATAATGGCCATGAAAGTGTCCAATGCGGGCGAGTTAAAGGAGAGAAAGCACCTCCAAAAGGCCAAAGTTAACGGAAACATCCACATCTTCACATATTTTGAGGGTCGTTCGGGGGAACAAGTTCTTATCGTGCAGATCGGTGGACCGATGGAACTAATCGGAGATGGGGGAGACATGAACCTTTTAGTGCCACTCGGTGTTCGTTGAAAACGTCTGGCCAGGGGCATCCAATTAACTATGAAGTTAGTTTAGGATACTATATGCGTTTAGCTTGACAAATCAGTCCTATCCAACTCCAAAGAGAGTTTGCCGAGTCACGTTCTGACCAGTGTCTTTTGCTTCCCTAGCGTTAGGACCCCGTGACATATAATAACTGACTCTATCTAGTAGAAAGAGTCTCAACAAATTCTAGTAATTCGAAGCGTTTGGTGCGTATGCTCTAACATTTGGCCGAGCAGTGAATTTTTTTTCTCAACTTTTGGCTTTATAAAATGAGAGTATTTTCGTCGATATGTATTATAAATCATAAGAGAATATAACCTAACTTTGACTAAAGTAATATATTCTTAATGACACAAAAAGGTAAGTCCTCGCCATATGATACATATTCGTAACATCATCGACCAAGAAAAACGTGAGCCCAAACACGGCTTTTAATTAGTTTCTTTTTATCAAAATGTTTGCTTTTATCCAAAAATTCAACGCAATTTCTTACAGTGGTTGCAAATAGAGGCCAGAACATAATATTTTCTTTGCAATTAGTATTGTGGGAAATGTGCATGATAACCTTATTCGAATACACATTTTCTGCCACTATATATCTCATGGGATTGAATGAATTCGATGATTGGGATTTTGTCAAAGTACTTAAGATCAAAGAAGTGGTCATAACTCGTCTGGCTCTTTGCTTTCAGCTACTCTCGGATTATCGTAGCTGAGCTAATTAAGCTGAACAAAATTTATCGAGAGATTCTACTCTGAATTTTTTTTTTTTTTGGTTACGAAAGTACTCCACAATATTAAAATAACGTGGCTAATTTCTAAGTACGAGTCATTTTCGTGTCCCAAGCGAGCTTAAGAGATTTTATCATCAAAGGACAAATCTTGCACCTTCCACATTCTCGCCACCATTGGAACAATGTCAAATTCCTTTCTTCTGCGCCTCTATTATTTAGGGTTCTGTCTTCAATAATATTGTCCACTTTAACAGTGATAAGTCTTTTTCATATCGACAAGGACTTTGCCATACATTTTCCTTTCTTTGCCGACAGGATGACCACCAAAACTTGTCAGAGAGTTATGAACTGAAATGACACATACTGTTCAAAAGTCTCCAAGAAACCCCACCCCACAACTAAGAAAAGAAAAAAGAAAAAAACAAAGAACGGAAATCAGTACTCGGTCTGTACCATCTCTTCTGGTACGGGTCCTCACATATGCTTCTCATGATCCCTAGACAATTATTTTTTGACGAAGAGACGACCACAATATACTTTTGCTTTTTACTGCAAACGCATAATGTATTGCTCTCCACTTCATGCATACAATGTGCGTTGTCAAGTTTTGGATAACACACGGTGCTGCACCGTTATATTACTGCCGTGGAAAGAGAGAATACATTCGCAGAGAGAAGCAAATACTGCAGAATATTTCTTGCCTCTCCTTTTGGACACCCTTTGGAGGAACAAAAGCTGAATCGGATATCGGATAACCGATCTTTACTGTCGTGCTAGAGCATTTGCTGAAGGAGTCGTCATCGGGGGATGAGAGCCGTAATGATGCCACGAAGTGCTCCCGATCTTCCAATCTTAATCTTCATTAACAAAACCATAAAAGAAGGTAAAATTTCTATGCCTAGCTAATCGAAGATCCTCTTGATGAAAGCGAAGATCTTCAAAAAATGCCATGACATACGTAAGACATCAGCACACTGTTTTCAGCACGTCCAAAACCCGCAAATATAATAATAATAATAATAATAATAATAATAATAATAATAATAATAATAATAATAAGAAAAGACATGTTAAGAGTCTCTTTGCTATGTGTAGAATTTATCTTAACAAACGGCATGAACTCTCATGGCGTTTTGATTAGAAGTTTAAAGCCAGGAATGTTTTAGTGAGATTGTTTTTATGTATAGTAGAGACATGGCCACATGCAAAAATAATTGCCTACATGAGCTTATCTCTCTGAAAAATAGTGTGTGCCCAAGGGCCACGGAAGGAGACAAACTTTTTTACGATCAACGCACTGGCGAATCTGTCCACTTTACAAGTTAAAATATTTTTCACGTTGCGGTCATTTTTATCTTATATGAATTAATATCAGCAACACATTCTTCAAGATGCATGCATATTGTAAAGGGAAAAATGCCAAAGGCACACTTCACTTTTGACCCAATGACCACTTACATATCTCTATTTTAAAAAATACCACTTACATTCCTCTAAACAAACTCCATGTTCAGAAGACTAAATCGCCGCCCCATTCAAACGCATTTTAACATCTTGCTCAGTATACGGATGGTTTGCTTATTTTTGTTAGTTTTGAGTATTTTGGGTATGTGTACAGATTTTGAGTTTGGAGATAAGCATTATTCTGAAAGTAAATGGAATTTTTGTAGATTGGAATGTAAGGGTAATTGATGCGTGACAGCAAAGTGGTCTCTACAAATAAAACTCATCTATGTATTCAATGCAGAGGTACATAAGTAATAATCGGGGTGAAAAATGATGTACTTTCTTTTAAATGCAGTGACATGATTGAACAGTTGTTTAAATAAGTATATGGACGAAACAATTGTTTCATGCAGAGGATGCTTTTCGACTCGTTACTCTCTCTCTCTCTCTCTCTCTCTCTCTCTCTCTCTCTCTCTCTCTCTCTCTCTCTCGTTTCCCACTATAGGAGGAAAAGGAATCCAGCAATAATAATTATGCGAGCTTATGACGCTACTTTTTACTGATCACAAAGGTGAATACATATGTTGCTGCACAGTTGCGTGCACCCATTATTACTGTTATTTGCATGGAAAGCCATAAAAAGCTAGCTATCTTTTCTCTTCCTGTGGGCAGTAAAGTATCTATTGCTCAAGAAAAGGGCATGAAAAACCATGATATTGTACCCCAAGAGAGCGACGACTACTCGACATAACACAAGATTCAAAGACCCTTTTCAAGTGTCAAAATTTTTCAGCTCATGAGTGCATTAATTTCAATGACATTATGAATGAAAGAACGACCTTTAATTATCGTGTCCAGTGTCGACAGAAAAAACTGTTTCTACACGAGTCACTAATGATCCAATTGTATGTACATACGATGGATTGGGTTCTCATTCGCATGCGTGGTATTATCCCGATCATTTCATGTGGAATCGGAACTTTCTATTAACGATGAAGGATCGAATAATTAATCATAAAACTCCAAAATAAAAAGGAGCTAGCATGTGTCTAGCGCCACTTGTACTTTACTATTAACAAATGTGTTCACATCAGATCTCCCAATTTGGCCAATGGGGTTTCGGCCATGTCATTTGGTCAATGGTAATGATAACCCTAATGTCACATTAAGCAAGATCCTGGCTTAACGATATCGTGAAGATTGTTTCTTTTATGAATTCGATAAAGGTCATCATATTACATGCACAAACATACACACAACCCCCATCTCTCTCATCCCCCCCGCGGGACAACCCAAACTCCACATGTTATCCGGGACCACATCGTGGGTGTTCACTGTCCTCAAAAGAAACTCGTGTAAAAAGGAGAAGAAAATCTTGTTTCTTTTAACTATGGTTAAATTAATTATCGTCCATAAACTATTTAAATGTATAAAGAAAAAGGAGGCAAAAGGAAATACTCCGGGGCAAGTTGGCAAAGCCAGGATCTACTTCCTAAAGATATATCTCACACGTTGGGGTATCATGATTTTTCTGAATCCTGAGCAACGTGAAGGAGAATCAGTGTCTTTTTTAACTCATAAATCAATCTATATTGCTGACCTTTCCTCGTGCATTAATATTCTTTACGTAGATTCATATCTGCATGGAAGAGTTTAATGATAACCAGAATATAAAGATTATAATAAGAATGGAAGAAAAGCTCATGACTCACAGGAGTCACTGTGCCATCATTTCTGCACCTGTCTCTGGTGCACCTGTCTCTGGTGAAAAGGAGATAAAAAGAATCGGCACTGGGCTCTGATTTTGTAGATCTTCAAGCATTGAGTACTGGCGTTTCTGTCGAATGGTCTTAGGGCACCACCACATAATGCTGTCGAAGTGCACAGCTCTTCTGAGTAATTGCCCCCCTAATTAATGTCATTTCAGTTCTCTTTTTCAGAAAATCGCGGATGACATTTATTCTGACAGGCACGTCTGTTTATATATCGCTGGGATAAAGGGTATCTCCATTTTCCAGTTTTATTGTCTTGTATAGCTGACTCTAATATTCGAATCTTTTTGCCTTTTTTTTTAACGGGTATGAGTTTGATTCAGAGAGGGTTTGTGAATTATTGACAACTGAACGTAAATGATAAGGGATGTGCATGGTCAAGGAGAAGCCGTACCGCTAAAAATGGTAGCCCTAGCTGTTACGTTGGTCTTCTGGCCTTCTTCAAGTTGAAAAAGAAAACTATGAATTAGGTTAACCATACATGTCCTCATGAGGATGCTTAAATGATTTTACAAGCATTCTTGATGTTACTCTTTAGACATAAACGACTGTACATTCAACTTAACAAGTAATGCTTGGAGTAAAGAAATTTGTCAGTCCCCCATGTGTTATAGTCCTTCGCCGTTGTCACAAATAAAGCTAACAATTTTGACTAATATTCAAATTACCAGCTTCCTCCCCTCTAAATATGATTTTCCCCTATGCAACCTTTGGATTCAGAGGTTATGACTAGTTTCTTTAGCTCGAGTGAAGTTTACTTTCCGACATAATGATCGTCTTCTTATCCACATTATCAACATGATTGGATGCGAGTGTATTATTTGCCGAGACTTGTCTCGCATGACTTTTATCTCTTCCGCCCATCATTTTGATCTTCTCCACAAATTGAAGCTTAATTCTCGGCAGCTGGTGTATGTTTACATTGGGGTTGTGCACAGATATTAATGTCACATGGTCAAAAAGCTCATCATCATGCCATGAAGAAAGTGAACAGTCTTCAGTCCCATCAGTTAAAACAACAGCACCAACTATCTATTACTTGACAAGCCAATCGTCCTCCTGTAATCCCCCATTATGCACCAATTGCCTCCTCTCCTAGGAAACCACAAAATTAACGTTGTCCAGGTGCTTAAAAGAAGAATAACACCACCCCCGCGATCCTGCATTCGAAGCAGGACCAGCGCTAGGAACCTCGGAATACTTCACGGACTCGTTCGAACCTTATCACTGACGTGAAATCATGGAGCCTCGTTCTAGGCTCGAAAAACCATGCACGTTTTGTTGCGTTCATTGGTTCACCCACCGGGATCATTCCCGAAACATTGCCTAACATATTCAAGAAAGAGAGTGGGGGGAGAAAGAAAGGGACAAGAGAAGCTGGAGTAATGGGGGACAAAGGAACGTATAGCAGCGATTCGAGGGTTTTTCGCATTTCTTTTTCTCTTTAACCTAATTGAGGATGATTTGGATATGCTTATCTGCCCCCCTTGCACGTACAGTCACACACCATTGTCCTCGAGATGTTAAATGAAACGAAATAGAATAGGATATCTGCGACCCGCGAGTCAGCGGTCAAAGATTTGCATTACTGTCTCTGTCTCCCACACGCACCGCACCCTCCCTCTTCCCCCAAACGCACCGCTCTCTTTCCATTCCAGGTCTTCACGAAGTGAGTTTCTTGCGGGAAAGAATGAGAATGTCTTGGGACACTCGATGAGACTCGTATTTTCCATAACCCACATGTGTTTGAATGTTTGTGCGTGTGCTTTCATTGAGATATTTTTAAGAGAGTTTCTCGAGTAATCCTTGAATAATCTAGTTCTTATGAAAGAACTTCAAGAGCCAATCGATCTAGAGCCAAATGCTTTTGTTCTCATGAAGAAAAGTGGAAGCCTTAGGAGAACCCGTTGTATAAGAAGATGCTTTCTTTAGTATACTTACGTGAATGGATGTGACAATGGCTTTTTTTCAAAAGGTCAATCGCGTCAATCAAATAATGTTAGATCGGTGTGTCTCACTAGAAAAAAAGTTCATATAAGTCGATTCGGATTTACTTATTAAAGATATTGCGAAATTTACGATATTAGATAATTTACGATATTTATTTATTTATTCTTCTCTAGTTTGGGTTTTCTCTCTCTCTCTCTCTCTCTCTCTCTCTCACGCCCCTCCGAGCACAACGCGCTCAACTTGGGTGCGGTCCTACCAGCAGCCTCGGTGCACCCGCCCTCACCAAAGCAAAGGGGTTGGGGGGCGGGTGGTGAGGAAAAGGGGAAAAGGGTGGGGCCCACCCCCCCTATTTCAAAGAAATATAACATTTCTTTACTAGGTGTCAGTCAACTGTTGCTGGGGGGGCTCTTGACCATCCAATCATGCTACCGGTCGGCCGGTTGACGGGTCAACCGGGCCTCGTGCGCAACACGTGACCCCCGCCCCACCCACCCTTCCTCGATCGGGCAAAAGGGCAGACAAGTGGCGACATGCGCGGGGTGCGGACACGTGGCGAGACGCGGAGGCATCCTCGGAGGAGGGGTCGAGTGTTGACGTGGCGGTGACGTAGCACCAGCTGGGCTAGTGCTTTTCTTCTTCTTTCATTTTTTTTTTTGGGGGTGCGATTACTGATTGATGACGGGAGAGATTTTCGTTATCGATCGGCTATTTCCTTGCTGATTTTCACTAGTTAAGAATAAAGAGATGTGGAGGAGAGAACTATGAAATTATAAATTAGTCAATTGACAAGCCTTTAAAGATAAGTATTTTAATTCGACCCGAAAAAAATGAATAACTATTTTAATATAATATCTCAATCAATAATATGCACAATCTTGATACAATAAACATGCGATCACGAGAGATCTTTGGGATAATTAACAAAAATGTCATGATCAATACTTAGCACGAGGAAATACCCAATAAAAAAGCGTTAAAGTATCTCTGACATCACTAGGGAATTATTAATCATTTTATAAAATCATATCTAGAGATTAATAATATGAGGTAGTTGGAATTGAAACCAAATTATTCAAAAGGGTTTTTCGTTGGAAACACATCTTCTTACGAAAGATTAGATGGGCCACATGCTTCAAGACGCGAGCCTTCATGTCAGGTCTCGTCTTAATTTCGTGCGGGATTACACTCTTTTGCGTCTTCTCGTGAGTTTTTTTTTTTTTTGAGTCGGTGAATCGCACGAATAAAATAAGATGTAATTCTCATTCGAGTTTAAGACGTCGATTATGCAAAATGGGCTAGCTTATAAGAACAGTGATAAACTCGCAAACGATGAATCATGCTTTAACCATATTGAGATAGTCGTAGACGTGCACGAAAGCGGCTAGTGCAGCCATTTGCGCTGCATATGGTAAACGCATTGACGTTTCATTCGCTTATTCAAATCAAAGTGCCATCACGCAAAGTTAACATCCAGCCAAATCAGTAGGCTCGATAAGGAAGTCCAAAAGTCAGATAGGGAAGAAGCCAGTCTCTTCTCCTCCTCCTCGTTTTGCGGATGAAAGTGAAGCGGCCGGACAAAGAAAAGATTGAAAACTCGAGAAAGTCAATTCCCACGCCATGCACCCATGGAAAAAAAAAAAGATGTTATCCCACCTCGTCATAAGACATTGAAAAAGTCTTCTAGCTTGCCTCAACACGCCAATAGGGTCAGATTTCATCCCTAGATATGTGCGCTTTAAACGTATTGGAAATCAAAGTCAGAACTGTGATTATCAGTCCGATTTTCCATTTGAGAGGTCATCAATAATTGCAAATTATTGGCCATCTAGTTAGGTTAACTATCTCTCCAATCTGACTCTTTAATGGACATCCCATGTTCACATTCCGAGCAAGAGAAGATCGAATCCATTGCTTCTGAACCAACATGATCTCCATATTGGGTGGATCATTGTGTTGAAATATTGTCTCATATCGCTCGACATCATATTTTGTATGCTATATTCACCCGGTCTCCCTCAATCTAAAAACTCGCATTGGTTTTGCGGCAAATAATGCATGCTATTTTTATATTCACGTGATCTCCCTCAACTCAAAAACTTGCATGTATGCTCTTTTATATTCACACAATATCCATTGCCCTGAAAACACACATCGTTTGATGATGGGCCATATAGGCCATATGCTCTTTGTGGGAGAATTGCTCAAAAAGTCATAAACATATTGTACGACGGCCAATTGAAATGCATAAAATGGTCAAGGGGTAACTCTACAACTCCTTCACGTTAGAGGACTAAATCAATTGAAACGTATCGGTAAGCAAAAGGTTATTTAGGATGACATAATTTGAGCTCTACAGTTTAGTTGCTTGTTATAGCAAGAAATGCTTAGATGGACTTTTACTTTCTAGATTAAGCGAGTCATGCGCCGCAAAAAGAAGAAATAGCTCTATCTAGTAAAAGCAGTACAAACAAAAAATGTATCTTGAAAGCGTGTTTACGTCATTCGAACATTGACTTATCTCTTCATTATTAGAATCATAGTAGCAGAATTTTCGATTACTATGCAGATCCGTAAGTTTAGAGAGAGAGAGAGAGAGATTGTGTTGTGACTAGAATTCTCACCTAATACATAACACACAATTGATCGTACCATGTTAATTCGGCGTCCGACACTTTTAGTGACGTATGTGAATGCAACCAGAAAGCTGACCGATTAAGGCAAAAACTCGACGCATAGCCCAAAGTTTCTTTGGACTGGCAAGCAGTTTTCGAATTACTGGAAGAAGAAAACTCCTCCCAAAAGGCGTTTTTTCCCGCATCCTAATGTGAAACCTCATGTCTGTTAAAATGTGAACGCTCGAACCTTGTGGGATTTCACGAGCCTATTATGCGAAAATCACAGCTTTCGCCCCCAAAAAAGGTACGTGAAGGCAGCGAACACTCCCATTCGCACACGTGTCATCCTAGTGATTAGGTAGCCAGCTGTCGGGGCCCATTTGGATGCTCCAACAAGGAACGCCCCGCCCCCCCCCTCCCCTCCTCCCTCCCCAAAAGTTATTTACCGTACCGAAACACGAGTGCAGGATGTCCGCTCGCGAGATGTTTGACTCGAGTTCTCGGGGTCCGAGGCGAGAAGTCGCGTTCCCCCGCCTCTCTCTCTCTCTCAATATATCGTTCGGACAAGCGCCGGGTTTTTGTCACCGGGAAACGCAAGTGACCCCCGGAGAGCCCATTCGGAGGTGGCTGCCGGCATTTCGCGGGACACCCGCGGTACAGGCGCGCATGTAACCGGCGTACCTGCCGTGCATTTACTGCGGCTGCCGGTCAATCCCGCTGACCTGGACCGGCTGCAGCCGGTCGCGGGAGGCTTCCTTGTGCCTCTGGGGCACCTCCTGTGGAGGGGCGGATCCCGGCTGGGGTTCCCGGTTTTCCTTGTACGGCAAGCACCTTTTGATCGCTTCTCAAGAGAGCTAACAAAATGCGGAGATCGAAACCTGAGGCTGGGATTCAGCCTCACAGGCAGTGAGACAAGTTATCTTCTAGGAAGATAGAAAAACGAATTGGCCACCGCATTTCCTCTCAAAAAGAAACAAGTAAACCTTCGGATTGCCATTTCCTCTCAAGTGCGGTCGCAATATCAGAAAGAAAAAAAGAAGAAGTCAAAGCACTTGTTGAGTATGTCTGATAGGGAACGTATAAATGCTTTTATTTTTTTTATTTTTATGGAGAACTTCAAGAATTACAGACCCTCGATTTGCCCTAAATAATGCTGAGCATAAGGGAATTGGTTTGTAACATCATTCGATTACATAGATATTACTAATTTAAGATTGATGTCTTCCCAAAGTAAAGTTAACCCGGCCGATAACTCACTCTCTCTCTCTCTCTCTCTCTTTTTGTGTCCCCTCCTTTTTAACCCCATCGCCAGCCAACTCATCATGAGGTTAAAAAACAAAGCCAAATAACTGATGTGCCCACAACTTGGCTCGGATGACAAATGATAGTAAGTCAAATCATTGTGGACTTTGCAAATTGCATGTATTGCATGCCATTGTTTTTTCTATGCCAACATGACCACGGACCCTGTTCCTAACTTGACCACAGGGAGGGGAGAGGGAAGGGGGATATGTGCGATTTGACAAGAATGCCCTCATTCTCACCCGGAGAGGGGGGCTTCCCTCCTCAATCCCCCAGCGCGAGGCATTGCCACCTTCTGTATATATTCGTCCTCTCTCTTCTTTGCTCCCCGCACACACGAAAGCCATTTCCTCTCTCGTTCCCCATCGACTCTCCATCTGTGTACTCCCCCCTTCCCTAAACGCACGCATAATTCTCCGCCAAATCCCCCCTTCCTCTCTCTCCCTCTCTCTCTCTTTCTCGCCCCGTAGCCATGCCTGAAGCACCAAAACAGGCGCCGAAACCAGCCGGCTACCACCTCCATGATAAGAACAAGGAGGCCCTCCAGTTCATCGAGGACGTCACGGCCAACGCCGACGAGGTCCAGAGCCGGGTCCTCGCCGAGATCCTCTCCCGCAATGCTCACGTCGAGTATTTGCGCCGCCACGGCCTCGGCGGCCAGACCGACCGTGAGTCCTTCAAGAAGACCATGCCCGTGATCACCTACGAGGACCTCCAGCCGGACGTCACTCGTATCGCCAATGGCGACAAATCTCCCATCCTCTGCTCTCACCCCATTTCGGAGTTCCTCACCAGGTAACGGACGGGACGGTCTCTTCCCGGTTCTTGATTTTTCAGCGGCCTGGGCCGCTCTTTCGGGTCAAACGGGCAAATGGGTGGTTCTTGATTTTTGTCGAAAACGCTTGCTGGGTCTTTGCTAAATTGGGTCCTTTCTTGATTCGGTGCAGCTCAGGGACGTCTGGAGGAGAGAGAAAGCTGATGCCCACCATTGAAGAGGAGCTGAACAGGAGGTCACTGATCTATAACTTGTTGATGCCTGTGATAAGCCAGTATGTGCCTAATCTGGACCAGGGCAAAGGCATGTACTTTTTGTTCATAAAGTCAGAGGCCAAGACGCCGAGTGGGCTCGTCGCCCGACCCGTGCTCACCAGCTACTACAAAAGCTCTCACTTCCAAGAAAGGCCCTATGACCCGTATACCAACTACACTAGCCCCAATGAGACCATTCTCTGCCCTGACTCCTACCAAAGCATGTACTCCCAATTGCTCTGTGGCCTATGCCAGCACAAGGAGGTCCTCCGGGTCGGAGCCGTGTTTGCTTCCGGGTTCATCCGGGCGATCCGGTTCCTGGAAAACCACTGGGCCCCCCTGTGCCACGACATCCGGACAGGGTCCATCAACCCAGAAATCACCGACCCCGCCGTCCGTGAGGCCGTGATGAGGATCCTCAAGCCGGACCCGAAACTCGCGGACTTCATTGAGGCCGAGTGCTGCAAGGACTCGTGGCGCGGGATCATTACGCGACTGTGGCCAAACACTAAGTATGTGGATGTAATTGTGACCGGCACTATGTCACAGTACATTCCCACTCTGGATTACTACAGCAATGGTCTCCCTCTTGTGTGTACCATGTATGCCTCTTCGGAGTGTTACTTCGGGGTCAACCTTAACCCTCTCTGCAAGCCGAGTGAAGTGTCCTACACATTGATCCCCACCATGGCCTACTTCGAGTTCTTGCCGGTGCAACGAAACAGCGGAGCCGCCAACAACTCGATCTCGATGCCCAAATCGCTCAATGAGAAGGAGCAGCGGGATTTGGTCGATCTTGTTGATGTCAAGCTCGGCCAAGAGTATGAGCTTGTTGTCACCACCTATGCTGGTAAATGACCATCTTTTCATACTTCAATTGGCAAGACACTAGATAGAACTTTCCTTTTACTAATAGTGAATGCATTGAGCCTATCCAGAGTGACTATAGACCCAAATTGGTCAAGTCCTGAATCCAATCTAAAAGGCTGAACTTTATTTACACAACCTCAAGAAACAGCGGTGTGTTAACGAGATCTTAACTTGTCACACGTACTCATGATGAGCTCTATCTATAATTTCGCAGGACTATATCGCTACAGGGTCGGGGACGTGCTCCGAGTCGCGGGGTTCAAGAACAAGGCCCCTCAGTTCAACTTCATATGCCGCAAGAACGTCGTCCTGAGCATAGACTCTGACAAGACCGATGAGGTCGAGCTGCAAAACGCGGTGAAGAATGCGCTGAACCATCTGGTCCCATTCGACGCAAATGTGACCGAGTACTCTAGCTACGCCGATACCTCGACCATCCCTGGCCACTATGTCCTATTTTGGGAGCTCAGCCTCAATGGCTCGAACCCGATCCCTCCTTCCGTCTTCGAGGATTGCTGTCTCACGATAGAGGAATCGCTCAACAGCGTCTATCGCCAGGGCCGGGTCTCGGACAAGTCGATCGGCCCGCTCGAGATCAAGATCGTCGAGCCCGGGACATTCGACAAGTTGATGGACTGTGCCATTAGCCGTGGGGCCTCGATTAACCAGTACAAGACCCCTAGGTGTGTCAAGTTTGCACCACTTTTGGAGATATTGAACTCGAAGGTCGTGTCCAAGTACTTCAGCCCCAAATGCCCCAAATGGGTTCCGGGACACAAGCAATGGAGTAACTAGAGAGAGACTCTCGTATGATGGAAGAGCCTTTAGAGATTTGTGATTTAATTCTGATGTTAGAGATGGGGTTCATCAAGAGCATTTTCTTCTGATTATCCTTAGGGAAAAAGTCAAGTACCTTTTATTTTATTTTTCCTTAGGTTAACCCATGTCGCCCTTTTTCCATGCTTTATCTTTCCTTCTTATTGGGTTCTTTTCTCTGTTGCCTTTGTTTAATAATATTTTAGTAGAGACCCTCCTTAATTAGCCATGTACAAAAACAGTTCCTCTCTAAGAGAGCCTCTCTCTCTCTCTCTCTCTCTCTCTAGTTTCTTCCTAATTTTATACGAAAAAAATTTGGGTGTGAAATGGGCCTTTTTTTTTTCTCAAAAAAGGCTCAAAGTAAAGTTGTCTCAAATAAAGCTCTAAAAATTGCCAATTTAGTTTTAAATAAAGTCCCAATCTTATCCGACAATTATATTTTTGCCGACATCCGAGTCTATCCATCTTACATTTATATCACGTGCATCTTGAGACAAGTGCTCACTACACCGTAAAAGTTAAGCTCGACAGTGAGCTCAAGGCCTTAGAAACTAAATTAGTCAATTCGTAACCTTATTTAAGACTATGCATACTTTAGATTTTCTCTTGGTAAAAATTTGTCACTGGAGATCGTAATTTGAAATTTCCCCCCTGTAGCTGAGTGTTGCCGACTGCACGTTCTTGCAATTATAATCATCAGAGTGTATGGGGAATTTGATTCTTAATTACAGCCAGGATTCCTGCCCATTGAAATATCATGGGGTCTTTTGCTATAACGGCAAATGGAAGCCAACCACTCTTTTTAGAACTCCCGTTATATATTTTATTATTCTTTCTGGAGGAAAAATAAAAAGTGTAATGACTTTTTATCCTTGCTCATGTGTTTCGAATAGATTAGTATGATAATCATTTCCTGCAAAAGTTTCCTATGCTCAGTGAAAGATTCTCATGAAGAAAAGAAATGAGGGCATCAATCTCCTGCTGTTCAGCAATAGTATGTCTGTTCCCCGGGGGATTAAATTATATAATGAGATCTTGCGCAATCGGCATGTTCAACCAGTTCATACCAATGATGTTGCTAAATGTGTCATGGATGTTATGGCACCCAATGTGGCGACAGAGTCTTAACTTTAGGTAGCCCCTACCTTGGCAATTAGCAGACTTTGGGATATAACAAGTGTTTTGAAAGCAAGCTCTCTTTTGAGTAACTGGTACTGATCTAGTTCCACTCTCTCCTTCCACTAGCATCTGGATGTGAAGGAATTACTCTCTTGGATCGGCAATGTTCTCATAATTATTATCTCATAGAAAAGCTTATGAATCTCTACTTCCTCCCCTGGATGTGAAATCTTATCACGAAAACCACTTGTTGGCACAAAAGAGAGGGAGATAGTTATGAATCGGGTGATGACAGCATTCTTCTTCGTTTTATTGGATTTGTCGCTTGGATAAGACCCAATTTCTGGCCAAAAAAGTCTCCGGAAAATCGTGGAAGAGGAGGTCCAAGATCAGACAAAAACTGGTGACCGGCCATAAATTTTTTGTTTTGGAGTGGCAGGACAGGTAAGATTGGAATCCCTTGTGTCGCTTCCCTTCTGTACAATCTGTCTGCAGAAACAAACAAAAGAAAAGCACACACGCATATCGGTTGTTCCAGAAGACAATCGATTTCAGGGTCCATGGTTGGTCCTCAGACAAAACCCAGGAAAGGGGAGAGGGGACAGTTTCAGCAACTTCCTCAGTTTTTTCTCATAGAGAGTTTCGCTTTCATGTTGGTTTCTTTAAGGGAAGAGAGAGAGAGAGAGAGAGAGAGAGAGAGAGGTCTTCGAGTGGGTATCCATTGAAGAGATAAGGTCCTCGTGCCCTTGGGTGTTGGTCCAGTTGAACTCCACATCTGTCCTTCCCCCACCATGATTTCCACGTTGCCCGTATTTCAATTCAAGGGCGTGCCAATTTCTCAACACCCCCCAACGGAAAAGAAGATAGTCCTCGCCAACGATAATCAACTGGCAAATGCTAATTAATAGCGTACGGTGAAGTACACATAAAATACAAGCTGTTTTGTATAAGTGATCAATCAAGATCTTTTTCTCGAACGGGCATCTTTATCTTCTTTTTGTCCAAACTCGCCCTTTATGAAGTTCAACGACATTGTTTATTGCGTTGCGACCGACATCATATAGACTATAGCACAATCTTTTTTGGCAACCCGTTGAGGGAAAATAAACAGAGAAGAACAATGGATCTGTACCTCTCCAAGTCAAATTGACTGATCCATCTGTTCATTTTCCTAAATAGAGAGCAGATGAATTCAGACCGGAATGGGTGATATCATGCTATCATTTGGTCTCGTCACACAGTGAAAGCACGCCAAGTTTTTGTCTTCGCCCCACAAACAAAGAAAGATAACAAACAAGAATGTTAAATTCTAGTAACTGTAGGAAGAATAAGATTGTCCCTTGTGAATTTAAGTTCTGCATCTTCTCAAAAATCAAACCTTTTTTTGGGGTAGATTGTCAGAGATCCCAAAAAAAAAAAACGAAACGAAACTCCAACTAGTCATTTTAAGATATGACACATGACAATTATCAAACAATCTCTTGAGGAATGTGATTTGGTCGAGTTAATCGGATCAGGACCTATCTAAGAACCGTAGAACTATAAGCAGATCGGATCTTGCATTTAGAAAACTCTATAACATTTTAGACATTTTTAATTTTAATTAAGGCTATCTCCAAATACCGAATCTAAGTCAACTAGCTATCCTACAACTAAAACAAAGTGCCTTTGTTCTTGAGATTAACCAAGGTTGTCTATACAACCTCAAAGCAAAATATATAACTCATTGAGGTAATCACGTAATCAATTTTTCACTGAATCATTATCTATTCAAGATATTCACTTGAAGTCCCTCATCTCCTTGCAATTAGTTGGGATGAAATTGAGATTCTATTATAAACATTCGTCTCCAGTTTGAAAGAATTCAGAAAGTAACCGAGACTTTCCATGTTTCGATATCTAAGATGGTGGAATTGTAAGAAATTGACATAAATCATCATCAGCACAGCTTCCTATCTTGGAGTTTTGATAGGTTCTCACTGCCCAAGAAATGGTGGGCATTAAGCTTCATTTTCAATTATCTGCCCCCTCCTGTTACTGTCAAATCTCTTCTCAAATTCTTCTCTCCAAAACGGAGCTGAGAAGATTTAAGGAAAGACAGGCTAATTTTCCCTAATGACTCGCCTTATCTTGTCAACTGATGTTGCCTTGAGTTTCCTTCTTTTGAGGCGTTCATCTTCGATTCCCTTGTCTCACGCCTTATCCATTACAATCACAAGGAAAGATCGGTCACTCGACAAAACGCTTTTCTTTTTCTTTCCTTTTTTCTTTGTTTTGTTTCCCCCATGCACGATGACTTTATGGATGGGATTTTCAAAGCTACAAGACAGCTGAAAAGCCAGCTCTACAATGGGTTTGGAGATTTGTGAAGTCCAAATGGGAAAAGAAAATCAAGGCGTGATCCCTATGCATGATGCTGGTTCTTCTGCTATGGCGGTCACAAGCAAAGTGCAGGAGCCACTTAGGCCATTAGGGACAGATGGAGCACACGTCCTCAGATCTTTTCAGGAGAGAAAAGGAGAATCACTATACGAGCCGAAATAGGCGTGCCTTGATGATTCGATTCATTGGCTGCGATCCCGAATGGACCCTCCCACTATGATGTGTGTCGGATTATCCAAAATCATCACTCCAATCTTCGACATGTTTTTCAACTGCTTGATACGCACGTTGTATTTGCAATGTCGAATTGAAGATTTAGGAGTTCATTCATAGCGTAAACATCGCAGAAGGTAATATAAGTAAAATTTACTTAACAGTAAAGTTTCGATGTTAATATCTCTCTTTTATTACGTGGGATTAGATATGTGTAATGGCTAATAGGTTAAAGAAGTACGACTATATGTTTATATTATCAGACTGAATTTACAAGAGCTGCGCTATGTAATCTAATTACAAGAGCGCGTGATTATCCGGCTTCGACCAACTAATTACTAATCGGACCCCAGCAGACACACACGTGTAGTCCAATCGAGGCGTTACCCCATCTAAATCAACGGTTCACATAAATTGGATTCACGTGATTCCGAGTAGAAGCAAGATTTCCCCAAGACAAGGGAGGGGGGGGGGGGGGGACCATATCCTAGGATGTCGCCATGTGGCATTCCAGAGTCTCATTTGACTTGACGTGTTGGACGAAAGCTCCCTCTAATCACGCGGGACCCAGCAGCAACGAGCCAATAACATCGCGAGGATCCACGTCAGGTCGTCCATGATTTACAAGTGTTTTGTGGGGAGCAAGGGGCAACGACATCAACACGCATGAATCTCCAATTACAAATTGCAAAAATATTGCTGCGTGGACAGCCTATTGAAAGATCTCTGGAGGGGAATAGTAGCTCACTAATCTTATTTTTCTTCTAGAACTAGCACTCTTTGATGTTTGAGAGGAAGGAAATACCGCCTAATACTTGATGATTAATAAAAAAAAGAGAATGGCGCGAGATGCGACGTGCGTCGGATGTGCATCGGGTGCGATTTGCCTCAATAGAGACATTATTGGAGACGTTAGATAGAATGCTATAGATGTCATTTGATATATTGTCGTCTTTTATAATTTGCATAATATCTCGTGTGGTTGTATGAATCCCACAAGATACCTATGGGGTAATGTTTATATGTATTTGTACTCGTATCTTTTTATTAAATTTTGAATGATATGGGATTTATCATCATTAATAACTCGGTATTAGAGTCAGACGATTTTGAGTGCGCCGAATGCACGTCGCACTATGTGCACATTCAAATGCACACTCAAAACACATCCCCACCAACTCAATGCACCCGCTCACAATCATGCATTTGTCTTTATGAATTTCTCTCTACGACCTCATTTTACCTCAAGTGCCAATAGAGGGTCCTCCACAAATGGTCTTACCACGGACTCTATCAATCTTGTTGCATTGGCCCTAACCCAATTAATGATGAATCCTTATGATTTATTATCATCACCAGAGGCCCTCCATCGTATTATTTTCATACAGCATTTCACTATTTTAAGCCATCTTCCTGAAAGCTAGTCCGAGTCAATCACTTTCAGACGATGGAGCGGTCTTTTAGCATCAAGTCGAAAGAAAAATCTTATGTTGCCTACTCTCAACGCTGATAGTTTTCACATATTTGCACATCCTACCGAAAATCTGATTTAGACAGTGCTTGCTTTTCAAAATAATGTTGTTACATATTGACAACACGAAAAGTGAATGTTGACAACACCTAACTTTGAAATATGGTCGTAGCACTATCTACCCAAAAGAGCTATGGATTTGTTTGACATTTGTTTCCAAAATCAAGTTATTTTACCCTACCAACGTGAGTGATTTTTTTTTTTGGGAGGGGGGGGGTGTTAAAGATATCTTCTATATATTATGGAGATCTCATCCATACATCACATATTCTACAAATCGTTTAGATGTTAGGCTCATTATATGCATCTCACACACGGTCCGAATTGATCTAGATTAGTCGTATGATTTATTAAACCGCATTTTCTCTTCTTTAGTTAGAGGTCTGCAAGTAGGCCATGGTCGTAATAGCGAAGCCAAGCGATCCAATTGTCCCCTCATTCTTCTCGTCATCTAAGTGCATGAAAGGAAAGAGCGAGAACTCTTCTTGTCTAAAGTGTTATGCTCTTTAACATCTCGACAAGTAAATGGCTGTTCGCTTATCCTCAAGAAATTGGCCAAGGTACATGCTTATTCTCGAGCCACGTCTCGGGAGTGTTCCCTGCATCTATCTCTCTAAGATCATTCTCCACACGCAAAGGAAAAGCAAGCGGAGGGACAAAAGTGATGGGATAAGGCACACACACTACCTTGTGTACAAAGGCAATCTACAAATCTTGCCTCCACAATTAATACTGTTATCAGATTCCGTAATCTGATGCTTCTCAATCATCTACAAAAGTCTGAGAAGGCGAAAAAGAAAGAGCGATGAGGAGTTCATTATGCTGCAAGAAAATATGGCGATTGAGAGCTACTGAAACCCTAGCTGATGGTGATCGGGTGAAAGGGAAACGCGTTTGCCTTTAGAGACAATAAACCCTACAATGAAGGTGATGGTTGGCAATGGAACAACGTGGCTGATGATGAACCCAAAAAGCTGATTGATGGACAATTGAAGGATGATAACTACGATGGATGAGTGTGAGGGATCGAATTTGGACCTCGTGCCTAATACAATTCTTAGACCCTAATCAATATTTTTTTTTTTGCCCTAGATATGTTGTTACTAGGTTGGACCTATAAAGTATTGTGTTTGTACCAAAAGTGCGGCTTCCCTCGATGCCCTTAATCACAATACACATCTTAGTATGTTTCCAATAAATTGTCATCTTATTATTTTCAAAAGTCTTTTGAAAGTCGTATGACCACGTACATGGAAGATGAGCTATTATCACCATATCTTTTTTAGTCCTCCAAGTATTGTTATATGTACAATTTGATCTTCTAACTCAAAAATCGATAAGATAATCAAGCTAATTTTATACATATCAAGTTTCATGGTTAGATCGGCGTTACCCATTAAGAGTAATCTTGGAAGCCACACTCGCCATCATAGATTGCGCCTTTAACTTATACAAGTGAGTATTAAGTTTCGTATGTATAATGAGAGTTAGTTGAGCCGAAAGATCTGAGTATCTTATGTGAGGGGAAAGTAGTAGAAGAAGAAAAGGAATGTAACTTAAATTTTATCTTAAAGGGACCTAATGATATGAAATTTCGAATTCTTTAGTAGTCACTGTTCACTGCCGTTGTTATAATTATTGTTGTTGGTGTCGTGACTTTGAACCGGGGGAAGGGAGAAGGATAAAATAAAAAGGAGAGAAGACGAGGACGCGCCACCCAAACAACGGACCGGCTGTTGGCCCATGATTCACGTGTAATGTGTCTCGGTCTGAGCCGAAGGCGACGGCACAGCACGGGGCCGGTCGTCGAGGCACGTGCGGGGTGTCGCCTCGCACGTGGGCATCCCACGAGCGACTCCGGACACCAACACGCGTGGCCCCCTCGAGGATGTTGACTTTGACCGGCGCCCAACACGTGAGCATATCTCCTCTGTCCCCTTGCCGGGCCCTCCCCCCACAAGGCCCATTCAAACCCACTTGGGGCCCAGAAACTCGTCATCCCCATTTTCCCTTTTTTTATTTGCTTCTCTTTTTTTTTTTCTTTTTTTTTGTTTCCCCCTTTTCTTAGTATTTATTATGTAGTTCGACATCGAGACATCTTTAAGCACTCGACTAAATCTCGACGAGTCACGACGTGGACGTCCCTCCCCTCCCTGTGCCGGCTCAGGTCCCTCATCACGCTTCCTCAATAAATCCATGCTATGTCCGGACCGACTCTGCAGCATGCTTCTTCGATGGCATGCGGCCCGTGTTTCAGGTCCTAATGATTCAATGTGCACGTAGTGTCTGCACCGGGCGGTAAGACGCGAGAAGTGGGGACATCGGAATCCGGCGTTGGATTGCTTGTTGTGGACAAAGAGCCGCGGTTCATGGAGTTTTCATTATTATAACACAAGGTCCACAACATTTGTGGAATAGAGAGATAAGGTCAATGAGCCATTCAAAGCTGGATGACGCCAACGCTCGGTGCATAAACTAATGAAGAACATGTTCCTGTTCCCCCGCTGATGATGCAAACGTGACATTAGATTGATGTCTGTGTTGCAACGGCTGATGGATTTTTCTTTTTTTTAACCTGGGATCTTTATACTTTCAAATTCTTGATTTTCTTGATACAAAGCCGCATGCCCTACTTAGGCTTCAAGGGAGTTGAACTTGAGCGGGTCGCATCAATTATATGGAGCACCATGTCTTCCTGACAGGTCTGTCCGGGGAGTTCATGCCCAGTGTAACCCTAAGACCAGGCGCTGTTGGCAAGTTCTGGTCAATAGTCACATAATTGAAACACGATGTTCTTTAAGAAGAAGAAGAAGAATTAGTGGGTTTTTGACCAGATAAGTAGATTCACATGAATTTGCTCGGATGGGAGTCGAACTGGACTGGTTAAAGAATGGGAGGAAAGAGCCACCTGAGCCACTGTTCAGCTTATGATGCAACACTGGAAATGTCTCCAATGTGCACTGACCCCACTTGGCCACTGGATAATCATTAAACATTTGGTTATCGGATCGAAGATGTTGGCCCCTGACGCTCTTTTATATTCCCCTGGACGTATACGGAACGGATGATAATGTTCTTTTCTTGTCTTTTCTTTTTGTATCTTCTCCTCCGTCCTCGCAAGTTAATATTATCATGAGGAGGCCGCTCTCGGCTCCAGGGTTGCTTTCGAGAGAGCAACTTGATGATTATGATCCGACTGATGCAACGCTGAATAAAAGGAGCCGAGTGAAGCAAATATATTTGTCAACGTTCTTGTTTCTCTATGATTTACCGTAGCCGTTGGGGAGCATATGTCGATGTCTTCCAGACATCTGACCTCTGCTAAAATACAAGTTTTGATTAATAAAGAAATGCAAGTAGCCCGCGTAACGCAAGAGGTTACGTCCTCGAACCGGCAAAGCAGAAACCAAAAATATGCCGATTCCGATGAATAGAGAAGAACCAGAAGCAGGAAAGGGGCGCGCATTAGAATACGTTTGCGAACAGCGACCAGATACCCACCACTGATTTTCAGCAATTAGATTCCCCGCTCATCTCAGGGCCTGCACTTTGCCGTTGACCTTTTGGGAAGGTGCAAAGGGATTCCTTTACTTGATCGTGACGTAGGGGAAACATTACGCTCGGGAAGGGAACTGCTAGCGGAAGTGCTCTATTGTTTCTTCTCTCGAGAGGCTGAAGTATGGCTTCGAAAGCGATGGTTAATCCACTTACTTTTGTATGGATGGTTGGTGTGCCGTATGCTTTCGCGAATATCATTGTTAATTTGGTGGGTGCGAATCACCCGTTTCGATATTGATAACCTGTGACAAACCAACCATGCACCCGACGGGCGTCACGCCCGAAGTGCAGACATATCGGTTTAGGCAAGCTATCTCCTTCCTGAGCGCCGAGGAGTCGACCCTGTTCCATTTTATAAGGAAATTCCGATGCAGTTTAATCATGAGCAAGCGTTTTTAGGCCCATCATTCAACCTGGCCCTCTCAGCCCCATCCCTTATGCAGGCATTCCTGAGCAATTTTGCTAAACATGCAGTCAATTGGGGCCATGTCCAGTGCCAGGCAGATCATTTGGAACATCTGCTGTCCGACCTCGGTTATGCCCAAGTTTGTATTAGGGCCTTCCCAATATTGCAGTTAGGAAATTAGAAATGACCACTGAAGTAGTATCCACAGGCTTCTGATGCCTTCTTTCTTCTGCTGGATGACTAGCACTTCAGTTCGCAAGCATGAGTGTTGGATCACTTGTTAATTGTCTAATTTGAAGTTTTAAAGGCATTTACATTACGTCTGCTCAGGATTTGATTAAGATCCCAAAAGATCGGAAATGAACACAGACTAAAATTAATGTTTTCAATACGATAGGCTGCCAACTGCAATGTGCGGGTCGACGTCATTGCGATATAGAAACTAGACAATTCCCCAGCATCGTGTCATATCGTAATGTTCGTACAGGTAAAAATATCTTTGGAATGAGAGACAAAGTACACGTAGTGATTTTGCAACGATGAGACAAAAAGACCTGATGAAACTTTCTCCACAATCACCATTTCCACAAGTTATAACCTGCTTAAAATCAAAACATCAATTCATAAAAGGGAATAGATGACATGATACCATCCCCAATCCTAATACTTTGGACCCTGGCAAGTACAGAAACCAAAATGCCATGATTCATGGAGAAGTATTAATATGTTGAGAGAAGCCACATGCGACATCTTTTTATTAGCTTCGAGATATCAACAGCGCTTGCCAGGGCCATAGTATGCACAATAGGGCCCGATCTTACTACATGCCTAAACTCGGTGATATAGTAGGGAAGGAAATGGTCCATCATGTCTAGTGGCTTCTAATTAATCACATGAAACTAGCAAACAAAATACTTCAAATATGGTGACAATGACTTGGGAAAGTCACTATGTAGTAGGAGTATGCATGATCCAAACCGGTTTGCTTCCTCTCGAAATTAGGAATCGGACCAATTGGATCAAGGACGGGATTGACAAGTCTTGGGATCGGACTAGACTGCCTAGGTAATCCAATGGGACCAGGAAAATTCTAAACAAAAAAATTGAATTTCTTTATTATTTAAAAAAATCTTTTGATAAAGTTTGGTAAAAATTAAAACTTCAGAAATTAAATTGGATCCTTTTTACTTTTTTTACATCGTTATTTTTAATACGAAAAATTTAATCGATCTAGTCCGGTCCGGTCTGGCCCTTTTAGAAACCATGAACCGGACCGTCCGGACATCGGTAACCGGTTCCACTTTTGGACACCGATTCCACTTCTGGTCCGGTCCAGGCAGTTTTACGCTCAAGCGGTCCAAGTTACTCACCCCTACTATGCAGCAGGTGTGAAAATGATTCAGAGGTTATGGAAGAAAATGAATTGGAGAAACCATTGTTGGGAAAGAAAATCAGCTCCACAGAAGGTAATCCAGTGATATTACACAAAGCAGGTCCTAGGCTCGCCGCAGTTTATAGCAGTCACTGACCCCTGTGGCCAATAACAGAAATCACTGGCTATAAGAGCTCAGATCAAAACCATCTGCAGTCATTTTAATCTACTGAACTAAAAGAACAGGAAAATCTCCAAAGGTCATCCACTAGATGCTTTTTCCCATAGATGATTGCAGTAATATGGAGACTGATAGGGATTAGCCTTCGAAACAATGCCAGCGGAGAAAACTTTCTCCATAAGTGGTTTCCACCAGAGTTGATATGTTGGCGTAACTTCGAACTACCGACTACTTCACAAACACATTCAACAGTGATTAAAGGCACTTGTGGAGAAAACCTTCTCCATTGGCAGTGTTCGCAATGTAAATCCTATTGACGGAGCAACATGCGAGCACTTTGTCCTTCTATTGTTTTTAAACATGTGCATCACGGTATCTTCCCTAAAACCTTGCATATCTCCATCTGCGCATTTAAATTATAACATCATATAATCCAATAATCAAAGCTGAATGCCATCTAGAGGCTTTCTTATTACAAACCAGCCTCTGGCTTTTTTCCCCACATAAGCAAGGTTTTTCTTTTCCAGCTTATTCCAATAATATTTACGTAGGACAAGCATGAGGCATCGTGAATCAACATCCATTAAGTGTATAAAGGAGAGGGAGCAGACTGACATACGCAAATTTTACAGCCTGGAAGTTTATCAGATGAGAAGAGTCATTCATTACTCACAGAGGGTCTTGCTTCAGAAAATGGACGAAAAGTGCAAAGTAGAGTAACAAACTAATTGATTAGGCATTCCTCCAGCCAATCAGGAGAGTAACAGAGGTGATTAACATGGAACTGGTTGAAAAATCTGATGAAGCATGGAGAAAATAAGGCAAGTATGCTGCAGTAAGTGTCATGTACGGAGGAAAGAAGTCTTCAATACAGCATTAACTATATTGTTTCCCCTAAGCCTCCATCACAACCCCAATGTATCATCAAACCACAACAGTCAATTTATTACCATGCATGAGCATCGCAGATCATGCTTGTTAGAGAATATGCTTTAAATTCACGACATGGAAAATTCATTCACGGAAAACTTATCTTCACACATCTGTCACAATTATCCTTATCCTGATTTCAGCATCCTTTCCCCTGAATGTGTTAAAGATCACTTGGGACACCAAGAAAAGGCCAACCAAAAAACAGTATAATAGACGTTACACTGCTTCTTCTGCAGAAAGCATGTAATACACATGAAAATACACTGCTTCACATCCCATAAAAGTAACGATTAACTATGTTCAATAGCAGCTTCCCAGCGATGCTAATGCAAATAAAAACAAATGGTCACCTTTTATTAGAGCTACATCACTACTTAACATGTCTAAAGATGGTCTTTTGTATTATATACGGTGGATGTTCAGTCAGTCATTACAAGGAATGTACGATTGGCCTACTAAAGTTGGACACTTAAGAGTTAAAGAGTCAAAAACCTACTCCGTCTTGACCTGTTTTGGCATTTATATGCTACCTCTACAGTTTCCCAACAAAATTTGATATTTATACCAAGTCAGCCGATTGGTCAAAGAGTATCAACAATCACCTTCGTAGGATTGGTAGCACTCAAGATAACATCATTAACGCTTATACTATTCAGGAATGCAAATGAAATAGTTAGTAATTCTAATATGCTTGCAAAATTGCCAGTTGGAGCTAGAGAGCTGTGTGATTACAAAATGTAAATTACAGACTAGGCCTTTGAGTGGTGTCAAGTGGCCCATTTTAACAGTAAGAAATATGGTTCCATCTTCCAGAGTTATGATGCTAATGATCGACAGATTGCATTCAGATTGACATGTACGTATAAGTCCCCTAAAAATGAGTAAATATGCTTCGCCATCCCTAATATAATACCTGTAGACGTCTGTCAATTACAGTAGCCTCTTTGGTTAAATCTTAATTCTTCAGATACTCTGCAGGGAAAACTGCCGCTTTAGTCAAGTTAGTTAAAGCCAAAGAATCAACAGGCATCTTAGCGATATCCTTTCATTCATGCTTGTGTAATGCGATCATATTCACTACATATCACAGCTCACTAATTGAAAAGAGGACTTCTCTTGCATGTTGGCATTCCAAATTCATCAATTATGAGCAAGAATTTTCATACCCATCTCTCGAGAATATGTAGTACCCTCCACCTATCACATACTTCACACATCTCAATATGGTAATCACCTAGATGCAGAAATAGGATATGCATAACTTAAATCAACAATCAAGTTAAGAGGACTTAGCCCTTCTCTTGTTTTTCCCCTAGAAAAAGTGCGCTTTCCGTTCAATTCCAACAAACCGCAAGGAAGTGCTTTACCAATCTCCTCCACTTCTCATGGATAGCCTGCCTTCACTTGGACTAAATCAGTGATTTACTCCCGTCATGCAAAACTGGCCCATACATGCCTAATGAACACAACGGAAAAGAAAATATATTTCATTTTTTGGTAAGTGAAAAAAGTGGGGAGGGACAACCAGCGTTTTATTCCCCCTTAGGAATTACCTTAGGATTCCGTACCCACTGCAGAATGTTTACTTTCAGTCATAACAACTCAGAACCACCCAAGACCCTAAAGTTAGAGGTTAGCATAGCCCGATCAGAGAAGCCACACCAGCATGTTTGTTGCTCATAACTCTCTCTGCATAAGGTAGCAGCACCCAAATTCCAACAAATCCATTTAAGCTCCATTGTTTTGATAAAAATCAATAATTTAAAAAACAACCACTTAAATTGCTTGAAAATTTTAGTCAATAAAAAAATTTTTGATAACAATTTATGTCCAAACATTAGTGAACGATGAAAATATTTATCTTTCATTCATTTTTGCAAGCAATATAAACGATCATTTGTTGGCAAATATTTTTCGACTCATTCATTTTTTGTAAAACAAACGAAGCCTTAGAACATTGCACACTCTTTTGTACTAACCACAACTAGTGCTAAAATTCATAGACGTCAAAATGCTTCTGCTTTAAAGAGGGTCGGTTATTAATGACAGTGGACCAAACCGTTTCACATGAAGCGTGCATGGCGTGCAAATGTGTCCCAACAAGGCAACATACATGGCCATCTGTGGCCACGCAAAAGCCAAACAAGCCTGGCTTTGCGTCTTTTGTTTTCCTTCTCAATCCTCTCATCTCCTTGCAAACATCACAAGTTTCAGAGAGATCTATGGTATCACTCTAAGAGATGGATCTCAGATCAATTGAGAGGGGTGTAAGCATCTCAAGGTTTGATATGAAACTTAAAGCTATATCTAAAGTTCTCTTCTATTCAACTTCCATATTTGGTTAAAAATGTCTTATTTTCATCTCAAGGAAAAAAAGTTTCTTTTTTTTCCTCAAACCAGGTCTAGTTCCTCATAGTATTCATGAGATTCTTTTGCAGGATCCGAGTTTCAGACCTCTAGCTCATTCATCCAAGAAATCCCAGGTAATTTTTTTTTTTCAAATTCACAATATATGCATGCATCCTCCTTAAAAGATCAAGTCTATGCAGTGATCATGTTTGGAATCGTTTTCTGCTCATGCAACTCACCTAGTTGAAAACTCTAGCTAACAAAGTTTTGTGATTGTTCAACAAGAATCTTTGCTGATTTCCTTCATCCCTGAAAACCCCCATTCTTGCAGTAGGGTTATGCAATGGTCCAATTTGACTTAGTTTGGTTCTCTTTTAGGAGTATTCTCAAACTAAACTGAAATATCCACCTAAAAGAATTAATAATAATTAATTTCATGATTTGGCATTTACAGAATAAAGACATCATTTGGGCCTTATAATTCTTTCAAACGAGAGCTCTGCATTCTTTGGGACTCATCTGAAAAACAGTCTCCGGGTTTAATAAGAAATAATAAAATGCCCGCCACAATGGCTTTCATCTTTATAAGGAATAGAACACTTTTAGCTTAAAACTCAAATAATTGTACAAGACTAGACATTGACAATGTCAAAGTAGAGTTTTTATACAATAGCAATTCCTAAAATTTTCTTGTAAACAGAAGAAACATCCAAGCAAAGAAATTCTCATTGTTTTTGGTTGGCAAAATTGAACTCAACAGAAATTTCAAATTGAACCTTTTTCATCCCAAATCAAAGAAAAGTTAATGGGTCCGATCTCTTTCTTTTTTCTTTTTTGAAGTATCTTTACTTCTTTCTTCTTTGCATTCCAACTTAACGTGTTTAGTATATCAGTCAAACCTCTTAAACGAAATTACATCTCTTGTCATCCCATGGGTGATTTTATTATGATAGCTGCCATTCTGCAAAACCATAGATCTCATACTGCAACCTCTTATACTGGAATGCAGGAACTAAGGTCTAGTCAGTAGCCAATCTAGAAACACACTCTATTTAGATATCATATAATAGAGGAGGATAGACATGATTACGATTAGAGTCCTGGCTCATGAAAATAGTGATCAAACATGAGTAATACAATTTATTCTTACTCTATTCCAAACAAATAAACTTTAACATTCACAGAAGTCCGAAGGCTAGTAACTTATAGAGACCAAGGCCAACTAACGACTAAACGGCAGAGGAATGCTCTATTAGTAGCTGATAGTTCCTTTTTAATTTGGGAAACGAGGAGAGAGAGAAAAGCAAGAAAAGCTTTTCACAGCCTTCATGAAATCTATAAACTTGAAAAAGATTTCACAAATTACTCCAATCATAATATCATATGACATTCTCAGCAAATGCCTTCCAACTCTGACATCCAAAAGTAGTTTTGCACAGTGTGTTTTGCAGAAACAGCAACAAATCATGGACAGAAGTATCAGCAGACAAAGAATAAGAGCACATACATCTCAAGCCACCGACTACATAAGCCGACTGCCAGACGTAATTCTAGTCTATATCCTTTCATTCCTCCCTTTGAAAGACTGCATTAAAACAAGTGCCCTATCCAAAAGATGGAAGTACGTTTGGACAAAGATTACTCGCCTAAATATAAACGAAATAGAGATCATTGCGAAGTTGCTGAGAAGCAATTTCTACTGCGCCATCTGCAAGGACATTTGGATTTCTTCTTCTACTTGTTGCCAAAAGCATTTGCCTAAGGTAGCAAGGAGGATGTTTGCAGATGTTGTAGACCGAACTCTCCTACTACACTCAGGTTGCACTATGGACAAATTCCAATTGACTTTCATTTATGATGTCTATGATGGATTGACCAAAAAGGTTGACATCTGGGTTAGATATGCTTGGGCATCCAATATCAAAGATATGGAGTTGAGCTTCTTTAATCCAGGTCTGTTGGAATACTTCGATGAGAGGGGACCTGTTCACACATTTATTGACCTTAATTTACTATATGAAGTGCCTCATAACTGTTTGGTATCAAAGATACTGAACAGTTTGAACGTGAACTGCTGCAAGCTAAGAGCATCTGCTTTAAAAGTATTTCCTTCTCTTCGAAGGATATTCCTAAAGCAAGTTGTCATCCTTGATTCTTCAGTTAGAGTTCTGGCATCAAAATTCCCTGTTCTAGAAGATCTGAGCCTGGAAAATTGTGTCATCTCCAAACAATTTTTTGTATGTGAGGAAGACTTGATGATTAAAAGACTTTATGTGACCAATTGCAAGCCCAGTGAAATACCCACCTTTGAGATCAACATATCAACTCCGCGCCTAGTACTACTGTTGTTACGTGGAGTCTATGTCAAATTGACTTCCATTAGGAAAGCAACACAACTGGTTATTGTCACAATGGACATCAGACATTTGCTTGTAAGTGAAGAACGAGTAGGTCTTGCTTCATTGCTGACTGGATTACGCCACTGCCGGAATCTGACATTAACACCATGGTGCATTCAGGTAGCTTTTCTCTATTCCTCTTGCTTGCAACTTTTGAGCCAAATTCACTCATACTCATAAATCAGTCTGTGGTCATCAGGCTCTGCCTGCTGATGAAAATCTGACAGATCGAGCAAGGTTTCAACTTAGAGAGGTGGTGCAACTAACTCTAGTGCTATGCTTAGTAAAGCATGATCTTCCCAGAGTGGCCTGCCTTATAAGGAGCTGTCCAAATCTGAAACAGCTTACCCTAACGATGCACAGAAACGCTAGGGCATATAACATGGTATCACAAGAAAGAATCTCATAAGGGAATTTTTTTTTGTATTCCGTTCATCTATCGGACCATCTAGCATATGATCTTACTGTGTTCAACAGGGTGATTTCTTTGGACATGGTCGTCCAGACACTGCAGACTATGACGCAGAGCACTACTTTCAATCCGAATGTGTGCCATTCCCTTGTCTGGAAAACAGTCTCAAGAAAATCACAATTAATGGGTTCACTGGAAGAAGGACTGAGATGAAGGTTGTTCGTTTTCTGCTGAGAAATGCAAGAGTCTTGGAGGAAATTTCCATCTTCTATGAAGACGCAGAGGAGTATTACGGGGGAGCAGTGGGACTGTGGAGGCAAAATGGGCGATTCCACCAAATGTTTTGTGAGCTGTTAAGGTATCAGAGGGCATCGGCTCGAGCTGAGGTGATATTATCAAGCCCCCCAAGCGATTATGTTTGTTGTGGAGGTTCCTTCTATCTGGTTCAGTAATTATGTTTATGATCTTCCTAAGTTCTCCCTTTCACATCGTCCTGCTGAGGAATGCAAATGTTTTATATGGTAGTTCTCTTATGTCCTGTACCAACTTGTTTTCGGTACTTATAAATAAATCCTGCTCTGTGTCAAATATAATCAGTGGCTGCGCTTATGTGATTATGATGTCCAATTGTAACATAATGATGTGTAGCCTTATTATCCATCTAATTTTGTTTGCTCTATTGAACATTTGAGCTATCATCACGAGTAAACCTAAGCGCTAGCAATCAAAGACCCAATTGATTTTGAGGTCGCTCGACTTCTAACATATACTTAACGGCCACTTTAGGCCAAAACATAAGATATGCACATGCTACATGCGCACCTACTCAGTCAAGCAGTACAAATCTTGCTTTATTTTCTCAGGGACAAAACACATAGAAACCATCTCATGGAAACATATTTTCACCATACCTGTGCCTTGCGTTTACAACACTTTAGAGTCAGTAGTTATAGTCTAAATGGAATCTGTGAAGCGAATATGACATAACAGATAAAAGGGAATTCCATGAAAGCTAATCACATATAGAGTCCCACATGTAGCCAATGCAATTCAAATATCGAAGACATGATCAACTATAACATTGTCGATTCAAGAATGCAGTGCATACCAAGCAGGCTTCTTTGCTTTGGGTGCAAAAGAGTAAGAGGATCCAGCTTCACGTGATTGATGAGAAAGGGCTCCTGGTTTCAGTACCAACAGAAAGCGGGTAGATTGCACAACGAGCAGCGGAATCCAGCCTATTGTGGGGCTGGCACCTCAAATAAAGATGTCCCATCCATTAGAGAAATCGAAACCGAGCTCAATGGGAGTGACAGAGAAAGCTAAAAACCCTCGAATAAAAAGCAAGAGAAAAGAAAAAAAAAATAGATGTATATTACCAGGTTGGATCTCAAATTGGGCCCAGTGTCAGATCTTCCATGGATCCAATCATATAGGCATCCATTTGTCATGTAATCTCGGAAACATTTGCAGACAGTGTATTCGTGTCTGGCTGAGAGGCTGTGCATAAACACTTAGACATGTGAAGAAAACAATCAAGAAAATGCCAAGCAACAAAAAAGAAGGGAAGGCCAACAATATGATCTAATGGGGAAAGAAATGATCAAAACTAGAGAGAGATAAACTTGGCCCTCCGCCGCCCCCCTCCCTCTCTCGTTAAGCAAGTTCAAGATTGATTTTTGACCAGAAAGAATTACTGAGGACATACATGGGAAAGAGTTTGAAAGCACTCACGGAGAAACGGGTGCCATATTACTCGTGCAGAAAATGAGCGAAAAGATGCACAAACCAATGGAAGGAAAAAAGAGAAAAAAAAAAAAAGCAAATTGGTCCAGATAACCCCCATAGCTACTTCCAATTCAGCATCATATATCGTCAACATTCCTGGAAATCTCAGCTAAATTCTTCAACTCTTTGGGTTTATCTTCACCCACAAACGGTGTGAACAGGGGCAACAGCAAAAAAAAATATATGAGGAGGAAAAAAAAAACGCGAACTTCAACCAATTTCAGTCCATGCAGACGCAGCAAAAATAGATTCGCGGCGAAAAAGACCGTACCGGGTGACGTCCCACGTAGAAGTTTCGCAGTCTGAAGCGAAATTTCTGAAAGAAAGCTGGGGAGCGACGATGGCGGAACAGCTTAAGCTGATGGGGGACTGGGTTTCTTGGTTTTCTTGAACTTTTGACTCTTCGATCCAAAAAATCGCACTCCCAACCTTCCGACACGGCGGGTCTCTTCGTTGTCGAAATGATAAGAGTCGAAGAAAAATCAAGGGAACGATTTTTAACTACTTCATTGGCAACATTTCTATTTTTCTATTTTATTCTTAATTTATTTTTCGAAGCAAAAAAATGAAAATCTATCTATTTACGTTATCTTTTTTTTCTTTGAAATAAGTTAGTGATTAGAGAATAGATTTCAAAGAAGTAATAAACTAAAAGAATCCACTTTTTCCAAAATAAAAGGAAAAAATAGGTCATCTTGTCTTCTTTTGATTTTCCTTTTCTAATTGGTCCTTGAACCTTGACAATGGTCTGCAAGACTCAATAAAGCTAATCTCCCAATGGCTGGGCAAGGTTAGCCTCGCCAAGCCGGTGATCGGCCTTGCCATGGCAAGTTCAAGTCAATCCTCCGGAGGCTAAGTGAGGTCGAGCCTTACTAGCTCTCATCTCTAGTTGATTGTCAGAAATCGTCAAAGCTCAACAACCGGCTAAAGGAGGAAGAATAAGGGAGCCAAAATAAAAATAAAAATAAAATGAGAAAGAGAAATTTCAAAAATATTTAAAGACTAAAACAATTCCATTTTAATGCTGGTCGTGGTGCCTAAAATGACTGGAATAACTAAATTGGCAATTAATTAAAAAATTTATCACTACACTAAAAAAAATTACTAAAAGGTTAGAGATTATATTTGCATAAATGAAAGCTTTGTGACTAACTTATTAAAAAGTTTAAAACTAAATTTACTATCAACCTATCTACTATAATGCCCAAAAAATCGTTATCCACCTCCTCATATAAGGAGGAAACATATATTTTTCTTAAAGCTAATGGAACTCTCTACTACCATTTCTAATAGTTCATCTTTGACTAACTATTGTGTTAGATAGTCATACTAGAATATCTTAACTAGTTAAGTCCTTACAAAATTCAGTTTTAACCAAATATAAATTCTTGAATCTATTGACACTTTTATAATTAAATGAAATAAATTAGGAACAAAATTTTATTACATTGTACCAAATGCATTTCTATTTTTTAAAATTTGAGAATAGAAATTTTATATAATTACCAAATGCATCTTCTTCTCAAGAACTTGTCCAGAGAAAAATAATAGAAAAAATAATTTTAAACGTAATTTTTCATAAAAATCGAATAGTTACCAAACACATCATAAATAGATACTTGACGATTCAAGAGGGATGTGTATTTGGCCATATTTTGCGCGCTTTCTTTAGTTTTGTCACAGACAATTTGTCTACAAAATTAAGATCCCGTTTGCAAAAGTTAATAATTTGTAAAATATGTTTTTTAAAATGATCGCTCATATAGTTCTGAATAACTCATTTAGAAAAATGTTATTTTACTATCGACAATAACTTCTATCTAAATATTTCTATGGGCAATGAAAACATCTTCGTTCGTTTATTTTTTTGTAAGCCATTTCTCAACAAAGATATTATTCAAAATTTTACTCTCTTTTTTTGGCAAAACAAGTGGAGTCTTAAGATATTGGAACAAAGATGGTGTTTTTTTATTATGTTATTGTCGTTTGATTACCGCCGCCAGCTTCTCTTTGTTGAAGAATTTAACATTCTTTTATGCAAAAAGGTTGATGATAAATAATATTCTACAATTGGAATATATGGAAAAAAAAACTTGGGTTTTGTGTAAAAGCCGTTATTTCATAAAGAGCTCTATAAAAAAAAAAAATTCCCTACTGTTGCGGTATTGATAAATCTAGTAAATTTCTCGACTGCCTAGCGTGGTAGACTCTATAATCTCTCGACTAATCGGACATTTCTAGTGATGATCATCAACGAACCCGCACTAAGACCCGCGTCCTCACTGTCTTCACTTTGTGTGTTTAAAGAAAGAGTGATGGCATTTGTTATTACTCCACTGATCTAACTCACATTTGACCAAATTATATATCAATCCCCCAATGCGTCGAGTGATAGAGGAGATTTAACTCAGCCAAGTAGATCGAAACGATCTTTCCCCACGCGTCGCTCGAATTGACAACTGTTCTCATTATGTCGACACCAAAAGTCGAATATTTCAGACTTGCACGGTAATATCGCGTCTCGATTGTCGAATTCAGGTCGGGCGCGAGATGATGAACGCACGTTTTCCGCCGTTGTGCAAATGCTAGACGAGGGCATCTGGGGTAAAACTTGGGTCGGAACCGATCCCCAGGTCGATCTCTGCGTTGCTCGTGCGGAAAAAGGGTAAAAAGGCTTCCGACATTCGTCAACCAGACGGAGGTTTCGTTGTCGGTTGTCACTGAACAGTTATTAGTTACACTCATGGCGGAGGGCGGGGCCGGGGCGCTTTGTCGCGCGTGGCTCCTCAATGGGCCCACACCGTGGGCCCAAATGAGACCGGCGACCCGCTTTGGAGCCCAACCCAGGCCGCCTCTTATGGCCGGGCATGTCAAGCCCATTAATGCTGTAGGACAAATAATCCTGCTCCGGGTACGCATGAGCGCACCTCTCGCTGACCGTCTGATGAGGGGTAAATCGTCGTAGGCCCCACCGAATCTAATGGTGAATGCTCTGGGTGGCACAGTGTGTCCGGAACTTTTAAGCCTATCCTTTCGGAGAAAACCTGGTAATCGTCTTGTCCGGAAGCTACGGGTCAATGTCACTCCCTACCAGTACCAGCGCAGCGCACAGGAATCTTTTCCAGTGGCAAACATGAGAATAAAACCTATTCCATGTCCTTTTTTGTTCTTGTCTACATGCTCGAAAGGTTTTTTTCGCGTAATTTCCTCTCCTTCCCGCTTGTGGTCTCAGCATCCTTTTTTATTTTTCTAATAAATTTCCATCTAATGATCGAATGAGATTTTTTTTTCCGCAGCTCATGTCGTCACTTTGATAAAACTTATTCAGCCGAATAATTTCACCATCTCGATTTCTTTATTCGTGTCATAAATTGAATTGAGATCTACAAATAATTGATTAATGTTTGACTTTAAATGAAAAAAAAAATATGATATGATTCCCGACGTTGATTTGATCTTTCTGACGTAATTTTGAATTTTTTTTCCGTTTTATCATTCGATGATGATATATCGATTGCTCTCCTTTTGAATTTCTCATTTTCTCTATACATTGTTGATTACTAGAGCGAGATACGAGTCAACTAACTTTTCTCTTAAGTTTGAGATGGAAGTTAAAGGAAAATAAAAATATATATATTAAGAACGAGCAAGGACGAGCCACACGGCCCAACTCTTCGCGGGTAAAATCGGGATTTAATTTGACTTCTTCTTTGGTCTCCCGCGACAAAACAAAACTCCCAGCAGTTTCTCCAGAAGAAGATGTTTGCCCTCAGTCGCTGGTCCCGAATGACCTTTCCCGCGCTCCTGCTCTTGAAGAATCACTGTCGAGTCCCCAGTCTCCTCTCGTGCTAAACGTCCCTCTCCGCCCGAACGACTCACGACCTCACCGGAAAACCCAACTCAGGCCTTCCTCGTCCCCCTCCGTCCCTCAGGACCCTGCGAATTCCGGCCGTTCCCTCGACGCTGTTCGGCTGGCCGGTTCGGACAGGGAAAAAGCGACCCGGGGTCCCGAAATCGCGCGGGTCCCATCGTCAATCATCGACCATGATGCCTGGAACGGAGCCTCGTTTGACCGCCATGAACGTGGACGTGCCTGCCCCCACCCCACCCCCCGGCCCCCTCCCCGGTCGAAATCATTTGGAAAAAAGCCGAGGGCTTTGCTTGTGGGAGCCGAAAAGCGAGGCGGGCCAATGGATCAACGGACGAGAGCAGCCTCCGTCCTCTTCTCAATCAAAACCCATTAATGTACCCGGAGCTCTCCGCTACAATATCGAGAGGCCCCCGCAAATCTTTTTTTTTCTATTTTGTTCCGTCCCCATTGGTTCGTTTCCTTTTCTTCTCTCTCCCCCCGGCCCGGTCGGCATGGCCGACCTAATCGCGAAGAATTATTTATGACCTTCCCCCGTCGGTGTGGTTGCGCGACTTCCTTTCATGGGAAACAAAGAAGATCGGCATCATTAATCGCTAGCTCTCACCTGAACACGACATGGAAGATTTCCCCATCCATTAAAATTAAATTCATTAGATGAATTTGATTTTTTTATTTTTCCAGAAAGGAAGGATATGGAAGTACCATACTTGTCCCGAGTCCATAAATTGCGGTACCATTGAGAAGTTCCCACTCCATCTTTACTACCAAGTCGAAGGAAATTCAATCAAGCTTGCGCTTGTTAAGCCATATTACGACAGAGCGAATCGAAATTCGCCACCATTGTAAGATTTGCCATGACCTTCTTATCTTTGTTCCTTTCTTCTTCTTGTTTTTTGCTCCTCCTAGGGGAGTGTGGCTGATGTTGGTAGCAGTCACTCCATGATTGTTCAAAGGCATTGTGATGGGCAATGGAAACCCCCCAACGATGGGGACTCCATGCCAATATCTCGAATCATGACATGAAGCTAAGCACCAAACCACGCTTCGCAGCCCCCACACACAAAGGAGGGAATCATAATACCACCAACCCAACAAAACAAATCCCAATCCCATCTAATTGAAAGGCCATTTGGGGCTGATCCATGACGCAGAATCATTTCAACCCAAATCACCAACCAAGGGCAAGACCGTCATTTCGTTGCCAACTAACTCTTCTTCTTCTTTCCCTCTTAATACAGTCTTTCCAAATATCACTCTGCACTCTCTCTCTCTCTTCTCTTCTCTTCTCTTCTCTTCCTCTCCCCGTCTCCGATCTCGCCATGCGTTTCTTCAGCCCACAATTCACACTCCTCTCCCTCTCCACATGCCTCGTCCTCTTCTCCCTCTCCCCTCCGACCCTCTCTCTCTCCTCCATCCACGACCTCCTCCGCTCCCGGGGCTTGCCGGCCGGCCTCCTCCCCCGTGAGATCAAGTCCTACACCCTCTCCGACGACGGCCGGCTGGAGGTGTTCCTCGACGAGCCGTGCCTGGCCAAGTTCGAGAACCGGGTCTTCTTCGAAAGCGTCGTCAAGGCCAACCTCACCTACGGGAGCCTCATCGGGGTGGTGGGCCTGTCCCAGGAAGAGCTCTTCCTATGGCTCCCCGTCAAGGACATCATCGTGGACGACCCGAGCTCCGGCCTCATCCTCTTCGACATTGGGGTGGCTCACAAGCAGCTCTCTCTCTCGCTCTTCGAAGATCCGCCCGATTGTACGCCCCAACAAGGTAGAGATCACGACCACCCTCGTCAGTTCTCGAATTTCCTTTCATTTTTACCTCGTCCCATGATTTTACTATCATGTTCTGCTCTGTTCCGTGCTCTGTTTTTCCTGGGGCCCGCTCGCGGGCTACGATCCATCTGCAATGCCTTCCAAACCGCGACCATCTCCAGTCACTTCCCTCGAGGAAACCACCGGCGGCACCCCATTTTAAAGCACTTGTATTGTACCTACGACCTACAGTACATCAACACGAAGTTCTCCCATTCACTTTTTAAGCTTCTCTCGAGGAACGGAGCTCTTGAGGGGCCGTGGACGTGCGTGGGTAGAATCTTTTCGACCTGCTGGGGTCACAGTTGTTCCGCGAAGGGTGTCTCATTGGGCGGTTATGTTTTATTTTGCAGGTGTGCTGATGAGTCATGTGAGGAAGGAGAAGGAGAAAGGGGTCGAGGCTCGGAGATAGAGAATGTCCAAAGCTGTTCCAACTTTTTGTCCGTTTTCATCTCCCGGTCTAATAATGATGAAGGATCTTCCTCCCCTCCTGCCAGAGCAAATATATATAAAATATAGGATATAACATCAAAAACATATGATATATATGCGAGTAAATTTCGTTAGAGTTTTAGGTGGTGGCAGCAGCTTTGGGCATAGGGATTGTAATTAAAGATGTGAATTTGGAATCTGAAGATTAGAGGCGAAAGAGACTTGAGAGAGCTTTTGTTCTGAATTTCTTCTCTTCTCTTTTCTTTTCTTTTCCTTTTGCGTTTGCTTCGTTCCGATTTGGGTTCGATGCCCTTTGCCTTAATCCGATTCTCGAAGGGAATAGATTAGCAAAGAACCAAAGCAAAGCAAAGCAAAGCATCTCCATGTCTTCATCTCATTCGTTGCACATCCCAAATTCTAATCATTTTAGCTTCTCCTCTTCTTCTTTTTTATTCTAAAGCTGTTTGTTTCTTTCTGGGGGGGAGTGAATTTTGAACATGGAAATGAGAGGAAAGGGCCTCACTTCACGGGCAAAACCCTAATTTCGTGCTGTCGAGCAGACCCCTTTTCCATGATTGAATTTGATTATTACTATTGTTTTCTCCTTTGGGTGGCACCCTTCATAGTCACTCCTCCATAGGGTGGTGGGGGGTGCACTTTATGTGAACGCGGGAAATGTGGGCCCACGAGATTGGGCCCACGAGAGGAGGAGTGGGATTGTACTCTGCCACTCTCTCTTCTTCTTCTACTCTGCTCGCCTTTGTTTGTTTGTTTGTTTGTTTGTTTTCATCTTTAATGGAATCATGGCCTTTGGGAGCCATTGGGGGGACTTCTTTTATGGTGTGTGTTGCATCGTAATGATGGTGGTGGGTCTTGATTTTCTGTTTACCCATTTGGCTCGGTCTAGGTTGGACTCTAAGGAGTGGGGGCCCGACAATCATCTTGGATCCACTCCTCTAGGACATAGTGTGAAAGATGAATTGCCCATTAAAAAAAATAAAAGTTATATTAAAAAAGAAAGGCCGGATCTTCTTCGGGAAAAATTATCGAAATAAGTCTTAAACTTATTTTACTTTTTATCAATTCGAGCATAAAACCTTTTGACTATAATAATTCGAGTCATAAACAACGTTTTACCCATTGAGTCCGTTTGATCGATTTTGTCCCTCAATTACTGAGGTGAAGGCCGGTCGTTTTATGTTGTGCAATTAGTGTTGACATTGATGATTTTATAAATTTGATATTTAATTGAATTATAGCCCTGGTTGGCCACAGTTAAAAAAGATATAAAGAAGGCAAATAGAAGAAAAGAAAAAAAAAGGAAAAGCTTCAAAAAATAATTGAATTTTATCCACATTTGACGTCGGCTATGCTATATAAGGTGGCCGATTTTGTGTCGGCACTAAAATTATCTGAATGGACTTAATTGACAAAACATAAAAATACTGAAGACTCAATTAGCATGGTTAAATAGGTTTATGACTAAATCAGCATAATTGTAATAATTTTAAAAGTTTTTTTAGCACTTTTCCCGATTTTCCTAAGAGATTAGTACATATCCGCAGGATTCGATTCGATTCAGTCTCGACCTCTTCGAGGGCCATAATCAGGGCGCGGATCTGTGCACGGCATTTTTCATGGCTTTCGATCCGTCGCGTGCTTAGATGTTTATACTTAGAAGAAGAAGATTCAAGGGTCAAAAAGATCCGATTGTTCGATTTTCATATTAAAAAGGCCCTAAAAGTGTTTGGACTTGATTTTGGTCCCACGGCAATCCCAAAAACATTTGGTGCCATCGGATTCTACTAATGCTTCGGACGACGAGCGGGACATTGGGAAAGACAAAAGGCTGGCCACCCTAATCGTCCGCCCGTTGGCTTATCCTTTGATCTTTAGCGCAAACAAAAGAAGACAAAACCCAATTTACTATTAACAAAACATTCATTAGGAGATAAATGTTGCAGGACTCCACATCGATGATTCTCTTTCCGGACCGATTGTAACTTGTTTTAATCCTTCGAAATAAGTCTGAAGAAATGTTTGGATACATATGGAGTTCGCGGCTTTTGTTAATGGTGGCGAGTTAAACCAAATTCAAAATCTTATGTTAGTAAGTTCATATGAAATCATACTTTGATATGTCGATTCGGTAATCCTTTTTCAAGAATTATTGATCTATTTTGTACAAGTGGTCGAGCAAGACACTTTTCTTCTCGCTCGCGAAAATTTTCCTTCTCGTTCGCTTTGCTTTTTTTTCGGAGGAATTTTAAAAAATATTGTCATCTCGAACTCTTCTTTTGCTTGTGATTTTTATTATTCCTGTAAGTGTAATCCTTAGAATACGATGGAATTGCGGTCGGGGAATCGAACAAATTTTAAGGGTGATGTCTATTCGGGGCAGACTAGGAACGGCGAATCTTCTCATTTCTTGGTATTTTCTTCTTGGAATCAAATTGTCGAACACACGCATTCTTCTTCTTCTTCTCTCTCTCTGCTGCAGATTTAACTTTTCTGGTTTTGGCCTGGATTCTCTCCGCTTCTCCAGAAAAGAAAACAGAGGCGCAGGCGGAAAAAGCTACGTTGCTTTTGTCCTTCGGTGGTTGCAGGCCCGTGAAATGTCAACGCTCTCGTGTCGGTTTCTGAATTATCCCGGTCCAAGTTGGAAAATTTTGGTACTGGTATGACCCAGAAGAGAAGAAAAGCATTTAGAAAGATGCAAAGGGATTATGAACTTTCATAGAGGGTCTGGCCTGATTACGAACTTACAAAGGGATGCTTCTATTAGCAGACGGGCAAGAAGCGGACTCGTCGATCGCGAATCACCACTCCAAGAGAAATAACCACGCTTTCATCTTCTGCCTGCCCAAGAAACAGAGCTGCAGCAAAACGTAGAATCAACACGCCGAGTCAGGGATGAAATGAAAGCTCACCCTTTTCAATGGTGAAAGGCGCAAAACCGAAAGAAGCTCAATTTGTCTATTTGATGAAATTTCCAGTAAGGCGTCGAACACTAACTCTTTCAGTTTGGTTTTTTTTTAGGGTTTAGGGATTTCGATGGAAACATAAATCTCGGCCCAAATAGTCGATTCGAGGTAACAAAAGGGCTAAACAATGCTATTCTCTTACGTTGTCTATGACATCGCTTTTTGGCAGACCATGTTGGATAATTTTGTATCATGTAAATGTCACGTCGAATTTCCAGATAAGCAATATCGCCCGTCTCAATTGAACAAATGTTTTCTTTCTTAAATTATGGCACCAAATTAAGTATCGCGTAAATATTATGATACTATCGGTGTCATTTTCCCATCTTTTCTCTTTCGAGTGAAATGAAGTTGGAACTCTTAGTTGTTGTACCATGTATTCGTGTAAATTATAAGACCTCGATGAGAGTTAAAGAATTCTTGATTCGCTTTTGTTACCTGGCGTGTATAAATCTTCATACTTTGTCAAACAACATTAGTATATCCAGAGAAACTCATGGAATATTCAAAAATAAAAAGTTAGGGATGAGTTTAAATACTCGAAATTTCAATGATTACTAATTTGCAACATTAAGACTCATTAAAACTAATTTTTTTATATTGTTTGGAACAAAGGTCGTGGTGTGGAATGAGAAGCATTCCTTGCAAGGACAATGAACCGATTCCTTCAATTATACCGACTCTTATTGCCGTATGCATTCAGACCGTACCCTTGACTTAGTATTTCCTCAGTAACTTATTAAATACAATAAAAACGAAGAAATACATCGGAACATAACATGGCAATACCAAATGAAATACGGTTCCTACCCCCACATTAAGTATTTTGAAACAAGACACCTCTTGATTATCCTTTAATGACTAAGTTATAACCGTGTCATTTCAATTTTGGACAATCCGAATCAACTTCGATTTTCTTTCATTTTATAGATCTCGCCTACAGAAAGTGCATGAGCGATCACTTAATCAAATATAAGCGATCGAAGGGATTAAAAACAAAAGGTCGATATCGCAAAAAAATCCCAAAATCAATACACTCGTATCACATCTATAAAAAAACCAAATTTTTCGCATCGTAAAAAATTTCGAATTGATACAATCATACCACATTTTCCCCAAACATGCCACATTTACTCTTTTTGGTATGCTAATTCCACATTTATTCAAACTAATTTTGAAATTAGACCCAAGAGTGTTGATTTGAGGTATATACGGCACATGTGTATCGGTTCGAAATTTTTTGTAACACATAAATTAATTCGAGATAAATATGACATGTGTCCACCCGTTTTCAGGTTTCTTTTTAATGATATCAATCCCAAAAGATATCGCTTTTATCCAATCAAAAGTTTCTTAATGCGAAAAGAATCCTCTCGACATAAAAGATCACATCGGTTCTCCTATTCATCTTCTTTGAGCGTCTCCATGCGAATATTCAGGGCGGCCGGAGGCTTTGGAGCTCACTTTCCAAACATCTCGTCCTTCTCTTTAGGTCATCATGAACCCGATCCGGATCAGGTGACTTAAAGTCACCTAACTTGGGATCTGTGGCAGTCCAAATTTAGATCAGACGGCCACTCATTATTTGAGGAGGAAATGTTTTTAAGTTGCTTTTTGTCCCCTCCGTCCAATCTGCATCAGACGGATGGGACAAAGCAAATCACGTGACTTTAAGTCACCCGATCCGTTTCTGAATGAACCTTTCTGGAGAGAGGATAGAGATTATTGAAAAATAAAAGAGATTTGAAACTTAGGATTCCGATAATCATTTTATCGAACATGCCCTTTATTAACGAAAGTCATGCTCCATGAAGGTGGAATGTAAGGATTTAGATTTGATTCGTTTGTCGTGAGAAATAAGGCGGCAGTTGTTGCACATTACATCGCACCAGTCGTGGAATACTTGAAATTCTTTTTTTTCCCTTTTATTTTGTGAAATTCCTTATTTTTTGAAACTATATAAAATTGATTATTACAATAGCATCCAATATAAATATATATATATATTATATAACCAAATAACTAATTCCCATTCGTGCAACGTTAGGATGAATTTTGGGAATGGCTCGTACCTCGAAGTCGACATTATAAATTAATTGCGGCGAAAATAGCATACGAAATTATCTAAAATTATGCGAAGTTCCTACTTTTCGAAACTATCTAAATCGCTAGTTTCCATTTGTGCTACGTTAGGATGAGTTTCCGGAATGGATCGAACCTCGAATTCGACATTACGAAATGAACGGTTTGGATTTTGTTTGGCGAGATCTATAATCGGAGGAGGAAAAAGATCCAGTCCTCGGATTCCATTTTAGCTTCGGTGCTAAGCAATAGGGACTTGGCAAGAGGCCGATACGCCACCGTCGATCTCTCTCCTTCGACGCCGTGTGTGGCCAACGAAACTCCAGGCGTCGCCCTTCTTCGGTCCCGCCATAAATAATCTCTCTCTCTCTCTCTCTCTCGCGGTCGTTCGATCGAGGTGTCCGTTCAGAATCTCCATTGCTCCTCTCTTCTCCACACTCCCCCGCTCCATTCGGTCAACGTCATGGGAGGCGGCGCAGCCATGAGATCCCCCGCGGCGAAGGTCGCGGGAATCGGCGGCGTGCTCCGCGGGGCCCCCGCTGCTCCCCCGGCTTCGCAGTCCGTCCGGAGCGCCTCCCGCTCCGGCAGGGTGCCCGCCATCGTGTCGGCGAAGGGCGGCGAGGTCGCCGCCGTCGACGTCCCCCAGGCGGCGGCGCAGCAGATGCCGGCTTGGGAGGTGGACGATTGGGATTTCGCCAGGTTCGAGGGGGAACCGGTGGGGGAGCCGATGGCTAGGGTTGTGTTCGGGGGCGTGCCGAGCTATGAAGAGGCCAAGGAAGCGACCGCTGAATTGAAGGATGCTATTGAGAAGTACGTTTGGATTTAAATTTGAAACTTCAGTATTTTGTTTGGTATGTCTTGACTGTTACTTGCTAGTGTGCACTTCCGCCGTTTATGTGTGTCCGAGGATTGGGATCTGGGCTTCTGTTTCGTTTATGCTGTTTCATTGTACTTGTTTCTGTCTGATTAATTGCCAGGAAGGATGACATACGGTTCTAATAGCTCGCTGCGAGTGTTGGTTTGTGTGGAAGTTTTGGTCTTTCTCCAGAAAAAAATGGTGGTCAGTAATGAATCCGGAGTTTGGGTTCGACCGATGGCTGTGAATGGCTTTGTGAATATAGACACTCTGTCCGAACTTCTGTGAAGAAAATCGTAGTGGTGAGGTTTGGTCGAGATAAGAAAACTAAGATGCTAATTAGGGGAGAAAAGCAAAACAGAACTATGTAGTTAAGCTTATTGTGTAGCAATCTAGGATGATAACTATTTCTTTCCGTCTTCACTTGTTTTAAACTGTTACTTCTGGTTGTCAAAGATTGTCTCTTCATTTATAAGAGTGATTATCAAGTTGGTGGAGGTAACAAAGTGCAGACTTGATTCGGACCGCTCTGCGGCTTATTGTTCATCATCATGCTGCACCGTGCACATTGCCACCGATCCTGCAAGTCTATTGGTTAGCTGATTCCCAATGCTATCTGAAGTGCTTCAACTCTTTGTTCGATTATCATTTGCAAAATGTCAGTTTCCTTGTGGAGAGTTAGATTCAGTTAAATGTCAAATGAATTTTACGGGACTATTGTTCTGTTTTCCTCACAACGTTTGTTTTTCCTTTTTCTATTTAGCTTAGTTTATGGAGGTTAGATGGAAGCTATTCTTGGAATATATTAATGTTCGTGCATTTTCAGTCCATCGTATGTCGTTCTTGAAAATTGTGAAATGAGCGGTTCCTTTGATATGTTACACCTACTCATCGTACAATTGAAATATTGTTCTGTTTTGGAGTGGTATCATATTTGGTATTCTGGCGACTCTTGCCCTAAATTTACAACTTCCAATTCTTTCAAGTGCTTGTGGCTCTTTAGGAGAGAGATTCATGGATGATGAGTAATTAGATACTCTGCTTTTCAGGAAAATTTGAAAAATGTCTCACTTTGTTTCAATGGATATACTTTCCCTGCTTGATTTGTATGACATTAGTTTTTACCTATGAAAAGATAGTTGTATACATTTGCATCTGTATTTTTATTAGTTGTCTTTTTAGTGTTGTTTATGATCTTTGGGTCGTCGACACAAGCTTCACTTGTCTGGGGAAGGAAAGAGTGGCTTCTACGACCGCCCGGGGGGGGGGGGGGGGTTTGTCTTTTTTGTTTTTATTTTTTTATTTACGCTTTTTCCTAAAATCACTTCTGCTTCTTCTTAATCTCTCCCCATCCTGTTGGACTATTTCCATGGAATGGTCTTTGTTTGCCTTGTTCATTTGTCCGTTGGATCTTATGCTTTTGGTAATCCAGGGTATATTTGTCATCCACAAACACCATTGGGTGTGAAGATCAACTTCCAGCAAACCAGGCCTCTGTTTTGCCTCTGCTTGCTAAGTCTGCCGAGACCCAATCTTCAGTTATTGATGAGGCTCTGGCAATTTATCCAGCACCCAAACATGCTGTCCAGGCTTTCACACTGCTGAGTCAAAGTCCTGCTGCTCAGGTACTTACTATCCCCAACAACAAAAGCGTAAGATCGATTGTATAAGTAATATGTAATGTAGCATCTGACAAGCGCATTGGTGTGAAGTCATTTCACTAGCAACCACTTGAGTTACTTTCCTTTCCCTTTGTTTCCCAGAGTGTTGTTGCTTCAATTGCTAGTGATCCTAATGTCTGGAATGCGCTCATGCAAAATGACACTCTCAAGGACTTTCTTCATTCGCAAAACTCCGGTAAGGATATCCCTCACCTCCTGATCTGGTTTTTACATTTCCCCCGCCTCTTAAGTGGTAATGAATATCTCAAGTTTAAATTATCACTTCATAATATTTTCGTGTTGCTGTAAGCAGGTAGTCAGTACCCATGTGTGGAGCCAAAAGTGGAGGAGTCTTCTGATGATACTCTTTCTGATGATTGGAAATCACCAAGGAAGTTTGAAGAGATTTCTGAAGGTGGTCACGAAAATGGATTTCTGACCATCTTGCAGAACATCAAGCTTACGGTAAAGGAGATGGTTAGCAACATATCCAGCTACCTTGTTAACATCTTCAGTCCTCCATCTGCAGAGAAGACGTCTACGAACAACGATGGAAATGCTGGACCCTTCAATGAGAAGGCTTTCGGCGCGTCTGTCATGGGGTTGGCACTGCTGTCTATTATCGTAGTCCTCATAAGGCGAGGCTAAGCTCATGAAATTTGTCGAAGTCACAAAAGCTCTAGTTTGCGACGCATTATTGATTACAGTTGGGGAAAAATGTTAGTCTTTTCGGATGGTGATGAAGAGATTGATGTCCTATGTGCGATACACTAAATAATAATTTACAGTTTGCATAGAACTTATGGTTCCTGGAGCGAGGATATGATTGTGTACCTTTATCGACTGCACGCCTCTATAAATTAGTCCGATCTCGTCCTTCCATCAGATGTCATGCATGGTATTTACTTGTCGACTCGAGTATATTTACTATCCTCAGGAACGTGGGTCCTCTTAACTTGAAAATTAAAATTTCAGCATTGGGGGCTTAGGAAGTATTTACAGATGTGACAGGATTGGGCAACGATGTTCCGTTTTCTCATGTTCTTTCTCTCCTGGAATCAACAATGCATACCCTGTTGGGGTATCCTGCAACTTGTCATTTACCAAGACATGGGCGCGAAGAAAGACCGCCGGACTTTGCGGAGCGCTCGGCCTCGCAAAAACAAGTGTAGTTCCATGGTATTTGGTTTTACAAAGAATAAAGCGATCGAGTGAGTCCATTGCATTCTCATCAAGACTTTGTATCTTAAATATCACAATAGTACAAGATCCTGGTTTTGCTATTGTTATCTATTCTCAAGGAGCTAGAAAATTTGAAGCAACCTTTTGAAGCTTGCAATATTGCTATTGTTAGGACGAGTTTCGGGAATGGATCGAACCTCGAATTCGACATTACGAAATGAACGGTTTGGATTTTGTTTGGCGAGATCTATGATGGAAGAAGGAAAAAGATCCAGTCCTCAGATTCCATTTTAGCTTCGGTGCTAAGCAATAGGGACGTGGCAAGAGGCCGATACGCCACCGTCGATCTCTCTCCTTCGACGCCGTGTGTGGCCAACGAAACTTCAGGCGTCGCCCTTCTTCGATCCCGCCATAAATAGTCTCTCTCTCTCTCTCTCTCTCTCTCTCTCTCTCTCTCGATATCTTTCGATCGAATTGTCCCTTCAGAATCTCCATTGCTCCTCTCTTCTCCCCACTCCCCCACTCCGTCCGGTCAACGCCATGGGAGGCGGCGCAGCCATGAGGTCCGCCGCGGCGAAGGTCGCGGGAATCGGCAGCGTGCTCCGCGGGGCCCCCGCTGCTCCCCCGGCTTCGCAGTCCGTCCGGAGCGCTTCCCGCTCCGGCAGGGTGCCCGCCATCGTGTCGGCGAAGGGCGGTGAGGTCGCCGCCGTCGACGTCCCCCAGGCGGCGGCGCAGCAGATGCCGGCTTGGGAGGTGGACGATTGGGATTTCGCCGGGTTCGAGGGGGAACCGGTAGGGGAGCCGATGGCTAGGGTTGTGTTCGGGGGCGTGCCGAGCTATGAAGAGGCCAAGGAAGCGACTGCTGAATTGAAGGATGCTATTGAGAAGTACGTCTGGATTTAAATTTGAAACTTGAGTATTTTGTTTGGCATGTCTTGACTGTTACTTGCTAGTGTGTACTTCCGTCGTTTATGTGTGTCCATGGATTGGGATTTGGGTTTCTGTTTCGTTTATGCTATTTTATTGCACTTGTTCTGTCTGATTAATTGCCAAGAAGGATGACATATGGTTCTGATAGCTCACTACGAGTCTTAGTTTGTGTGGAAGTTTTGATCTTTCTTCAGGAAAAAATGGTTGTTTGTAATGAATTCGGAGTTACATTGTGTGTCCGAATTTCTGTGAAGAAAATCGTAGTGGTGATGTTTGATCGAGATAAGAAAACTTAGTTGCCAATAGGGGATAAAACAAAACAGAACTATGTAGTTAAGCTTATTGCGTGGCAATCTAGGATGATATGTATTTCTTTCTGCCTTCACTTGTTTTAAACTGTTACTTCTGGTTGTCTAAGATTGTCTCTTCGTTTATAAGAGTGATTATCAAGTTTGTAGAGGTAACGAAGTGCAGACGTGATTTGTACCGCTCTGTGGCTTATTGTTCATCATCATGCTGCACTATACACATTGCCGCTGATCCTGCAAGTCTATTGGCTAGCTGACTCGTAATGGTATCTGAAGTGCTTGACCTCCTAGTTCGATTATCATTTGCAAAATGTCATTTTCCTTGTGGAGAGTCAGATTCAGTTAAATGGCAAATGAATTTTATGAGGCTATCGTTCTGTTTTCCTCACAACGTTGTCCTTCCTTCTTCTAATTAGAGCAGTCTATGGAGGTTAGATGAAGGCTCTTCTAGGAATATATTACTGTTCGTGCATTTTCAGTCCATCGAATGTCATTCTTGAAAAGCGTGAAACGAGCAGTTCCTATGATATGTTCCACCTACTCATCGAACATTTGAATTATCTTTCTGTTTTGGAGCGGTTTCATATTTGATATTCTGGTGACTCTTGCCCTAAATTTGCAACTTCCATTTCTTTCTAGTGTTTGTGGCTCTTTAGGAGAGAGAGTTATGGATGATGAGTAATAAGATACTCCGCTTTACAGGAAAATTTGAAAAAGTTCTTACTTTGTTCCAATGGATATACTTTCCCTGCTCAATTAGTATGACATTAGTTTTTACCTATGAAAAGAGAGTTGTATACATTTGCATCTGTATTTTTATTAGTTGCATCTTTTTAGAGTTGTTTATGCTCTTTGGGTAGTCGACACATTGATGATGGGGAAAGAAAAGAGTTTTTTTTTTTTTTTTTCATTTGCGCTTTTCCCTAAAACCACTTCTGCTTCTTCTTTCTCTCTCCCCATCCTGCTTCGATGGAATGGTCTTCGTTTGCCTTGTTCATCTGTCCTTTGGGTCTTATGCTTTTGGTAATCCAGGGTATATTTGTCATCCACAAACACCACTGGGTGTGAAGATCAACTTCCAGCAGACCAGGCCTCTGTTTTGCCGCTGCTTGCTAAGTCTGCTGAGACCCAATCTTCAGTTATCAATGAGGCTCTGGCAACTTATCCAGTACCCAAACATGCCGTCCAGGCTTTTAAATTGTTGAGTCAAAGTCCTGCTGCTCAGGTACATACTATACCCAAGAAACAAAAGCGTAAGATCGATTGTATAAGTAATATGTAATGTAGCATCTGATAAACAAAAGCAGCATTGGTGTTATGTCATTTCACTAGCAGCCGCTTGAGTTCCTTTTCTTTCCCTTTGTTTCCCAGAGCGTCGTTGCTTCAATTGCTAGTGATCCTAATGTCTGGAATGCGTTTATGCAAAATGAGGCTCTCACGGACTTTCTCCAATCACAAAACTCCAGTAAGGACATCCCTCACCTCCTGATCTGGCTTTTACTTTCCCCCCCGCCTCTTAAGTGGTAATGAATATCTCAAGTTTAAATTATCGCTTCGTAATATTTTTGTGTTGCTGTAAGCAGGTAGTCAGTTCCCATGTGTGGAGCCAAAAGTGGAGGAATCTTCTGATGATGCTCTTTCTGATGATTGCAAATCTCCAAGGAAATTTGAAGAGACTTCTGAAGGTGGTCACGAAAATGGATTTGCGACCATCTTGCAGAACATCAAGCTTACGGTGGAGGAGATGGTTAGCAACATATCCAGCTTCCTTGTTAACATCTTCAGTCCTCCATCTGCAGAGAAGACGTCTACGAACAACGAGGGGAATGCTGGACCCTTCAATGAGAAGGCTTTCGGCGCGTCTGTCATGGGGTTGGCACTGCTGACAATTATCGTAGTCCTCATAAGGCGAGGCTAAGCTCATGAAATTCGTCGAAGTAACAAAAGCTCTAGTTTGCGATGCATTATTGATTACAGTCGGGGAAAAATGTTAAGTCTTATCGGATGGTGATGAAAAGATTGATGTCCTATGTGCGACACACTAAATAAGAATGTACAGTTTGCATAGAACTCATGGTTCCTGGAGCGAGGATATGATTGTGTACCTTTATCGACTGCGCGCCGCTACAAGTTAGTTCGGTTCGGTAACAAGCAGTAAGAGCTACATGTGGCGTCTCCCCTCCTTCCATCAGATGTCATGCGTGGCATTTGCTTGTCGACTTGAGGATATTTACTGGCCTCAAGAACGTGGGTCCTCTTTAACTTGAGAAATTAAAATTTCAGCATTGGTTGCTTAGAAAGTATTTACAGATGCGGACGGGATGGGGCAACGATGTTCCGTTTTCTCTTGTTCTTTCCCTCTGGATACAACAATCCAAACCACATTTGGGGCCCGTTTGGTTCGGCTTTGCCAATGCTCATTTGACCTTGAAAGCCCATTTGGCCAAAGTTCAGCTGTTTGGTTCAGCATTTGAAGGGCTTTTTGGAGATGCAATTGCATTTCTAATGCCCTCCAAAGGCCTTTGGGCCAAAGGAGCTCCAAAGGTGCATTCGGATATAGCATTCTCGGAATGCAAGTTGGGCTATTTAATGAAAAATGACCACGCGACCATTTTACCCTCATTTATTATTAATATTCCATTTTTGCCCTTAAAGAAACCCTAAAGTGCAATTTTCTCTTCTCCTCTTCTCTACACTTCTCTGTAGCCGTGCTCCTCCTGCGCCTCCTGCTCTGCCGTGCTCCTCCGCCGCCACCCTCCCCCTCCGCGAGCCTCTTGCTCCGCCTCCCTCCGCCTCCGCCTCCTGCTCCGCCTCCCTCCTCCTCCGCGAGCCCCCTGCTCCGCCTCCCTCCTCCTCGACCTCCTGCTCGTCCTCCGCGTGCCTCCTGCTCCGCCTCCCTCCTCCTCCGCGAGCCTCCTGCTCCGCCTTCTCCTCCGCCTTCTGCTTCGCCTCCCTCCTCCTCCGCGGGCCTCCTGCTCCGCCTCCCTCCTCCTCCGCGAGCCTTCTGCTCTGCAATACAAATTGTTGAATTTAACAAATTTTTGGATGTAATATTTAAGAATAATGTATTTATTTTTTTGATTTATGTGAGATTTATGTTTACTATAATAAAGTAAACTCTCTTTTTTTAATTGAAAAGATCTCTTTAATATTAATTTTTACTTTATAAATTACATTACTCTAAACGTGAAAATAAATATATTTATGTCATTATTTTTTATTTTCAAATAAATTAAAGTTAAGAAATTTATTAAATTTATTAAATCAAACAGTTTTCCAAATATATGTTTACCAAACAGCATTTCCTCAAAGTTGCATCTCAAGGCAGTTTTCAGTTATAATTTACCAAACAGTATTGCATTTTACTAAACCCCTTTAGGCTAAAGGCGTTTGCATTTTCCCAATGGCTTTCCCCAAAAGCCGAACCAAACTCACCCTTGGTATCCTGCAATTTGTCATTTACCAAGACGTGGGCGGGAAGAAAGACCGCCGGACTATGCGGAGCGCTCGGCCTCGCAAAAATATGTGTAGTTCCATGTATTTGGTTTTACAAAGAATAAAGCGATCGAGTGAGACAATTGCATTCTCATCAAGACTTTGTATCTTAAATATCACCATAGTACAAGATCCTGGTTTGGCTATTGTTATCTATTCTCAAGGAGCTACAAAATTTGAAGCAACCTTTTGAAGCTTGCAATATTAGACCAACAGAATGAAGCAGCCTCTGAATATGCTAAAAGTTTGCTGCTTCATGCTCTGCTTTGCTGGTTATTGCATTGGCCTTGTGGACTAGAAAGGCATGGTCAGTCTAAACGTCGTTATTAATGTACAAGATATCTTCTTTTTCAAGATGCATCTTCCCTTTGTCTCTTCCCGGTGGAAACACAAAAAGTAGCGAGCTTAATGTACATTTCCCTTCGATTTTTTGTGTTTCATGTTTCGTATTGGACTTGACGGATGCGGTCTCCACATCTTCACGAGATTCATCAAGCTCGCTACTTTTATGGTGCATATGCAATGTTTCTTGCCATAAAACCAGATTTTATGGGCACTCGATGAAGTGCAACAAGCAGTTGGTTATTCATTCATAAATAAGGCGAAGCAGAGGTAATGTATGGAGAGAGAATAGATGCTTTCACTATCAAGAATGAGAAACATGAACTGAGTTTAGGGAAGTGCATACCGGAAGCCCAACTTCCCATAGACGTTACACAATGAAGAAAAAATTATATGATCAGTGTAAGTACACAAAATCAAGAAACCCCCCCTTTCTCTTTTTGCAGAAGCAGCAGCTACAGAAATCAGAAGCCCACCACCACAGACTTTGCTCAGTTCTTAACTCAAAACATACTTTCTCTCTCTCTGTATCTACCAGCAAGCAGCAATCAAGATCGCTCGTCCCTTTTTCTTTAAATTCGTACCCCTCTCTCTTTCTCCTTGTCTCTCTGTGTGGGTCTGATGCGATCTCACACAGAGAGAGAGAGAGAGAGAGAGAGAGAGAGAGAGAGACCCCACTCTCACAACATAACACCCACATAGATGCATCCCTAGATTGAGCTTCTCCCTCCTCCTCGCCGTCATCGCCACCGCCGTCGCCGGGATCCTCATCCACCAGCGCGGCGGCTCCGGCTCCGACTCCACTGCAACCCCCTCCTCGCTGACCCCGTCCGCCTCCCTCAAGGCCTTGTGCAGCGTCACTCAGTACCCCGACTCCTGCTTCTCCAGCATCACGCCCGAACCGTGACCCTCGGGGAGAAGAAAAACAGATCGTGTGGCGGCTTACCAGGGAAACAACGAGGACCACGGGGAAAGTCGCGGGTGAGGCATCGAGAGTAGAGAGCCCTGCGTCTCCGGCGATGTGGATGTGGAGGGTTTTGATTCTTTTGAAGATTGCTTCGAGAAGACAGTACACAGTCTGCACTGCACTTTGATCTTTGAAGGTGAAAGTGTTTCTTTTTTCCTTGTTTGAGGGTTTGAGCGGGTGTTATCTTTGATGGGCTGGGTATAGTGCAAATGGGCTGGGCGTCAATAATAAATAGTAAGTGGGCTCTAGAAGTTTGAAGCTTCTTGGACTGGAGTTGGGCTCCCAAGTCACTCTAGTGGTCCGGTCCTAATGGTCGGTTCTAGTGGTCCGGTTCGGTCCCGACCACCCCAGAACCGGGAACCGGACCACTCGGGAACCGGTTCCATTTTTTGGAGCCGTGGACCGGACCACAACTCCGAAGAACCGGACCAACCCGGCCGATCCGGTCCGGTCTGGGCGGTTCCTGGGTTGGGCGGCACCCGATGCTCACCCCTAATTAGCTCTATGTCTACTCAATGGAAAAGGAAGTCTAGACTGCTTAGCCAAGGGACAAATTTCGCAATTGTCAACAGGAATAGAAGCACTGTGACCAAGTCTTTGATGAAGAAAAGAAATTTTATTTCTCAAATTGGCATTACATATAGATTGTCTTTCAGGAAAAAGAACATTATTTGAAGAGTTGTTCCAAAAATAGAGGCCTTGAGAAGCTCTACCCCGTCCCATCAGTTTCCCAGTCAAAAGGTCCTGGAATAGACATTTGTCAGAATAGAATTGGACATGACAAGAATTGCCAGCACAAATTTTTGAAACGGAGATGAGATTAAATTGAAATTGAGGGACATATAGGACATTCTGCAATATAATATCATGACTAATCTTAACTGTACCCACTTTAGTGACAAATGTGATATTTCCATAAGGAAGTTGCACGGATTTGGGTGAATCGGGATTTTTTAGAATGCTAGAAAAGAGACTATCATTGCAAACGATGTGATCACTAGCCCCTGAATCTATAATCCATTCATAAGTGGAAACTGAGTTCGAAAGACAGTGGGAGATACCTGTAAAGCTTGCTCCTTTCTCATTGACATCCATTTGTTTCAAAGCTTTCAACAATTGTTGACATTGATCATAGGAAATATGCTGGTTAAGCCTGAGATTTGATTTGCTTGTGCATCTCTCAACTTTCTTCCTTTGTCATTGGGTCTCCCATGTAATTTCCAGCAATTTTCCATTGTATGATGTGGACGCTTGTAGAATTCACAATATAATTTACCTTTATTTTTTCCACTTGAGCCTGATGGGCCTTGACCGTGCAATGGGCCGTTTCCACGAAATGTCGCCCCATCAGTGAATTGCACGGCTTGGGCTGATAGGCCGTTGGAGGCCCCTGCTCGTCGCCCCAAGGTCTTCGGGCCATCTGACCATAAAGTATGGTCCAGCCCATCTCCCTTTGTTACTTGCTCCAGCCCGTCAGAAATGTAGGTAACCCTAGGGTTCATCTCTCCTCCGTCACTTCGTTCGATCTGCCTTTGTTCTTCATCTCTCGAGCCAAATCTCTCTGCCTGCATCCTTCATCTTCCCTTTATTGCAAGGATGAGGCCATCTTTCATCCTCCCATGGTCCTGAGCAGCCGAAAGTCTTTGACTTTCTTCCTGGACGGCGAGTTGGTAAATCCTGCTGATCGGAGGTGGAGGATCCAACGCAAGAATTTGCGTTCGAAAGTTGAGGTAATCGTCATTGAGGATGAGTAGAAAGTGTGTGGCTTTTTGCCGTTCTCGGATGGCTTGATACTGCTTCAACACATAATCTGGTGCATCTAACTTTTCTTCTACCATCTCCAATTTGTTCCAGAGACCGGCTAACTTGTTGTAGCAAGCCCTAATTGAGGAATTGCCTTGTTTTAGATCCGCCAATTGTTGTTCTATTGCAAAAGTTCTAGCGCGATCAAGTTTGCTGTACATCTCCTTTATATTATCCCACATTGATTTGGGATCTTCAGTCGGGGGTAGACTTGCGGCAACCTCTTGACCGATAGTGTTCCCGATCCATGTTCTAACTAACTGGTTACACTTGTGCCATAGACGTTGCATTCGCTCATCGGTTGGTATGGAGACCGTTCCATCTACGAACCCTTCTTTATCCTTCGTTGCGAGCGCCCGTCGAAACTCTGTAGCCCATCCGTTGTAATTCTTCGGATCGTTGAGAGTTTGGCTGATAAGCCGGAGCTTCGGTCCGTCGCCGGCGTTCACGAGCAGTGGGTCCCCTAGTTCTGGTCGGCCAGTGATGACGGGAAGATGGAACGGCGCGAATCCGGGTTGAGAGTTCGGGTAGGGATCCGGCGGCGGTAACCCGGTTTGAGGAACCGGGTAGGGATTCGTTCCTTGACCCGGGCTCCCTGGTCCAAACGCCTGGCCTGGTATCCCTGTTGACCCGTTATGTAGAATAACACCGTCTGAGGCCCCAATAATGCCTGGTCCAGCATTGAAGCCCATCGTGGCACCAGACGTAGGAAGGCCTCCTGTATTGACTCCTTGTGTCTGATTTACGAGCCCACTAGTATAGTACCAGGGTGGAAGCCCATACATCCAATAAGGTATGTTGGTCCCCACTGAGTCTGTGTCGCTTGAGCCTGCGTCTGCTGATCTTGAATATTTGGACCGAGCGACGTATTCTTGTTTTGTTCCTCTATCTTTGAGGGAAAGTCCTCCGATGATGAAATCGTTTCTGAGGGTTGAGATCCCTCAACAGTCGACTTGTTCTTCGTCATGGCAAAAGGTAAATAATTTGTGGATTTCTTGTTTTTTGGGAAAAACTTGTTCTACTGATTTGTAAGTTCAATAGAAACAAGAAAAAAAACAAGAGAGGATGGATGGAAGCGAAAGCTGAGTTTGGATCACTGCTTTGATACTATGAAAGCAAACGAAGTAACGAAGAAGATAGAGAAGAGGAACGAAAATAGATGTGGGGAAATTTTCTGTATATTGATTTAGTCTACAATTACATGTATTTATAGCACAAAGTGACTGTCTAATAAAGGAAAGAGAAAGAATGTAGATATATATATACATTCCTAAGTTTGCTATACATGTAAGAGGTAAGTAATCTAGCTGTATCTTCACGCATATATTCCAACAATCTCGAACTCTTCTTTTGCTTGTGATTTTTTACTATTCCTGAAAGTGGATTCCTTAGAAAACGATGGAATTGCGGTCGGGGAGTCGAACAGATTTTAAGGGTGATGTCTATTCAGGGGCAGACCAGGAACGGCGAATCTTCTCATTTCTTGGTATTTTCTTCTTGGAATCAAATTCTCGAACACACGCATTCTTCTTCTCTCTCTCTCTCTCTGTCTGCTGCAGATTTAAATTCTCTGGTTTTGGCCTGGATTCTCTCCACTTCTCCAGAAAACAGAGGCGCAGGCGGAAAAAGCTACGTTGCTTTTGTCCTTCGGTGGTTGCAGGCCCGTGAAATGTCAATGCTCTCGTGTCGGTTTCTGAATTATCACGGTCCAAGTTGGAAAATTTTGGTACTGGTATGACACAGAAGAGAAGGAAAGCATTTAGAAAGATGCAAAGGGATTATGAACTTTTCATAGAGGGTCTGGCCTGATTACGAACTTACAAAGGGATGCTTCTATCAGCAGACGGGCAAGAAGCGAACTTGTCGATCGCGAATCACCACTCCAAGAGAAATAACCACGCTTTCATCTTCTGCCTGCCCAAGAAACAGAGCTGCAGCAAAACGTAGAATCAACACGCTGAGTCAGGGATGAAATTAAAGCTCACCCGTTTCAATGGTGAAAGGCGCAAAACCGAAAGAAGCTCAACTTGTCCATTTGATGAAATTTCCAGTAAGGCATCGCACACTAACTCTTTCAGTTTGGTTTCTTTAGGGTTGAGGGATTTCGATGGGAACATAAATCTCGGCCCAAATAGTCGATTTGAGGTAACGAAAGGGCTAAACAATGCTATTCTCTACGTTGTTTATGACATCTCTTTTTGACAGGCCATGTTCGATAATTTTGTATCATGTAAATGTCACGTAAAATTTCCAGATAAGCAAAATCGCCTGTCTCGCTCAAATGAACGTTTCTTTTCTTAAATTATGGCACCAAAACATGTATCACGTTAAAATGAAGTTGAAACTCTTAGTTGTCGTACCATGTATTCATGTAAATTGTAAGACCTCGATAGGAGTTAAAGAATTCTTAATTATCTTTTGTTACCCGGCGTGTATAAATCTGTATACTTCGTCAAGCGACGTTAGTATATTCAGAGAAACTCATGGAATATTCAAAAATAAAATCAAAAAGTTAGGGATGAGTTTAAATACTCGAAATTTCAATAATTACTAATTTGCAACATTAAGACTCATTAAAACTAATGTTTTTTTTTTTAAAATATTGTTTGGAACAAAGGTCGTGGTGTGGAATGAGAAGCATTCCTTGCAAGGAAAATGAACCGATTCCTTACAATTATACCGATTCTTATTGCCGTATGCATTCAGAACGTACCCTCGACTTAGTATCTCCTCAGTAACTTATTAAATACAATAAAAGCAATGAAATACATCGGAACATAACATAGAAATACATCGGAACATAACATGGCATACCAAAGGAAATACGGTTCCTACCCCCCACATTAAGTATTTTGAAATGAGGCACCTCTCGATTATCCTTTAGTGACTAAGTTATAATTGCATCATTTAAATTTTGGACAATCCGAATCAACTTCGGTTTTCTTTCATTCTATAGATCTTGCCTATAGAAAGAGCATGAGTGATCACTTCATCAAATATAAGTGATTAAAGGGATTAAAAACAAAGGGTTGATATCGCAAAAAATCCCAACCCACTCATATCACATCTATTAAAAATAAACTGAGTTTTTCATATCTTAAAAAAATTCCAAATTAGTACAATCATACCACATTCGCCCCAAATATGCCACATTTACTCTATTTGGTATACTAATTCCACATTTATTCAAACTAATTTTGAAAATTGACCCAATTGTATTGATTTGAGGTATATACGGTACATGTGTATCAGTTCGAGAACACATAACTTAATTCGAAATAAATATGATCCCATTAAACTGCGAACGTTTCATCCTTTCTTTTGGCAATATGATCCGAGGAATCTGTCCTCCATATATGGGGATATATGGAGAAAAAGAGGAGTTGAGAAGGACATTTACACGACTGAACGATGATAGAAAGGGCGACAAAACTTCCTCTAGAAGGTGAAAGAAGACTTGGAGAATTCAACAAAAAAGACAAAAGGGAAGAATAAGCAAGGACAGATGTGGGATCCATCAAGCACTACGGATTAAACTTCTCAAGCAAGGGAAGACTTCACCAGACAAGCGCCACTGACGGATGTAGGATACACGTGTCCACCCGTTTTCAGGTTTCTTTTTAATGATATCAATCCCAAAAGAAATCGCTTTTATCCAATTAAAAGTTTCTTAATGCGAAAGAAATCCTCTTGACATAACCTATTCATCTTTTCGGAGCGCCCCCATGGGAATATTCAGGGCGTTGGAGGCTTTGTAGCTTACTTTCACCCAATTCGAATAAAGTGACTTTTGGAATTTCACCCAATTCGAATAAAGTGACTTTTAAATCGAATGACAACTCTTTATTTGAAAAAGAGAGATTTTTAAGTTGCTTTTTATCTCATCCGTCCTATTTACATCAGATGGATGTGATAAAAAGCAAATCAGATGACTTTAAATTACCTGATTCGTTTCGTCATGAACCTCTTGGGAGAGAGAATAGAGATTATCGAAAAACAAAAGAGATTCGACACTTAAGATTCCAAGAAATCTTTTTATCAAACATGCCATTTATTAACGAAAGTCATGCTCGATGAAGGTGGAATGTAAGGAATTAGATTTGATTCGATTGTCATGAGAAATAAGGCGGTAGTTGTTAAACAGTACATTACACTAGTCGTGAAATACTTGAAAATCTTTTTTTCTTTTTATTTTGAGAAATTTCCTTTTTATTTTGAAACTATATAAAATTAATTATTACAATAGTATCTGATATAAATATGCTTGCGCACATATATATATATATATAAATAACTAATTTCCATTGGTGCCATGTTAGGATGAATTTCGGGAATGGCTCGTACCTCGAATTCGACATTCTAAATCAATTTTGACGAAAATTACATATGGAAATATCTAAAATTATGCGAAGTTCCTACTTTTCGAAATTATCTAAAATTAATTATTATAATGGCATCCGATACAAACATGAATTTCGGGAATATATAAATTAATTATAATATATATCTATTATAATACTAAATCACTAGTTTCTATTTCGTGTTCTACGGTGGGATGAATTTCAGGAATGGATCGAACCTCGAATTCGACATTACGAAATGAACGGTTTGGATTTTGTTTGGCGAGATCTATGATGGAAGAAGGAAAAAGATCCAGTCCTCAGATTACATTTTAGCTTCGGTGCTAAGCAAGAGGGACGTGGCAAGAGGCCGACACGCCACCGTCGATATCTCTCCTTCGACGCCGCGTGTGGCCAACGAAACTCCAGGCGTCGCCCTTCTTCGATCCCGCCATAAATAGTCTCTCTCTCTCACTCTCTCTCGCGATCTTTCGATCGAATTGTCCCTTTCAGAATCTCCATTGCTCCTCTCTTCTCCTCACTCCCCCACTCCGTCCGGTCAACGTCATGGGATACGGCGCAGCCATGAGGTCCGCCGCGGCGAAGGTCGCGGGAATCGGCGGCGTCCTCCGCGGGGCCCCCGCTGCTCCCCCGGCTTCGCAGTACGTTTATGCTATTTTATTGTACTTGTTCTGTCTGATTAATTGCCAAGAAGGATGACATATGGTTCTGATAGCTCACTACGAGTGTTAGTTTGTGTGGAAGTTTTGATCTTTCTTCAGGAAAAAATGGTGGTTTGTCATGAATTCGGAGTTACATTGTGTGTCCGAATTTCCGTGAAGAAAATCGTAGTGGTGATGTTTGATCGAGATAAGAAAACTTAGTTGCCAATAGGGGATAAAACAAAACAGAACTATGTAGTTAAGCTTATTGTGTAGCAATCTAGGATGATATGTATTTCTTTCTGCCTTCACTTGTTTTAAACTGTTACTTCTGGTTGTCAAAGATTGTCTCTTCGTTTATAAGAGTGATTATCAAGTTTGTAGAGGTAACGAAGTGCAGACGTGATTTGTACCGCTCTGCGGCTTATTGTTCATCATCATGCTGCACTGTACACATTGGCGCTGATCCTGCAAGTCTATTGGCTAGCTGACTCGCAATGGTATCTGAAGTGCTTGACCTCCTAGTTTGATTATCATTTGCAAAATGTCATTTTCCTTGTGGAGAGTCAGATTCAGTTAAATGGCAAATGAATTTTATGAGGCCTATCGTTCTTTTTTCCTCACAACGTTGGTCTTTCCTGCTTCTAATTAGCACAGTCTATGGAGGTTAGATGAAGGCTCTTCTAGGAATATATTACTGTTCGTGCATTTTCAGTCCACCGAATGTCATTCTTGAAAACCATGAAACGAGCGGTTCCTATGATATGTTCCACCTGCTCATCGAACATTTGAATTATCATTCTGTTTTGGAGCGGGTTCATATTTGATATTCTGGCGACTCTTGCCCTAAATTTGCAACTTCCATTTCTTTCTAGTGTTTGTGGCTCTTTAGGAGAGAGATTCATGGATGATGAGTGACAAGATACTCCGCTTTTCAGGAAAATTTGAAAAGTTCTCACTTTGTTCCAATGGATAACTTTCCCTGCGCGATTAGTATGACATTAGTTTTTACCTATGAAAAGATAGTTGTATACATCTGCATCTGTATTTTCATTAGTTGCGTCTTTTTAGAGTTGTTTATGATCTTTGGGTAGTTGACACATTGATGATGGGGAAAGAAAAGATTTGTCTTTTTTTTTTTTTTCATTTGCGCTTTTCCCTAAAACCACTTCTGCTGCTTCTTTCTCTCTCCCCATCCTGCTGGACTATTTCGATGGAATGGTCTTTGTTTGCCTTGTTCATTTGTCCTTTGGGTCTTATGCTTTTGGTAATCCAGGGTATATTTATCATCCACAAAGAGCACTGGGTGTGAAGATCAGCTTCCAGCAGACCAGGCCTCTGTTTTGCCGCTGCTTGCTAAGTCTGCTGAGACCCAATCTTCAGTTATCAATGAGGCTCTGGTAACTTATCCAGTACCCAAACATGCCATCCAGGCTTTTAAACTGTTGAGTCAAAGTCCTGCTGCTCAGGTACATACTATCCCCCCAAAAAAAAGCATAAGATCGATTGTATAAGTAATTTGTAATGTAGCATCTGATAAACAAAAGCAGCATTGGTGTTATGCCATTTCACTAGCAACCGCTCGAGTTCCTTTTCTTTCCCTTTGTTTCCCAGAGCATCGTTGCTTCAATTGCTAGTGATCCTAATGTCTTGAATGCGTGTATGCAAAATGAGGCTCTCACGAACTTTCTCCAATCACAAAACTCCAGTAAGGACATCGGTCACTTCCTGATCTGGCTTTTACATTTCCCCCTCGCCTCTTAAGTGGTAATGAATATCTCAAGTTTAAATTATCGCTTCGTAATATTTTTGTGTTGCTGTAAGCAGGTAGTCAGTTCCCATGTGTGGAGCCAAAAGTGGAGGAATCTTCTGATGATTGGAAATTGCCAAGGTAATGATGCTCTTCTAGGAATATATTACTGTTCGTGCATTTTCAGTCCATCGAATGTCATTCTTGAAAACCGTGAAACGAGCGGTTCCTATGATATGTTCCACCTACTCATCGAACATTTGAATTATCATTCTGTTTTGGAGCGGTTTCATATTTGATATTCTGGCGACTCTTGCCCTAGATTTGCAACTTCCATTTCTTTCTAGTGCTTGTGGCTCTTTAGGAGAGAGATTCATGGATGATGAGTGACAAGAAACTCCGCTTTTCAGGAAAATTTGAAAAAGTTCTCACTTTGTTCCAATGGATATACTTTCCCTGCTCGATTAGTATGACATTCTGCATCTGTATTTTCATTAGTTGCATCTTTTAGAGTTGTTTATGATCTTTGGGTAGTTGACACATTGATGATGGGAAAAGAAAAGATTGTCTTTTTTTTTTTTTTTCATTTGCGCTTTTCCCTAAAACCACTTCTGCTGCTTCTTTCTCTCTCCCCATCCTGCTGGACTATTTCGATGGAATGGTCTTTGTTTGGCTTGTTCATTTGTCCTTTGGGTCTTATGCTTTTGGTAATGGAGGGTATATTTGTCATCCACAAACAGCACTGGGTGTGAAGATCAACTTCCAGCAGACCAGGCCTCTGTTTTGCCGCTGCTCGCTAAGTCTGCTGAGACCCAATCTTCAGTTATCAATGAGGCTCTGGTAACTTATCCAGTACCCAAACATGCCGTCCAGGCTTTTAAACTATTGAGTCAGAGTCCTGCTGCTCAGGTACATACTATCCCCAAGAAACAAAAGCGTAAGATCGATTGTATAAGTAATATGTAATGGAGCATCTGATAAACAAAAAGCAGCATTGGTGTTATGTCATTTCACTAGCAGCCGCTTGAGTTCCTTTTCTTTCCCTTTGTTTTCCAGAGCGTCGTTGCTTCAATTGCTAGTGATCCTAATGTCTGGAATGCGTTTATGCAAAATGAGGCTCTCACGGACTTTCTCCAATCACAAAACTCCAGTAAGGACATCCCTCACCTCCTGATCTGGTTTTACATTTCCCCCTACCTCTTAAGTGGTAATGAATATCTCAAGTTTAAATTATTGCTTCGTAATATTTTCGTGTTGCTGTAAGAAGGTAGTCAGTTCCCATGTGTGAAGCCAAAAGTGGAGGAATCTTCTGATGATGCTCTTTCTGATGATTGGAAACCGCCAAGGAAGTTTGAAGAGATTTCTGAAGGTGGTCACGAAAATGGATTTGGGACCATCTTGCAGAACATCAAGCTTACGGTGGAGGAGATGGTTAGCAACATATCCAGCTTCCTTGGTAACATCTTCAGTCCTCCATCTGCAGAGAAGACGTCTCCGAACAACGAGGGGAATGCTGGACTCTTCAATGAGAAGGCTTTCAGCGCCTCTGTCATGTGGTTGGCACTGCTGGCAATTATCGTAGTCCTCATAAGGCGAGGCTAAGCTCCCCAAATTCGTCGAAGTAACAAAAGCTCTAGTTTGCGATGCATTATTGATTACAGTCGGGGAAAAATGTTAGTCTTATCGGATGGTGATGAAAAGATTGATGTCCTATGTGCGACACACTAAATAAGAATGTACAGTTTGCATAGAACTCATGGTTCCTGGAGCGAGGATATGATTGTGTACCTTTATCGACTGTGCGCCGATATAAGTTAGTGCGGTTCGGTAATAAGCTGTAAGAGCTATATGTGGTAGGGGTGAGCATGGTCCGGGTTGGGCCGGTTCCGTGCTCAACTCGAGGATTAATCCGCACAGTGTCGGTCTTCAATTTTTGGGACCGTGGATCGACCCGTCAAGTTTGGGACCGTGAACCGACCAGACTCTATTGGTCCGGTCTGGTCTCCGGATCAACTTAGGACTACTAAAATTTTCGTACAATAAATTTTATGAAACAATTTATGTCTGATAAAGACATGGTGAATGTGTATTTTATAAATAAAGAAGTTTCGACAAAATCAAAAGAGATGGAAACACGAAGACATGATCATTTAAATAAAAATATACATTTCTTACGAGCTTTCCACTTATAAAAAATTAGACAAGCAACATTGCAAAGATCCACTAGACCCCAACTCTCGTGCTCACTTGGTTGCCAAAGCTGCCTAGACAAGAGAAGCAGCACAAGGGAAAATAGAGAAACTTCAAGCTCAAAATTACTGGTTACTATTTCCACAGTCTGCCCACTTAACTGAGTACAACAATTACCAAAACAAAACATTCTTCAAGCAAAACAAGTTTAAGTGCACCTTGAGGGCATTCAACGACTTGGAAAGGACCAAATCAAGCACATCTGGATGCAACTCTAAGTATTCAATAAGATTCTCTTGCACAGATTGATCAACCAATTTGTGTACTTTTGGGTTCCCTAACCTTGTCTGAAGGAAGAAAAAGCATCCAGCTAAGTATAACTGGTACAAACAACCGCCAAGTTGAAACACTGATAAAGAACTTCCGGTGAAAAACCATATGAAGTTTCAAGCAAATATCGCAGTAGACAATACCTTTGTTTGTCCTTCAAACTTTGGATTTGGAACTTTGACTGAGATAACACATGTCAGACCATCCCGCACATGCTCGCCACTCACATTAATGTCTTTGTCCTGAATGCAAACGAATTTGTGATTTAGATGTGATAAATACATTTGTTTTCCTCTTCCACACACATCCCATGCGCTAATTAAAAAAAAAAAGCAGCCAGAGAAGGTGCCCACCTTGATAACCTTTGACTTCTTCCCAAGGTTATTGAGTGTTCGTGTTAATGAAGCCTTCAAACCATCAATATGATTTGAAGAGTACATGCAGTCAAAATTTATTATTTTTATGTAATATATTATCGGGTTGGTCCAGATTGGACCAACCCGACACCTTAGGACCGAGGACTAACCTGTACAGTATCGGGTTGGAGATTTTAAGTCGGTCCACCGAGGACCGACCCGTTCATCTTAAAACCCGACCAGGATCGGTCGGGTTGGGCCGGTCCAAGGTCGACTCTAGACCATTGCTCACCCCTAATATGTGGCGTCTCCCCTCCTTCCATCAGATGTCATGCGTGGTATTTGCTTGTCGACTTGAGGATATTTACTAGCCTCAAGAATGTAGGTCATCTTTAACTTGATAAATTTAAATTTCAGCATTGGGGTCTTAGAAAGTATTTACAGATGTGGACAGGGTGGGGCAACGATGTTCCGTTTTCTCTTGTTCTTTCCCTCTGGAATTGTCGCGACCTAATTTTCGCTCCTTGTAAGGAAGAAGAAAAGTAGGTTTAGAAGTGTTTGCTCTTGATTCCTCAATCTCGAGCTTAGATTCTCCCAAATCTACACCTCGCGTGACGTTTAGGCATTTTCAAATCTTAAGATTTTTTAACAAGCTGAAATATTTCTAGGAGTCGCCACTAGCCTATTGGAGTTGGCTAGAAACCGGTCGAAACGCGGGAGTGTCGTCTCGATCCCTACGTAACCAGAGATTTTAAGGTCAGGGACTTGTTTACGCAAACATTTCTATTAGCGCCCTTTCAGTACCTAACTAATTGATTGTTCAATCTAATGTGACCATGCACCCTTGCTTGTCTTTTAAATCTTAAAATGTCATTCAAAGTCTCTAAGTGTCCATGCAATTGTTTTTGTAGGATCATTTTCATGCGAATCTAAATCAACACTAAACTAGCTTAGGAAAGCAATTAACATGCAATGTATTGATAGACAATGCGAGAAACAAACAATCAAGAATATTGAAATACTATACAACAATAAGCAAATCAAATAATTAAAGACAATTATCTAATGGCGATAAAAATAAAACCCGCCACTCGTCGGGTAATTAGAAATACATGGCCTTGTTATAAGCCTCGAGACATGATCCATCGGAAGCTGGTTGTTTAAGAAGAACTATGGACTTAATTCTAACAAGTTGCTTGAAACGTGATTTATACTAGACTATACATCGATCATTAATAAGAGTATTTTTAAGCCTAAATAGATTTTATTAAATTAGGTTTGTATGAGTTTACTCATTCACTTAAACTAGCCTAATCGTAGTGCACATAAGATAAATCCTTACAAAGAGCAAGACCGGAATGGACATCGGTCTACCGCCATCTAACTCAAGCATACTATAGTTACAAATACCATGTGGGCATTCTAATAGCATAAAAAGAGTAATCTAACATTAACAAACACTTTTTGAATAATCATCCAATCATAGTGAACCTAGTCATACATCTAGGTATCGATGTATGAAGCTATTTTAGACATACGATCTGATTGGAAGATGAAAGTGCGTAACGGTCTAAACGGTGATGTTGATTGGTTAACCGGCCCACGCTAGGGCAAATAGGGCCTGGTCGTTTGACCAGGCCCATGCGAGGAAGGAATAGGGTTTGGTCGTCTGACCAGGCCCGCGCAAGTTAAACAAACAGGACCTGGTCGTCTGACCAGGAGTGCGCAAGGGCATCAGGGTGTTTGGGCTTGGTTTGAGGACCAGGCCCACTTGAAACAGGGCCTGGTTAGAGGACTAGGCCCAAGCGAAGCGGGTCAGGGCCTGGTTAGAGGACCAGGCCCAAGCGAAGCGGGCAGGTTAGGGCCTGGTCTGAGGACCAGGTCCACGTGAAGCGGGTCAAGGCCTAGTCTAAGGACCAGGCCCACACGAAGCAGGTTAGGGCCTGGTCCTCTGACCAGGCCTACACGAAGCGGGTCAGGGCCTGGTCTAAGGACCAGGCCCACACGAAGTAGGTCAGGGCCTGGTTAGAGGACCAGGCCCACACGAAGCGGGTCAGGGCCTGGTTAGAGGACCAGGCCCAAGCGAAGCGGGTAGGTTAGGGCTTGGTCTGAGGACCAGGCCCGCGTGGGTCAGGGCCTGGTCAGAGGACCAGGCCCAAGCGAAGCGGGCAGGTCAAGGCCTGGTCTAAGGACCAGGCCCGCGTGGGTCAAGGCCTGGTCTAAGGACCAGGCCCACACGAAGCAGGTCAGGGCCTGGTCTAAGGACCAGGTCCACATGAAGCAGGTCAGGGCATGGTTAGAGGACCAGGCCCAAGCGAAGCAGGTAGGTCAGGGCCTGGTCTGACGACCAGGCCCACGCGAAGTAGGCAAGACAAGACCTGAGAGGAGCGGACTAGGCCTGAGGAGGGCGAACTGGGCCTGCTGCGAGCTCGGTCCGCTTCCTTCTCTCCCTCGCACGCATAACTCGCTCGGCCCATCTCTGGCTTGATTCAACTCCTGTGCAAAGAGAGAAGTGAATGGCCCAACAAAAACGGCCCGACTGCAGGAGGCCAGGGACGGCCCAGACTGCCTCAGCCTTTAACAGGGATGGGGAAATTAGGGTTTCTTCAACCGTGCTCCTCGCCGCCGCCCAAGCTCACGGCCGTCGACGTCGACGCTGGAACTTGCCACGCCAGAACAGCACACACGACGATCCCAGCAAACCAACTCGACGAGAAAAAGATAAAAAGAGACACGAACGCATGGAAAGATTGAAAAGAATCGCGGGATTACATCGAAGGGCGCGACAAACATTCTAACAAACACTTAACATGTAGAAAAAAGGAAAGGTTCAAAGGCTAAGGGGAGTTGGATCTCTCACGACTCAAAGCAAACCGACCGAACCGAGCACACCAATACAAACGAGACTCGCGCGGACAGGCAAACAAGAAGGAAAGAGAAGCGCAAGGCAACACGCGGCAGTTTCTCCTAAAACTAGATGACTTAGAAAAAAACCCTACTGGGTTTAAAAAGGGGGTTGTGGGATCGGTGGACGCACCCGAGCAAGCTCGGGTCAAGCCGCTCGACGATCCCGCGACAAACCCTAAACCGCGATCCTCAGGTGATCTTTAAAAGGGTTTAGGTGACCTACCGATCGTGAGGGCGGAGGGATGTTGATGTCGAGAGGGCACGACGGCAACGACCAGCCCACGAAGGATCTGAATCCAGAGGCGTTGGCGAGGGGATTTTTCGGAGAGAGAGTCCGACCGTTCCTCTCCTCCCTTCCTTCCTTTTTATCCCTCCCTCTGCTACTTTTCTTGCTCTGCTCCGTCGAACCCCCTCTGCATCCATCCTATCCAGTCCCTTCAGCTCTGCTCAGCCACGCCTTTGCGTGTGTCAGTCGCCGGTCTCATCCTTTTGAAATCCTAGGTGCAGGCGGAACCCTAGGCGCAGGTGATCATGACTTGTCTCACGATCTGCCGAGCAAGTGGAAGGAGGGAAGGTGAAACGTGTGGACGAGGGCTTGGGAAGGAGAAAAGTCATGCGGGCAAAGGGGCCGGGCCAAGTCAGGCCCGGCTCGAGCTCCTCTCGTTTTCATTTTTCATTTTTTTTTATATCTAGTCCACTAATTAATTGAAAAAAAATTACTTGTCTATTCCCTTAGAAAGGCGAAAATTAAGTGTCAACAGCTGCCCCTCTTTGAAAGGGAGCTCGAAGAGGTTTCATTCAAAGATAGTAGACGCCCAAATTTTGCCAGCAAATGGCGGTAGCACACATTTTGGTCAGATTTCAGCTCTTTTACGCCTCTTTTATCCTTCTTTTCGTAAAGAAGTGACCCAAATTCTCTTGATATCGTGTGAAATGGATAGTAAGCTCTTTTTATTAGGTAGGAATCCTTACCTGTACCACTGCATGAAAACAAGTCCAACTAATTGAAGGATAACCCCATTGGGTCTCACCGTGGTAGCAACGTATTTTCACGATTCTGAGTCTCACCGTGGTAAAAACGAGTTTCGACTAATTTGGGGGGGTCTCACCATGATGGAAATGGGTTTCGACTGATTAGAAGGGTCTCACCGTGATAGAAACGGGTTTTGATAGCTTTGAGTCTCACTGTGGTAAAAACGGGTTTCGACTGATTTGGAGGTTCTCACCGTGATAGAAACGGGTTTCGACTGATTAGAAGGGTCTCACCGTGATAGAAACGGATTTTGACAGATTAGAAGAGTCTCACCGTGATAGAAACGGGTTTTGACGGCTTTGAGTCTCACCGTGGTAAAAACGGGTTTCGACTGATTTGGAGGGTCTCACCGTGATAGAAACGGGTTTCGACTGATTAGAAGGGTCTCACCGTGATAGAAACGGGTTTTGACGGATTAGAAGGGTCTCACCGTGATAGAAGCGAGTTTCGACGGCTTTGAGTCTTATCGTGGTAAAAACGGGTTTCGACTGATTTGGAGGGTCTCACCGTGATAGAAACGGGTTTCGACGGCTTTGAGAGGGGATACGTCAAAGGTACTTGGCCTAAGGCGGGTGTCATTCTCAAATGCCAGAGGCCCTGAATAGAATGCACCGGGAATGCTTGAAATTACTAGGCATTACTTTCACATGAAAGTACTTGGCCTCTTTAGATGTCGCCAAAAATTCCGAAAGATGATGCACTAAAATACTTGACATAACCAAACATTATTATTGAATTCTGAAAAGATAAACTAGAAGCACCTAGCCTTGCAATGTAATAAAAACAAAAGCTGCAATAAACTAAGTTAAATGAATTTTCTTTTTTCAAAGTCAATATAAAGAAGTTAAACGACATTTAAGTAATTGCCAACTAGTTTGCGGCCACTGCCATCAAATTCTCAAAATTCTTTTGGAGGAGCTTTTCAGACGAAGTGATCTTGATTTAATTGAAGGAGCATGTCGAGGATGCTGAAATGGAGTACCCTAATCAGAAAGGACTTTTCATAATATCTCAAAATGGCTTTTCATCCCCTTGATTGATGTGGGCAAACATTCTCAATTATTAATAACATCTCACTTAGCCTATGTGAAAGGTCTTTGGAAATGTTCGCGGTAAATACACTTTAATCAATCAGAAAGGTCTTTATAAGGTCAATATTGTGGGTAAGGTGGTGGGCTTACACAAAAGATAGTCACCTGAGGCCAAGAAAGAATATTCAACATTGTCTCCATCGGGTTTACAAATCAAGAACCTTGAAGATTAGATAAGAAATGATTGCTTTCACTCCTTTAAGCAGTAGCTTCTTCTATGAAATCCTCACATCAACTCAAACATCCCAATCAGAAGAGACTTGGGGAAAGGGTTGTAATGTTGGTTCAAGGTGAGGCTTGAAAGGCTTATGTATTTATCAGAGAGGCTCAAAAGAAAATGGTGATCACCAAGGCATCATTACCATCTCAATAGATTCCTTTTTTGTTTTTGTTTTTTTATTAGACTTCTGACTTCAACTTGTCTCGAGAGTCCATTGACTGATCATTTTCGAGATATAAGAGCTTTGCTCTCTTTCTTCTCCCCTTTTTTTTGGCATTTGCATGAGAGCAATTTTTTTATCCATTCTTTTTGTAAGCATTTCTTACTTTGGACACAATTTCCACGGGCATTGGCCTTGCTTTTACCAGGCACATTGTTTTTTTCATGCCTCCTAATTTTTTTGCTCTTACTTGTGTTCGCGGGACTCTCGAGACAAATTTCAAGCATTATTATCCTTTTTGGTAAATCATGTGCCTTGCCCCAGTGTGGGGAGGTAATCACCAAATTGGGTTTTGAAAATGAATTTTATGGCTCAACTTGGCTAATCAAAGGGTATAAGTGTTTAGGTATGTCGCGACCTCCCCGAAAGTGCACCACCTAAGGGTTAGGCTAATGGATTGCTAAGTCTATGCCTAGCTCGAGCTCTCCCAAGCTCATACCAATTCACGGCTTAAGTTTCAATTCTTAAACATGCAAAATTGAATTCAATTGAAGTCGCCACTAATCTATTTATGGTGGGTCGATTAGAAACTCATGTAAAATACTGGAAGTAGTATTTTACCCCTACAAACCAGAGATCATGAATAGGGGGACTTGAGAACCTATTTATTCTATTTCAAAAATAGATTGCAGGCAGCTTGAATTGATTTTATTCCCTAACATGCACGGTGATCACGCGGGTGCGCAAACAATTATTTAAATGCTCAAAGAAATAATAAACAAAGCAATAAAACAAGATAAAACAAATCAACAAAAAGATTCCTTTTTTTGGGTTTTTCTATGCATGTAATGAAGAATTAATCCTATATGCAACTACCTTAATGCAACTCTAAATTAATTAATGAAACTAATTATCTATAGCTAAATAACATCTAATTTAGACTAGGAACTAAGCCACGTTAATCCCTAATTTAAACTAAAAATTTATCTTAACTATGGATAATATTCTAAAATGCAAAGACTAATTTAATATGTGATGCATGTAAAACCTAATTCTAAATGTGACACGACCTAATATGCTTTGAATTATGCAAATTCTAAATTAACATAGCCTACGTGACATGCTATTTAACTAAAATAATTAAATGACATGCAAAAAAGGATATTCTTAGGCATTTTCTTATTTATATAATGAAATTCGAAATTAAATAAAATATGAAAATATGAAAATCTAATCTAGCATGATTCCTAAATTTCTAAATGTGATGTTCTAATATGCTATGAATTTTCATGCAAGTCCTAAGTGACACCAGATTTGACATGCCTAATCTAAATGTTAAGCAAAACCTAAAAAATGCAAACTAAGATGCAAAGATTCATGCAATAATATCTAATATGAAATCTGACCATGTAATATAATATTACATAATGTGAATCTAAATATGGAATGAGATTTTACCTAATATGCAATATAAACATGGAATGCAATTTTTTTTTTTATTTTATGAATTAAAAACAATGCAACTAAATCAACGGATCGTATCTCGGGCATGAGATCGGATCGGCTGATTTTCGTGCGGTCGCGAGTCATATCTCGAGCGTGAGATCGGACTATCAACCAATGCACATTACGAAAAAAGGAAATAAAATCACAATTAACAATGCCTATCATCTAAAACAATCAAGTTAGACATGAAATATTATCAATCAAATATTCAAGTCAAACTTGGGTAAAATATCTACCAAATCTTTGGGATGATCTTTCCAAACTTAAATCGACTGTGGCCGACAAGTGTGGTTGCTAGATGAAGCTCGTTGGTGAAGTAGCCAATGATACGGCTTGGACGTGAAGCTCGCACAATGCGTTAGTGAAGCTTTGATGCGGCCGGCGGTGGTTGCTGAAACAAAGCCATATCAAGAAATTGCGGAGCGCCTCGGGGACTTGAAAACAATATGGACAGCACCTAAAGATGTCAAGAACTCCAAAGTCAGTACATATTTTGTCTTATATCCTCACTTTCCCTCAGAAGATCCTTGATAATTCTTCGAGATTCATCATGCAATGGGGGACAACTTCCATCGCTTTGACCAAAAGTCAAAGCAAACACTTAATCATTAAAGATGGGCTCATCCAGAACAAATTGAGACTTCTACTTGCTATGGATAAAATGGCAGCAGATCGCAACGACTTGGAGATGGTCGTTGAAGCGACGGTGTTCGCTGGAATCACTTGAAAACTCGACTGATCCGACACTTGAATGGTCATGGAATGGAACTATGAGATTTTTCGGAAGATTATTGGCCTGTCGATGAACGGCGGGAAATTTTCTATGGGCCGATCTGAGCCTCACGCCAAGATCATAGGACACAATGGTATCATAAGAGAAAGCTGAGATGCTCGCTTGAAGCTCGTCAATAGGAACACGTGATTAACAAAACAGGGATGGCCGAAATTTTTCTCTCTTTCTCCACTCCCCACTGTATTTGCTTCACGCTTTTCCTCTCTCACAGTCTCTCTTTCTCTCTCTCTACGTGTATACCCCCCAAAATTGTTTACTCGGTGGCCGAAAAAGCTTGTGTGTATGTGTGTGCTTTTCTTTTTTCTGAAGAAGTCCCCCTATTTGTATTTTGCGAGGCCTTTTTATAATGGCTAAAAAGGTATCTCGGTCAAATCTTAGAAGATTTGACCGAGATATCTCCTTTCCTTGCTTCTAACCTCACGATCCCCTCAATCTCTCTTTGGTTGGTATAAAGGAAGTTTGGTCACATCTTCACGAATTCAACCGAGACTTTCTTTCCTCATCTTCCTGATTTCTCTTGATTTTCTTCTTTTAAAAAAAATCTGCTTGGGCAAGTGAAATATTTCAGTCAAATCTCTTGGAGATTTGATCAAAATTTCCCTTCTTTTTTTATTTTCTTTTTGATGCAACTAATCTAAATGTTAAAAATTAGGTGTCAACAAGGTAGAGAAATAAGTGCTCTTCTTCACTTTGGGATGTTTCGAGCTTCCATGAGGATCCACTTGAAGCTACCACAGAAAGATTGATGCAAGAGAAGGCAATAAATTCTTTCTAAATCTTTTTCACCGAATGATCTCTTCCTCTTTTCAACCACATCCTCCTAAATTTGCCCCAGTGTGGGGTGGTTCTCGACAGGGGCATTTAAAGGATTCTCCTTTTTCTGGCTCGAATTGGCTAGCAAGGGGCATGTATGTGATAAAGAAAGAAATGTCTTTCGTCATTTTAAACCATGTATTCACTGTGAACACTTCCACTGTCATAAGCCAAGATTTTCTCTCTCTTTTTTTTTTAACCCTCAAAGTGTATCGAGGACGTATCTGGAAGAGGCTTGCCTTTTGTCGTCCTAAGAACTCCAATCCAGCATAATTAATACCCATTTCTATGTTTAAAACCAATTGTCAGAATGTCCTCCACTGGGATTTTGATGCAAGAGGCATGTACCAAAAATATTGATTGACAATTAATGAATATCATTCACTATTCTCTTTTTTCTTTTTCTTCTTTTTTTTTATTATAAAAAACGGACGACTTTAATTTGTCCTACACTCTCCTTTTACCATAAACTTGAGAAGACAAAAAGCCATTAAGCGCTTCAAAATAAATTTACTCATGCTCTTATGGAAAAGAGCCTTAAAGAAAGGGATACTCACCTGCCTCCTCGGTGGTTGTCGAGCGGCCCTGCGATGTAAGAAATACATTACACGACACGGTGTTACCCTTGAGCCTGACATAGACACGTCGACGTTTCTCCTATGTAGGGCAGGCGACAGTGGTTTGCTCAGGGGATTATTGCACTGAGTTTGCTTCCTGCAAGCTAAGTCTATACCAGTGGCATGCTCAATAGGAAAATGCATGAATGCTATGTATACGTGCTCGAAAATCTAAATGCTCTGAATCGTGGAGGAAATGGCTCCTCGGCCAAATTTTCATTCAAGGGAAATATTTCTTAACATCGTCTGCATTTACAGGTTTCGACAGTTCGTGGCCATCCATTTCGACCAAAATTAAAGCATTTCCGGGGAAGACCTTCTTAACTACATAGGGTCCCCCGTAGTTTGGAGCAAACTTCCCTCGAGGGTCTGGCAAGATGGATGAAGTCTTCTTCAAGACTAAATCATTGACCTCAAATAGTTTGGGACGAACCTTTCGTTGGAAAGACTTCGCTACCCGCTTCTGATAACACTGTCCATGACATATGGCTTGTAGCCTTCGTTCATCAATCATGTTTAATTGCTCATGCCTCTGTCGAGCCCATTCAGCTTCAGGAAGTTCTGCATGTGAGAGAATCCTTAACGAAGGTACTTCTAGTTCAACAGGCAGAACTGCTTCCATGCCGTAAACTAGTGAGAAAGGCGTGGCCCCTGTCGAATTACGAATTGACGTGCGATATGCCATCAACGCGTACGGGAGCCTCTCGTGCCAGTCGCGATAGTTCTCCGCTGTTTTGGATAGGATCTTTTTCAGGTTCTTGTTCGCCACCTCCACTGCTCCGTTCATTTGTGGTCGATAAGGAGATGAATTCAAGTGACGCACCCTGAACCTGCCAAGTAGGTCATCCACGATCTTATTGTTTAGGTTCGTACCATTATCTATGATGATGGCCTCAGGGATCCCGTAATTGGCGAGTATATCGTGCCGGATAAATCTGGATACCACCTTTGCGGTGACATTAGCATAAGAGCTGGCTTCCATCCACTTTGTGAAATAGTCAATTGCCACCAAGATGAAACGATGGCTGTTAGATGCCTTTGGATTGATTGGCCCAATTATGTCAATCCCCCATATAGAGAACGGCCAAGCTTCGGCCATCTGATGGAGCTCGTTTGGCGGAGCATTAATCTTATTTGCATAGATTTGGCACTGGTAACAAGAACGCGCATGTCGCACACAATCAGTCTCCATGGTAAGCAAAAAATAACCAAGCCTCATGACTTTCTTGGCTAATAGACGTCCATTCATGTGAGGACCGCATTCCCCCTCATGCATTTCCTTCATCAGGAGATTGGCCTCCTTAGCGCTGACGCACCTCAACAAAATTGAGTCAACTGTCCTCTTGTAAAGCACGTCACCATCAACAAAGAATTTATTTGCTAGTTTCACCAAATATTTTCGGTCGTATGACTTGCTCCCAGGCTGGAATTCCCCCTTTCGGAGGTAATTCAGAATGTCGTGATACCACGGCTTGCCATCGGGTTCTTCCTCTACTGTCATGCAGTAAGCCGGGCCATCCAGGATCTCAATTCTCAAAGGCCTTATGTCTAAGCCGCCAGTTACATGTAGCATTGATGCCAACGTGGCTAAGGCATCGGCGAACTGATTTTGCGATCTGGGCAAGTAGGCGAATGATATCTTTTTGAATTCTTTCACTAGCTCTTCAAGGAATTTATGGTAAGGGATTAACTTCGAATCCCTAGTACGCCATTTACCTTCGGTTTGTAGGATGATTAAAGTCGAGTCGCCGTGAACTTGCAGCCTCCGAATTTTCATGTCTATGGCGGTTTGGAGGCCAAGGATGCAAGCTTCATATTCTACGATGTTGTTAGTGCAAGGAAACACCAATTTGGCAGAAACGGGGTAGTGTTGATCTTTTGGGGAGATAAGCACGGCCCCGGTGCCGAACCCGGACAAGTTGACGGCGCCGTCAAAATACATAGTCCATTTGCCGTCCTCTATTGAGAGGACCTGCTCCTCCATGTCACCGCTTTCATCGGAGTTTTGTACCTCTTGGGGTGCTTCAGCTAGCATATCAGCTATGGCCCTTCCTTTAACAGATTTCTGGGTAAGGCTTTGCACGTCGAATTCAGAGATCAAGGCTTGCCATTTAGCGAGTCTCCCTACCAACGCTGGCTTCTCTATTAGGTATCTGACAGGATCATTTTCTGTTACGAGCAAAATCTGGTGGTGAAGAGTGTATTGGCGTAATCTACGCAGTAACCAAATTAAAGCCGCGCATGTCTTCTCCACTTCTGAATATTTCACCTCCGGGGCGGCAAACTTTTTGTTGAGGTAGTATATTGCATGTTCCTTTCCGTCATTGGGGCTCTTCTGAGCCAACATGCCCCCGAGGGACTCACCGTGAATAGTCAAGTACAGGACCAAGGGAAACCCCGGGATCGGAGGGACTAATACCGGCGAGTGGGTAAGATAATGTTTTATCTGCTCGAAAGCCTCTCGACACTCATCTCCCCACTCGATCCTTGCCTATTTCTTCAGGAGACTGAAAAATGGTTTGGCTGTTTCGGACAAGTTGGATATGAACCTTGTCACGTAATTCAGTCTTCCTAGTAAACTCCGCACTTCTTTAACTGTGGTGGGAGGTTTCAAATCGCAGATGGCTTTAACATTTGACGGGTCAATCTCAATCCCCTTGTTGCTCATTACGAATCCTAGAAGCTTGCCGGACTTCGCGCCGAACACACATTTGGCTAGATTAAGACGGAGTTTGAATTCCCGAAGGCGATTGAACAATTTCCTCAGAATTGCTACGTGGTCTTCGCCTGGTCTTGACTTTGCTATCATGTCGTCCACATACACCTCAATTTCTTTGTGCATCATGTCATGGAATAGCGCAACCATGGCCCTTTGATACGTTGCCTCAGCATTCTTTAAACTGAACGGCATTACCTTGTAACAGAACGTTCCCCACGGGTTATGAACGAAATCTTGCTCTTGTCTTCCTCTTTCATTCGGATCTGGTTGTACCCTGAGAATCCATCCATAAATGATAAAAGATCAAACCCTGCCGTGTTGTCGACCAAAACGTCGATGTGGGGAAGAAGGAAGTCGTCTTTCGGGCTAGCTCGGTTTAGGTCACGATAGTCCACGCATACCTTGACTCACCCATCCTTTTTCATCACGGGGATGATGTTTGCAATCCAATTGGGATAAGATGAGACTTCAACGAAACCTACATCTAACAACTTCATGACTTCTTCTTCAATTTTCTTGGACAATTTAGGCCTCGTCCTTCTAAGCTTTTGCTTCCGTGGTGGAATAGTCAGATCTGTAGGCAAGGCATGCTCTACGATATTCGGATCGAGCCCCGGCATGTCAGCATAAGTCCATGTGAATACGTCTTGATATTCTTTCAACAGGTTAACCATTACTTCCATTTCAGGCCCGAGCAAAATGGCACCCACTTTTACCTCTTTCACATTTTCGAAGTCGCCGAGGTTTATGGTAATAGCTGTCTCTGTTGTTAAAGGCTTTGCTTCTTCATGGATACTCCACTCGTGTTTGACCTCTATTCGGTCGTGTTCTTCACTGTCGGAATCTGAGGGATCTTCTTCGAGAGGCCCAGAGTCGCGCACAATCTTATCGAGGGTATGCACAAAGTCATGCCTGAGACGCAATGTAATCAATTAGCATGAAATGATGATGAGTGATGCATGAGTTTTTTTTTTCAAAATATCACGTTTGACATTCAATAAAATACTTTCGATCCTTTCAATTTTTGGAAAAGGAAAGAACGCGTGGAAGCCTAGCCCTCGGGGAATATGTTTGTTCGTCATGGGACTAGTTTGAGGTACTTCCACGGGCCTTTAAAACATGCAAACATTCTCATAAGATAATGACGTCGAATTACAAACACTATTACATCCAAACTCTTACTCCAAAATAAAAGTAGTCTCGAAAATCTCCTTACCACATTAGTTTGATTAGTGTCTATTCTTCCAAAAAATAAAAATGGAAACCACACCGAAAAAGGGAGGAACAACCCTACTCTGAGGAATCCATCGCATCTCCAGATGGGCTAGCTTCACCCATTGATGTGGCACAGATGAACTCCTCATTAAACATGTCGGCCATCCCGTCAACAGCTTCATCTTCGTCTTGTAGCAGGCAATTGGCTTTGACGAAGAATTCCGTCCGCAGTTTAGGGAAAAGGTCCTGACATTCTGTTGCCTTTTTGTCGTTACTCTCTACCCCACCTCGGCCTCCTTGATTTCTTCGCCCAATCCTTTGACCTCCACGGGCACCTCGGTTTACACGCCCCTGGCGACTTCCTCGACTTACGTGACTTTGTAAAGGCCCTCGGCGTCCGCGACCTCTACGCACCTCACAGCTAACATTGCCGAGGAGGTCCTCTTAATCCTCTGTGTAACCCAAACCTGCCCTCTTGTGGTTCTTGCCAGCCTTAATGGGTTCTCATATGCCTTGTCTATATAGGCCCAAACCCTCACCAGGAATGTGACCGTGCACGAGCAAAACTCTCCCAGACATTAGGGACGCTCCAGGTATTCTAAGGGGGTGAACACTCGATCCGACGGGAACATGGACCATGGAGACAAGCTCGAAAGCGTGGTAACTTGATTCTTCTTTGGAGTCCGACTCAATGTACGGAATTGCGGTGTCTTGGTAGATTTTTGAAATCCGCCTCACCATGCACTATTATGAGCCTACCATCAACAACAAATCTCACCTTTTGGAGTAAGCTCGACGGGACGGCACCGGCACTGTGGATCCAGGGCCTTCCCAACAGAAAGTTGAAGGCACTTGGTATATCCAAAACTTGAAATACAACAGCAAATGGTGTAAGGCCAATGAGAAGTTCTAGCTCAATCTCTCCCGCTACTTCATTTCTCATCCCATCAAAAGCACGCACTGTCGTCGTTGCTGTTCGGAGCTTTTCCACTCCTACCCCTAATCGATACAAGGTGGTTAGGGGGCAGATATTCAAAGCGGACCCGTTGTCGATCAATACTCTCGCTACAATTTTGTCACGGCACTTGGTTGAAATGTGCAGAGCTTTGGTGTGGCAGTGGCCCTCTGGCGGGAAATCTTCATCTGAAAATGAAATTTGATCCTTTAGGAGAATGGATCCTACGAACTCCTTCAACCGGCTCTCTTCTATCGATTCCGGCACGTGTACTTCGTTCAAGACTTTCAAAAGCGCGTCTTTATGCTTTCCTGAGGATTTGAACAAATCCAGCAGCGAAATCTGGGCCGGCATTCTCCGCAGCTGATTGACCACGTCGTATTCGCTTGTTTTAACAATCGCCAAGAATTGTTCAGCTTCTTCGTCGGTTACGGCTTTTTTCTCCACTGCACCAGCATGTGCATAGCAACGTCCCGACCTCGTGACGGCATCCACCTCATTGGTTTCATAATTCCACGGGGCTGCCCGAGTGTCGAACTTCGGGACGGCTGGCAGAATTATCGGCTCATGGTCACCTAGGGGAGGTAATTCAATCACCATCGGTGCGACGCGCCCTTCTTGGAGACTCATTGATAAGAAACTCCTAGCCACTTCCTTCGGTGCGGCTGACCCGGTGTCCTCCCTTTCGAGCTCCTTTTCATAGTCCTCCTCTCCTAGGTCAATCACCACTGGAGTCATCATGGCAACCAACCTGCCCCTATCCACACGGTGGATTACGCCCATTTTGATCGCTCTACGTATGCATTTGATTTTCTCTTCCTTCGTGGGACATCCAACCCCTTCGCAATGTCCCATAGATTTGTGCAACTTGATGACACTCACCGAGAAGGCTCGCGTTTCATGGTTGGGCTCCCTCGACACCAAATTGACGATCCTGGGGTGATGAGGCAGAGAGTTTTTCTGCACATTGGGAGTGGTCTCTTTGAAAGATAAGAGGCCCTTGTCGATTAAATTCTGAACCATTACTTTAAGCGTGAAGCAATTATCGGTGTGGTGCCCTCTTTCTCCCATATGGTAATCGCATATCTGGGTCATGTCAAAACCGGAGAATTTTGGAGGATTGTCCTTGGGGATCTCCTTCGCCACCATCCTCCTTTCAAGGAGCATCGGTAGCAATTTGGACAAGGGCCTCGACAATTGGGAGAAATGTTTTTGAGGAATCCTCCTAACCTGATTATAACTCGGAGGCGCATCCCCCCGTATGATGACCGGTCTTTGAGTCTGTGCCGGAAATGAGCCTGGCGGATGGGGGTTTTGGATGAAGGCTATATCATTGATAGGCTCTTTGTCTTTCCTTTGTGGGAATCTTCTGCCGCTTCCTTCTGGTGGTCTTTCATCCTGCATCGCCCACTCCACTCTTTCACCAATCTCCACCAGGTGAGTGAACGAAAGACAACCTGGCGCATAGAGCCTAAAAGATTACTCTCGGGGGAGTGCCTTTAAGAACAACTCCATGGTTTCTCTCTCATCCAACGAAGGCTTCACTTGCGCTGCTACACCCTTCCACCTTTGGGCAAAGGCCTTGAAAGGTTCGCCCCTCCTTTTCTCAATCCGAACCAGCCCATCCCTGGTAGGGGCAATCTCAGAATTGAACTTGTATTGTTGGAAGAAATCATTCGCTAGATCCTCCCAGTCGGAAAATTTCTCAGCATCCAGTCTGATAAACCAAGTCAGCGCTGGACCTTCCAAGCTGTGTTGGAACTTGTTAATAAGGAGCGGGACATTATCTGAATAACGAGCCATCTTTCTTGCATAGTACTTCAAATGACTCGTGGGGAAGCCCGTGCCATCATATTTTTTTTCACAAAATCAGGTTCGTTGAAGGTTTCGGGGACATTTATCTTGGCGAAGGGCGACACGCCCCCGATCCCTTGCATGTGATATCCTTGAAGCGCGCAAAGTCGTTCTTCGATTCTGGACAACCTCTTAGCACTCTCATCATCTTTAGATGCTTTACTCTCCTCTGGTAGCAAGGGCTCAATCTGCACAACGACTGGCGTGATCACGGGGGTTTCTTCGGTTCTCTCCCGCTCGTCATGCTGAGGCGGTGGTGCCTCAGTAGTGGCATGTGTGGTAGAAGTTGTCAGTTCTGTCAGCTTATGGAGTATTTGAGCTAATTGATCTTCCACTCCTTTGAGCCGCGCTTCTGAGTCCTGCTGCTCCATTCTTGCTTTCGACCGGGTGCGTATCGGGGATCTTCTCTTGGCCGTATTGACAGCTGGAAGAAAAAGAGACAAACAAAAAGGAAAGAAAAGAAAAGAAAAGAGTGAGTAAAGCCTAGTAAGGAAACAAAAAGATTAGAGCCCATTTTATTTTACCTTTTCTCGTAATGAAATAGAGATAAGAATTTTTGTTCAAGTTTGATTTCACACAAAGAGATTCTTGTCAGAGTTTCACATCGAGAACTCATAAAATAAAAAGGGTGATGTGTCGGCTTGATTCAAATGCCCGTTGACTACTCGATTTAAGCGCCTATTGCCAAAAGATGATGAGATTTTTTATTACATCAAGATCCTTGAAAGGATAACGTTCTTGCATTTGACTAAAGAGAGTACGAGGAGAAACCCTACACATCAAACTAACATAAAAGAAAGGGATTACATCATTTAAACACCGTCCATGCAACAAAAGGTTCATACAAAGAAAGTGAACTCTAGCGGGACGTGCTCGAAGCTCCATTCTGGGCCGACCTCCTTGATGTGCGTGAGCGGAGTCGCTTGTTTTCTTGAGTGAGGCGCTCCACTTTAGCTAACGCTTCATCCCTCTCCCTTATGGCGTTCTGAACTTGAACCTCCCTCCGAGTTGGGTTGGGAGAAAAGTAAGGGAGAACCACCTTGAGCTCGGGTTCTGGTTGGCGAAGCACATACTCCTTGGTTGCGTGGTGCTATCTCATTTCTCCTTTCGGCTCTAAAACCTAATTTACGTCTCTTGGTGGACAGTGGTATAGCACATCTTCCATCTTATTGACTTCCTCTTCCATCTTTTGGACTTGGTCTCCTCGGATGAACTGTGGGCGGAAGTCGAAACGATATAAACCCGATTTTAGAGGAGGAGGGATTTCTTGAAGCATGCGATACTGGCGAGCTACCCTTAATGGGTAGTACGACGTAGACCCCGTAAGCCCCATCAAGGGGACAGGGTCGTTGTCGCCACTAGTAAGGCGTGCTTTAGGGAATCTCATCCAGGCGGCCTGCCATAAAACCTGACTATGGGTGAGATTTTTGAGAAAATCCATCCATGAGTAGAAAGACTAAAAGTGGATGAATTTTTCTATGTCTAGATACTTCGAAAGAGGGTGCATACATTTGTCAACTTCGAGAATAAACATACTACCGCCGAATTCTTTTAGATGAGAAAGGAGCCAGACCTGTAGAAGACCTATTGAACCCCTAAAAACATTGGAGGAACCACCTTTGAAACGGGAGAGGGAGACAAATGTCTCGGCCAAAATCATATTGATAAATCCCTTTGAGTGACAAACCTGATGGACAACAAAAGCTACCTGGGGGTCTAACGTTTTTCTAGTGTGAGGAAAAAAGACAAAGCTAAAGAAAGCTAAGAGGAAAACCTTGGCGTCTTGAAGGTCCGGCCCAGCGGGTAAACTGGCTAGGTTTTGTTCCAAATAAGAAAGGGGAAGAGCATTGGCATTACCCTGTAGAATACCCCTAATTTCGGACTTTCCTACTTTTAAAAACTCACTCAAGTTTGAAACGGGATTTGCTCCTATTGGCGGCTTGACCCAACCGAAAGATGGCGACCTTCCTACGATGACATCAAACTCTTCCAAAGTCGGGGTTAGCTCGTTTCGACCAAATACAAATGTGGAGGTTGTCGGGTTCCAAAAATGTGCTAGCGCTTTGATCATGGCCACTTGAGGCTCCACGTGTAAGAGAGGAAATGAGGTATCCAATGTTCCTCTCCACATAAGTTTGCTTACTGCTGGCGAGACTATCCCACATGTTAAGAAGGGCTTTCCTTGGAGTATGAACGATTCGAATCTCGGGAGTACCCATCGGTCCTAAACCTGTACGGGCATTTGAATCAAGCCACAACGCATCATTTATTGAATATTAAAAGTTTAAGAAATTGGAAATAATAATGAAAGAGCAAATGTTAATACTTACAAACCGAGGAAGGAAAATGCGACGTCGGTTATTTAGATTTCACAAGCACAAATGCATGAGGACTTGTGGGGATGACATCTAAAGGTATGATATCTATAGGCTCACGGCTCCCATCCCTATTAGCTTTGAGAGGTTTCCCCATCCACACTTTCGTTGGACGGTTCCTTCCATTACTAACAAGAACGAGCGGGACCAAAAGGGGATTGCCACGGGTCGTTCCCCACGCGGATTCCTCCTTTTGATACTTCCTAAGTGTTTTCCTAACGCGGTTTGGGTTTTGCCGCATGTTGTGCGTGCGATATGTAGTGATGCGAGTATGTTCCTACGCTCGTATTTGAAATCAATCATCACTTCTATAAAAACCCCATATGCAATTCATACATCCAAACACCACCTACAAAACAAATGGTTGACACTCACGCCACCCCTTATAACTCCCAACCTACGAGAACATCTAACACAATATTAGCGGACTAACCTCATTTTCCATGTGACTTTGACATGCATACGATTTACAAATAAAGCACATTAGATAACAACCAATGAGTTATTACGGCCTAAGTCCACTATGGTTTAAAACTACCATAAGATCCCCAGCGGAGTCACCAAGTTGTCGCGACCTAATTTCCGCTCCTCGTAAGGAAGAAGAAAAGTAGGTTTAGAAGTGTTTGCTCTTGATTCCTCAATCTCGAGCTTAGATTCTCCCAAATCTACACCTCGCGTGACGTTTAGGCGTTTTCAAATCTTAAGGTTTTTTAACAAGTTGAAATATTTCTAGGAGTCGCCACTAGCCTATTGGGGTTGGCTAGAAACCGGTCGAAACGCGGGAGTATCGTCTCGATCCCTACGTAACCAGAGATTCTAAGGTCGGGGACTTGTTTACGCAAACATTTCTATTAGCGCCCTTTTCGGTACCTAACTAATTGATTGTTTAATCTAACGTGACCATGTACCCTTGCTTGTCTTTTAAATCTTAAAATGTCATTCAAAGTCTCTAAGTGTCCATGCAATTGTTTTTGTAGGATCATTTTCATGCGAATCTAAATCAACACTAAACTAGCCTAGGAAAGCAATTAACATGCAATGTATTGATAGACAATGCGAGAAATAAACAATCAAGAATATTGAAATACTATACAACAATAAACAAATCAAATAATTAAAGGCAATTATCTAATGACGATAAAAATAAAACCTGCCACTCGTCGGGTAATTAGAAATACATGGCCTTGTTATAAGCCTCGAGACATGATCCATCGGAAGCTGGTTGTTTAAGAAGAACTATGGACTTAATTCTAACAAGTTGCTTGAAACGTGATTTATACTAGACTATACATCGATCATTAAAAAGAGTATTTTTAAGCCTAAATAGATTTTATTAAACTAGGTTTGTATGAGTTTACTCATTCACTTAAACTAGCCTAATTGTAGTGCACATAAGATAAATCCTTACAAAGAGCAAGACCGGAATGGACATCGGTCTACCGCCATCTAACTCAAGCATACTATAGTTACAAATACCATGTGGGCATTCTAATAGCATAAAAAGAGTAATCTAACATTAACAAACACTTTTTGAATAATCATCCATCATAGCGAACCTAGTCATACATCTAGGTATTGATGTACGAAGCTATTTTAGACATACGATCTGATTGGAAGATGAAAGTGCGTGACGGTCTAAACGGTGATGTTGATTGGTTAACCAGCCCACGATAGAGCAAACAGGGCCTGGTCGTTTGACCAGGCCCATGCGAGGAAGGAACAGGGTCTGGTCGTCTGACCAGGCCCGCGCAAGTTAAACAAACAGGGCCTAGTCGTCTGACCATGCGTGCGCGCAAGGGCATCAGGGAGTTTGGGCCTGGTCCTCAGACCATGCCCACACGAAACAGGGCTTGGTCAAGGCCTGGTCAGAGGACCAGGCCCAAGCGAAGCAGGCAGGTCAGGGCCTGGTCAAAGGACCAGGTCCACGTGAAGAGGGTCAAGGCCTAGTCCCACACGAAGCAGGTCAGGGCCTGGTCAGAGGACCAGGCCCACACGAAGCAGGTTAGGGCCTGGTCAGAGGACCAGGCCCACACGAAGCAGGTCAGGACCTGATCAGAGGACCAAGCCTAAGCGAAGCGGGTAGGTCAGGGCCCGGTCTGAGGACCAGGCCCGCGTGGGTCAGGGCCTGGTCTAAGGACTAGGCCCACACGAAGCAGGTCAGGGCCTGGTCAGAGGACCAGGCCCACGTGGGTCAGGGCCTGGTCTAAGGACCAGGCCCACACGAAGCAAGTCAGGGCCTGGTCTCTGACCAGGCCCAAGCGAAGAGGGCAGGTCAGGGCCTGGTCCTCAGACCAGGCCCGCGTGGGTCAAGGCCTGGTCTAAGGACCAGGCCCACATGAAGCAAGTCAGGGCCTGGTTAGAGGACCAGGCCCAAGCGAAGCGGGCAGGTCAGGGCCTGGTCCTCAGACCAGGCTCGCGTGGGTCAGGGCTTGGTCTAAGGACCAGGCCCACACGAAGCAGGTCAGGACCTGGTCAGAGGACCAGGCCCAAGCGAAGCGGGCAGGTCAAGGCCTGGTCTGAGGACCAGGCCCAAACGAAACGGGTCAGGGCCTGGTCTGAGGACCAAGCCCACGCGAAGTAGGCAAGACAAGACCTGAGGGGAGCGGACTAGGCTTGAGGAGGGCGAACTGGGCCTGCTGCGAGCTCGGTCCGCTTCCCTCTCTCCCTCGCACGCATAACTTGCTCGGCCCATCTCTAGCTTGATTCAACTCCTGCGCAAAGAAAGAAGTGAATGGCCCAACAAAAACGGCCCGACTGCAGGAGGCCAGGGACGGCCCAGACTGCCTCAGCCTTCAACATGGATGGGGAAATTAGGGTTTCTTCAACCGTGCTCCTCGCTGCCGCCCAAGCTCACGGCCGTCGACGTCGACGCTGGAACTTGCCACGCCAGAACAGCACGCACGACGATCCCAGCAAACCAACTCGACGAGAAAAAGATAAAAAGAGACACGAACGCATGGAAAGATTGAAAAGAATCGCGGGATTACATCGAAGGGCGCGACAAACATTCTAACAAACACTTAACATGCAGAAAAAAAAGGAAAGGTTCGAAGGCTAAGGGGAGTTAGATCTCTCACGACTCAAAGCAAACCGACCGAACCGAGCGCACCAATACAAACGAGACTCGCGCGGACAGGCAAACAAGAAGGAAAGAGAAGCGCAAGGCAACACGAGGCAGTTTCTCCTAAAACTAGATGACTTTCAAAAACACCCTACTCGGTTTAAAAAGGGGGTTACGGGATCGGTGGACGCACCCGAGCAAGCTCGGGTCAAGCCGCTCGACAATCCTGCGACAAACCCTAAACCGCGATTCTCGGGTGATCTTTAAAAGGGTTTAGGTGACCTACCGATCATGAGGGCGGAGGGATGTTGATGTCGAGAGGGCACGACGGCAACGACCAGCCCACGAAGGATCTGAATCCAGAGGCGTTGGCGAGGGGATTTTTCGGAGAGAGAGTCCGACCGTTCCTCTGCTCCCTCTGCTCCTTTTCTTGCTCTGCTCCGTTGAACCCCCTCTGCATCCATCCTCTCCAGTCCCTTCAGCTTTGCTCAGCCGCGCCTTTGCGTGTGTCAGTCGCCGGTCTCATCCTTCTGAAATCCTAGGTGCAGGCGGAACCCTAGGCGCAGGTGATCGTGACTTGTCTCACGATCTGCCTAGCAAGTGGAAGGAGGGAAGGTGAAACGTGCGGACGAGGGCTTGGGAAGGAGAAAAGTCACGCGGGCAAAGGGGCCGGGCCAAGTCAGGCCCGGCTCGAGCTCCTCTCGTTTTCATTTTTCTTCTTTTTTTTTTTAATATCTAGTCCACTAATTAATTGAAAAAAAATTACTTGTCTATTCCCTTAGAAAGGCGAAAATTAAGCATCAACAGGAATCAACCCACATTTGGTATCCTACAATTTGTCATTTACCAAGACATGGGCGGGAAGAAAGACCGCCGGAATATGCGGAGCGCTCGGTTTCGCAAAAATAAGTGTACTTCCATGTATTTGGTTTTACAAAGAATAAAGCGATCGAGTGAGACATTTGCATTCTCATCAAGACTTTGTATCTTAAATATCACCATAGTACAAGATCCTGGTTTTGCTATTGTTATCTATTCTCAAGGAGCTACAAAATTTGAAGCAACCTTTTGAAGCTTGCAATATTAGACCAACAGAATGAAGCAGCCTCTGAATATGCTAAAAGTTTGCTGCTTCATGCTCTGCTTTGCTGGTTATTGCATTGGCCTTGTGGACTAGAAAGGCATGGTCAATCTAAACGTCGTTATTAATGTACAAGATATCTTCTTTTTCAAGATGCATCTTCCCTTTGTCTCTTCCACCACTTACTTGTGATCCCGGTTGGCCTCTCTGCCAAGACAACAACACATATTCTTCAATGTAAGGCCAAAAAGGACAAGAACAGGGGGAAATTAGAAAGAAAGACGTTTTCACCTTCCTCAATACAAACGACAAGTACAAATAGGCCACTTCCCACTCATCTGGTGATAGTGTGCCTGAGTAGGAATGAAAAGATATTAGATAGTTCCACAGCTAGTAAGGGGACGCCACATGGTCCAAACCAGAAATTGCAGTTATCCATAACGAGAACAAGAAAAATTAAATCATGCAAAAACTAATCGGTACACGTAGATTCTCTTCTGATAAAATGCAATTGACATTTACAGTGCAGAGAGAATATGTGGCCGAAAAGTGGGCTTCTTTCGGAGGGTTCCTAGTTTGTAGTAATGCAAGAAGTCAAAACAACAAGGACTTCCTACTGACGACTCACGGCTATTAGTTCAAGAAGTTTTTGCATTTTAAAATTTATGAAAATGTTAAATGACCATTACTTACAAAATGCTCAAAGATTCGACGTACTTGATTATGAAATAGAACTTACTCCGCAATCAACAAAAGCCACGAGCTACAATAAAAGCCAAAAAGTACAGCCACAGCCAAACTGCAGTCACCCCAAACAGAGATTACATCGGACAAAAAAAGAACACTTACTTTGGTCTTGATTACCATCCCCCAAGGCTCCAAGCCTCCGCATCAACTCCACATATTCTGGCCTCTTCAAATACTCATGTACAAATTCATGTGAGTTCTTCACAAAAACTAGGTCCAACTCATACTGCCGAATATGGAAAAAGAACTTAGTGTCAATGGCAGGCTGCAGTTTCTTGCTCCCACTTCTATGAGAGGACTCCAGAAATAGCAAGTGGACTGCCAAAAACAATTACCTCTTCTGCCAAAGCCTTGAAGACATGGAAGGGAACAATCCATTCAGGGCAATCGACAGCATCCTGAAAGCATTTACGCTTGCAAAATCGGTTCCCATTGCAAAACATGTTCAGATTCTTAAGTGTTACAACATACATTATAGATCAATAAAAAAAAAAAGGAAAAGAGGGAGGAAAGAAGGATGATCGGGCAACTACGATGGTTTCTCGGAGTGGCCAACTCAATGTACACAGCCCAAACAATAGGGACAAAAAGAGAAGAAGCTAGTACCTCTAGGTGAAACTTGTACTTGATCCCAAAGGGGTTTGATGATTTAAATTTCTGTAAACAAGAGCAAATGTCAACTTTTTCACGACTAAATATCACAATTGCAAAGATGCCAAAAGCGGTGGAGCATTCACCTTCTCAGAGAATTCTTCATCAAAGCGTATCCAGTAGACACTGTTGCCGAAAGCAAGCCCTTCCACTGGAATTTAGAGTGAACTCAGCAAAAGTCAGGGGTCGGACATGACCACATCGTTCCATAGTATTACTGAGAATGAACAGGCTTTATCGGCATGTATTTGCGATAGACCAATTGGAATAAACAATACCTTCTCTAAGCTTTCTTATTATCACGTTGGCATCTGGCATTGTTCCAATGAAGATGCCTCCGGGACGAAGTAAAGCTGACACGTTGGCTAAAGCTCGACGAGCGCGTGCTTCAGTCGACCAGGAGTAATGCATAGCAAACTGCAATATTTGAGTTATTGTAAAGTTCAATCATTGGCAAAGTCGCATAAAGGCAAACACAGACCGAACGGGGCCCATGCACTTTAAAGTCAAATAGATGAGGATTTTGTTGTCATTAGGGCAACTGAGACAGAAGAAAGCAGTCTTGGATTGTGTGAGAGGCACAAACATAGTCGCCATAAATATTATAACTAAATTTCACTTAAGGATCTGTTGTAATGCCCAGCAAATGGCACGAGTCCCAAGTTTCAGAGGCCACGAGGAACAATCAAACACCAATGTGACATTGCATGTGTGACTTTGTTAGAAAAATAGGACCTTAAATGAGAGATACTTACCTGGCAACTGCAGATGTCAAAAGGTGCATCAGCAGCCAAAACCTTGTCCAATTGAACCTATTATAGTCAGCGAAAAAAGGTAGCTCCCATCAGTCCTCTAAGATTCTTGCCAGAAAATCACAATTCATCGTCATTTGATTCTATTCATAATTCCGTCAAGATTTATCAATTTAGTTCAGTATTGACAAAATCTCCATCAGGTCCAGAACTGATGATATATGGAAAGTCTAATATTTTAATGAGAATTAAAAGTTAAAACCTAATTGAGATGTGATGCTGAGTTGGATTTAATAAGGCGATGGGTCAAAAAAACTTGATCAAGGTTGAAAGATCATGCAGGACGCATTAGCCCCTTTAAATACAACAAGAAACCACATCCCTTCTTGAAATAGAGTGCTTCCAAGGTTGGCCAACCAAAAGATAAAGGAGCTTTGCGAAAACTTCCCAGCTTCTTATTGTTTGTAGCGAACAGTCACTTAGCTATGCCCTTCCTCTGATAACTATGCTCAAAATTACCTCAAAACAATCTCCACATATGAGGCGTGCTGGAAATGTGAACTTCTTACGTCGCTGATGGTGGTCTGCATCACCATTATAACGGGTACGGCAATCTTCTATCTGAACATTAGATGTTTTACATACAGTAAATAATCACATCAGCTATGCACAAAAAATAATTAAAGAGTAATTATTAAAACGAGAGAGTAAAATACAACAACTCAGATAGATTGATGCTTACCGAGCCATCAGCTATGTCTATGCCAACGTAATACCCAATTTTTGCTTTGTCCCATTTAATGAGATCACCACCCTAGAAATTAGGAAAAAAAACATTTTCTGAAGATATCCAAGAAACTAAAAAGGAAATAAACTAACTTCTGAAAATGAACATAGACATATGAGAGCTGATAATCACCTTGCCACACGCAAGGTCAAGTACCGCGTCCCCACGTCGGGCATAGAGCTGAATTAAGACACTTTTAATCTGCATAACAGAAGAGTTAAAGACATTTGAGAGGGCTACAGTCATCTGCCATCTTCACGAGCTAATGTAAATAGAACCGGAGCATGTACCCAATTATTAAGTTTCTTCAAGTGAATAATGGGACTAGCTTCCCTCTCTTCAAGGGTCTGATTCGTCCTTGCACTGTAATGGTCAGCAACTTTCCGGGCAAAAATCTTGGTGCTTTCATCTTCTAAAAACTGGCCATCACCTTCGGTGACAGCTCAAATCAATCTATGTGTTAGTATAGCAATGCCAGAGGTAATCGAATAGGTACATACAGCAACATAAACTCTTGCCACAAATTAGTTTTTCATATACCTGCCAACACTAAAAGGCAAAAACTTAACAGATTCTCGGTATGAAAAGGGGCAAGCCATACTATAAACCAGTCATTCCAGCTCCCTCATCAATCAGAAAACAAGAAAAGCGACAGTAAAGGGCTCAAAACCAAAGGGGCGTCAATCGAAGAGCTAGATCTTGCCATTCACAAGCATCTAATTCCCAATCCCGCGAATTTCAGGAACACAAAGAAAAGCGCGATGAAACATAAAAAGAATCAAAGCCAGGCAGCAAATGAACTACCTTCAGGGTTGTACTTGAATCTGGATTGAGGCGGGCCGAGAGACGTGGACGGAGACGGTTCTGGGTATCCTCTTTTCATCGTACACTCCAGCGAAACGACGCAAAGAATTGAACTTGAGGGTTCTTTCCGGGTCGAGTTTTCACAGGCGAAGGCACGGTCGGAGAAGCAAACAAAAAGAACAAGGATAGCAGGACGAATTGGGTTCCAAGGGAGAGGGAAAAAGATGACGACGACGATGGGGAATCGCCCGGAGCCGACGCGGAGGCGGTGCTGCAACAGGGGAAGAGCGATGAGAAATCACCGGGTGCGGTTCGACCGGGGGCTTATAGCGCCGCATCGTGATGGTCGGCGGAGAGCATTTGTTTTTTAACTGTTCTCTTCAAATCGGAAGAATTTTTTTTTTTTTTAAACTGTTCTCCTCAACTCGGGATTCTCCGATGTCCCGATTCAACCCTCATCAATCCGATTGACTCCCACTTCTCAAATCCGGTCCAAAGCATCCAGTCCACTTCGAGGTCTAGAGATTTTCACAACGAACGTACACTTGACACCCCTTAGGATCGAATTTGACATCTTATATTGTTCGAAATAAGAAATCTCGATCATCATATTATCACTCGATCGATTTTTCGACATCAAAAGGCATTTGCCATATATAAATGAGAATTTATCTTTAAGTAAGCCACATACCTCTAGATCGGTCATGATTGAGATTTTCATTTATTTCATGCCTTTACATTTGTTGTCCGAACTGCATGCCATTTGAAGCTTTGTTTTCTCTTCTTTCTACCATGACATAAGCTAAAATCGCGTGGTGCTGATGTGCTATTTTTAAGGATACGGATAGCATGGTAATATGGATCTCATGGAAAGACTTCTCAATAAACACTTTACGACTAGTTATGAACGCACTTAAGGTGGACGGTCCTAGGATCATATGATTTTATGTTTGTTTGGTTATTCGCGTTTGCCACAAATTTATATTTTGCCGTTTGGTTCTCTTCAATGTAGGTACACATTGAGATCATGAGATGTATGAGAAATCAAATTCTTTAAATTATACGGAGTGTAGAATTATCAGCACGTCAATGTGAAACAAAGCAAATTTCAGAATGATCTAAAGACAATCTTAAAAAGACAAATCGATATTTGAAATCTACTTAACCCCTAAGCGTCGTGCTAGCCAACTAAAACAATGGGAGGAACAACGTCTTTTCCCTTTCAAGTGCCTGCTCCCTCGCATACTGATGCACGACCTTCATCAGCAAATCTCTAATCTTGGATTTAACTCATGTAATAATAGTTAGTTGTCTCAATGGCCGCTACTAAGGAGCGTGCACCTTTTTCAACATTTAAGTGCAGATGTTCGTTTTATGAAAGATTTGGTTGATGGACATAATCACAATTTACTTTACTAGGAGCTCTATGGGAATAAGAAGAGTTTAGTAGAACAAATTCAGACAACAACGAGCATGATGACCGTAAGAGATATGGATATATCTGAGCGATCTTGTATATAACTCCTTATCGATTGTGATTAATGTGTTGCTAATTTAGATGATTATCCTATAAAGCATATAAAAGGTCATTTGTAATCTTCACTTATTGATGAATAGTACATTATACTATTCCCTTTCTTTCGCATTATTATTCAATTTGAAATCGGTGTGAAATTTTTGTAGGACCACTGTCAACTGTCCTAAAAGTTGAAGTTAAGCGTGGAAATATTTTTGGGGAGACTAAATAGGGGCATGAGAAGATTTAAACTCGGGACCTCCTGCTCCGACTGTTTTTGTCTTTAGAAATATTTACGAAAAAATATTTACGAAATAATTTTAACATTTACGAAATATTTTTGACTACTGTTCCGACTGTTTTTGTTGCTTATTTCTACAGAGAGACACTGTCACGGAACTTACGCCCCCAGAAAAAATCACATTGCAAAATTTGGCCGCCATCCACCGTTGAATGCGCTCTCACACGCCGCCTTGGACCACTGTGCAGTAAGGCTCACGCGCCTCCAGTGAGTCGACAATTTCCGGTGCTGTTTTGACACTGTTGGAGGCATGACACCCCCGTCCAGTTCCCCGTCCTACCACGAGTCCAACGTCGGAAACCTTGCCGCCGTAAATAGCCGCACAAGCTGGCACGTGCTATCACGCGCCGCTACGACTGAGATCGAATTCCACGCGCGCCGCGCACCCCTGTTGCTTCCACGACATCCCTCATGTGCCATCCACGTGCATGCTGTAGCCACATCAGATTGCCACGTCATCAATCAGCCGTTGACCGGGTCCAACTAGTCTCAAGGCACTTTCGGCCGGTTTGCTATTAGACTGGTTCTTATCCACAAAGACTAGTTCCCTATGTACTTGGATATCATGCATGAATACATTTTTGGCCTTATTTCCTCAATATCAAAGTACTAATTTCTTCGCATTTTTTGTTGTTTAATCCACTGTGCTGAAATTGGTAAACTACACAATATAGACAAATTAGAAGACTCAGTGTCCACTTGCTATCAAGTACAGCCTCAACAACTATAGAGATGACCAATTGACCTCGAAATAGCGGTGCACATGTAAGTTCATCTTCCACCATTGTCACCATAAAGCCTTTTCCATAAGGGATTATCTGTCACTATCTCATTAGAGAATCTTCATTTCACTCTTCAAGAATTTGGTACATATAGCTCATTTGTTCCTACTTCAGGTATTTCAGATTCATGATTTTTTGATTCTACCTGTTAATCACGTGACTTCAAATTCCAATTCGTTTCAGTCAAAATCATTCACTTCATATGTCCCTACTATCCACATAAATGACATTTCACGAATGAGAATCATCTGTACACGAAACATTCCAACATCCAAATTATTTTTGCCTAACAAGTTTATGGTTTCCAAACTATCTCTCTATTTGATATAAGTAGGCCAATTGTGTGAACTCGATTTTGATGTTCACTTCTCTTTTCATGGTCGTCATGTGCAGAATCCACAAAACAGGATAGACTATTGGGACAAGCCCTAGAGTGAGATTCATATCTGAGCCTATTTCCTTCCCAGCTCCTTTACCGGTTGTGTTGCCACAATATCATTTGAAACCTGACATTCTTGGTTAGATCATACTTCTTCCTCTACATTATCATGCTTCATTTCAAGTATTTATGTCCTGTATTCGGGGATCATCTCCAAGTTCTACTATGGGAGGTTCTTGGTATTTTGTAATATTTATGGATCATTATTTTTGTTATACATGGTTTTATCTTATGAAAGATATGAATTTACTTGTATAAACCATGATTTTATCCCAATGATAAAAAAACAATTTTCTCAAGATATCAAGGTTTTTTTTGGGGTAAATAGTATATCAAGGTTTTTCGTATTGATAATGCCATGAAATTTTGAGACACCAAACTTCTTAATTTTCTCTCCTAAAATGGCATTATCGTCGTTTCTACCCAGGAACTTCCCAACAAAATAATAGAACAAACCGTAAGTATAGGCATATTTTAGATATTACACAAACTCTTCTAGTCTCTGCTTCTGTTCAGAACAATTTTGAAAAGAGCCTTGTCTTAATGCTGCATATACCGTTAACCATACTTCGTCACATGTAATGGAGACATTTCTCCTTACGAGCGCTTGCATAGTAGTGTTCCAAATTACAATTTTCTTCGAGTTTTCAGTAGTGCTCGTTTTGTACATCTTCTTATTACATGAATGTACGATGTCAAGCCTCATATATATTAATGTTGTTTTCTTGTATGGCACTAAGTACAAAAGTTATACATGTTGGGATCCCACTTCTAATCGTTTTCGGGTGCCTCGTCATGTTACATTTTGAGAATACAAAAAGTTCTCCTCTTTTTATCCTGTGAAGTCATTGCCTCGTGTTCCCTTCTTCTCTAACACTTTAGTTGATTAATTTCCAGAAGATCCCATATCTTCGTCCATCAGTGAATCCTCCTCTATAGAATTGCCTCATTATAATCTTAATATATGTCATACTGGCGATGCCACCTTGGCAACTTCCGAATGTTTGCTCCATCTGCGGATCCTCCACTAGTTGACATTTCACCATCCTCTGTCCATCGTTCTATAAAAGTAAGTCAACCTTCTATTCGACTTCGTAATTTCCATTTCTACTCTGCTAGTACTTCTCTTTTTGAACCTTACACGTATAAAGAAGCAAGTAGTAATCCACTTTGGTAGCAAGCAATGAGAGGTGAGTTGCAGCCTTAGATCTCATACATGGAATTATTGATTTGTCTCATGATAAGTCCATTGTAGGTTATAGATGGGTCTACAAGATAAAAAATAAAGACAGATGATACGCTATATCGTTACAAAGCTTGGCTAGTAGTAGGGGCAGCAAATGGATGGGTCAGGTTGGATTTGGATCGGATAAAAAATGGTTTGACCCATATTAATTAATTTACTCCGTTTTGACATATTGCCATATAACACAATTCTAGCAACCAATATCTAACCCGACTCATATTGTTAAAATACTTTCATATATAATTAAGTTTAGAAAAATTTGCTTCATGATTTTTTAGAAAAAAAATTTATTGTTAGAACAATTTTATGCAATGCAATTCAGTTGATAATTTTTTTACATCTATTTTTTTTTTGCTTTTCCTTTTCTAGTCGTCGGCAAAACTCCAGCTTACCAGATTTCCACGAGGTCAACCTCGCCAATCTCATGCGACACTCAACACTCATCAAGATGAGGTCGAGCTCATTGAAATTTGGTGAGTCTCGACCTTGGCAGGCTTGGGCAAGCTCAACCACACCAAATCTAGCTAGTGTCAAGCTCGGCAGCCTCAGACAAGCTTGACCTTGCGTCTCATGACCTGACCTCTTGAGCTTGCCCGAGACGAGGATCGAGCCTTGCCGATCAAGGGATCAAGGACGAGCTTGAGCTCATTGACCTAAGCGAAGTCCAAGCTCTCTAATTTGGCAAGGTCTCAGCCTCTTAGGAGTTTGGTGAGCTCGTTTCTCCCCTTTTGGTGGCAATTGGCTAAGAAAGAGGGGAAAAAAGAAAAAAAATGAAAAAAAAATAAAAAAGGGAAAAAAAATCAATTTTTCATTTAAAAATTAAAAAAAATTACAATATCATAATTTTCATGGTCTAAAAATAACTTATTAATGACACTCAAAACTAATTAGATAATCTATTTAGAAACAATTCAAGACCATTAGGTTATTAAGTAACTCATTTAAGACCCACATGATCTTTTTAGTTAATCTATTTATGACCTATATTATTCAATGTGAGTTAAAATATGGGCTTTTACCCATTTTTCCACCTCTAACTAGTAGTGAAAGGTTTTACTTAGGAACATGGAGTTGACCATGAAGAGACATTTGCTTCTATCGCATGCCTTCATTCTGTTTATAGTGTTCTTGTTGTTAATGTGGTTAAGTGTTGGTCTCTGTCTCTCTTTTTATCTTCTAAATGGATGTCAGAAAAACATTTCTCAGTGGTGATCTTGAGGAAGTTTATATAGTGTCTCATCTTGGATACACCCATTCTTTTAACAAATTTTGTCGATTGCGCAGATCATTATATGGCTCAAAATAGGCCTCTTATATATGGTATTCCAAATTTAGCTCCACTACGAAATTTCTTGACTTCAAATCTAATCCCTATGACCATGCTTTCTTTGTTTGATGTACACTACATGAGTTTATTATGCTACTCCTGTGTGTTGACAACATGATTATTACTGGTGATGATTATATTGGCATTTCAAAACTCAAATAATATTTTAGTCAACAGTTTCAAATGAAAGATCTTGAGCGATTGGGCTTGGAGGCCAACTTAAATTGCTTTAGTTAGCATATTTCATAAGCCAAGCCAAGTATACCACTGATCTTATCTCTTGAGCACGATTCACTGGCAACAATGTTGCTACAAACCCTCTTGAGACAAATCTCGAATTTAATGGTAAAGATAGAGCTCCTCTTTCGAGCCCTATACTTTATCGACGTCTAGTCAATAGCCTTATTTATCTCACCATTACTTTGGCTACCTATCCATTTTGTTTGTCACTAAATGACTGCACCTAGTATGACTCCCTAGGGCACGTTATTCCATGGCGTTTTTTTTCATCTTATTCTACATTAGAGTTGACAATTTATTCTATTATTAATTGGGCTAATAACCCTCAAGCTTGTCGCTTCACTATGAGTTATTTTTTTTTTTCGGGCAACTCACTTATTTCACAGTATTGCGAGAAGAAAACCATTGTTGCTCGCTCCAGTATAGAAGCCATATATCAAGCTCTTGCTAATATGATATCAGAGCTATTAAGATTAAGATGGCTATTAGAAGATATGTACATGCGTCGACAAAGTGGAACAATCCTTTATTGTGAAAATCGAAGTGCTATTCAAACAACACATAATGATGTTTTTTATGAACAAACCATATGTATCGAAATAGACTGTTGCTTCATTCGATATCATGTTCGTCTTCGTGCTAGTCAATTTGTCTCTTCTTCATCCTTTGAACAAATTGCCGATATCTTCACCCAGACAAATCCAACCGAGCATTTTCTCGATCTTTCTCAAGCTCAAGTTGATCTCTTTCAAATCACCATGAGTTTGGGAAGATGTTGGAGATATAGATATATTTTTAAGAGATATCATATATGGCTCCTAATTGATTCTGACCGGTTGAGATTGATATTTTGCTACCTTAGACGATCATCCTGTAAAGCCTATACTAAGCATATGTAATCTTCCTTTACATTATTCTGTCTCTTCTGCTTTATTATTCAACTATGATCATAATTTGCGTCTCGACTAACGCTCAGCAATTTCATTTTGCGCGTGTTACTGGCCTTAAGGTAGCTGGAGACTTCTCCTTACAATTTAAGTGAAAGGCAGAGTAGTAAATGCATGACCTACCACGACATCAGAAGTGGAGGCCATTCTGAGATCGCAATTAATAAAACTTTTCCCTTTACACTTTTAGTTGCTTCACCCTCTAAAGCATTGACAGTCTTGATGAACATGACAGCGTGAGAAGCTCCACAAATGAAGGGTCCAATACAGTTCTTCGTTCCGGAATCTCATTTGAGTTGGGAGACAAATACACAAGTCTAGCAAGATGGCTTTGAGTAAAGAGAATCGTCTTGCTCTTCTTCTTAACTATATTATTGTTTTTTATGTCACACTAGTACCGGTCTTCAATGGCGGGGTTTGTGCTCGGATGCTGATGCTGCAAAGGCCCTCAAACGGCAGCTTGGTCTCGGCCGTCATAGTGTTTGGAGACTCAACGGTTGACACGGGGAACAATGACTACATAAACACACTCTTCAAGGGCAATGTCCCCCCTTATGGGAAAGACTTCGTGAATCACACTCCAACAGGAAGGTTCAGCAATGGGAGGTTGATTCCCGATCTTATAGGTGAAGTGATTCTCTTATTCTGAACAACTAAGATTTTAGTATGGTTGATTGATTTGTGTGTTGTTTGTGGGCACATACTGTCTTACAGCTACATACTTGGGGGTTAAAGAACTTCTGCCGCCGTACTTAGACCCGGCTCTCAGCATGAAGGATCTGTTAACCGGAGTTTGTTTCGCCTCCGCAGGCTCCGGATACGACCCTCTTACTGCTAAAATAAGTGTAGGCAATTTTTCCACTTCTGTCAGTATTCATTAGTAATCGCACTTGGCTACAAAGAGCACTGAACCTTAGTCTCCACTAATCGTAATTATCGTTTCTTTTTGGTGATCCTCTGTTCATGAATGTGTAGAATGTGATGTCAATGAAGAAGCAATTGCAGTACTTCCAAGCGTATAGGAAAAGGATTGAGATGGCAATCGGGAAGGACCAAACCAGAAACATCATCAAGGATGCCTTGTTTGTGATTAGTTGTGGAACCAACGACTTCATCAATAATTATTATGGTCTTCCTGTCAGACGGCAAAGCTTCACTCCCCAAATGTACCAGCAGCTCATACTAAATCACGTTAAAAATTTCACTCAGGTTGCTTACTCAAAATCTTTTGGCTCTATACAAATTGCAAATAAGATACTCATGGTTGCACGTTCTTAGAGACAATCTTGCTTGGATAGTTAATTGTGGTTGTTGATAGTTTATAGTAACAGTCTATATTGTAGTTGTGATTTGTGTTTGAGATGCGAATTATGCTTCAGTTTATCGTTCATGTAAACTTCATCTCTCCTGACTATGCTTTTTGAGTTCCATTTCCCATTTTCACAAGAGATTGTAAGAAATTTGTTCTCCCTTGAGGAGAATTTACCTGATAAAACGATCCAGATCTAAAAAACATAGGGAGTGCTGTTAAAGCAAATCAAGCATTATAGGACATATACATTCTGAGGCAGAACATTCTGAGTCAATACATTCTAAGATAGAGAAGCTATAAAGAGCGAATGAAGAAACATCAACTTCATTCAACTAAAAAACAAACTTTCATGTACAAGAAATTAAATAACATTGTGGAACTGCTTACAACATATGCTAACTGCCTAGTTTCACTTCCCTAGAAAATAGCAACTAAGAAACTGACCATCTCCACTTGTTAAAAAATAGCTAAGACAATAACCGCCTAATACAACCTACATGACTTAACACAAACACATGGACAGCTTAACATAAATACCACAAAGCATGGAATCAGCACTAAGACAACTCCAACAAGTGCCTCTAAGGAGGTACTTTACATGCCACGAAATCAATAATTCTGTTCATGTAATTCGTAATTTTATTGTTTTGAAGTAGCTTATATTCAGCCTGATTAAACTACTGATCGGATGATGTTGTCAATATAGACTTTGTTGAACCAAGGGGCTCGAAGAATTGCGGTAGCTGGACTGCCGCCAATGGGTTGCTTACCTGTGGTCATCAACCTTAATCAAGGTAACCCTTTTCGAGATCGCAGCTGCATCCAGAAATTCTCTTCGGTCGCATGGAATTATAACAAGATGCTTCAAAAGGAACTAGGCAAGATGGAAAAGAGGACGCAATCGTTTGGTGTAGTTTTAAGTTACATTGACGTTTACAATCCACTGATGGAAATGATCAAAGCCCCGGCCAGTTTTGGTGAGTTTTTAGATTAATCTTCTAAAATTAAGTCGTCTCATTTAGAAGATTTGTATCTTAAAGCCCGGTTAATTAAGTGCCTTTGATGTTTCCTTTTTGTTGGATAGGTTTCAAAGACATGAATAGCGGATGCTGTGGGACGGGCATCATCAAAGTGTCATTCTCATGCAATATGAATTCCTATGTATGTCCGGATGCATCAAAGTATGTATTCTGGGACTCGATGCACCCGACTGAGAGGGCTTACTCCATCATCTTCGATGCTGTGTTGCCCAGTATTGATGCTATTGTTAAGCGCATATAGTTCTAGTGAACCCTTTACAGGACTAAATCATATTTTTCTGCTTAACTAATCTTGTTACTGTAGCTTGTTTTCTGGTTGTTGAAGAAGTATTATTCCTTACGTGCATGTAAATGCAATTCTCGATCTAGATAATCATTTACAAGTTGAGGCGATTAATTTATTGATTAAATGCAGATGACCGATAGATATGGAAAAACATGCTTGTCTTGACAAAAGCAAGTTTCCGTGGAACAAACTCCATTATGAGCGAAGTTACGTCATAAAACAGAAGTAAAGTTTATGAATCATGGTAATCAGACTCCAAAAAAAGAAAACATAACCGCATTTTGCACCTTAGAATTTGCACCACCCATTCTCTTTTGGCCTGCTAAAAAACTTTGGTTCCACTTATACCTTTTCACTCGATGCCTATGGATGGTATGGTTTTCGTGCATCCATAGGGCCTCCTAGTGGTTAGTCACGTTGACAACTTTGCCAATTCGAAGATAATGCATTTTCAAGTGACGTCTCTTCATAACTTCTGTAATCAACTTTGTCGATCACTTAATGTCTTACGCTTTGGCCGTGAGTTGCTCATTAAGTTTCCCTGCGCTTGTATTTTTTTCTCCCTCCCCATGCTTAAAATTCCTGGAAATTGACATTATTCTCTGAGCATGTTAAGGCTCAGCAAACTTATGCAACATAGTCGTCAATAGTCCGACTCTGAACTCCCTCAAGCGAGCTCAAACTCAGTCAGAATTACAGCTACTGGAGCTATATCAGTAACAATATTAGCCTTTTTATCTGGTCGGGAAGGGGCACGCTGAAATGTTAGAGAATGCTGCATTGTTACAACAAAGTCCGAAGAACTTTGTCACTGATTACAATCTGATCTGCTCATATTAGTTGCCATTGTCTTGGCCCAGTATTTCCAGAGTAAATGAGAATGAGAATGAGATATTCATCTCAAGAAGTCAAAAGTTGGAGCTAGAACAATCTGCTGTTGTAACCAATTTCATTTACATATGTTTCCTTTTTCCTTTTCTCCTGCTCATTGGCTTTTAAAATTCCCAAGGCATAAATATAACATCTGCTTGATTAAGTTTGTAAGGACAAAATTTAAATCTGGTTGCTTAGATCACCTTGTAACCTGAGTAAACTTTTGAACCACTCAACTGATGATTTCGGAATTCTTGTGAGGTTATTTTTATAATCAATATAGTAGAGTCCGAACCGAACTGTGTATCCCGAGTTCCACTCCCAGTTGTCGAGCAAAGACCAGACAAAATAGCCACGCACGTTGCAGTTATCTTGCCTGTAATTAAGTCATGCTCCATGAGCCACTACCTCGACCTTAATTCTCAAGCTTTTATTTATCGGCAATAAGCAGAAAAGGCATGGATTCCGATGTTACCTTATAGCAGCAGAAAGGTTTGACAGATAGTCTCGGTGATACTCTATCCTCTTGTCGTCCTGTAAAGCCTTGTTCAAACCTATGTAAGGTATATTAAGATCATCCATACCTGCATAGTTGATTCAAATTCACCAAAAGAAATGTCCTATTGATATGTAGAGGTGATTTCAAGCATTGATCATTCAGTTGTTCTGAAGTTTATATGGATTATAGGGTCTATAAGGACCATCTTCAGCGCTAGTTACGTAGTCACTGACCGTTCTCTGTTATGATGACTGGCGGGTTTCCGTACTTATCTCTTACATATCTAGCTAGCTTGCTGATGCCCCACGGCACAACATGAAGCCACCGGGAAGCTGCCTGGAAGAGGAAACATAAAACCATCTATCTTGACTCGAACCTGTTTTAACTACATTTTGCAAAAGAAAGAACAGCAGGAACATACTCTTTCTCCTATAGCAACTCCTGCTCGAAAAGCTACAATGAATGAAACCACAGAAAGATATTCAGTATGACTAGCAGTTCTAATATATCTTTGGGTGTCACAAGAAATTAGGTTGAACTTTTCTTCGACTGCATACCGGTTGTTATAACAGCATTATCAGAGGAAGCATCCTGAAGTATTAGCTTCCGAATATGGGTCCTGTCATTTCGGGCGTACAACGTTGTGTAATGATTTAGTCCAACAAAATCCAAGGAACCCATCAGGAACTTGGACATATCCGATGAGATTTCAGGAAGTCTTTCCCCAACTAGATTCTTCATTGAAAGAGGGTATTCCCCAAAGAAAAGTGGATCAAGGAACCTGGGTCACCTCAAGCTGCTCAGACATCTTTATCGCTGATTTCTGATTGGTATATCCTGAAACAAGTTAATCTATTGGCAACTTACCAGCCAATGCCGAATTCCATCGCTCTATTTGCAGCATCCTGGTCTTCGTCACTGTCTGATATCGGTTCGTACCATTTGGCGTCTAGTGATATTCCTATCTGACCTCCTTGCTTTTCCTGCCCAAAGGTAAGTGATTCAAACAGATGTTTTAAAGATATTTTATTTCCTGGACAAATTTGTAATTGGTAGAAGCTTGGAGTAGTACCCTGAAGTTCAGATTATAGTTTTGGTAAGCGGCAGCATGAGACAGGAGGATGTTGTGAGCCACAATGTAGGGTTCAACGGACGATTTGCCCCTTCGACAGAATATACCACCGAGAATAGAGCATCTCCCGGGTGCTTGAAGTCCAGTGTCATAGCCTTGTATTGAGAAGCCGTGAGGTTCATTGAATGTGATCCAATACTTCACTCGATCTCCAAAAGCCCGGAAACAGGTGGAAGCATAGTTCTCGAAATCTTTGCTGCAATCCGGGATTTTTCTGTGAGCATGGTTCATTTACCATTTTCCTGCTGGCGAATGCATTTTGGGATCGATATGAAACTCACACTATTCTTTCGCTCAGCCATCCTTCGTATTCATCTTCGAGCATCTGTGGAAGATCCCAATGATATAGCGTTACATAAGGCTCGATTCCTGATTAAAAATCACAAGCTCGCCTTAATGTCATCAATGTAATCAGATATTAAGCAAAGACAAAAAAATCGGACCTTGTTCCAATAAAGCATCTATGAGTCTGTTGTAGTAATTCAACCCTTCTTTATTTGGTTCCCCTGTTCCATCTGTTTTTCAAGAATTCTGGAAAATTAGGGCTTTGGCAAAAAGGATAGACCAATAAAACGTTCAACAAATGAAAAAAGTGGGGTTGATGGAATTCTTACTTGGAAAAATTCTTGGCCAGGATATTGAGAATCTGTAAGCATCCATTCCCAGATCCTTCATCAGGTCTATGTCATCCTGCAATATTTTTGAATTAGCCTATGATTAGTGACATTTACAAAGGTTAAGAAACGATTTATGATTTAACAGTTAAGCCCTTTCATTTTTCACATGTATAATATATTTCTTACATTAGGTATGCTTCAGAGGACGAATTCATAAACTAGATGACATGTCGCTGTCATCTGTCATTTTCGTTCCTTTTCACATTAGTACTACTTTCCAAGAAAGGGCAAGCTAAGACTTTGCTGAAGTGAAATTATCCCATCCATTGGCGTCTCCAAGCATATTACCATCTGTTCTTTCTTAGCACCCCAAAGTGACGACAAACTTAAGCGACAGAAGGCCAGTTGGTGGTTAATGTTAACTTTTTGTCTCATGCAAGTTGGGCATAGAGTAATTGCAATATAAGGTAAACTTAATAGTCTTAAAAATATACCTTGAACCGGTGGTACTGATCAACAGCGGTGTCCGCATTGCTGAAATCTAGTATCTTACCTGGTAACAACGTCAATAAAGAAGCAAAAGTCGCCTTGCTGTCCAGATTTTGACTCAGTGATCATTAGATTGCTTCACAAGTAAGAAAAATATACCTGGTTGCCTCGAGAAGGTATCCCATATACTTGCTCCTTTGTTTCCTTCGTCCACAGCTCCTTCAAACTGCCATAACAGACAATTAATACATCTTTGGCGATAATATGTTCTTCGCCATATACTCCAAGTTCTTGCAGAAACGGGTATTCGGGTGTCCGAAAGCAACCTGATATGCTGAAGAAGCGGTTCCAAAGACAAACCCATCCGGAAAATCATCTCTGCTGACAGACTCTGAGTTCGGGAAGAAGCAGAATATAAAAAGAATCAGTATTGAGGCGACTCTCATGGCGTGAGTGGTTTATCTCCAAAGAAATTCTTGGCTTCCTATGATGATTCTTGAGGATCCCTTATAAAATAAAAGGAGGAAAAGCAAGGAATGCTTAGTTTGTTGTCTTTGCTTAGAAGGCGAAGAACGAGGCTGAAGAAGAAATTAATAGGCAGGACTGGCAGATGGTCCCTTGCACTGAAGGGCGACTTCAGTTTCAATAACCTGTCTCTCTCGTCCTTTTGAGTACACGTCGAAGGGTGATGTCAACAGGTAGCCGTAAGTGAGGGAGGAAACGTTGAAGAGGGGAAGCGACAGAAGTGAGATTGGATCGTGGCACAAGCAAGAGAGAGTTTCTTGCTGGAATGTACTTGCTAAACAATGAATGTTTGCAGTTTGCTCAAGGAACTGCCGAAGAGAGAATCCAGAAATGGAAGTCCAACAAGGGAAGAGAGATAGCTTAGACCTAAGGCAATGGGAAAATCCGAAGTAGGTAAGCGGATATTCATCATAGTGATCATCACATAAACAAAAACAATATGTATAACGGTGGACACACATGACGTGTTTCTATTATCTTGTTATGGATTATGCAGATGTAAATGACAGTTATGGACGCAAATCTTCTGAAAATTGATCAAATTGAAACATTTACAAACCCCACCATCCCCCTCCCCAAAAAATAAAAAATTATATATAGATAAAAGAAAGATAAGGTTGAGATGCTTGGAGTGCAGGAAAAGCTGGAGGATGAATTGTGGGATGGGATTTGTTCACAGGTGCTACATGTGAAAGGGATTCGTCTTTTATAAGTCGTGTTTAATTGGATGATCTAAAAGTTTGAGGATCCAATCATGATGGCGATACGGTTTAAAGGATCAAAAGTTCTCGTGGAAGTGTTCACCTACCTTGAAAGTTCAGCCATCGGTTGACTTCATATGTATGGCAGAGACTATGGAGCATACTACGCATTCATCATCTTCATATTTTTCACATCCAAAATGAAAGAAACTTCTTGCACGCCATGAAAGTCAACTAACATATCTAATCTCTCTTGCTTAGTTGTGCAACTACTATTATAATCTAGTAGAATCGAATAACTCTCTAAACAAAACAAAAAATAGAGCAAAGATATCACGCGTAAACAGTCCATATTGGTTTATATATCACTTATTGAATTATCTTACTCATATATTTGCATTATTCTTATTGTATGTTGAGCATGCCCTACTTCACTATTAGAATCAATTCATTATCCACGAGTTTTTATATTTTATTCGACCTGATTGCTCTCTCACCATTCTTTAATTACCCGTCATCCTTTTTTTCTTTTTTTGGCATCCGAGGTGTTCGCCCCAGTTTGCGCGCATCTTGACTATTTCTCGGGGGAGACTAGCATAGCAACCCACCGCCATGGCGAGCCGTCATCCTTTTAATTAACAAAGATACAAAAAAAAAACATTATTCCCGTTACATGCCGAATTGTAACAAAAAGAAGACATTTGACCATTTATATTGTGAAGTAAACCCATGTTAATGTAATTTGAGATACATCTCCATCGCAAAGTCTGATACTGCGTGAAATAAAGTTGTAAGTACACATATCTCAGCTGCACATGCTATTAACCAACATACTACGTGCCATTTCTATCGCATGATGTATTATTTCATTGAAATCAGTCGAACTTGGCCATATTACAAATGGTACTGCACGCAATAAAGTCAATCTTTGTTCCTGTATTTTCGTGAATATATAGATGTTTATAATCTTTGGTTGTAGCATTTCCTCGTCACCACATGATTTGATGTTGAGATCACAAGGAGGTAAAACGTAGCCGGAAAGAAAGAAATCAAAAAGCAACTTCATCATTACGTGATAAGTCAACTTAGAAATAGAAAATTTACTTAATAAATCTACAACACATCAAATGCACGCAAGCTGCAAAAGCTGATTGGGAAAAGAACACAAATTAATGAACTTAAATTATTCAATATGATTCATAAATTTAAATAATTAAAGATAATATTAAATATTTCAATATAATTTTTAGACTAGTATGAATATATACAAAAAGCTTAGAGACTATATTGAAAAAAAATGAAAATTTATGAATCATTTTGCATGTTATGCAAAAACTAAGAAATCGTATTGAACGAATTAAAAGTTTAGAGATCAATTTGTGTCATTTATTCGAGCGGGTTATAATAATGAGATAAGATCAAAATGATTGCTCATTCGTGTAGGGTATGCTTCCACGCGTTTCTCATGCGATGATGGCCCAACGTTATTTGAGAAATATGAAGAGAACTCATGAAAGAAGAGTCCAATTTAGATGGGGACGGTGCCGTGTTTGCAGCAACATTATTCCTAAAGACATCTCACCAAACCTTTGTCAACCTTTGTCCAGATGCTCTTCTAGTTTCTCCAAGAGTATTATGGGTTTGACTTTCACTTGTTAGTTCCTTTGCCACTTTTCATTTTCTCGATGTGTTATAAATATTTTTATATCTTATTTAACGCTAAAAGACATAATATTTTTTTGAAAATTTAGGTTCTCAAAATTTCGAAGAAATATTAATAAATGCCTTTTCTTTTTCTTTTTGGGTCGAATCAAATAAAAAAAAATTGAAATTACTTGGGCCAACCTCCTCCTCCTTCTTTTTTGGTTATTCCACAGTGTACTACCAATTGCTTATGTAGAAAATTCGTAGTTGACATAAAAAAATCCTGCATTAATAAATGGCTCGGGTACAAGTACATGTATGGTCATTAAATTTTTGTTATGTTGCGTATAAATTAATCAAAACTGATTAATTGGGTTCATTTGGAGCGGATGGTATCGGACCCAACCAAAATTCGATTCCATCTACCCATTTGATAGCTTTACTTAATGGTGCTTTGAAATGTTTTTTTTTTATATATGAAAAACAGGAGACAAACCAACATAATTGATGTAAACCATCACTGACCCAAGGCAATATGATAGGTTGGTGAATACCGTGGATGATGAGAAGGCATGTCGTGCACTTTTCACTTCAAATAAGACGAGTATGCCATGCCCTCTTCTTTTCCTTGATAACCCCGAAATGCTCTCTCTTTCATTCTCTCTCTCTCGCCGTAAAAGTTGAATCCACGGCCCCTTCATGGCGCTGAGACTGGCATCGCCTCGCACCTTGAGGCGGCTGTTCTCATCCTCTTCGTTCTTTCCTCCGCCTGCTGCGGTGGTGGCTCAGCCCCGAGTGGAGCCTGAGCCCAACGCTAACCTATTTGTCTCAGGTGACTAATTTTTGTGATGGTGCTGGCCTTGTCTCGACTCTTTGCTCTGTTTTTTTGTTGTTTGCTCATTACCATGGTGCGCCTTTTCTCTTGATGTGATGTCCGGAAGTGCTTTGTCTCAGTGTCGATTTGTTTTCTTCATGCTTAGTGAGGTGAGTCTAGGAATTTTCGAGTTTGAAGCCTGTTTTGCAAAATTGGGTCTTCAGAAAGTCGGGAACTTGGAGCTATTTAGAGATGCTTGGGCGACAAGAACGTAAATCATTGAGCTGCAATGGTTAAGCAGACCTTTGTTACTTGAGAGGTTTGACAAGCGAATCGAAAAGTTATGCTCAAGTATTTTTGACTTGTTGTCTTTCTCCTCCTAAGAGGAGTAGACTAAATTCTATGTTGTAACTTGAAAGCTTGTGGTCGAGTGAAAATATTTGGACTACAGTCATTGTTACGCATTTTGTTCACTCTGGATGAGAGGGTGATGGATTAATGTGGCTTGTATGTTGAAAAGAAGGTCGATTATTCTGTGTTCTTGTTCTTTGCTTCGTCTTTACTTCTGTGCTGAAACTCTGGCTGCCAATTATAAGTGGAGCACACAGTCAATTGCTTGAGCATATCTGTTGTTTAATTAAGTCATCTCTAAATGCAATATTGAATAATTTTCCTCGTCTATTTACTTGGGCGTGGATCTGACGTTTGATTGATTACACTTTTCATTATTTGATTTGGAGATTGACAATAAACTCAGGTCTGAGTAAACGTACTACTACGGAGAAACTACGGGAAGCCTTTTCCCAGTTTGGTGAAGTTGTTCATGGTTTGTTGTACCTCTGAATGGTTAATTATAAGTTACCCTGGCAAAGCTTGAAGCACTAAGTTTGCAGCATGTTGGTTCCATACAGCTAGGGTGGTGTCTGATCGGATTTCAGGATATTCAAAGGGTTATGGCTTTGTCAGATATGCTACATTAGAAGATGCTGCAAAAGGCATTGAGGGTATGAACGGAAAGGTGAGTTTTGCATTTTTCTCTCTGCTTTCGCTCCTATGGAACTAATAACAGTGTTTTGCAAAGCGATTAAATTTTACTTTGGCATGTTTTATTCAGTGTATATGTGTTTAAGGAAATGCATAGACCAAAATCTGTTTTTCTTTTGGTTATGAACAGGAGATTTTATTTGGTTCTGGACATGTATATCTGCAAACATTTCAGTAGTTGGAAAAAACAATGTTGAAACTCGAGGCTTAAGATTGTGTTATCATGACATGTTCCCCAGATATCATAAAATTGTATATTTTCCAAGTCTGTCGTCAATGGTCTCAAAATTCTCGTTAGTAATTATGGCGTCTTGAGATTTTGGCACTATGTAGAAAAGGTTATAGTCTCGGTAACATTTTAAACCATAAGTCTCTCCACAAAAATTAAAGAACTACATTAAAGCATGGAGTGAAAGGATACCATCTCTTGATGAATGGGCGAAGAGGACCCATATAAGATGTGGCCGTTGAATAATTCTTGAAGTAGGTGCTGCCACCACTAAGAAAGAAAAGTTCGACAAAGTTGCTGGTTCTGTATTTTACCATGGTGACTGAAGAACTCTATGCTCAACGCATGTCGAGAGTTCCTCAGGGGAAGACTCGCTCTCATGTTTGCATGTGATAAAATTCATGATCTCTTTGAGAAAAACTATCTCTTTCATGTTTATTGCAATAAAATTCATGATCCCTGAGATCAAAATGCATATACCTTAACCTCCACCTATATTCGAATCTATTAATTCAAATGATGAAGAAAGAAAAGTCTACTTGATGTGTTGATGTTAGGGTGAGTTAACAGAAGCACAGCTCCTCCAATCCTCACGATGACTTGTGGGCATAATTGGGTTATCTAAAATGAACTTGCATCAATTGCCATCATGTTGCTCGTCTGACTAAATGTCATTAGCTGATAACTTTTAACATCCCTCTACAGCATCATACCCAGTTCTGTTTGACTACTAATTAGGGAAACCTCTAACAGTCACTCTTTCTGTCTCTCTGTCTCTGTCTCTGTAGCTAGCTTGCTCATGCATGCATCAAAGAATTGTGGCATTAGGAGTTGTTCTTTATTTCCTTTCTTGTGGATGTATGCATTTTCATGATAGTTGTCTATCGGAATGTGCAACTATCGGAACATATGCACATTTGAAATCTGTTTCCTGGAGAGTAATTCAGTCCACGTTATGCCTTGTAGTGCCATTTACAGCGACTATCGCTAGTGTTTTGAGAAACATCTCATCTGATATGAAAACTAAAGTGCGGACATGAACATGGTCCTGGTGACTTGACAAGTTTATTTATTTTTCGCCATTTGAATCACTGACAATTTGTTCGGTAATGGGGCTGTTGATCTCGTCATAGCAGAACACTGATGACCCATTTGTCTTTTGCAGTATCTAGATGGTTGGGTCATATTTGCCGAGTATGCAAGGCGTAGGCCACCATTTACCTCGCTTCCAAACAACGCGTTTCCTTCATACAGTCATCAATGAATTTTTTTCCTTCTAATGCTGCTACTTCCGCGACGCCAACAGCTGATCGTCCTTTGAGGGTGTAGTATCTCTGGCAGCTGTAGCCCAAGTCATTTTTTTTTATTGGCATGCAGTTTTCTGATTGTTGGAGATCAGACTTGTATTAGAGAAGGGACAGAATCACTGAAGTGGAGGCAAACATTTTCGAAATTGATAAGCCAGTTGTCTGCTAAAGTTCTCATTTGCTCGAATCTCATGATCTTTTCTTGCATATGAGCCCAAGAATTACCGGAAGGTTTTTCGGTTACATGTATCCGAGAGAGTTCCATTAAATGTACATATGTCCTCATCACAAAGTCTCAGTTCTTCTTGCAGTAGTTGTCGCAACAAAGTTTTTTACTATGGGACAAAGAGCAAATAATTAAAAGTTCAGCATATGATCTTCCAACTCGCACGTCGCGAAGGAAAGGTAGGACTGGAAAATGATTTGAGTAGTGGAACAAGAACGCACACATAGTCGACTGGGGTGTCTTTGTACAGAGTTGTCTTGCGACGCTTAGACGAAAGATCAGTAGAAATCTCTCTTACATACTCAACCTCTCACCTTCCCTCTCCCAGGATCACTGCAAATCTATTGATTAGCCGAAACAGACAAAGAAATGGAGGAGGAGGCAAATCTGCTGACGGGACAAGAACTTTCTTCGGAGACGTCGCTGTTTGTGGGGGCGATGTAGGAATGATGATCTGGCCCCAGTATCATCAGTGACCACGCTGTTGTCGCTAACCAGTGTTACGTGGGTGGCCTGAACTTGGCCAACACGAAGATTATCATTTTCGGAATATCCAGCGCGAATGACCCACCAATCCGCATTTTCCCTCTCATGGAAGCAAGGAGAACAAGCAAAAAAAAAAAAAAGGAAGAAAGAAAGAAAGCTATTTTATTAAGATTGATAGTAACACAAGAAGTTGGATATTTAGGGTTTCTTCTCAACGGAGACAAATTACTCCCTTGCAGGTAGCAGAAGAAGACACTTGTAATGGCGACTTCGTTTCTCGGCAGCTATGGACTATTCGTTTTCGGCGTCTGTTCTTGTGGCACGACTCATCGCTGGTCGTCATCACAAATCCAGCGAGTGCTGCTCCCTTCTTGGAGTTGGATAATGAGGGACGAAGGGAAATCTCTAGAGGAAAAAAGATGGGACGACGTGGAGTGCGGTAATAATACATGTCTAGGGTCCATTTTTTGCTAGACCTCCGCACTCGTAGCCATAAAGAGAAAGATAAACTTGGAAGAGGAGTGCGTGAACTACCTAAAAGGTTACAAATAAACATGGATTGGGCGTGGTTGGTCAGAGTATCGAGGGGTTTGAAGCCGAGAACTAGAGGCTACTCATTGAGATTCTAGTAATTGCGTGCACCGGATAGATGAAAAGACTTGCGCTTAAGCGGTCCATGAGATTGTGGGGGCATGCCTTAGAGTAGATGGGCATTCGGGTAGCTGCGCATCAATACCTATGTCCCTAGATTGTTGGAAAAAAGAAAAGAATAGTTTTACTAATGAGTGAATGCGAAAGATAGGCGAGGCCGGCAGGATCAAAGTTTAAATATTATCACGTTAAATGAATTTGTCAAGAAAATTTATTAAAATTCAGCGGGGTCGGCAGTAGAGCCATCCCCACTAACGTCAAGATAGCCTCGCCACAGTTTTCTGCAGATTTTGACTATTTGCTCGTGCTAGCATAAGACCAAATTCTTTAACCATTAGGGCTCGGGGCCGTCGAGAAATATGTAACGAAAATGACTAGATTTTCTCGTGTGCAAAGTGACTGTAGCTCGTGATTTGACACAAAGGTTATTGTTGTATTACTTAATCCTACTGTGTGGAATGTGAAGATCTGCCTCTCCCGGTCTGTGAAGGGGGCACCAATCCGTCAATACTTGGCCAGATAAATTTGAGCTTGAAGTCATCATATTAATCGCCTGATCGAGCAATGTCTTAACTCGAAAATAGAATGTGTGTTTGAATCCCACCAATTGCACGTGAACTATTTCGAATAAGGACTACCTGTATGGATCAAATATGGGTACCTAATTATTTCATGAGACTTGTGAGTATTCTATAGATTTTTAGATATAGGTCTTCAAGCCAATGCCCATAGACAATCAACAAGAAAAAAAAATCAAATACCAATTATAGTATTACAAAATAGATAGAAAAAATAACATTTCCTCCATGATGTAATGTTGTAATTGTTGAATAAAAGTATGTAATTTGCTTGGAGAGGTTACTTTGGTTCATATCATTGAGAAGGTCGCTTTCTCTCTTAATCGCTGCTTGTTTCTCTCAATTCTGCTTCGCTCGAATGGTGCGGCGTGCACTGATTGAATTGAAAGGCCTTCCGCACTTTCGACGATCTTTATCTATGACCAATGTTAACAATGCGATCCGTACGATTACACTTGTAATCAGTGTCTCAAGATAAACCCCACATACTTTGCATCAGTCTAGCGGTAAAATTACTACACCTTTCCCACTTTTCAATCATCCGACATTCACTAGTCCCATCCATTTCTGGGTCACGCAAGAGCCCCAATGTCGAAGCATCTTAGGTTTTGTGCTCCATTTTTCTTTCTTGTCCAATGCGGGAGCAACGATTTTGAGTAGCTTATGTTGGATTGGTGTCTTAAGTAATTGGATTGGGAATGCTGGCTTCTGACGGAGGTTAGCAAATTTGATGACTTCAAAGGGATGAATAATAGACCAAGCAAGTCACCCCACCGACATGGCTTTCTAGCACATTTTGTACGTAACACACTAACCCCAAATCTCTCTTTTGTTTTTGACGTCAATAGCACCAACATCTTCAAGCTGAGAAATTTGAGCGAGTGACTCCTATACTTTTTCCTTAGAACCGAGTTGGTATAATTACAAGAGGTTTAAGACTTTTTAGATAATTTTTGTGTTATATTCTCCATAGCAAATATGGAGAAAGCATGAAATCTCTTTCTATTATAGCAGATCTAAGACATAAATTCCCCAAACACAGTCTATCCAAGAATGTCGTTATTTAAATGCTTAGTTTTCTTCCGGATATAATGTTTATGCGTAATAGATTTCTCAGTTTAGTCAACTTCCAATTCGATAAACTCAGGAAAAGAAAGAAAGAAAGAGGAGAAGTTATTGTCTTGATAGCAAATCGCAAGAACACCAATACTTGACCAATCGGGACAAGCCTATACCTAATGTCCCATGTCACCACTAAGCTTCCAGGGTCAGGCATTGCCGCGAGCAAGTATCAATTAATTCTCCTTCTTTGATAAGCACCACTTCATCAACTCAATTTCAAAATAACTCTCAATCAAGTGAAAGGCCTGCTTGAAATGATTTGAATCCGCAATTTTTAACATATGTTTCTAGCTTCAGGCATGTTTATCTGTTCATTATTATTATTATTATTAATTGTGGCTTCTTTTAAGTTAAGTTATGACTTTGAAAATACTATCATACGACTTGAATCGATCAATTGAATATTTACTTACGTCATGGAGTAGTCACCTAATTCTTAAATTTTCACTTGTTGCAACACGTTGGTAGAATCCGCGATGTTAGACCAACTTTCAAATTCGATATCCACTCTTCACACGGCCAAAATAACTCCGTCTCGTTTTGATTTCAATCTTCATACTTTAACATAGTACATATCTAATTTGGTTGACCTCATAGTCATTAGTATTGTTTCTAGGGCGAGTCACTCTCCATAAATTGGATAGGGTTTGATTCCGAGCTTGTGGAATCGAGAATCGATACCGTGTCGGTCTCAGGTTGGTTTTATGTCGATCTTAGAATCAGTCGGTCCAATTTCTGAATGAGATCAAGATCAATGCCCACCTCTAATTAGCATGGACACTTTATATCAACAAAAAGCCAAAAAGAAGGTGAAAGAAGAGTGGACAAGAATTCTTTTTCGCCTTTTCGGCTCCGCAGAATGAGTTGCGTAATCCACGTGGAGGCAAACTAGGGCGAGACAAGCTGTCCAAACAAAAACAAAAAAAGCCATTGGGCCCCACCAGTAATTCAATCCCATTTTACCAATAAGAAACAAAAACACCGAGGACTACTTCGTAATTTCGGCTGCAAAAGATGGGCTAAAAGACTCTTTCTCTCCCCCTCTGCGTCTCTCTTCTCGCCATGGACGTGGATGACGAGTCCGGTCTCCTCCTCCCTCTATATAAACAAACCCAGTAGGCGACCACCTCGTCGTCTTGACGAGTTCGTCCACCAGCTGCGCTCCCTCACTCTCTACCACGAAAATCACAGACCCCAGATCGTTCCGCCTGCGGAATGAAGTGTCTTTTTGAGTTCGTCCCGTGCTGCGGGTCGCCGCGCATGGAGGGGGATGGTATCCGGGCGGCGGCGGCGGCGCCCCCGGAGGACGAGGAGGAGGAGAGGCGGGGGTGGGCGGGGCGGAGGAGGAGGAGGAGGAGGAGGATGGGGGCGGCGGCGGAGGAGTGGAAACCGTCGCTTTGCGCGATATCTGAGGACGTGGTGGTGGTGGCGGTGGAGAGAGTCGGGGGAGGAGAAAGGAAGAAGAAGGCGGCGGCGGATCCGGCTCCAGGGCCGGAGCGTTCCGCCTCGCGGAAGAGGAGCAGCGGGTCTTACGCGAGGGTCCACGACCGGATCTTCAACAGCGACGAGTACGATCATAGGTGACGACCCTAGTCTCTTGCCCCTCATCATCATGCACCGTAATTCTACAGATTTGATTACGTCACGCCTTCCCTGGTTTTGCTAGTGACCGGTCTGGATGAATAGATGTTGCTTTTCTGTTCTTTTGTTCTGGGAGCAATTGTCGAATACACCCATTCGTGTGGTATCAAATAGAACGAGAGAGATACAGAGTGTAGCGTAAAAATCGGGACAAACGCTGTCGACATCATAGGAACAGGGATTAGCAGGTGAAGCTTTGGTTATGGTGGTTGCGCTATGGTTTATCGTGGATGCTGACATGCGAACTAATTTGGTCGTTTAGAGGATCTTTAGAGGTGGGGTCAGGCACGATTATTATTATTTCTTCCTTAAGCTTAAATCAAAGGTTCTAGGATTAATAAGTTCATAGTTTAATAACCAATCGGTAGATAAAGAACGCGTCAGGTTTGGAGGAGTAGTAATCCCCACTCGGTGATCTGTCCCCCACGTCTTTCTTCTCCTTTTCTGGACGACAACATTGCCCTGTTAGAATCAATCCCAGACTCCCTGTTTCTAATCTCCCGACGAGCACTCGGATTAACTTAATCCAACGACTGGGTTTGATGTTTCACAGGATGCCTTCCTTTCAGGCGGTCATTCCAGCTTTCTCTCCGGCCCCATTCATGTTCTGAAGTTCTTGGTGTACAGAGTGAAGCGCTACAGTCCATATATATATATATAAATATCTACAAATTCCACGTTAAGAAGAGAACCACGAGAAGGAGGAGGAGGAGGAGCGTTGTTGTACAGTTTCTAGGTTTGGGTGTGGAAGTGGAGGCCGGAGAGTCGATTTGGCTTTGTACATACCAGCATCATGTTCCCCCTCCCTTTCTTATTATATAAGGAAATTTACAGATATTGGCCTGCTTTTGCGGCATGCGACCGCCGTTCCTGTCCGAGGAGAACTCGATGAAAATCTAGAAACGTCTCCTTTTTTTTTGCACTTCTTTTTCGGCTGCTGTCATGCTTTTTCCATCTTAAAGAGTGAATCTTTAATCTTTCCCTTCTTTGTGGGTTACGAATTGACCAAAAGGGTGGTGAAAATCTGACGGCTGCGATCTACTGAAAAGCTCGTGATCGCCTCCACGAGCTCCACTGCCTCATTCCATCGCGACAATAGTAAACAATGTTCCGCCTCGCCGAAAAAAAAGAGGTGATCCACACAGCAGAGCGACATATATTTGCACACATGTAAATGCGACTCACTTGGGTCACCGTCACGTAACGCCAGGAGTCTAGTACGACACATGCACACGTGTGCATACGTTTTTCTTTTTCCCGAGAAAATGACATAACTTTTTTTTTTTTAAATTTTAATCTAGCGGGTAATAGAATCTCTGAATTTTTAATATATATATATATATATATATATTTTTCAATGTGACTCGTTAAGTAATGATAAATGCTTGATGCAATCCTTCCATTGGCTCAAATGACCAATCGAATGCTATCGTATAACATAAATTATTACATATTGAGTTGATTTTGTAAAAATGATTAGCTAACATACCCGTGTTTTTGTGTTCATCTACCTTAGAAAAGGACAAAGAAAAGGGTGTTAACATGTCCATCGTTATACGATGACGTGGAGTGGTATATAACTTTTTTTTTTTGTGGTTTACAGTTCAAACTCGACAAATTGAGAGTCTCATATGCAAATTTTTGTTAATCTGACTTAATAGAAAGATAAACGTCAATAGTTTTGCATATAATTTAGAGACTAGATAGAATATTTGATAATAATCTAAGGATCATATTAAACAGATTACAAGTATATGAAAAACATTGTGTATTGGACAATAATTCAAGAATTATTTTGTGTCCTTAACACATTCTAGACAATTCGGCCGTTCTCTGCCTATTTTCTGGTTGCGAATATGTAGATAGCTATTGAATGGGGTTCAGATTAGACCCGATTTAGTTTGGAATTGATTTGAATTGGATTCGAGAACACCTAGAGCGGGCGAAACTCTTTAATCACGTAGCGAACATTCGGAACGAAGCACAAAAAATGCCCTGTTTCGAGCAATCAATTTCTAGATCGGATCCCCAGTCGATACTCTATGGACTTTTCGACTTGGATAATGAAAAAATTTCGAGAAAACTTCGAACGGCTGACCCACTTCTGGCGAACGTCTAACGTGCACAGCAACTTAGACTAGCTAGTTGCAAATAAGTGACTCAAATGAAAATCGATGCTCTAAACTAGTTGGTAAATCAATTCGATTAAAGTTGATAAACCATTTTAATTTAGATCGGCGATTTCATGTAAATGTTAGCTTGATCGAAGCCTTTATATGTTATGCAAATAAAAGCACGTAAATAAAAAATTACTAATTTGCAAATTATCATTAAAATGATTTTATAAATGGGTTGATAAGTTCTCGATAAATTACCTGCAATAGAAGTCACATCGGTCTTTTTCTTTACAAATACTTTTTTTTAACACTTTCGAACTTATTGAAATTTACGGGCATGTGAAAAATCTATATCTTTTTGTACATAAATCAGTAAAGTTCTACCAAATAATGTGATTGACTATGGCCAACGGATCAAGCGATCCTCTTGATCGTACCATACAATAAAAGCTCTAATTTTTCCTCTTTTATTCTTTCCTTATTCTTTTCTCTTATTTTTTCCTTTATTTCCCTCTGTCGGCCGCTGGCAAGGGCTGACTGAGGGGTGGGTTCACCTGCCACTGGCGAAGGGAATAAGGAAAAGATAAAAAACGAGAAAGGAAAAGAAAAAAAAAACGATGAAAATTTAGAAAATTAAAAAAAATTACAAAAATCTTTGACGTCATCGTCAATTATCCGATGTGTCATAGTCGTGTCAAGTTGGATGACCAGCGTTGACTAGGTAGTCGGATTAGCGATTTCACAGAAAAATTAGTTAGAATGACCAATTGAAAAATCGTTAAAAGGTTTTGGATTAAACTGATGAAATGTCTAAAGAGTTTAGCATTAAGTTGGAAAATGTTCAAAATGTTTGGCACTTAATTAGCCCAATTCATGAACAAAAGAAGATTAACAATCAACCGTCGTATAATAGGTTTAAGATTTTTAGGACAATCTTCCTAAGCAGTAGGAATTATTGAAGTATTACAATGACATGATACACTAGACTTGCAAACTTAGCAACGCCATACCCATATGCATCGTTTATTTATCAGTTTTATCACGTACACCAATCTGAAAGTATAAACTGGGAATAATAATCTCCCTCGTACATCCGAGAGAAATAGGATCTCTAAGGCATAATCGATGGACTATTGATTTACGAGGACCAAGTTGGTGGGACAACGTCTGGTCCAAACTTCAGACCGGCAAGGGATTAACGAAGAGCAATGTCACAAAGTCCTTGAGCTTGGTTCCAGAGTGGGTGTAATTATCTCCATCGCTGTACAACACATCCATCACCCGCGAGAAATTGAGCATTCGCGTCAGAATCGGCATTGGGACCGCTGTTGGGCGAAGAAACTCCTCATTGGTGTCCTTCCATGCATCAACGACTCCTTTCAAGAGTTCCTCCCCGGCTTCCAGCTCCGACATGCCGCGGTATTTCATGAGCAACTCCACCGCAGACACTACGTGCCCCCTCTCCTGCTCAAACTGCATGTCAAATGACGATGGTATTATCAGATTGAGCAGTGGTCGTCGATCTAATTTTTATTAGAATGTTGGAGGATAATTGTGTTTCTATTTATACCTGATGAGAGGAAACGTCGTCCATGAGCCTACAGACGGTTTGTGCAGCCTTCACAATCTTGCAGTCACTGACCGACCATTTCAAAGCATGTTCTGTGACAACATCCCCCATTCCAACAAGTGATGTAGTCGCCAACATTCCATAGCCAGTCGTTATTAGCTGAAGGGGCATGTACTCCTCCAGTGTTGGTATGTAGTTGGTATGGAACCATTTGGCTTCTTGAAAGTATGCTCTCGCCAGCTTCTTCATCTGAGAAATTAAGCATGAACAAGAATGTTGAGTTTCTAACTGAAAATTGACTTCAACACATGTAAAGTATTCCGATGATGCTTACGACTTCTTTTGCATAGATGAGGCGGTATGATCTTCCTTTTGCAGCTAATAGATTACCGATATGTTCGTATAGATCGAGAAGCTCCTTGTAATAAGCTTGCATGTACTCTGGTAATCCATTCATGGCATCAACATCCCACCTGAATTTAAGTCTTGGAAAATGATGCACTTGACTCTATACAAACCTGAACGAGTTTAAAGTTTGAGAAAGGGAATGCGGATTACGTACTTCTGGATTGCTTCGGTGAGGAGTGTGAGTTCTTCCAATGTGCCATAAACATCATAGATATCATCGAGAATGGAAGTTAAGGAGATCACTTTGGTTAGTATTTCTCTGGCCATGGCGAACTCCGGCTCGAAATATATTCCTGAGGTCCAGAAGAACAACTCCACGATCCTATCTCTAGCGAATGGGAACTTTCTCGGAACATCTATACCCTTCCACCACCTATGATTAAATGAACATGAGCGTAACTGAAAGTACATGAGCGTAACTGAAAGTACTTTAGCCCGATGACTTGCATAGTTTAAACTCCTTGTTTTCACTTGTAAAGGACTTTCGAAAGCACCTAATTAGAAGGGCAAATTGAAACTAGACGAATTTGGAAAACACAAGAAGAAAAATCGATAGTTCGGGAATTGTTAAAACACGATTGATAGTTCTGGCATTGTTAAAACGTAATCAACAAGCTAAATTTAGATTATGCTATCACGTGAAGTTAATGGACCTAGTGATCTTGCCAAGTTCCTTCTGGTGTTGCTCTTGGAGTAAGTTGAAATTTAGTTTAGCCAAGGTGAGCAAGACTTTGTCATGTGAAGGCTCTTCTTCGTAGAGTGGAATGTAACGCCTTGCCTCGAGCCTCGGCAATCCCCTGCGAAGTGGCTGCTTTAGGGCATGGCTCACTTGTTTCGCAAGATTAGCGCCCGCTTTGCTTTCATCGATAGATTCAAGGCGAGATATAGCAAAAGGAAGTGCTTCATCCAAGATGATATCGCCATGACACCTCAAATGACAAGCTTCATATAGGCTCAGCAATCCACGCACATCAGTGATGAGCGATTCCCGAAAGTTCCCTTTACTATCCTTGAATTTGTTGAAGACCTCTGTGCAGCCAACCATTATGGCAAAATAGATGCAATCGATTAGAAATTAAGAAGGTGATATGCCTATTTAATGTTCTAGATTTTCCTGAAATTCGTCTGCACAGTAGAAAGATTTTTATAGGTATCTTAACGGATTGATTCCTACATTTAAGACACACCTGATGAGATATTGTAACCTTGTTGTCGCAGCAATCGAAAGAGAAGAGAGACCATGTGAAGGTCATCTCCCTTAAAATATCCATGAGTAAGTTGAGAGAAACTTTTGTGGATTCGTTCTAAGTGCTCATCTAATTCACGCTCAAAATGGTATTCAATTCCCAAGCGTTGGATCTGATCAATCAAGTGAAGCATCTGTGAAGGCTTATCCACGACACCGGCCAGCATCTTCCTCACATCTCCTTTCAGTTCCTCAATTCGTTCCTCCACTCTTCCAAGGAACTTGAAGTTCTGCAAATATATTACACGCAATTTTGCATAAAAGCAAGCATGAAATACGCATATTTTACAAAAAAGAAAGAAAGAAAATAACTTAATTTTGATTAGGTATCTAGATGTTACACGCTTATTCACATGACAAGTGAAATTGGACCCATGAGAACGACGACCATAATGAGATGTTTATTGTAGCAGAGAACATAGTGTATTGTGGTTGGTGAAGTAACAAGTATATTTGTTGTTTTTAACCTTCTTTTATCTGTTCAAGATTTTCACCTTCATCTTCTTGTGCGGGGAAGGGAACGTGTATATACACAAGACCAATTGGAGTCATGTCACCGACGCCGAGGAACCAAAGGACATCGAAGTAAGTCTACGAAATGCAATTACATGAGCAGAAAAAGAAGAAGGTAAAAGAAGAATTACTAACCATGGAGTTGGAGGGAGAATCATATTTAACGAAGTAATCCCCCCATACGCTCGGATGATAACCCGCCGACCGACGTTGGATCACGTCGCCCGTTCCCTCGTTTGGAGAAGAAGATGGAATCGCTGAAACTTGCGACATATTCCCTCTTTCTTTTGTGTTCCGTTTGCGGATGTCGGACCGATACGCAAATGGAAGACCCAAGGATATGTTTTCTCTGCGTCGCAAAGCATCAATACTTGAAGGGCCTTATTTATAGACACCATTTTCATGGCCACCTAGTACTGGGACTTTTTTTCTTTAGGCCAACCAATCACTTTTTGATGAATCGAACACGAGTGAGATTATCAGGCCAAACTGATAAATGAGATTTCAACGGTAAAGAGCTCTACATCTTGAAAATGGATCGTCTGGCATACATCAAGGTCCCGGCCGTCCGATCTAAATCGGATGACTAGAAATTTTTTTTTCCAAAACAAATTTGTCCATTTTTTTTGTTTTGATGAGGGCCGTCCGATGCCGACCCCACTATGTCAAGGGCGAATCCTCTGCCATTAAGGCAAAGGAACCGGATTCCTACATCTTCGGATGTGTTTGAGATTTCACCGGTGTACGAGTTCATGATCGTACTTAGAATCATGGAGATTAGACACCCCTATGTCTTGTCAAGGTAACTATATGCTTCTACCAACTACAAAGTGACATTTATTTAATAACAACAACTAACATTTAATTCACGCTGGTTAAAAAGTGCTACCTTAGAGTTGCTAAGATAGACTATTAAATTGATTTGACATGACATGTACTTAGAGATCTATCCATAACTTTGTACGAAGCAAAAACAAAAACCGTATAAATGAGTTGTGAGCTTTGTTCAAAGGAGTCCATACACTTTAGTCTAATATATAATATCGTTCATGGACTTTTAATTTGTTTAGTGTGATTTTCGAATTATTATTAAATGTTCAATCTAGTTCTCACGCTACATCAATATGGTCAATTTCCTCTTTCCGTTAATTCAAGTTAACATTATTTGCTGACGTGGCTTCCATTCTATTAAGTTTGAGTGAAGTTGATTTGAATAGAAAGAAAATCCGGAAAAATTCCTTCATGGTGCGTTTCCTTTCATAGCCGTGGTGAATTAAAGGGCTGGGGAGTGCGTCTGTTTTGCAAGAAAAAAAAAAGATAGAAGAGAAAGCAAAAAGAAGAAAAAAGAATTTAGAGAGGGGAGAAGGAAAAAAAAAAGGACTGGTATTGAAGTTTGGAGAAATCCAGTCGCCTCACCAGCGTAGTTCCTTCCGGCCACCACCTCCGACCGTCGCGGACAATTGTCGTTTGCCTTTCCGGACCTACGACTAAAGGGGACATTCCGGCGATCTCCGAAGACACAATGAAAATAATCCGCCAAGAGCTTGATCTAGATCGTGCTCGAATCTCTGTTAACGTGGAGACTCTCGCTCTGATTCAAGACAAGGATAGAGATTTTCCTCGGACGTTGCCGGTCGTAGTTTCATATCCACTTACTAACCAGTTAACATTTTAGCCTTCCATCATTCTTATTTTTACAATGATAAAAACTGAGAGTTCAATTGTCTGATTAAGATGAAATCGACTGCATATGAGGCTACTTCTTCAATTCAAAACGTCATATTTTCATCTAGTTCGAGTTTTGTTGTGAATCTTCATGTGAAATAGTTACAATTTGTTCATCCGATAAATTGCATGAAGAGTGTTTCAAAGGCATAACCGAGAGTTATCCGTATTTTCATCAGTTCCGAAATGCAAAATTGCGAGTCACTTGTCCTAGCGGTTCTTTGGCGTAGGGATACGATCCATTATATGTTTTGTTTTTCCCGAATCTGCACCTGTTTCTCTCTGTCTTTCTTATTTAACGTTCTTCTATGTCTTTGCATCGTTCGATGGTTGATTTCGCTGAGGGATGACTGGAGATAAATCAGATGCGTTTGGATGTTCAAGAACGTACGCAATCAGGTTCTTATTATCATAATTTTTCGTGATGAATCTGCTTGTAATCAATTCATAATGGTCGATCGTGAATGCGTGTGGTTTGGTGTCGAGAAATTAGTTCCGGCGATGATCGTAATCGACGATGGCAATAGTTGGCCGACGGTCACAGAAGGTGATTTGTCACGATGGCCTAGGGTCGTCACAAATGTCAAAGGGGAAAAGGAAGCATTCGGTGAAGACGAAGGTGCTTTGGGGAAGCAAATAGGGGAAGAAGACGATCTGCAGAAAAAGGATAAATGGCGAATGGGCCGAGCTGGCTGAATGATTTTTTTGTGGGCCGGAATAAAAAAATTCAGAAAATCAAAATAATCAAAATAATTCAGAAAAATTCTAAAAAATCTCTAAAAAACTATAATTAAAAAAATGTCTAGGAGAGTAACCACAATTGATTTTCATAGATTTTTAGTATTGATGCTATAAGTCTTAAATTAGTTTTAGATTTTCCATTTTTAATAAACATTTTTAATTTAGCATAAAAAATGAGAAAACTTAAAAAATTTTAAACTCAATTGACTAAGCTTTTAGAGCTTTACATTAGGGGATGTTTTGTTTGATTTTTCTTTTTAGAGACAATATTAGGATTCTTGATTGCACATTTCCTTTTTCGATTATACTTGTTTGCGCACTTTCATTACACTTGTTGTTATTTTTCTTTTAGCATGGTTAGGATTCAAATAAAAATAATGCATGATCAATTAGTGGACTAATCTCGCAGTGGATAAAAAAATTGCCTGAAAACGCTTTGGTTAACAAGATGATCAAACCTAGGTACCGAAAGGGCACTAGTTTACTTACTAGTGTAATCAAGTCACTGTCCCCAAATCTTTGGTTGCATAGAAAGTGAAGCATTCTCTCATGCTTTCAATAGGCTAATGGCGACTTCTTATATAAGTTTATAATATTATAATTTTTGTAAAATGGTTTTGCTTTTGGCTTAGCCTTGAGTAGTCCCTTCAGTAGGGGTGATCGGTTACCCGGGCAGTCCGGTTCTCCCTCGGAATCGGGAACCGAATCAACCGGACCAGACCAATCTGTTTGGTCCGATTCTTGGGTGGTCCAATGTGATCGGGATTGAGAAATGGCACAATACGAATAACTTAGGAATGCTGCAGAAACCAAATCTCATTATATTTGTTATGGACAATAGCATTGACCAAGCACAAGCATTCAAGCATAGTGTTCTTGTTGGGGCTGTTATTGTGACTAAGATGGATGGTCATGCAAAGGGTGGTAGTAGGTCTTAAATGTCATTTATTATTCCTTATTTACTACTCTAATATTTTTGCTTTGATTTAAATTGTAAGATCCCATTTAACTTCTTCAATTATAAAGGTTGCACTCAGTAACATTTTCGTTTAGTATATGCACAAAATTTATATCCCAAACTAGAAAAGGAAGAGAAATGTGTTTGGTACAACCCAAAAAATTTTCATCCTAATTTTTTCGTTTAGTTGTAAAAATGTAGACTTAACAATTAATACTTGGAAAAAAATGAATATTTATAAGAACTTAACTGATCAAGATATTCTAAGATGATCTCAGAAAATTCAGTGTAATCGTCGGTCAATAATGGGTAATTAGAAATGTTAGCAGAAAGTTGCATTGATTTATAACTCACAATATGATGACGTTGACTAATAAATGTTTGGGCAACAAAATAAATAGGTGCATAGATCTTTTGAGCTTTTTTAGCTGCAAGAAGAAGAGCAATTTTTGCCTAGTGAATGGGGAAGATGAAACATATGAGGATGGAGACGATCCTAAAATTAGTATGCTTGCTGACAAAAATTCATCTAATTTTTTAGCAAATTACATGCTTATTCGACTGTTATAAACATAAGACAAATGATAAAAGTATTGATTGATTCCAATTAGTGAAGTCTAGATGTATGTGATAAACTCTAGCGTGTATCTTCAATAGCTCAATTTATCTGATGAAAGTTTTTAAAGAAAACAACTTACATAGTATATTTTTACGCACTTCAGCATTCACATCCCAATTTCATTTGAAAAGGTCAGTACACCATCACTCTTGTCATCATTCATGGCCAAATTCTTATGTCTTGTTAAAGTAACTTCATGCTTCTACCAACTACAAAGTGACACATCCTAGGTAACAACAACTGAAATTTAAGATACATAAGTTAAAAAAAAAGTCCTACCTTAGAGTTCCTAATGTAGACTACTAAACTGAACTTGGATATCATTTATAGAAATTAATTTGTACCTTTATATGAAAGGTGAGTTCTTAGGAGGAACAATATCATCCTTCCAAGAGCCCTATCTTCGCTCGTGCCCCCTTTCTCTCAATAGCTCTCTGTTGACACCTAATTTTTAACATCTAGATTTAATTGCATCAAAAAGAAAATAAAAAAGGTTTGGAGATTTGACTGAATATTTCACTTGTCCAAGCAGAAAATTTTTGAAAGAAAAGAATCAAGAGAAATCAAGAGGTTGAGGAAAGAAAATTTCGGTCAAATCCGTGAGGATTTGACTGAGATTCCTATCTACCATCAAGACCCCCTCAGTGAAAAGCAAGGAAAGAAGATATCTCGGTCAAATCTTGGACAAAAGGGGGAGGACTTCTTCAACAAAAAAAAAGGACACTCACACATAGAGACAGAGGGATTATTCGGCTAAAAAACAAAAAAAGAAAAGGAACACATACAGAGAAGAGCCAAGAGTAGGGGTGAGCAACGGTCCAGGGTCGATCCTGGACCGGCCCAGAACCGACACAACCCGACCGGTCTTGGTCGGGTTTTAAGACGAACGGGTCGATCCTCAGTCCTAAAATCTCCAACCCGGTACTATACGGGTTGGTCATCGGTCCTACGGTGTCGGGTTGGTCCAACCCGGACCAACCCGACAATATATTACATAAAAATAATAAATTTTGTTAAGTTTTTTATAAGTTGATTTTTATAAACTTCAGCCCAAATCAAGAAAAAAGTCTAGAGGCCCAACAACTTCCAGGCTTCCAGCCCAACCCACGCCCAAGTGCCCTATAGTACAGTCTACTTCTCTCATTCTCTATTCTGAGTTTACTGCAGCCGCACGTTGCCACGAATCTCCCTTCTTCTTCATCAACTTCAAGTCTTCAAGTTCAAGCCCTAATTTCTTCACGTTCGGCTCGCGTCTTCCTCTGTCTCTGTCGCTGCCGGTCGCTGCTTCTGCTCGTCGCCACTGCTGTCTCTGCTCCGTCGTCGCAGCCGTGGTCGTCGCCGGAGGACGACACGCTGAAGGCCGCGATGCGACTCCCCTGTTCTTCTCTGCCTCGCCGCTAATTGCTGTCCATCAAGCTGTTGTCTTAGCTTCTGCTCGTCGCCGCTGCTGTCTCTGCTCCGTCGCCGCCGCCGTGGTTGTCGCCAGAGGACGACAAGCCGGAAGCAGCGACGCGACTCCCTTGTTCTTCTCTGCCTCGCCGCCAGTCGCTGTCCGTAGAGCCGCTGTCTCTGCTTTTGCCTGTCACTGCCGGTCGCTGCTTCTGCTCATCGCTGCTGCTGTCTCTGCTCCGTCGCCGCCGCCGCCGTCGTTGCAGGAGGACGACACGCCGGAAGCTGCGACACGACTCCCTTGTTCTTCGCTGCCTCGCCGCCAGTCATTGTCCGTCGAGCTGCTGTCTCTGCTTCTGCTTGTCGCTGCCGGTCGTTGCTTCTGCTTGTCGGCGCTACTGTCTTTGCTCCGTCGCCGCCGCTAGAGGACGGCACGCCTAAAGCCACAACACGACTCCCTGTTCTTTGAATTTATTGTACGAAAATTTTAGCGGTCCCGGGTTGACCCTAGGACCAGACCAGACCGATAGGGTCGGGTCGGTCCACGGTCCCAAGCTTGACGGGTCGGTCCACGGTCCCAAAAATTGAGGACCGATACTGTGCGGGTTGGTCCTCGGGTTGAGCACGGGACCGGCCCAACCCGGACTATGCACACCCCTAGCCAAGAGAGTTCCAGAGTTCTAGAGAGAGAGAGAGAGAGAGAGAGAGAGAAGAGAGAAAGCAGAGAGTGAGCGTGAGCGTGAGCGTGAGCGTGAGCAAAGAAAGGAGGAGAGCGTCCGCCCGAGACTCGATCCGTGACACCTCCCTCCACCTCGGCGATTTGTCCGCCCTTGCCTGCGTTCTTCCTTTTTTCACCGGTGGGTTTCAATAGTTGTTGTATATGATCGAGCCCCCCCCTTCCCCGTGATTGTGGCCGAGGTGTCTTCGCGGATGAGTGAGAGTTTGGCTCGAGTCCGCTCGAGTACACTTCCCTCCGTCATTCCCATGCCACGTAGGGAGTTTTCTTGTTGTTTTTCCCTTCCCTGTCGATTTTTCTTTTGCTCGTTTGATTTTTGCTGTGCTTGGAGGCTGATCGATATGGGTTTTGGGGTCGATTGATCTTTAGGTTCCTATTTCGCTTGATTATTTGCTTGTGTGGTCATTTTTGCTTATCATTGATGCATGTTAGGTTTAGACCTTGCATTAATTTGATTTTCAATCGAACATTCCTCACTGTAGCACCTCATTCTTTTGGACGAATTGCTTGGATTGCTCTGCCTTATTTTGAAATATCACTTGTTTTGTGAAAGTTTATACTTTCAGATTGATGTGCATGATAAAACTCATAAATAATCGATGCATATGGGTATGGTATTGCTAAGATTGCAAGTATAGTGTATCATGTCATCGTAATATTTCAATAATTCCTGCCTTTTAGGAAGATTGTCCAGAAAATCTTAAACATATTATACGAAAGTCGACTCATTTTTAAACTTTCAATCATGTCAATCTTTTTTTCGTGAATTGAACTAACTTAGTGCTAGACATTTTGACCATTTTTCAATTTAATCCTAAACCTTTAAGCAATACCCAATTTAGTCCAAAACTTTTTTATGTGTTTTTAATTGAGTCCTTCTAAGTTATGGTTGAGCACGGGACCGGCCCAACCCAGACCATGCACACCCCTACTAGTTTTGGTCAGAAATCACTAATGGGGCGGTGTAGTCAATACCGGACATCCAAATTGATATGGCCATGACGCATCGGATAATTGGCACTAACGTCAATGATTTTTGTAATTTTTTTCAAATTGGTGCCTTTTTCGTTCCTTTTTGTTTTTCTTTTTTTCTTATTTCCCTTCGCAGTCACAGGCGAGCCCACCCCTTGCTCAGCCCTTGCTAGCAGCCAATGGAGAATGAGATGTTTGAATATATTTAAACAACCCTTGAAGCACATTTTTGGTGAATACTCTGTGAGAGTGAGAGAGAGAAAGAGAGAGAGAGAGAGAGCGAGCGAGCTTCCTCCTTTTCCCATTGCGATGGACAACGCCTGTGACAGAAGTTGTCCCTGAAGAGATAGTCTAAAGACAGCTTTCACCAACAATAAAAAGGCATGGGTGTTTTCCAGGCCTGGCTGCGCCACTATGGAAGGCTTTCGATTTGTTGAATAAACAAAACTGATCTTGTAAAATTACATATTAATAATTCTTCTCGGGAAATTAGGTATGCCAGACCTTTAGTCTTATTACAAAATACGTGAGCTTATGGGTCATGATTGCGAAATTATTTATAAGTTGTATGAATACCAATATTTCCAAATAGAAAAATAGACTAAAGGGAAAAAATAGACGAAAGAAAATTGAGAAAGAGTGTGAAACGAAAAGGTGAAAAGAGAGAGTGTCGTGACCTCCCCGAAGGTGCACCGCCTAGGGTTAGGCTAATGGATTGCTAAGTCTAGCCTAACTCTAGCTCTCTCAAGCTCATACCAATTCGCAACTTAAGTTTAAGTTCTTAATATACCAAATTGATTTCAAATGGAGTCGCCATTAATCTATTTACGGTGGGTCGATTAGAAACCCATGTAAAGCACTGGGAGTCGTACTTTACTCCCACGAACCAAATATTTTGAATTCGGGACTTGAATACCTATTTCTTCAATTTCAAACAATAATTTGCAGGCAGCTTGAATTGATTTTGACTTCATTCCCTAACATGCATGGTAACCACACAGGTGCGCATACATCAATGGAAATGCTAAATAAAATAAAACAATGAACAAAAATGACCTAATAAAGCAAATCAACAAAATAGTCTTTTTTTGAGGTTTTTTATGTGTATGCAATGCATATAATGATAAACTAATCTTATATGCAACTATCTTAATGCAACCTTAAATGCAATTTTTATGAATTATTAAATGAGACTAATTATCTATAGTTATATAACATCTAATTTAAACTAGGAACTAAACTACGTTAATCCCTAATTTAAACCAAAATCTTATCTTAACTACTGATAATAGAATACGAAAACTAAACTAATATGCAAATGCATGAAAGTCTAATCCTAATGACATGACCTAACATAGCTTATAACATGTAAATCCTAGATTAACTTGAACTAAATGATATGCTAAAAGGTATTTAACTAAATGAATTAAAGGACATGCAAAAAGGTTTTTTAGGCATTTTCTTATTTCTTAAATGAAATTCAAAATTAATTAACTAGTAAAATATGAAAACCTAATCTAACATGACTCCTAAATTTCTAAATATAATGTTCTACCATGCTATAAATTTGTATGCAATTCCTAAGTGACATGCGATTTAATGTGCCTAAACTAAATGTCATGCAATGACTAATAATGCAAACTAAAAGAAAAGACATGCATGTGACATGCATACGAATTTTTTTATTTTCACTAAACTTGAAATTAGACGTGAAAACCTAATTTAAATATGCAATTATATTTAAAATGCAATCTAATCATGCTATGCAATACTACCTAAATGTGAATCTAACCTAAACATAGAAAATGTAATTTAATCTAACATGCAATTCAAATAAACAAGACTCATTCAAATGGAAATAACATCAAAACAAAGAATTTTCGCAAATAGAATCAATAAATTGATCTTAAGCCTTAAAGATCAAAATATCAATTCTATTCCTGCGCAATTAATTATTCCGTCTAAAGCCTTATAGACGAAATAAAAAATAAATATTGCGGTTGTGAATTGGAAGATTAATTCCAATTGATAAACTTAAAACAGGCAAATTAGACAAAAATAGCATGAAAGGAAACAAGAAAATCAACATAATAAAAGATGTTTTTATTGCAGAAAACTATTTTTTTATCTTTTTTAATATTATAAACAAATTTAAGAAAATAACATAAAATAAAAGGGAACTGGGTCGGGTTCGAACCGAGTTGAGTTCGGACCAGACCCACAATGCAGTGAGCCTGCGAGGGGCTGGACTGGACCCGCGATGGGCTCGGTCCAGCTTCCTCTCTCACTTTCTTTTTTCTTTTTTTTTCCTTGGCTCTTTCCCCTTCACGCATGGGCTTGTCCTTTCCCGGCCCAACCTGGCTGCTCCTCCACGCCCAGGCCCATAGCCGAACTTGCACAATCTCGGGTCTGACCTCACGCGAGAAGCTCGGCCCACGCCTCTCATGCGCGAGACACCCAACCTGTGGACCAGCTCATCTTCCAAAGGCTTGCATGCCCGTGAGGCTTGGCCCTCATTGACCAGCACACGGCCCAAATCCACGCGAGTCTTCTCCTTCCTTGTGTCATTCCATGGATGACCTGCAGAGAAAAACTCGAAGCCGTTCTGCTCGCGGTGGAGCCATGGCGAACAGAGCCGAGGCGAGACGAAAGACGACGACTCCACGGCTCTCCGATCTAAATCGGATGACTAGGATTTTTTTTTCCAAAACAAATTTGTCCATTTTTTTTTTGTTTTAATGAGGGCCGTCAGATGCCGACCCCACTATGTCAAGGGCGAATCCTTTGCCAATAAGGCAAAGGAACCAGATTCCTACATCTTTGGATGTGTTTGAGATTTCACCGGTGTACGAGTTCATGATCGTACTTAGAATCATGGAGATTAGACACCCCTGTGTCTTGTCAAGGTAACTATATGCTTCTACCAACTACAAAGTGACATTTATTTAATAACAACAACTAACATTTAATTCACGCTGGTTAAAAAGTGCTACCTTAGAGTTGCTAAGATAGACTATTAAATTGATTTGACATGACATGTAGAGATCTATCCATAACTTTGTACGAAGCAAAAACAAAAACCGTATAAATGAGTTGTGAGCTTTCTTCAAAGGAGTCCATACACTTTAGTCTAATAAATAATATCGTTCATGGACTTTTAATTTGTTTAGTGTGATTTTCGAATTATTATTAAATGTTCAATCTAGTTCTCACGCTACATCAATATGGTCAATTTCCTCTTTCCGTTAATTCAAGTTAACATTATTTGCTGACGTTGCTTCCATTCTATTAAGTTTGAATGAAGTTTATTTGAATAGAAAGAAAATCCGGAAAAATTCCTTCATGGTGAGTTTCCTTTCATAGCCGTGGTGAATTAAAGGGCTGGGGAGTGCGTCTGTTTTGCAAGAAAAAAAAAGATAGTAGAGAAAGCAAAAAGAAGAAAAAAGAATTTAGAGAGGGGAGAAGGAAAAAAAAGGGCTGGTATTGAAGTTTGGAGAAATCCAGTCGCCTCACCAGCGTAGTTCCTTCCGGCCACCACCTCCGACCGTCGCGGACAATTGTCGTTTGCCTTTCCGGACCTACGACTAAAGGGGACATTCCGGCGATCTCCGAAGACACACTGAAAATAATCCGTCGAGAGCTTGATCTAGATCGTGCTCGAATCTCTGTTAACGTGGAGACTCTCGCTCTGATTCAAGATGAGGATAGAGATTTTCCTCGGACGTTGCCGGTCGTAGTTTCATATCCACTTACTAACCAGGTAACATTTTTAGCCTTCCATCTTTCTTATTTTTACAATGATAAAACTGAGAGTTCAATTGTCTGATTAAGATGAAATCGACTGCATATGAGGCTACTTCTTCAATTCAAAACGTCATATTTTCATCTAGTTTGAGTTTTGTTGTGAATCTTCATGTGAAATAGTTACAATTTGTTCATCCGATAAATTGCATGAAGAGTGTTTCAAAGGCATAACCGAGAGTTATCCGTATTTTCATCAGTTCCGAAATGCAAAATTGCGAGTCACTTGTCCTAGCGGTTCTTTGGCGTAGGGATCCGATCCATTATATGTTTTGTTTTTTCCCGAATCTGCACATGTTTCTCTCTGTCTTTCTTATTTAACGTTCTTCTATGTCTTTGCATCGTTCGATGGCTGATTTCGCTGAGGGATGACTGGAGATAAATCAGATGCTTTTGGATGTTCAACAACGTACGCAATCAGGTTCTTATTATCATAATTTTTCGTGATGAATCTGCTTGTAATCAATTCATAATGGTCGATCGTGAATGCGTGTGGTTTGGTGTCGAGAAATTAGTTCCGGCGATGATCGTAATCGACGATGGCAATAGTTGGCCGACGGTCACAGAAGGTGATTTGTCACGATGGCCGAGGGTCGTCACAAATGTCAATGGGGAAATGAAGCATTCGGTGAAGACGAAGGTGCTTTGGTGAAGCAAATAGGGGAAGAAGACGATCTGCAGAAAAAGGATAAATGGTGAATGGGTCGAGCTGGCTGGATGATTTTTTTTGTGGGCCGGAATAAAAAATTCAGAAAATAAAAAAAATAATTCAGAAAAATTAAATTTTTTTTAAATATCAAATATATATAATTAAAAGATGTCTAGGAGAGTAACCACAATTGACTTTCATAGATTTTTAGTATTGATGCTATTAGTCTTGAATTAGTTTTAGATTTTCCATTTTTAATTAACATTTTTAGTTTAGCATAAAAAATGAGAAAACTCTTAAAAATTTTAAACTCAATTGAATAAGCTTTTAAAGCTTTACATTAGGGGATGTTTTGTCTGATTTTTTTTTATAGATACAATATTAGAATTCTTTTTGGCACATTTCTTTATTCGATTATACTTGTTTATGCACCTTCATTACACTGGTTGTTATTTTTCTTTTAGCATGGTTAGGATTCAAAAATAATGCATGATCAATTAGTGGATTAATCTCATAGTGGATAAAAAAATTGCTTGAAAACACTTTGGTTAACAAGATGATCAAACCTAGGTATCGAAAGGGCACTAGTTTACTTACTAGTGTAATCAAGTCCCCGTTCTCAAATATTTGTTTGCGTAGAAAGTGAAGCATTATCTCGTGCTTTCACTTGGTTTCTAGCCAACCTCAATATATAAGTTTCTTCTATTAGAATTTTTGTAAAATAGTTTTGCTTTTGGCTTAGCCTTGGGTTGTCTCTTCAGTAGGAGTGATCGGTTCATCGGGCGGTTTGATTTAGGGCTGAGCACCGGGTACCGCCCAACCCGAGAACCGCCCAGACCGGACCGGACCGGCCGGGTTGGTCCGGTTCTTCGAAGTTGTGGTCCGGTCCACGGTTCCAAAAAATGGAACCGGTTCCCGGGTGGTCCGGTTCCCGGTTCTAGGGTGGTTGGGACCGGACCGGACCACCCGGACCGGACCACTAGGACCGACCATTAGAACCGGACCACTAGAGTGACTTGGGAGCCCAACTCCAATCCAAGAAGCTTCAAACTTTTAGAGCCCACTTATTATTTATTATTGACGCCCAGCCCATTTGCACTCTACTCAGCCCATCAAACATAACATACGCTTATGCCTCAAACAAAGGAAAAAGAAACGCTTTCAGCCTTTCACCTTCAAAGATCAAAGTGCAGAGTCTGCAGACAGTCTCGAAGCATCTCCACACGGCCATCTTGAGTTGCTGGAAACGCTCCCCTGGGCTCGCTGCGCTTATATCAACGTACAATCACTCCCTCTCCTTCCACCTCCCCATTCTCTCTCACTCACTCTCTCTCTACACCCCTCGCCGAACCTCCTCTGAGAGTCTGAGGGGTCATGGAGCTCCGTCGCAACAAGGTAAGCTCTTTTTCTCTCTCTCTCCCTCTCTCTAGGGCGAGACTTGGTCGTACATGTAATGACTAAAATCTGTTTCAGCATCGGAACAACATTGTTTCGGATGTTCAGTGGACAGCAGTACGTAGATTCTAGGGGATCCCATGATATTGTATGGAGATTCAGCTCGTGGATCTGCGTTCGGAATGTCTTGGAATGTCTGCCTCTTTTTTTTTCCTTCTCGTTTTGTTCCATTTCGTTGGGTGGCAACTGGAATTTGGGGAGTTTGAGCTCATTCTGGAGATCCCATTTGGTTTTTTTGCAAGTCTTCCTGCTTTGACAGTGAGATTGCGTGGAATTTGTAGCTCAATATTAGCTCTGCTTTCAATTGCGGTCATATTAGATAGATCCAAATTTTGAATTCCAATTGCATATGCTTTTTCCGCGAATGGTCGATCGTTCAGGCATGTATTGGGATCCTCTACAGTACTTGCGAGCTGTAAAGCCAATTTGGGTAGCAATGTCATACACCAAGTAAACCACAGATTTCAAATTCCCTCCCTTTTCCCCTTCCCAGATTTCGGGCGTTTGAGATTTTGACGATAGGAATATATTTCAATGTCAAGTCCAGGAATCATATTGAGTTTGTCGGATTGCTCATGTTGATTCATCATAGCTGCCCTTTTATTCTTAAGTTCTTAGTTGATGGTAAAAATTTGTCCCTTCAGTTTTCTTCATGAGCAAAATCTGATTCTTTTTTAGTACGTGGTACTAAAAGGGAAATGGTCAGCTAGGGTGACTTCCCATAAGCCTCAGTACTGATTTCCCTGCAAGAAATATGCCATTTATTCTTGTCCCCAAATTTTTAAGCACAGTAGTTTAAGGGGAATCCTTGTGCAGATATAAGGATGCTCAAGCTTCATTTTGACCTGGAGGTCACGTGCAGGTTAGGGCACATTTTTGGTGCAAGGCAGGGTCAAATGATTAATCTTTCCAAACACCATAAGGCTAATAGCCTTGTGCAAAAGGAAGTCTCTGTGATGATTACAATTTCCAGACTGAACATAGATAAATCTTCCTTTTCCTTGTGTCAAGTAACTTGGCGCTTACACTTGGCTTTGTGAATTTCATACGGAGCATCTGCAGAATGCTCATTGCTTGTTGATTGTGATTCTAGGTAATTTCCTCAACATATCACTTTTTCCCCATAATAACGAACTATTCTAGTTGAATATCTTAGAGAATAGGTGAGTTCTCTATATATTGTTCTGAGTAGCGACTGACATGATGTGACCTAGCTTTTGATTTTTGGTGTGTGGCATTTACCTTATCTTTGTCATATTTTGGTAATCATGTCCAGCATTTTGACATCAATTTTTTTTTGGGTATTTCTATCAGGGAGAAGATTGAACGGATTGTTGCTCTTGTGAGGCTTAATTTGTTGGTCTTGCGTGGGCTTGTCTTTGCTAGACGAATCAATGGAAGTAGACAAATCCAACGATGACATGACTCGGGGAGTAGAACACAAACTAGAACATGAAGTTGAAGAAGACTTGGAAGTGGCATCCAACACAGATAAGTTATCTAGTACTTGCCCCTCTAGTAGTAAACGAAAATCAGAAGCTTAGCTTCATTTTCGTGAAGGAAAAATTGAGAATGAGAAAATTGAGGTGATATGCATTTATTGTGGGGCCAAGTATATCTATTCTGTTGATAACGGTACTTCTGCTATGTTGAAGCATTTGAGAAAGTGCAATAAGCATCCTCGCAATATAGATAAGAAGCAAAAACTGCTTATTCCACGTAGAGTAGTTGCGACTCAAATGTTAATGGGGAATACTACTACAACCACTAGCAATAGTGGTAATGTCTTATCAACATGGAAATTTGATCAGGATCGTTGTAGGCGAATGCTTACTAGGATGATTATAATGGATGAACAACCGTTTTCTTTGGTGGAACGTGTTGGATTTCGTGACTTCATCAATGAATTACAACCTCTCTTCAATCACATCTCACGATTTACTATGGCTAGAGATTGTATGAAGCTGTATCTTTGTGAAAAAGAAAGGATGAAGACTTTTTTTCGAAAGCTCAACTCTAGGGTCGCACTCACAACCGATACATGGACTTCCATTCAAAACTTGAGTTATTTATGTCTCACTGCACATTTTATTGATGAAGATTGGAAATTGCACAAAAGAATCATCAACTTTGTGGTGATGTCTAGTCACAAAGGCAAAGAGATTGGGAAAATGCTTGAGAAATGCATTTACGAATGGGGAATAGAGAAAAAAGTGTCTACAATCACCGTGGATAATGCTAGTTCAAATGATGTTGCTATTGATTTTTTGAGAGAAAAATTTTCAAGAGATAAGTTATTGATCTTAGATGGTGATGTTTTACACATGAGGTGCACAGCTCATATATTGAATTTGATTGTAAGGGATGGTTTGACTGAGGTACGTGATTCTATTACACGTATTCGAAATGTGGTGAGGTATGTGAGGAGCTCTCCCATGAGAGCTAAAATATTCCAAAGTTACATTGACAATTCAAGTATCACTTATAAGGGTTCAGTTTGTCTTGATGTCAGTACTAGATGGAACTCTACTTATCTCATGTTGGATACTGCCTTAAAGCTAAGAAAAGCTTTCGAAAGGATGGAAGAAGAAGATATTTCTCTTGTACTTGAGCTTGGCAATGAAACTCCTAAACATGAAGATTGGGAAAATGCCAAAATTCTTTCCATATTTTTGAAGAAGTTTTATGATGCCACGAACAAAATGTCTGGGACTTTGTATACCACTTCGAATGAGTATTTTGAGGGAATAGATGCTTTATATAAAAGTCTGAAACAAGCGGATAAGGTTTTGGATCCTAGGGTAAAAGCTATGGGTGCGAAGATGAGAATTAAGTTTGACAAATATTATGGGAGTTTTGAAAGAGTAAATATGATGGTGTTGATTGCGGTAGTATTGGATCCAAGGAAAAAGTTGAACTTTGTGCGATATTGTTTTAAACTCATTTATGATGATAGTGTGAAAGTTGATGAGATGTCCGATAAGGTAAGGATTGCCTTGGATCGTTTGTTTCATTTTTATGAAAGAGAATGTGACAAAAATTTGGATAGTCAACTTTTGATTGATACTAGTAATAGTTGGGATCCTAATAGCCATGTGGATGATGAGCTTGATTACGATGTGGGTCTCGATTTGGAAAATATGTATGAAGGCTTTCTTCATGAGGAAAAAAAGGCATCAGATGGCAACTTATCTGAGCTTGATAAATATCTTAAAGCCGAACGTGAAGAAACTCGTGATCTTGACATCTTAATGTGGTGGAAAACTGTTGGCAATAAGTTTAAAATCCTCTCTTTGATGGCTCGGGATATCTTATCTATTCCTGTGACAACCGTTGCTTCGGAGTCAACTTTTAGTACATCTGGTCGTGTACTTGATGGCTTTCGAAGTTCTTTAACTCCTACAGTGGTTGAAGCTTTAATTTGCACTCAAGATTGGTTGAGGACAACTAACATACCGATTAATGTTGAAGAGTGCATTGAGAATGCGGAAAAGTTTGAATGTGGTAAGTTACAAATATATCTTCCTTTCTTGTAATTTGTTCATATGTTTAATGAGTGAATGATTAATTTAATATCTTTTGTTTGTTAGATATGGATGATTTACACTCAGAGCTTATTGGTAAATAGATGCATCATGAATACTCGCTGGAGCTCTCTCTCTCTATTGTTGATCTCTCCCTTTATTGTTGATGCCAGAAGTTATCTCAGGAACTGGTGGGTAAATAATATCATTTTCATACTGAAGGTTTATCAACTCATACTGCACAACATGTTGAATTGATTATTTCAGTTAATATCGACATCATAAAGGATAACTCTACTATTTGGGTGCAGGCTTCATTGTTTGAGAGCACGGGTTTCATTGTTCAAGAGTAGCTGTTGATTTTACAAACGGCACGGGCTTACGGTTAAATGTTTAGTTTAGAATTTCTTGAACGAGGAATTCTAAAAGAAATCGTGTGAGAGAATAAGACATATTGAAAGTTGAGAATGCCTTTTGTTCTCTATACAGAACTATATGATTTTACTTAAATTCCTTTTTCACCTCGCATCTCTTGGATGTGCAATCTGTTTAGTTGTTAGATTGTCTCTTTTCCTTGAACAAATTGAGAATAAAGTGATGACTATTTACCCTGAGTTAAGTGAAGTGGTTCGTTTGTATTATGCTGGATAATTTGAATGTTTGGCTTGTGTTTCACGTGTGATCCTATTTCCTTTTAGATTCTTGAGTGGCTAAGGATACAACAATGGTGGGACTTTAATGAGATGGACCTACTGATGCTTATTGCTTATGGAAAGCAAGGGGACTTCAACGGGGCTAAAAGAATCGTGCATTTTTACCGGTGTAAGTAAACAATTTTCACTTTAGTTTAACATTCTTTTTTAATTTTTCCCAGTCCCATTGGACCGCCCAAGAACCGAACCGGACCAACCGGTCCGGTCCGGTCCGGTCCATGACTTTGGCGGTCCGGTCCACGGTCCTAGAGACCGCGGACCGGTTTCATTGGTCCGGTTCCCGGTTCCGGGGGGGAACCAGACCGCCCTGGACCATGCACACCCCTAGTTTGATTCCCCCTTCGAAATTGGGAACCAGATCGACCGGACCAATCCCCGATTTTTAGGACCCAGGACCATACCAACTAAACCTAGGACCAGTCCGGTTCTCGGGCGGTCCAATGGGATTGGGATCAAGAAATGGCATAGCAAGAATAACTTAGGAATGCTGCAGAAACTAGATCTCATTGTATTTGGTATGGACAATAGCATTGACCAAGCACAGGCATTCAAGCAAAGTGTTCCTGTTGGGGCCGTTATTGTGACTAAGATGGATGGTCATGCAAAGGGTGGTGGTGCTCTTAGTGCGGAAGTGTTATTTGGGCTAAGTCAGAGACATACCATTTCATTTTCCACATTTTTTTTAGGAGAACTTAAAGCAGCACCCATGGAGGAGTCGCTAGAGGAAAGAAAGAAAATTAAAACGAAGAAAAAGATAGAAAGAAAGAAAAGTCCTTGAAGTCTGATGCGAAAGTAAAAATCGGGCTGGTTCTTCTTTGGTCCAAGTGGTCCGGTCCGGTTGGGCTCTCTTAGGAATCGGGAATCGGTTCCATTTTTTGGAACCGTGGACTGGACCACAAGTCTGAAGAATCAGACCAACCCAGTTGGTTCAATCCGATTCGGGCGGTTCCTGGGTTGGGCGGTCCATCATGCTCACCCCTACCCTTCAGCCGCTGGCGTGGCTCCTTGATATGTAAAAAGATAGAGCACTGTAGCCGTCATGGTTCCTTCGTGGTCTGAGAAGAGCCGCACTGTAAAGGAAAGAGGGTGCTCCTTGAGATATACGTACAAATGCGACGAGCCTACAAAAGCTACACTAGCAGCTCGTGGGAAAGGAAAACAATGGACTACTCGACTATGGGCTGTGAGTTTAATACATCCAAAATGAGTTACTTATTGTAAACACTTTGTATTTGAATATAATTTAGGTATGAAAGATACTACAATATAAGAATGGTCTTAATTCTTATATTCTGATTATAATGAATTTTTGTCACTTACTCTCTCCATAGATGTGAGTACTAATACTTGAATCGAACCACGTAAGTCTTACATGTCATTTATTATTCCTTATTTATTACGCTAATATTTTTGCTTTGATTTAAATTATAAGATCCCAATCTAACTTCTTCATTTATAAAGGTTGCACTCAGTAACATTTTCGTTTAGTATATACACAATTTATATCCCAAACTAGAAAAGGATGAGAAATGTGTTCGGTACGACCCAAAAAATTTTCATCCCAATTTTTTCATTTAACTGTAAAAATGTAGACTTAACAATTGATATTTGGAAAAAAATGAATATTTATAAGGACTTAACCGATCAAGATAGTCTAAGATGATCTCAGAAAATTCAGTGTAATTGTCGGTCAATAATGGGTAATTAGAAATGTTAGCAAAAAGTTGCACTGATTTATAACTCACAATATGATGACATTGACTAATAAATGTTTGGGCAACAAAAAAATAGATGCATAGACCTTTTGAGCTTTTTTTTAGCTGCAAGAAGAAGAGCAAATTTTGCCTAGTGAATGGGTAAGGAAGAAACATATGAGGATGGAGACGATCGTAAAATTAGTGTGCTTGCTTCCACCAATTCATCTAATTTTTGAGCAAATGACATTGAAAATTTCACGGAGCACATGCTTATTCGACTGTTATAAACACAAGACAAATGATAAAAGTATTAATTGATTCCAATTAGTAAAGTCTAGATGTATGTGATAAACTCTAGCATATGTCTTCAATAGCTCAATTTATCTGCTGAAAGTTTTTAAAGAAAACAACTTACATAGTATTTTTAAGGCACTTCAACATTCACATCCCAATTTCATTTGAAAAGGTGAGTACATAATGTTTGGAATTTCTAATTTTAGTCTTAACCTGATGAGAAGACAGATAGAGACATGAAGGGAGTGCAACGAATTGATTGGGAGACAAAGGCATGGGAAGTAGAAACCATTGAGCATAATTTGTTGGAGGCCAAAAGATAGCTAATTTCCGATATCCCTATTCATTAGCGCTGGGAGAAGGAAAAAGCAATTTGACCATGGAAAAAAAATATATTTATATTTATATATAGTATCTGATTTATTCACTGGAAAGTTTGCTTGTTATGTGGCTTTCAAGAGGTTAGAACAAAAGGTTGATGCTAGCAAAGTTGAAAGTAGGGCAAATTTCATGTCTTGAACATGTCTTTGTTGACTCGTGAGCAAATATCATCGATAGTGGCATGTATTATGTAGCCATCACTTTATTTATTTGTCGAGTCAAAAAGATATATCAACTTTGCCATCTCTATTTTTTTAGGAGTCAAATATCATCAACTTTGTTCACCTCCATCACTCTTGTCATCATTCATGGCCAAATTCTTATGTCTTGTTAAAGTAACTTTATGCTTCTACCAACTACAAAGTGACACATCCTTGGTAACAACAACTGAAATTTAAGACACATAAGTTAAAAAAGTCCTACCTTAGAGTTCCTGATATAGACTACTAAACTGAACTTGGGATATCATTTATAGACAAATCTGTACCTTTATATGAAAGGTGACTTCTTCGGAGGGACAGTATCATCCTTCCAATAGCTCGCTCTCCGCTCGTGCCCCCTTTCTCTCAATAGCTCTCTCTTTTCTCCTTTTCGTTTCACACTCTTCCTCAATTTTCTTTCATCTTGTATTTCCCTTTAGTCTATTTTTTCTATTTGGAAATATTGGAATTCATACAACTTATAGATAATTTCGCAATCATGACCCATAAGCTCACATATACCGTAATAAGACTAAAAGCCTGGCATACCTAATTTCCCGAGAAGAATTATTAATATGTAATTTTACAAGATCAGTTTTGTTTATTCAACAAATTGAAAGCCTTCCATTGTGGCGCAGCCAGGCCTGGAAAACACCCATGCCTTTTTATGTTTGGTGAAAGCCGTCTTTAGACTATCTCTTCAGGGACAGCTTCTGTCACAGGCGTTGTCCATCGCAATGGGAAAAGGAGGAAGATCTCTCTCTCTCTCTCTCTCTCTCTCTCTCTCTCTCTCTCTCTCTCTCGAGTCTTCACCAAAAATGTGCTTGAAGGGTTGTTTAAATATATTCAAACATCTCATTCTCCATTGGCTGCTGGCAAGGGCTGAGCAAGGGGTGGGCTCGCCTGTGACTGGCGAAGGGAAATAAGAAAAACAGAAAGGAACGAAAAAGGCAACAATTTAAAAAAAAAATTACAAAAATCCGGTTCTGACTACACCGCCGCATTAGTGATTTCTGACCAAAACTAGTTAGAATGACTCAATTAAAAACCCATCAAAAAGTTTTGGACTAAATTGGGTATTGCCTAAAGGTTTAGGATTAAACTGAAAAATAGTCAAAATGTCTAGCACTAAATTAGACAAATTCACGAAAAAAAGATTGACATGATCGAAAGTTTAAAAATGAATCGACTGTCATAGAATATGTTTAAGATTTTCCGGACAATCTTCCTAGAAGGTAGGAATTATTGAAATATTACAATGACATGATACACTAGACTTGCAATATTAGCAATACCATACCCATATGCATCGATTATTTATGAGTTTTATCACGCACATCAATCTGAAAGTATAAACTGGTAATAATAATTTCCCTCATACATCCGAGACAAATAGGATCTCTAAGGCATAATCGATGGACTATAGATTTGCGGGGACCAAGTTGGTGGGACAACGTCTGGTCCAAACTTCAGACCGGCAAGGGATTAACGAAGAGCAATGTCACAAAGTCCTTGAGCTTGGTTCCAGAATGGGTGTAATTATCTCCATCGCTGTACAACACATCCATCACCCGCGAGAAATTGAGCATTCGCGTCAGAATCGGCATTGGGACCGCTGTTGGGCGAAGAAACTCCTCATTGGTGTCCTTCCATGCATCAACGACTCCTTTCAGGAGTTCCTCCCCGGCTTCCAGCTCCGACATGCCGCGGTATTTCATGAGCAACTCCACCGCAGACACTACGTGCCCCCTCTCCTGCTCAAACTGCATGTCAAATGACGATGGTGTTATCAGATTGAGCAGTGGTCGTCGATCTAATTTTTATTAGAATGTTGGAGGATAATTATGTTTCTATTTATACCTGATGAGAGGAAACGTCGTCCATGAGCCTACAGACGGTTTGTGCAGCCTTCACAATCTTGCAGTCACTGACCGACCATTTCAAAGCATGTTCTGTGACAACATCCCCCATTCCAACAAGTGATGTAGTCGCCAACATTCCATAGCCAGTCGTTATTAGCTGAAGGGGCATGTACTCCTCCAGTGTTGGTATGTAGTTGGTATGGAACCATTTGGCTTCTTGAAAGTATGCTCTCGCCAGCTTCTTCATCTGAGAAATTAAGCATGAACAAGAATGTTGAGTTTCTAACTGAAAATTGACTTCAACACATGTAAAGTATTCCGATGATGCTTACGACTTCTTTTGCATAGATGAGGCGGTATGATCTTCCTTTTGCAGCTAATAGATTACCGATATGTTCGTATAGATCGAGAAGCTCCTTGTAATAAGCTTGCATGTACTCTGGTAATCCATTCATGGCATCAACATCCCACCTGAATTTAAGTCTTGGAAAATGATGCACTTGACTCTATACAAACCTGAACGAGTTTAAAGTTTGAGAAAGGGAATGCGGATTACGTACTTCTGGATTGCTTCGGTGAGGAGTGTGAGTTCTTCCAATGTGCCATAAACATCATAGATATCATCGAGAATGGAAGTTAAGGAGATCACTTTGGTTAGTATTTCTCTGGCCATGGCGAACTCCGGCTCGAAATATATTCCTGAGGTCCAGAAGAACAACTCCACGATCCTATCTCTAGCGAATGGGAACTTTCTCGGAACATCTATACCCTTCCACCACCTATGATTAAATGAACATGAGCGTAACTGAAAGTACATGAGCGTAACTGAAAGTACTTTAGCCCGATGACTTGCATAGTTTAAACTCCTTGTTTTCACTTGTAAAGGACTTTCGAAAGCACCTAATTAGAAGGGCAAATTGAAACTAGACGAATTTGGAAAACACAAGAAGAAAAATCGATAGTTCGGGAATTGTTAAAACACGATTGATAGTTCTGGCATTGTTAAAACGTAATCAACAAGCTAAATTTAGATTATGCTATCACGTGAAGTTAATGGACCTAGTGATCTTGCCAAGTTCCTTCTGGTGTTGCTCTTGGAGTAAGTTGAAATTTAGTTTAGCCAAGGTGAGCAAGACTTTGTCATGTGAAGGCTCTTCTTCGTAGAGTGGAATGTAACGCCTCGCCTCGAGCCTCGGCAATCCCCTGTGAAGTGGCTGCTTTAGGGCATGGCTCACTTGTTTCGCAAGATTAGCGCCCGCTTTGCTTTCATCGATAGATTCAAGGCGAGATATAGCAAAAGGAAGTGCTTCATCCAAGATGATATCGCCATGACACCTCAAATGACAAGCTTCATATAGGCTCAGCAATCCACGCACATCAGTGATGGGCGATTCCCGAAAGTTCCCTTTACTATCCTTGAATTTGTTGAAGACCTCTGTGCAGCCAACCATTATGGCAAAATAGATGCAATTGATTAGAAATTAAGAAGGTGATATGCCTATTTAATGTTCTAGATTTTCCTGAAATTCGTCTGCACAGTAGAAAGATTTTTATAGGTATCTCAACGGATTGGTTCCCTACATTCAAGACATACCTGATGAAATACGGTGACCTTGTTGTCGCAGCAACCGAAAGAGAAGAGAGACCATGTAGAGGTCATCTCCCTTTAAATATCCATGATTAAGTTGAGAGAAACTTTTATGGATTTGTTCTAAGTGCTCGTCTATTTCACGTTCAAAATGGTATTCAATTCCCAAGCGTTGGATCTGATTAATCAAGTGAAGCATCTGTGAAGGCTTATCCACTACACCGGCCAGCATCCTCCTCACATCTCCTTTCAGTTCCTCAATTTGTTCCTCCACTCTTCCCAGGAACTTGGACTTCTGCAAATATATTACATTTAATTTCGAATAAAAGCAAGCATGAAATACGCATATTTTACACACAAAAAAGAACTTAATTATGATTAGGTATTTAGATATTACACGCTTATTCACATGACAAGTAAAATTGGACCCATGAGAACGACGACCATATGAGAGGAGGGAGGTAATGCCGTAATGAGATGTTTCTTGCAGCAGAGAACATAGTGTATTGTGGTTGGTGCGTGAAGTAACGAGTATATTTGTTGTTTTTCAACCTTCTTTTTATCTGTTTATGATTTTCACCTTTATGTTCTTGTGCGGAGAAGGGAACGTGTATATACACGAGACCAATTGGAATCATATCACGAACGCCGAGGAACATGTAAAATACGTATATTTTACAAAATAAACTTAATTTTGATGGCCCCGTCTGTGTATCCTATTTAGGTATTTCTATGTTATATATATGAGACCAATTGAAATCATATAAGCCATGCGGTCTAATGGACATGGAAGTAAGTCTACAAATGCAGTTGCAAGAAAAGAAGAAGGTAAAAGACAGAAGAATAACCATCGAGCTGGAGGGAGAAGCATATTTAATGAAGTAATCCCCCCATATGCTTGGATGATAATTTGCTGACCGGCGTTCGGCCATGTGGCTTGTTATTTGAGCGGAAGGAGAGGAAGGGATTGCTGAAATCTCAAGAGACATTGCTTAGGTTCAAGTGTCTGACCAAAAGATGAAGAACACTATAGGATGGGGTTTTGTCCTGCGAGTGTTTTCAACTTATTGATTGGTTTTTATAGGCCATAGAACCCTGTCTCCCAAAGGCTGGTACGATAAGGAACAGAAAAGGCAAACGTTTGTTTTCTCAAACTACAAACACGTTTTATCCATTTTCTCTGAGAGGAGTCTCACTGTGTCTCATTTAATGAGGTCTGGTTGCGATACCATGTTATCCACGCGGGTCTTCTACAGGAATCAACTGGCTTGTCGATGCGCCACGGTAAAAGGTAAGCTCTCTTATAACTCTACCGGACTGTGGTGCGTACCGTCAGAGCCAATCCATGGTCGTGATTCCTCGTCCGCCGTCCATTTTTGCCAGAAGAGACTCTGCTCCGTGTCTTTCGCTTGTTATATATGGAAGAAACTTATTTTTTATAATGCTCTCAACTGACATATTAGTTAGCGACACTGCAAGTGATCTACCAACGGTCAAACACTTTTCCCCCCAAAGTGATTGTGCAATTGTTAGATGCATGATTAATAGTTTTAGGGAAATCAATAAGTAGGTTGTGCTGGTTGTACTTGTAGTGTGTAGATTCTATGAATGAATAATATGTTGTCATTCAAAGAAATGATCTTATGACCCAAGGTGAGCCACTAGACAAGATACGCCATCACTTCCTTTGTCGAGACAAAATCCGTATCCAACAAATATCATTTTGAGGCTATTCTTAAGAGAGTGATTGATAAGTCGAACCCTTGCCCAACGAAAGCTAATACATGCTCATGAATGTGAACTATTTACTCTTAACTAGAGACTTAAGAAACCAAGTACGAATAACATAATTGTCATCCCCGGGAAGGCGCACTGGGAAGGACAATCTGAAACAAAGGAATTTAATCATCCACTAGTTTGTCTTCTTAATCATCGGTCAACTGATTGATGCCTAGAATTGTCACTAACCTCTGATTGCAATGACCCGATCTGATTAGGTTGGTAAATGGACATTAGGGCTAAAAGGTTTAGACAAGAAATGATTCTTGGCCGGCTTTTGGTGAACGAGACAGGAATGAACCAAATTACACATCTACTAGGGTTAGAGCATAATTGAGGTATTTTTATGAAAACTGAAATTAATTTATGAATACGCCTCTGAACATAATGGTAATCCTTTATTTAAAATTGTAAGATGAGTGACCTCTTGAGAAAGTGCATTTATTTGTGGGACTAGGTACGACGTAGGTTAAAATGCACAGTATTCCAAGTGAGTTAATGATGTCCCACCGATAGTGCCCCAAGCCGCAGCAGTGGCCTCATTGGCCCATCAAAAATGTGTTTCTCATGTCGTGTTGGTCCTGACTCGGTATCAAGATTGAAATGATGCCGGTGCTTTCGGAATTATTCGAGTACTTGTAATGATGACAATTTTACGCGTACCGTTTGTGTGGATGGATTGATGGCATTTCCGTATAACAATGTCCCACACCCCAATAATTATTGGCGAAGTTAGTTGGCTATATTATGTCTCCAAGTTCATATCTCCTCTCTAGAAAGCGAGTTAGGATTGTCACGCCCCACACGCAACGGTCCCAAAGATGGTCCTCGCTCACAAGAGTTATCACCGATCAACTAAAAATTAAATAAATAGATAAAGAAAAAAATTAAAACATGATAAAAACCAGGGGTATTTGAAAAATTACATCGATTTAAATAAACAAGGACCCACGAAGAGGTCAAACCTAAATATTTATTCAATCCAAATAAATCAATCGGAAGAAGTCTTATGTCTTTCAAAAATACTCCTAATCAGATACGACGAAATCAACCACTATGGGTTCCTTCAGAGTCACCTTGCCCTCAAAGAGGAACTCCACGGTTAGGATTTGTAAAAAGGGGTTAAACGACGGATGAGATAAAACTCTGTGAGTCTACGCCCTAATTCCCAACTATGAGAACATTCACTCTAAGGTTCCTATCCACCTAAGTAATCTAGTTCTCGCACCTCTCGAGCTTTTAGGCTCGTTTATATCGTTAATTCGCTAAACCGTTCAATCAACACCATCAAATAATAAATATAACTCAATCAATTGTTAACCACAATTCAATCACAATCAATCCACTCAGTTAACAAACATAGTTAAACCAATTATCATTTATAACTCCATCATATATTATAAACAATTAGCAATCAACTACGCAACCAAGAAATATTAGGGGCACAATTAAATCCTAAATAAATTTTCAAAATTACTCAAAATCAATTGCCTAAACCCACCAATTAGGGATTCATCTAGGTCCCTAATTCGAATCTAGAATCTCTCATTCAATAAATTACATGTGTCATTACCTTAATTGTCAATCATTTCGCTAACCAATCAATTTCTACAATTTTTACTAAAATAATCCAAAATACCTAAAATTAATAATTTGCCCATAATTAAGCAAAAGTTTAGTTAATTACTCCTAATTGCTCAACTTATCAATTTGTTCTCACCAAGCTAATTATCAAATTAATTGCAGCCAATAACTCTCCAATTTGCCCCTAAAATTGGTCCCTAATTGGAAAGAATCAATAAATCACTTCCAATTTTTCCAAATTTTCAATTTAATTCCCACTAGCTAATTAAATAATTACTAAAGCTATTTAAATTATCAATTTCGCCTCTAACCATCCAATTTCACCAATTTACCCCTAAAAGCCCTAATAATGGCATAATTGGCCAAAATTAGCTAATTATTTCAATCTCTCAAAATTGCTAACTTAATTCTCACCGGCTACGAAGCAAAGTAGCTAATACCAATAAATTATCAATTCACCCTCTAATTCGCCCCTAATTAGCCCACAAGTCACCAAATTTGCACTCAATCACCAAATTGACAACTAATTCGCATCAATTAAGTCAGTAATTAACTACAAAAGTGAATAAACGTCCTAATCGAAGATTAAGAGATAAACTCACAAATCGATCCAAGTTTTTGGGCCCAATTAACGGCGACAGTCCACCACGAACCAAATAATCCGCCCCAAATGCACGAATTATCCTCAAAACTTCATTACACGACTCGGCGTGACACCATCAGCGACGATGGCAGCTTTTCGACGAATTTCTGGCGAATCGCCGGTGAGGGATCCGGCGACGTCTGCAAGCTGCATTTGCTCCGGCGAGCTGGCCGGACAGCTGGACGAGACGATTGGGCGGTTGGACGGCTGGGTGGCTCGGTTCCAGGGCCACCCGTGGCCAATCGTGGCCGGAGGAAGCAGCTCGGGCCGGAAAAACAGGGCAGGTGCACGACCTGGAGGTCCGGCGGCTGGGTGGCTGGCTCGAGCTCGGGACGAGGCTGGACGACGGTGTGGCGACAGGGGGAGCCGGGGACGGCGTCTGGGGAGTCTCGAGGCGACGGCGAGGTCCGTCGAGGGCCACGTTTCGCTCGGACGAGGGAGTTTTCCAGCGATGCTCCTCGATCAAGCTCGCGGCTCCCCACGGTCCAACGGCGTTGAGGGAGGCAGCTAGGGTTTCTCGGGCCCGCGTGCACAGTCCCAGGGAAGAAGACGATGAACAGTGGAGGAAAAAGAAAAAAGAAAAAGGGAAAAGGAAGTTGTGCTGGGCCAGCTGGCGCGTTCGCGGCTGGAGGGGAAAGTGGGAGGCCCAAGTGACTGGGCTGGGTCGGTGGGCCAGCCCACCAGCAGGTAAAAAAGAAAATAGGGGAAAATAGGAGAAATAAGGGAGAAAGAGAAAGAAAAATAAGGAAAGAAAAAGGAAAATAAGGGGAAATCCTAAATTGGGGAGGGAAAATTAAATACTTGGTCCTAAATCCAAAATCAAAATCAAATTGAGTACAATTTTCCCCAAATTCAAGTCTCCAAAATACCTAAAAACGGGCCGTTACAAGGACCTTGCTCTCGATTTTATAACTCAGGTACGAGTGGATCCGTCAATCTTTCCACACAAACATCTCACGTTAACAATTTTTTTTCCCTTTCTTCCAAAGAACTATTCGCCAAACATGTCATCACAAAACGAGTTTTACACTGACCGAACATGACCTTTCGGGACCATCGTTCTCCCATCATCTAAGCAATGTATGGTACGAAAGAAAAAAATGATAAATCTATGATCTGCCATATACCTCTTCTGCTTTTGCTCACAACCCGTTTCTTGTCGAACTGTTAAGAGTTACATTAGCCATAAATCCTATTTAATTTGGAAACGATTAAAATGGATTGAGGTGTTCTTTGGTTGTAAATCGCATTGATTTTCTTCTTGACTCAAAAGTTTGATTCCATATCTTGCTAAAAAAATGATCATGTTTAACAAGGAAATCATTTTTTTGGGTTATATTCTCTATTTTAATTTCAATGGAATGGCATAACTGTGTAATACGATTGTCCCCCCTCATGTGGAGCCAATTATCATGTGAGAGTATGGCGTACAAACCCAGAGCATGTAAAAGGCCCTCCTTTAAACATGATTATGTTACTCTACCATGATATCTTGCAACTTAATTCTCAGATTACGTTGTCGCAAATTGGTTAAGGTAAACCATCAAAGAAAAGTTAATGACCAGAGCGTGACTAAAGGTGCAACGCTCCAGAGTCTGTAAGTGCTCAAAATTTTGGAAATTAGTCAACCGCAATATTTGGAAAAGATGAATGGAAAAATAGTCGAAAGAAAAATCAAGAGGGGGCATAAAAAATCAGGTGCCACGTAACAGCAGGTGCTAATGCCAGGAAAAGAAAAAAAAATTAAAGAGAAGAAAAATGTTAGAAATATCGGAACGAAAAGACCCATTGAGTGTAAATGCCTAGTGAGAAGTGAAGCTCTCGGATAGTTTGGACAACAAAGTGGTCAAATCGAGTCATATAATGGACTCTTAATTGCAAGAGAAATGTCAAAAGGAAGAAGAACATCCAAGTAGAAAGAAGATGGTGATTATGCCAAGATAGTCGCCGACATAAGTAACCCTTAACCGGTGAATTTCGAGCCTAATGAGTCCATTCGTTTCTTAACCGCTTTGCCAAGCCTACTTATCTACCTTACAAAATCTCTCAAAATTTATGTGTTTAGGCTGACATGTGGGTCTCACAATTGAAAATTCTTGCTCGAGGAAATGGAGGCACGATTTTTCACTTTCATTTTTGGGTCTCATGACTTATAAACTTCACGGGGGTGACGAAGTGAAGATTGATTTCTTTCATGGTCAAAACGATTATCTTTCGTTTAAGCCCATGAATTGGCCAACATTATAATTCCGTAGAAAACCTCTTGGATTGGTCAAATATGTAGCTTTCCCAAGTAAACCTGATTCCTCGAATGCGTGGCTTTGAATGAGTGGAGCAATTCTAATGTCGCATTAACGGATGAGATATAAACGATCTTTACGAGAGTTTGAGAGGAATTCCCTTTTGATTGGACAACCTTCCTTCAGCACTAGTGATTAACCCCGTGACCATTGAGATCTTCTCGATGATGTCCTTTTGGTGAGGCATTCGAACCATGCACGATGACTAGTTACAGCGAGCCTGAGAGTAGCTTTGTTTCGTATGCACACATTGTGTTAATGTACGTTGCAAATTCTTGGATGGGTGTCTTGTTGAAACTTGTTTTTGCCTGATATGATATTTCTCTGATCAAATTGAGTACCCAGAGCAAAATCGAATCGCGTATTGGATCTTCACCTCGGGGATCCCGACCCATTCCCTCCAGGTGATTTTTAAAATGAAAACAGGTAAATCCTCTTCAAAGTAATATGGTTGTTTTGACAGTTTTCGCCAGGAAGTCCTCTTTGAAGCCCTCAGTGTCTCCCCTTCACCCGAAAAGTGTTCTTGAAGCCTGTTACATTTAGCCAGTGTTGAGATATGTTATTGAAGAAGGAGAGCACAGCGACTACCGAAACAGGGGAAGAAGACTATTCTGTTTCTTGAAGAATAACGACTAGAAGAGTCCAGTCAATTCCCAATCACGTTCTGCTTTGTTTTGTAGTACTTTCTGTTCTGATAGTTGACTATGAGCTGTACATTCTGTTTTGCTTCCTTCTCTGTATAAGCATATAAACACAGAGTGAGAGTGAGAGAAGGTATGGTTTTCAGATGACATTTGTTCTCAGAGATGAAGATATCAATGGCAATACAGGTTCTTTGATTTCTGAGTCAATATTCTCTTCTTCGTCTTTCACAATATTGTTCACAGCCAGAAGTGCTCTTTGAAGCCTTAAGCATGCTGGGACCTCGAGTCCTGCGACGAGAAGCCCTAAGCACCTGTCTTTCATCTATTTCAGAATCCTGAGGTGAGGAACCCAAGTCCTCCAGGTGAGGCAAATCTCCCCAACCTTCAGAGTCCTGTGATGAGATGCTCCGGCGAGGATCTATCCCCCTAGACCGATGGAAACCCTTTGGTGAGACGTTCTTGGCGAGAAATTCACCCGTCTTCCACATTCATCCATAACAGTGCCTTCTGCTCACTCAACTCGAAGCGTTCGTTCCACTTTCCCAGGTAAGTTATTACAGGTATATTCCTACTCCATTCAATTGTTCTTTTTTTTATATAAAAAATCTTCTCCTAGGCTATGTCATTAAGACCTTTCAGTAAAAAGCTCCAGGAGTTTCAGGTAACGTCAAGGGTAAGTAGTATAATCAAAAGAGGAAGAAGAATGGCCGTCGTATTTATGGTCCGTTTTCGGCCATTTTCGGGGTTTAGTATTTAAAATTTCGGATTTAATTTAGTGGCCCGTTGGCTTCCTTGGCTAGGAGTTACTTCACACAGCAACTAGAAGGCAAGGATCCTAGATGCATTTTGGTTCAATTTTGACTGTAAAAATCAAAAGAAAAATCAGCCCGGTAAACTGATTAATGCGGCTGGAATTTTTTTAGGGCATTCAAGCCTCTTCAAGAGTCTTGCATGTTTGACTTGCCATCCCCCTTTGCATGCGTTATCTGTCTTCGTGAGCTTGACGGATGTTTTGCGCGAGTACAAATGATGCTTAGCTCGACTTGGTTTGGTCCTTAAATCTCGTGTGAACCATGAGAGTGCTTAGACTTTGACACTGGTTCATGGCTGGCCAGTGTGGATCATGCGTGAAGGTTACTTTGAGAGGTTGGTCGGATGTGTATAGCTGATCATCCTCCGAGATATTCATCATATTTAAAAGTTAACTTACCTACTTGCGTCCGGATGGAGTATAATTTCCCGTATGTGTCGCATGTGATAAATCTCGGGGCTGGCATCTGAGAATTCGACCTGTTTGCTTGACCTGGGTTCAAACCCAGTTTTACAAAAACAGGTCAGACCAGCAATTTTAAGGCTAATTTCAATCCTGTTAGTGTGTATCTCAGGATGATGTTTCTTTGTTAATGTTTTATTTTTAAATTTTATAGTATAACCGTGATTCTTCATTTTTGCTTAAGGTCGTATATAGGTCAAAATTGAAGGCCATGAATATAGCACGAGGTGACTAGTGTTAGTAATGTCATGCGCATTGTTCGACAAAATGCCCAAACCAGATTTCAATATTTGAAATGTTGATTCGAGCTTAATTATTGTAACATTCATGTTCTGAGTTGGTCCATGTTCCTGTAAATCAAGTGTACATCGGTTTAGTGGATTGATTTTTGAAAAAAAAAATCACGGTACGGTAAAACTGTTAAAAATATAATAGGTCAATCGTTAAATGCGATCATGATTGATCAGTAAATTTCTTTGTCTCACCGCAACACGTAGATAAGACTAAAGTAATATTATTAACGTAAGTTCTCATTCCCATTTAGTGCCACCCGCCGAAACAGGCGACAAAACAATGATGATGAGGCTATTTCTAGAAAATTAACTTACACTTCAAAAGATTATTTTAAACAATGTTTTAATTACCCTTTCTAAGTATCAGTCTTTTTATTTAAAGGTGGGACACATTATTAGTCTTGCAAGAGGAGGGGTTAAATTGGCTGTGCTCGCCCCCTCAGTGGTTCAACTAAAGATAGATAATCTTCATAGACAAGTATGTCTGTACAATTTTTTAAACGAAAGTGTGGCATTAGGCTTAAAAATCCATGACGATTGATTCCTTTAATTACTTATAAAAATTTCCAACTGAGAAGCTACGTGAAGTGGCAGTTGTTTCACTCTGTTGTTTTTCTCTCCTTTTTTTTCTTTGTGTAGATATATGATTTATTTTTTATACGACGAATATTTGATTTATTTTCTGTTTGGTATTATTTAGAATCATAAACATATTGTATGGCTACCGATTCGATTATGAACATTTCAATTGTATCAATTTTGTCGTAAATATTTTGATCTTTTATTAATATAGTTCTTCGATTTTGACTGGAATCAAATACGCTAATGTTGTTCATCTTATGTAATTTTGACGGCGCTGATGTAAATAATTTGTTAAAATTTTCTATAAATTTTCTTCTTCTTTTTTACTGTTGGGTGGGAAGGGTTAGAAGAGGGCTACGAGCCCTCACTAAAGTATATGCGAGGTGATAATTTGTCATTATAGTCATGTTGGCTAATTTGGTCGAAAATCATTGACATTGACATTAACTATATCTATTCCTCTTACATGATACAGCCAGCGGCTAATGTAGACAATTAATATTAAAAAATGAGTTTTTTATATGAATTTCCCTACTGTTTTTTTTTTTTGTTGCCTTTCATTTTGGCCTGGGAGGGTTGGCACCAACTGTCATTAGCCATTGAGCAAGAGCCAACAAGCCCTTGCTCGCTGTTGATAGGGGCAACCTTGCCCACGACCTAGGCTAGCGCCACCTCAGTGACAGCGGGCGAGGGTGTGAAAGCCCTCAGAGTAGGGCAAGCCTTTGTGTCCTCGCCAATTGTGAACGAGGGTGCAAAGGCCCCGGCTCCCCACCAGCCAAAATGAAAGGTAAAAAAATGAAAAGAAAAGAAAAAGATTATTAACAAATCAGAAATATTATTAAAAAATATTCACATTAGCTTTCTGTCCGTAGAATAGTTTACTTTCACGTCAGTAATTTTTGACTAAAATTAACTGAGTTGACTCAATTAACAAAATATGAAAAGATTTAGGATTAAATCAGTACAATTAAAATGTTAAAAATTGAATTGACACAATTGTAATAAATTTTAAGACTTTTGGTACATTTTTCGAAAAATATATGAGAATAATAACAACCACAAGCTATTATCACTGAAAGCTTTAATTTAACCCCAACTAACATATGCATCACCCATCTTATCGCCACTCATTAACACTGTACCCACATATAGATGCATCATCTATGGAACAGCGGGTCCAGTTTTCTAACATCCAGCTGATGAACGCCTAGTTCACTAATTGCACATCAAAACTAGTGCACTGGGTCTATGAGCACCGAATGTATGTAATCTTTCAGTGTAACATGAGGATTGGTATAATGATCTCTTCCGTCCTTGTACAACACATCCATTACTCGCGTGAGATTGAGAATTCCCATGAGAAGAGGCATCGCAACGGTGGTCGGGTTAAGACACTCCTCATTCATGTCCTTCCACGCGTCAATAACTTTCTTGCGAAGGTCGTTTTCCGCTTCTCGTTCCGTGACACCGTGTTGCTTCATGTAACATTGCACGGCCGAGTCCGCATGTTCTCTTGATTGCTCAAACTGCAAAGATATATATGACAAGACAAGTAAAAACAAGACCATCTATGTTTCCTAGGAGTTGGGTTGGGTCTATATCTTCATTGAACACGTGCAACAACAAAACGTACCTTATGTGTGGCCAAATCGTCCATGAGCCTGCAAATGATTGTGGAAGCCTTGAGGATCTTTGGGTCGTTGAAGAACCAATCTAAATCGTCTTTTGTGACATTATATGGCATTCCCACAAAGGAGGTGATGGCTAACAATGGATAACCGCTACTTAGTGATGCAACGGACATGTACTCATCAAATGTGGGCTGGTGTTGTTGGTGCAGCCATTTTGCTTCAGCAAAGTAGGATCTCGCTTGCCTTTTCATCTAAAAACGCAAAAGACTCTGTATGTCAATCGAGAATGACAGCACTATGATTGTAAAATATGGCAGGAGTGGTACAATCTTACTGCTTCTATCGCATAGTAGAGGAAGCATGATCTTCCTAAGCAAGCCAGTATTTCTTCAATTTCAATATAGATATCGATAAGTGCTTTGTAAAACACTTCCATGTACTCTGGAAGTTCAATCATGCAATCAATGTCCCACCTGAAATTATAAGAAGATAGGCTATGGATTTACATGATATTTTTAAAACTTAGATCGCACGAGGATTTGCTATATTACCCTTATGATAACTATGAAAATGTTGATCAATCAACTCCATCATCTTTTGACATGGAGTTATGGAGTTACTGATCAGATACGTTTTGTCACATGTAGAATTTCATGCGAATAGAGATGAAATAAAAATCTATGTAAAATAAGATGCATATTCTGCAAACCACAAAGTAGATATGCGAATCTAACCTTTGAATTGCTTGAGTGAGGAGCTCTAGCTCTTCATAGGTGCCATAGACATCATATATGTCATCAAGAACTGAAGTCACTGAGATAACTTTGGTCATCATTTTTCTAGCAAGTGCTAGTTCGGGCTCAAAATAAACTCCCAAAATCCAGAAGTATCCTTCCACAAGCCTGTCTCTCGCAAATGGTAACTTCCTCTTAAAGTCTAAACCCATCCACCACCTACATGTACAATGGTAATGTTCATATAAATCATCCATAAAGTATAAACACTATTTAATCATTCAATTTCATAATTGATCAACCTTTCAAGATCAGATAACTCCTTCTGGTGTTGCTTCTGCAACCGGTTGAAATCTAACTTGGCTAGTGATAGTATGACTTCGTTATGTGAAGGTTCTGCTTCGTACATGGAGATGTGTTGTCTAGCCTCGAGCCTTGGCAGCCCTCGACGAATTGTCTGCTTTAAGGCATGATGAACTTGAGTTGCGAGAGGAGGGCTTAGTTGCTCTTTGATGGATTCAAGATGGGTTAAACTGAAAGAAAGCGCTTGATCAAGAGCATCTTCTCCATGCACGCTCAAATGGCTAGCTTCGTACAAACCTAGTAATCCTCGTACGTCACTTGCATGTTTCTCACTGAACTTTCCACTGGTGTCCTTGAACTTGTTGAAGATGTCTGCTTAAAGATCAGAGTGAAATAGGGATTTCTATTGTAGACCTTCCTATTAAATAGAGATTCTTCACGACCGGTCTTAAACACCGGTGATGTGCTGCTTAGCTGAAGAGTGGATAGTAACAATGACGACCAACATATCAACGATGGTTAAAGCCAATTGTAGTTATTATCATTTTTTTTTGCCAAGGACGGTCTTTATGACAATTTGACATATCATTTAGAGTGTATTAAGTGAACTATATATATACAAATCACTCTCTATCTCTAGTATTATTTTAAAAGAAACAGTCGCAATATGGTTGTTTTATAGGATTTCTCATGATATATATGTATATGGGGTCAAGTACACGAGTATGCATGGAGTTTAACACATTTATGAAGTTCCTCACAGACAAAATGTTGTCTAGTGGGAGTACTATTTGGATGCTTTATAAGTTTTATTGAATTGTGGCTTTTGGGGTCCTGTTGTGCAACAACTAGATTGGTCATCTATGTCTTCAGGTGATTGATTGTTGAAGGGATAATGATATAAATAATTCATGAACTTTGACCCAATGTGCAATGTGGCCATTAAATTTTAGCCCGATGTGTAATCCGATTCCCGAACTTTTAATTTTGTTCGATGACGGTCCCTGAATTTTTTATACATATTCAAACTAGTCCATGTAATGTATGAAAATATTCAATGTGGTCTTGAAATTAATTTAAGTTTATAGACTGCATTGAACATTTTTATATAATTCAAAAATTAGTTTGAACATATACAATTTACTATATAAAACAATTTAAAAATTCATGGACCCTATTACATTTTGCGTTAAAATTCAGGAGTAACATTGAAAAAATTGACCTCAATTCACGGTGGAGAAAGACAAAGAGGATATACTTTGGACAATGACAAAAGATAAGATTATATCGATTGTCAATTTTGTGGCTGAAAAATTACAAAGAAGAAAGGGCGACTCACCACATGAAATTCGGTAGCCTTGTTGGCGCAACAACCGGAAGAGGAGAGCGGTCATGTGGAGGCCGTCAACATCCTGATCTCCACTATTGCGAACAAAATACCTCTCATTAAATTGTTTCAACACGTGATCAATCTCGCTTAAGAAGTGGTATGCAATGCCTAATCGTTGTATTTGATCAATCATGTCCAGTTTCAAAGACGGCTTGTCCGCATCAGTGTATAGCATCCTCTTCACCTCGTCCTTCAGCTTCTGGATTTCTTGTTCCGCCCGCTGATCATGGCCATTATCCTACGCATAACAGAGAAAATCATTTGTCGAATTCTCTCTGATACAAAAGTACGCGAGAAGCTCATTGGCTGAAAACCTATTCCTATAACGGTACTTTTGGCTTAATTTCTAGTTCTTTTTCTAACTTAAGTAATGGATGTTTTAATAAGATCTTGCAAGGCAAAATTACGCTAAGAGAAGTGGAGCAACTTTAGTCCCACTATTGAGTGGAGGGAGAAGCATAATTGGGTAGTTAACCCTCCCACAAGCTCGGATATCTCCCGACAGGCGTTCATCCATTTGGTTCTTTCCTCTAGCATTAAGAGGATCTAGAGACATTTTAGTTGTCGTTTGTACGTGGATGTCAGGCTGATACAAAATGAAGAAGAGAGAGGCTTTTTATTCGAGTCTTGCAAAAGTGAGATGAAGGGAATTCATAAACAAACGAACATTCCATCATGCTAAAGACTGCAGTGGACCAGGGTCAAAATCGATTCCCCAATCCCCACTTGACTAGTCATCTTGCTAAACGACCATTTCTTTTACAAATACCCTGCATTACTCAACTAATTTCATCGAATCACCATTACACAAAAACTTTGAATCCTCTATTGATTTAATATGTTTTGAACTCTTAATCGAGGACACGACGTATTATCCCACAGAGACAATTATCTTCCTTTTTTTTTATGGCTAAGCTTAATCCCAGGACAATACTGTGTCCGGTTCTGGACTCCTGAGACAACTGCGACCATCCTCTTCTCTAATCCTATCTACAGCTTTGGTCATCAAACCCCAGCAGGAGGAAATGTTATTTTGCTCTCTCTCTCTCTCTCTCTCTCTCTCTCTCTCTCTCTCTCTCTCTCTCTCTCTCTCTCTGTGTCCGGACCCGTGATGGGCTGCCTCCTCTAGATCTGGAGCTAGTGCCTCCACATCTATAAGCTCAACCTCTATGCCATGGAGGGCGGTGGCTCCTCTATGGCCACGACACTCAACCGTGACATCAAGATCTCAACAGCTATAGAGGAGTCGCTGATATCATGGTGGTGGAAGAGAGAGAGAGAGAGAGAGAGAGAGAGATCAGCCTGGAGATGGCAGATGATGGCGTGGCTTACGTGTAGCTAAGGCTCGGTCAGCAAGCTGCGAAGGCAACTTCGCTGGTGGCGAGAGAAGAGGGAGATGCAACATCAAGTTGCAATCAAGAGGAGGATCGGATAGAGAGAGAAAGAGGGATCCGGGGGGGGGGGGGGGGGGGGTTGGAATTGGTACGGTGAGGATTAGAGTTAAATGAACACGTCTCTATATCCTATGGTGAATTCACGTTATTTGAAATAAACAAGCGACAAAAATTTTAGCCTTGGAATTAATCATAAATCATTGAATTCTCGTTGCTAAGGGCCATAAAGCTTTGACAAAACATAATGCTTTTCTGGGATAATCAGAGTGTTACAGTGCAATATTGACTTGAGGTCAAGAGGAGGATGAGAGAGAGAGAGAGAGAGAGAGAGAGAGAGAGAGAGAGAGAGAGAGAGAGAGAGAGAGAGGAGAGAGGGGGGGGCTTGATGGGGATTTGAAATTGGTACGATGAGGACTAGAGTTACATAGACACATGCACGTCTTAATCCCCTAGCGAACGCATCATATGTAATAAGTGACAACAAATCTTTAACCACGGCATTAAACTATGATCAGTTGAATTCTTGCTGTGAAGGGCAACAGAGGTGCTCACAAAATAGAATTCTCTATCGGATAACCAAAGTGTTCATAACTTCATAAATCTTCTTTTTTCTTTTTTGAATTACATTCTCATAGCCTTCTTTGGGTTTGGAAAAAAGTTTGAAATTGTGCCACATCCATATAAACAGAATCGTATGGATCCATGTTGGAACTATGGTCTACCAGTATAAATTAAGTTACCATTGATAATCATGTAGATCTACAGTGAAAGCCACATTATTAATGGATCCATGTTACATAAGTTACGTATATATTGTGTTCAACCATCGAGATGCTAAGCAGCTGAAGAATAAACACTGCTGGGTCATGGATAAATTCCTCGGGAAATTGTACTCCATGGTACTCCCTGAAACCATGGGTACCCTTCAACAAGCCTATCTCTTGCAAAAAGGGGGCTTTCTTTTGAAGTATCTCGTACAATTTCATCCACCAGACCTACATCTTAGTGGAGCTAATCCTACCCTAGCATTCCTGCAATGGACATCTAAATTAACTCATGTTAAGGTTGAACTAAGTGCTTTTCGTGACATCGACAGTAAGTGTTACATCGAAAGCTTCCTCCGACAATTGTGGTCTACAATCTCTATTTCAATGTCGAAAACGAAGGTTGCACAAGAGACAATGTCACTGAAGGCCCACTAGGCACGTCCTGGCCTGCCTAAAACAGGATAGCCGAATGAGTTAATTTGGACAAACGATTCATTTTTTAGCTTGGCTTGTCCCCTCTCGCCCACATGAGTCCGGTTAATCTTATGAACTTTAGTATATTCAATATCACATAAGGGCGTGGACAAGGATTTTGAGGCTCAAACTTCCTCATTGATAAGGTCTAATGTGGATCGAGAAAACCTCGCATGTTCCTTACCATTTACCTAGCTCCCCTCTGTTGTGTCTCCATTTTAAGAATGCAATATACCATTTGATAGGCAAAATATTTAAATCAGATAACACTCTTTTATTTGTACAATAACGTTTCTATTGCACTTACGTGGTCATTGAATTCTTTTACGCATAAAATGGCAAAAAAAAGAAAAGAGAGAGAGAGAGAGAGAGAGAGAGAGAGAGAGAGAGAGAGAGATGGTAAGTATAGGATTCAGAAGAGTGTTCACTGAAATTGTGCACTAAGTGAATGGCAAAGATGGTATTGATATTGATGAATCTCACATTCCTTGTTTACAAGATTTGTTTGAGTTTCCTGTAGTCTCTTTTCACCTAACATTTAAGGGCTTATTTAAACTAAACCCTGATTTTCCCTAGTCGCTACAGAGTACACACATCGAGGAACGATGAGGAAGCTTTGTATTATGCTAAATAAATTGCATAAAAAGAATTTTTTTTTCACCTGCTGTGCCAATTACTGTTGACGAAACATATGCATACCATTATATATAGTTGAGTCGGAAGAGATATATTAAATTCTAACCATTGAGTTGGGGGGAGAAGCATATTTGAGGAAGTAATCCCCCCATATGCTTGAATGATAATTTGCTGACCGGCGTTGAACTGCACGGCTTGTTTCTTTAGCTGTTGGAGAAGATGGAATTACTGAAATATGTTGTGACATTTTTTTTCAGATGGTTATGAAGAGCACGGGAGGCTTTTCCGTGAGTGTCAAAGACCTTATTGATGGGTATTTATAGGCGAGGAACTGCTCGGCAATTCTAGTGATTGCATTATAAAATTTCGGTTCCCAAAATAGCAATAAGTGGACCCAAATCCCCGTGACCTAGGTTACGCACCTGACCGCAGTTGATTTTTAGCGAATGCACCATCATCGGTTTCTATCGGGCATTCATCGACCACCTTTAACATGTGTGCCACAGAGAATTTTTGGAAAAGGCTCTTTCACCTGCGAATGGTGCGGAATAGACTGTCAGAGCTATCCCGCATGTTGTGTTTGGCTTCTCCACCACTCAATTCCTATCAGGATTTGCTCTGTTTTGTTCTCGCTTGTTGCGTACGAGAAAGGTCTACATTTTCGTCATCATATGCAATACGATCAACTAATAACTGAGTGATCTGAGTGCTGCAACGATGACGACTTTTCGCTTTCACGGCCCCATGCAGTGCTTCCACCTTATAAAGAATGGAGATACTTGTCACATCGGGTGGTTCCTCATTTAAAACGTGAAGATGTTTCTGGGAACATGTGCAGCACATCTTATCCCATATCCTCGCGCAAACGCACCTGGTCTAACCGAGGCAGTACTTCGTTTCATGTGGATGCGTATTGGCCTCGTCGTTCTTGATCAGGTCGTTTACAAGTACCTCCCTCTTTCTATTTCTCAGGCTGTTCTTAAGGCTAAGAAACATCGAGAATGGTTGAGTTGTTAGAGTATGACCGTGATATGGGCTATATCACTTCATTTATAGTGGAATTGCGTGTTGTTCTCAACATAGACGTAAGCCGATGTCCAATTTTTTTCCTCGTTCCATGCATTTTATTCAGTCTTATATTTACAACAAAGTGAACCTAGATAAATATCATTTCCATTGGAAAGCTGATTAATATGCCATGTCATTAAGGTGCAGTACACAAAAGTAAAATAGCTCGTGAATTAGGCCATGGAAACAAGGGCAGCTCTCTAAGAATTTAACTTGACTGTGGTGCGGACCATCAGAGCTAATGCACGTTTTTGCTATGCTTCTCCACTTTTGCATGCGTTGGGGTGTTTCTTAAGACTGCAATTCTACCCTAAATTTTCATAACCTATATATGATAGATCTAGATCATAAAAGATAGTCCCAATGTCCAATTTTAATTTTACACCAACATTCGTACAAACAATCGTACATGATGATAAACTGAACAAAGAAATGAAATCACATGCCATGTATTTGATTAACGTGACTTATTTCACGAGAAGAATAGTACAAGCTTCCGCTACAAATCAACCGGTCCGATTAAAACCACGTTGTCAAAACCGCCAAGTGGTTTCCGTCCACAAAATATATTAAATATCTCTCGGTTGGAGAAAGCATCTTGAGCCTCTCATTTTGTCCATAAGCGATTGGCATCATTTGGCATCTAGTGCCCATCTTATTCATTCCTACGACAACCTTAAACAGAAACAAAGAAACGGGCACATACACGCCCACATAGTTGACCCTTTACCATTTTCTAAATGTATGAGGGTGTTACACGCCGACATGTCCCCAATTTTTAGGATCGGGGATCAGATCAACTAAACCTAGTACCGGATCGGACCGGACCAATCAGTCCGGTCCGATTTTCGGGCTATCCAATGGGACCAGGACCGAGAAATGGCACAGTAAGAATAACTTAGGGATGTTGCAGAAACCAGATCTCATTGTATTTGTTATGGACAATAGCATTGACCAAGCACTGGCATTCAAGCAAAGTGTTCCCGTTGGGGCTGTTATTGTGACTAAGATGGATGGTCATGCAAAGGGTGGTGGTGCTCTTAGTGCGTAAGTGTCATTTGGGCTAAGTCAGAGACATACCATTTCATTTTCCACATTTTTCCAGAGGAACTTACAGCAGAGCCCAAGGAGGAGTCGCTGGAGGAAAGAAAGAAAGTTGAAACGAAGTAAAAGATAGAAAGAAAGAAAGAAGAGTTTTTGAAGTCTGATGCGAAAGTAAAGGTCGGGCTGGTTCTTATTCGGTCCAAGTGGTCCGGTACGGGTAGTTCGGTCCGGTCTGGCCTTCCCAAGAAACGGGAACCGGACCACCAGGAACCGGTTCCATGTCCGGTTCCCGTTTTTGAAACTGTGGACTGGATCACAAGTTTGAAGAATCGGACCAACTCGGTTGATCTGGTCCCATCCGGTCCAACCGATCCCCGGGTTGAGCAGTCCATCATGCTCACCCCTACCCTTCAGTCGATAGCGTGGCTCCTTGGTATGTAAAAAGAGAGAGCACTATTGCCGGCATGGTCCCTTCGTGGTCTGAGAAGAGCCGCACTGTAAAGGAAAGAGGGTGCTCCTTGAGAGACGGGCTGCATACGTACAAATGCGACAAGCCTACACATGCTACACCAGCAGCTCGTGGGAAAGGAAAATAGTGGACTACTCGACTATGGGCTGTGAGTTTATTACATCCAAAATGAGTTACTTATCTGTAAACACTTTATATTTGAATATAATTTAGGTGTGAAAGATACTACAATGTAGGAATGGTTGTAATTCTAATATTCTGATTACAATAAATTCTTGTCACTTACTCTCTCCATAGAAGTAAGTACCGATATTTGAATCGAACCACGTAAGTCTTAAATGTCATTTATTATTCCTTATTTATTACTCTAATATTTTCGCTTTGATTTAAATTCTAAGATCCCATTTAACTTCTTCATTTATAAAGGTTGCACTCAGTAACATTTTCGTTTAGTATATGTACAAAATTTATATCCCAAACTAGAAAAGGAAGAGAAATGTGTTCGGCATGACCCAAAAAATTTTCATCCCAGTTTTTTCATTTAGTTGTAAAATTGTAGACTTAACAATTGATATTTGGAAAAAAAATGAATGTTTATAAGGACTTAATTGATCAAGATATTCTAAGATGATCTCAGAAAATTCAATGTAATTGTCGGTCAATAATGGTAATTAGAAATGTTACCAGAAAGTTGCACTGATTTATAACTCACAATATGATGACATTGACTAATAAATGTTTGGGCAACAAAATAAATAGGTGCATAGACCTTTTGAGCTTTTTTTAGTTGCAAGAAGAAGAGCAAATTTTGCCTAGTGAATGGGTAAGGATGAAACATATGAGGATGGATACCATCCTAAAATTAGTGTGCTTGCTTACAAAAATTCATCTGATTTTTGAGCAAATGAAATTGAAAATTCATGGAGCACATGCTTATTCGATTGTTATAAACATAAGACAAATGATAAAAGTATTAATTGATTCCAATTAGTAAAATCTAGATGTATGTGATAAACTCTAGCATATGTCTTCGATAGCTCAATTTATCTGCTGAAAGTTTTTAAAGAACACAACTTACATAGTATTTTTTTTACACAACTCAACATTCACATCGCAATTTCATTTGAAAAGGTGAGTACACCATCACTCTTGTGACCATTCATGGCCAAATTCTTATGTCTTGTTAAAGTAACTTCATGCTTCTACCAAGTACAAAGTGACACATCCTTGGTAACAACAACTGAAATTTAAGACACATAAGTTTAAAAAAAAGTCCTACCTTAGAGTTCCTAATATAAACTTCTAAACTGAACTTGGATATCGTTTATAGAAATTAATCTGTACCTTTATATGAAAGTTGAGTTCTTAGGAGGGACAGTGCCATCCTTCAAGAGCTCGCTCTCCGCTCGTGCCCCTTTTCTCTCAACAGCTCTCTCTTCCCTCCTTTTCATTTCTTACTCTTTCTCAATCTACTTTCGTCTATTTTTCTTCTATTTAGAAAAATCGGTATTCATACAACTTATAGATAATTTCGCAATCATGACCCATAAGCTCACATATACTATAATATGACTAAAGGTCTGGCATACCTAATTTCCCGAGAAGAATTATTAATATGTAATTTTCCAAGATTAGCTTCTTTTACTCGTCAAATTCAAAGCCTTCCATTGTGGCGCAGCCAGGCCTAGGAAAACACTCATGCCTTTTTTATGGTTGGTGAAAGCCGTCTTTAGACTACCTCTTCCGGGACAGCTTCTGTCACAGGCGTCGTCTTTAGACTACCTCTCTCTCTCTCTCTCTCTCTCTCTCTCTCTCTCTCTCTCAGAGTCTTTACCAAAAATGTGCTTCAAGGGTTGTTTAAATATATTCAAACATCTCATATTCCCTCGATTGGCTGCTGGCAATGGCTGAGCAAGGGGTGGGCTCGCCTGTGGTGAAGGGAAATAAGAAAAAAAAAAGAAAGGAAAGAAAAATAAAGGATAAAATTTACAAAAGTCATTGACGTTAGTGTCAATTATCCGATGCGTCATGGCCATATTAATTTGGATGACCGGAATTGACTAGACCAACCCATTAGTGATTTTTTACCAAAATTAGTTAGAAGGACTTGATCAAAAAATTGTCAAAAAGTTGTGGACTAAATTGGTGAATTGTTAAAAAATTTAAGACTAAATTGCAAATTGGTCAAAATGTTTAGCACCAAATTAGCACCATTCTTGAACAAAAGAATATTGACACAATTGAAGGTCTAGAAATGAATCCATCGTCGTATAATAGGCTTAATTTTTTTTGACAATCTTCCTGAACGGAAGGAATTATTGAAATATTACAATGACATGATACACTAGACTTGCAAACTTAGCAACACCATGACCATGTCCATTGTTTATTTATGAGTTTTATCACGCACATCAATCTGAAAGTATAAACAGGGAATGGTAATTTCCCTCGTACATCCGAGAAAGATAGGATCTCTAAGGCATAATCGAAGGACTATTGATTTACGAGGAGCAAGTTGGTGGGACAACGTCTGGGCCAAACTTCACACCGGCAAGGGATTAACGAAGAGCCATGTCACATAATCCTTGAGCGTGGTTCCAGAATGCGTGTAATTATCTCCATCGCTATACAACACATCCATCACCCGCGCGAAATTGAGCACTCGCGTCAGAATCGGCATTGGGACCGCGGTTGGGCGAAGAAACTCTTCATTGATGTCCTTCCATTCATCGACGACTCGTTCCAGGAGTTCCTCCCCGGCTTCCAGCTCCGAGATGCCGCGGTATATCATGAGCAACTCCACCGCAGATACTACGTGCCCCCTCTTCTGCTCAAACTGTTTGTCAAATGACATTGGTGTTATCAGATTGAGAGCTGGGTGGTCGATCTAATTTTTATCAAAATATTGGATGATAATTATGTTTCTAGTTATACCTGGTGAGAGGAAACGTCGTCCATGAGCCTACTGATGGTTTGCGCGGCCTTCACAATCTTGCAGTCACCGACCAACCATTTGAAAGCATGTTCCGTGACAACATCGCCCATTCCAATAAGCGATGTAGTCGCCAACATTCCATAGCCAGTCGTTATTAGCTGAAGGGCCATGTACTCCTCCAGTGTTGGTACGTAGTTGGTATGGAACCATTTGGCTTCTTGAAAGTATGCTCTCGCCTGCTTCTTCATCTGAGAAATTAAACATAAACAAGAATGTCGGGTTTCTAGCTGAAGATTGACTTCGACGCATGTAAAGTGTTCCAATGATGCTTACGGCTTCTTTTGCATAGATGAGGCGGTACGATCTTCCTTTTACGGCTACTTGATTATCGATATATTCGTAGAGATGGAGAAGCTCCTTGTAATAAGCTTGCATGTACTCTGGTAATCCATCCATTGCATCAACATCTCACCTGAATTCAAGTTTTGGAAAATGACGCACTTGACTCTATACAAACCTGAACGAATTTAGAAGTTGGAGAAAGAGAATGCGGATTACTTACTTGTGGATTGCTTCAGTGAGGAGTGTGAGTTCTTCCAATGTGCCATAAACATCATAAATGTCGTCGAGAATGGAAGTCAAGGAGATCACTTTGGTAAGTATATCTCTGGCCATGGCGAACTCCGGCTCGAAATATATTCCCGAGATCCAGAAGAACAACTCCACAATCCTGTCTCTAGCGAATGGGAACTTCCTCGGAACATCTATACCCTTCCACCACCTATGATTAAATGAACATGAGCGTAACTGAAAGTACTTCACCCGATGACTTTGCATAGTTTAAACTCCTTGTTTTCAGTTGTAAAGGACTTTCGAAAGGAATATTTAGTTGGGTAGATTGAAACTAGACGAGATAACCTTTGAAAAACACAAGAAGAAAAGGCGATAGTTCATGAATTGTTAAAATATGATTTATAGTTCCGGCATTGTTAAAACGTAATCTACAACCTAATTTTAGCTTATGCCATCACATGAAGTTAATGAACCTAGTAATCTTGCCAAGTTCCTTCTGGTGTTGCTCTTGTAGTAAGTTGAAATCTAGTTTAGCCAAGGTGAGCAAGACTTTGTCATGTGAAGGCTCTTCTTCATAGAGTGCAATATAACACCTCGCCTCGAGCCTCGGCAATCCCTTGTGAAGTGGCTGCTTTAGGGCATGACGTACTTGTTTCGCAAGATTAGCGCTCACTTTGCTTTCATCGACAGATTTAAGGTGAGATATAGCAAAAGGAAGTGCTTCATCCAAGATAACATCGCCGTGACACCTCAAATGACAAGCTTCTTATAGGCTGAGCAATCCACGCACATCGATGACGAGCGATTCCCGAAAGTTCCCTTCACTATCTTTGAATTTGTTAAAGACCTCTGTGCAACCAACCAACATGGGAAAAATAGATGCAATCGATTAGAAAATAAGAAGGTGATATGCCTATTTAATGTTCTAGATTTTCTTGAAATTCGTTGGAGCAGTAGAAAGATTTTTATGGGTATCTCAACGGATTGGTTCCATAAATTCAATACAGACCTGATGAAATATTGAGACCTTGTTGTCGCAGCAACCGAAAGAGAAGAGAGACCATGTGGAGGTCATCTCCCTTAAAATATTCATTAGTAAGTTGAGAGAAACTTGAAAGTACTTAAATATAAAACCACGTCTTCACCTAACGGCTTAAGCTTTTAGGACAGTTGGCTGTGGTCTTACAAAAATTCACATGGTATCAGAGCGGGAGGTCATGGGTTCAAATCTTGCCGACCCCTATTCTGCCTCCCCAAAAAAATATTTCCACACTTAGTACTGGCAAAAAGACCAGACTAAGCGTGAGGGGAGTGTGAAAGTACTTAAATATAAAACCACGTCTTCACCTAATGGCTTAAGCTTTTAGGACAGTTGGCTGTGGTCCTACAAAAATTCACAAAACTTTTATGGATTCGTTCTAAGTGCTCGTCTATTTCACATTCAAAATGGTATTCAATTCCCAAGCGTTGGATCTGATCAATCAAGTGAAGCATCTGTGAAGGCTTATCCATGACACTGGCCAGCATCCTCCTCTCCTCTCCTTTCAGTTCCTCAATTTGTTCCTCCACTCTTCCAAGTAATTTGAACTTCTGCAATATGTTGTACGCTATTTCAAACAAAAGCAATCATGAAATACGTATATTTTACGAAATAAGCTTAGTTTTGATGGCCCCGTCTGTGTATCTTATTTAGGTATATCTATATAATATATATGAGACCAATTGAAACCATATAAGCCATGCGGTAGAACTAATGCACATGGAAGTAAGTCTACAAATGCAATTGCAAGAAAAAAAGAAGGTAAAAGACAAAAGAATAACCATTGAGCTGGAGGGAGAAGCATATTTAAGGAAGTAATCTCTCCATATGCTTGGATGAAAATTTGCTGAACGGCGTTCGGCCACGTGGCTTGTTATTTGAGCGGAAGGAGAAGATGGGATTGCTGAAATCTCAAGAGACGTTGCTTAGATTCAAGTGTCTGACCAAAAGATTAAGAACACTATAGGATGGGGTTTTGTCCTGCGAGTGGCTTATTGATTGGTTTCTATAGGCCATAGAATCCTATCTCCCAAAGGCTGGTAGAATAAGGAACAGAAAAGGCAAACGTTCGGTTTCTCAAACTAAAACACGTTTTTTCCATTTTCTCTGAGGTGTCTCACTCAATGAGGTCTGGTTGAGATACCATGTTTGTCCACGCGGGTCCTCTACTGGAATTGACTGGCTCATCGATGCGCCATGGTTTAGAACTCTACCGGGCTGTGGTGCGTACCGTCAGAGCCAATCCATGGTTGTGATTGCTCGTCCACTGTTCATTTTTGCCAGAAGAGGCTCTGCTCCGTGTCTTTCGTTTGTTATATGGAAGAAACTTATTTTTTATAATGCTCTCAACTGACAAATTAGTTAGCGACACTGCAAGTGATCTACCAACGGTCCAACACCTTTCCCCCCAAGGCGAGCCATAGACAAGTTATGAATGAATAATATATTGTCATTCGAAGAAAAGTTCTTATGACCCAAGACGAGCCATAGACAAGATAAATCGTCACTTCCTTTATCATGACAAAATCCGTATCCAACAAATATCATTTTGAGGCTATTCTTAAGCGAGTGATTGTTCGTTTTGCATTGATTTTATATAGTTTTGAAAATCCATTCAAATGTTGGTAGTTTCTTTCGGAAAGGGAGACAATAGAAATATTATAATTTTTATATGTTGCTAACTTCAGTGTCAAAAATTGTTCGATGTACTATTTTGATTTTGATTTTAAAAAAAAGAACAACTTAAGTGCTGCCTTTGCTTTGGGACACCGGAAAAAACATTTTTTGTCTGACCGACGTGGCTCATTGGGGCTTTAAGACAGCATAAATGCCCTAAATAACGTCGCTAAACTTATTCATCCCGAGTTTAGACCCTAATTCAGACAAATCGAGCCTTTTCCCCACTTCTTCAAACCCTAATTCGTATGCAGGTAGCTCGAGGCAAAATTAAGAGCTGGTTCATGCGACGATGATTGGTGTTGTAAATTAATGCGAAAAAACTAACCAGGATCTTGGAAATATGTCAACGCGAAATCGCCAGAGAAGTAAACGAGAAATAATAAGGATACCAGAAATTTACGTGGTTCGGTCCGAGTATCGGTACCTACGTCTACGGGGAGAGCCAGCAACAAAATCCACTATAATCGGATTTACAATCACTCAATACGCTCGTGTTTCCCGCACCTAGATTATACCCAATCCCAAGTGTTTACAATAAATAACTCAATTAGATAAAATGAATAAAAACTCACGAACACTGAGCGGCTACGCACACCTTTACGTGAAGAAAGACAGCCCTCACGTTCGCGTAATTCTTTGCGCGACTCCGTCTCTTCTTCTTTTGTGCGTGCGGCTACTTCAATAGCTACTGTGCGTGCACCTTTTATATTGCCCAAGAAAGAAAACCCTTCTTTCCTTTTGTTGAGTTCTTCAATGGGCCCCACGTGACTTTCTCATAAAAGAGAAAGATATCTCTTCATGCGCAGCTTCAACAGCAAAGAAAGATAAACCTTTCTTTCTTTATTCTCCTTGGGCCCCACCTTCTTGATAAAGCTTTCCTTTATTTGACTTGTTGACTTCTCCAACACGCAGAAGGAGTTCACTGTTTCCTCTTTTGTTTGCCAAAGGAATATCATAATAGGTCAAGGAAATCCTTTAATTTATTTCCTCTTTTTGTGCAACTTTTCTGATTTAAACTCGAGACATAATTTAACAATTCTCCACTTTGGCTCGATGTTTAAAGTCAAGTTATAGTGCTCATCATCCATGCTGCTCTCCCATCACCCCGAAAAGCGATCACTCTCCACAGACGCCAATAGTGTTCAAGCAAAGCTTGAGCTTGCCAAAGGAACAAGCTTAGTCATCATGTCCGTCGGGTTCTCTACTGTAGCAATCTTTTTCATAACAACCTTACCCTTTGCTAAGACATCTCGGATGAAGTGGTACCTGATACCGATATGCTTCGTTCGATCATGATAAACCGGATTATTCGCTAGAAATATCGCACTTTGGTTATCATAGTGTATAACAACACTTTTCTGATCTAACCCAAAGTCCAAAAGCAAACTCTTTAACCATATCGCCTCTTTCACTACAAATGTCAATGCCATGTACTCCACCTCAGTCGACGACAAAGCAACGTCGTCTTGTAAGGACGCCTTCCAACTAACTGCACCTCCTGCAAGTGTAAACAAGTACCCTGCTAATGACCTGTACTCATCCAAGTCACCTGCATGATCAGAATCCACATAACCTGTGATCTCTCTACCATTACTGTTCCTCTGGTACACTATACCAACGTCTGATGTCCCCTTCAAGTATCTGAGGATCCATTTCACAGCTTCTCAATGAGCCTTACCAGGACGCTTCATATAGCAACTAACCATGCTGAAATATCAAGCCTAGTGCATACCATAGCATACATAATGCTACCCACGGCACTAGAATAAGGAACACGAGACATATGCTCCTCCTCAGTCTGCGGTGATAATTTATTTGAAAGTTTAAAGTGCTTCGCTAAAGGTGTACTTACAGATTTTGTTGACTGCATATTAAAACGTGCCACGATCTTCTTAATATATTCATCTGAGATAGGCGTAGTAATCCTGCATTCCTGTCACGCAAAATCTCCATACCCAATATTTTCTTTGCAGCACCTAAATCTTTCATCTCAAACTCAGCACTCAATTGCCTTTTCAGCAAATCAATATCAGACATACTCCTAGCTGCTATCAACATGTCATCCACATATAAAAGTAGATGTATCAAAGACCCGTCATCCAGTCTCTTAAAATAAACACAGCTATCCATCTGACTCTTCGAATAGTCTTGACTAGCCATGAAAGTATCAAAACGTTTATACCACTGTCTAGGAGACTGTTTCAAACCATACAAAGATTTCTTTAACAAGTAAACATGATCTTCCTTACCCTGAATAGCAAATCCCTCTGGCTGCCTCATGTAAATCTGCTCCTCCAACTCACCGTGAAGAAATGCCGTTTTCACATCAAGTTGCTCTAGCTCGAGATCCTGTGCAGCAACTAAGCCAAGCAAAACACAAATAGAAGTATGTCTTACCACAGGAGAGAACACCTCATTGTAGTCAATGCCCTCATGCTGTGTATATCCTTTCGCTACAAGTCTCGCCTTATACCTCGCTGCCTCGACTCCGGGAATGCATTTTTTCCGTTTGTAGACCCATTTGCTTCCAACAATCTTCTGGCTCTTGGGTACTTTAACTAGTTCCCATGTTTGATTCCGATGGAGTGATTCCATCTCTTCACTCATAGCCCCTAGCCACTGCGACGACTTAGAACTAGCCATCGCCTCAGAGTAAGACGAAGGCTCATCTGTCTCCACCTCGTCACCTACAATCAAAGCATAAGCAATATCTGTATATCCATAACGTATCGGTGGTTTAATTTGCCTTCGCTGTTTTCCCTCGGCTATACTATGTTGCGACTCTACTGGTTGTTCAACATTACCGACTTCAGGAACTGCGGCCTCATCTGCAGTCTCAACTTCTGTTACCTCTGAGGTCTCTAGAGTCTCCACCTGAAACTCCACCTCACTACTGACATCATGATCCGTCTGCTCTGCTGGTAGTGTCTCAAGACTCTTCCTTCGAAGCATTGCATTCTCGTCAAAGATCACATCTCTACTGATTATAAACCCGGGTGATCTGGGATCAGTGCACCACAACCTGTAGCCTTTCACCCCTTGTGCATAACCCAGAAATATGCACTTCTTTGACCTCGGCTCAAGCTTACCATCACTTGCATGAGCATACGCAGGACATCCGAATATACGTAATTCAGAATAATCAACAGGTTTCCCCGACCATACTTCCTCTGGAATCTTCCACTCTATAGCAGATTATGGAGATTTATTTATCAGGTAACAAGCCAAGTTCACTGCTTCGGCCCAAAATTCCTTACCAATTCCAGCATGCGAAAGCATGCTTCGAGCTCGCTCAAGTAAAGTTCTGTTCTTCCGTTCTGCCACACCATTCTGCTGTGGTATCCCAGGTACTGTGCGGTGTCTTACAATACATTCTCTCTCACAGAACTCGGTAAAATCTTTACCGCAGAACTCCATGCCGTTATCGGTTCTGAGGCACTTGATCTGTTTATCTGACTGCTTCTCAATCAATGCCTTAAATCTCTTGAACCGATCAAACACATCAGATTTGTGCTTTAGAAAGTAAACCCATACCTTCCTAGAATAGTCGTCGATAAAAGTCAGCATATAACGGGCACCTCGTTTGGAAGGAACCGGAGACGGGCCCCAGACGTCTGAATGAATATATTCCACCGGCTGCTTTGTCAAATGAATACCTGTAGTAAACTTAATCCTACGCTGCTTCCCAAAGATACAGTGCTCACATAAGTCTAACTTACTCGTCTTCTGACCCTTCAGCAAACCTCTATCACTCAGCATCGTCATACCTGCCTCACTCATGTGCCCCAAACGCATATGCCATAATTGAGTCAAGTCAGAATCTGACTCACCTGATGAAACTGTAGTAGCTCCTGTCACGGTCTTTCCCAGTAGATGATAGAGAGAATTCTCCTTCTTCCCTTTCATCACTGTCATGGCACCTCGAGATATCTTCAGCACTCCACCTTCAGCGGTGTATCTACACCCGATATCATCGAGTGTCCCTAGAGAAATAAGGTTCTTCTTGAGCTCCGGTACATGCCTGACATCTGTCAGTGTACGAACTACCCCATCATGCATCTTAATACGAACTGTCCCTATCCCCACAACCTTACAGGCTGCATTATTCCCCAAAAGAACTCTACCACCATCTGCAGTCTGGTAAGTAGTAAACCAGTTCTTATGAGGCGTCATATGATAAGAACAGCCCGAATCTAGCACCCATTCGTCTCCTGATGAAGTAGTAATCACACATAAAACAGCTTCTGCATCATTATTGCTCCCATCGGCAACGTTTGCCACACTGCTTGTGGCATTCTGCCTATCAACTTTATTCCTTCGCTTTGGACAGTCTCTCCTGATGTGCCCCTCTTCGTGACATTCAAAGCACTTCACGCGTCCCTTGGACTTTCTATGGCGTGATTTTGATATGCTTTTACTTCTGCTGCTACTGGACCCCCGATGTTGCTTTCTACCCCGAATCACTAGTCCCCGCGCTACATCCTGCGCTAGACTGTCATCTCGCAACTTTCTCTACCACTCTTTAGAAAACAATGCGGACTTTACCTCTTATGAGGTAATCGTAGTACGCCCCTGCAACAGTGAATCAGTAAAGTGCTCCCATGACTCTGGTAAAGAAGCTAGCAACATCATGCCCTGCTCTTCATCATCAAGTGTCTTATCGACGTTCTTCAAGTCTATCATGAGTTTATTAAATTCATCTAGATGGATTCTAATAGACGTACCTTCAGTATATTTGAACTGGAATATCCTCTTCAACATGTACAAGCAATTGTTCAAACCCTTCGTTATATAGAGCGCCTGAAGTTTTGCCCATAATGTTGCAGCATCCTTCTCCTGGCCTACCTCTATTAACACTTCATCCGATAAATTCAACAGGATTTGACTCTTAACTTTCCTCATCAACACATCCTTATCAGAATCTTTCATTGTATCGGGCAAATTATCTTTGCCCTCCAAAGCTTCTGCCAGACCCAGAGTTGTCAATAATGCCTCCATCTTGAGGCTCCACAACCCAAAGTTGTTCCTCCCATTGAACTTCTCAATTTCAGCTTTTACTCCAGACATAATTGCAATCACAAGATATCCAGATAATAATTAGACAAGCAAAAGCTCCAAATCACAATCCAAAATATCTAAACCAAGCTCTAATACCAATTGTTGTAAATTAATACGGAAAAACTAACCAGGATCTTGGAAATATGTCAACGCGAAATCGCCAGAGAAGTAAACGAGAAATAATAAGGACACCAGAAATTTACATGGTTCGGTCCGAGTATCGGTACCTACGTCCACGGGGAGAGCCAGCAACAAAATCCACTATAATCGAAAAATCGGATTTACAATCATTCAATATGCTCGTGTTTCCCGCACCTAGATTATACCCAATCCCAAGTGTTTATAATAAACAACTCAATCGGATAAAACGAATAAAAACTCACGAACACTGAGCGGCTAGGCACTTCAGCCTTCACGTTCGCGTAATTCTTTGCGCGACTCCGTCTCTTCTTCTTTTGTGCGTGCGGCTACTTCAATAGCTACTGTGCATGCACCTTTTATATTGCCCAAGAAAGAAAACCCTTCTTTCCTTTTGTTTAGTTCTTCAATGGGCCCACGTGACTTTCTCATAAAAGAGAAAGATATCTCTTCATGCGCAGCTTCATCAGCAAAGAAAGATAAACCTTTCTTTCTTTATTCTCCTTGGGCCCCACCTTCTTGATAAAGCTTTCCTTTATTTGACTTGTTGACTTCTCCAACACGCTGAAGGAGTTCACTGTTTTCTCTTTTGTTTGCCAAAGGAAAATCATAATAAGCCAAGGAAATCCTTTAATTTATTTTCTCTTTTTGTGCAACTTTCCTGATTTAAACTCGAGACACAATTTAACAATTGAAAATGAGCTACATTCTAGAATCCATGGCTTTTTCTTTGAGATTCCCTTCTTTTTCTCCTCAACGTGTTAAAACTAGGAGGGAAAATGACTATGCGAATGCAGCATTCCGGTTCGTGGAGTTATGCTTGCACTTCTACGTATAATGGGGCTATTAACTTGCGCTTATGGAAGATCAAGTTGTTACGTGTTGCTGTGGTGGTCTCTGAGCTTCCGCTTTTCGCTTTTAGTATTAGAATTGCATTAAAGGAACTTTCAAAATTAACTATTGATAAGTTGAACTCTTGCCGGCGAAAGCTAATACATGCTCATGACTATGAACTATTTTCTCTTACCTAAAGACTTAAGAAACCAAGTACGAATAGCATAATTGTCATCCCCGGGAAGGCGCACTGGGAATGACAATCCGAAACAAAGGAACTTAATCATCCACTAGTTTGTCTTCTTAATCATCGGTCAACTGATTGATGTCTAGAATAGCTACTGACTTCTGATTGCAACGGCACGATCCGATTAGGCTGGTAAATGGGCTTTAGGGCTAGAAGGTTTAGACAAGAAATGATTCTTGGCAGGCTTTTAAAATGGTGAACGAGGTAGGAATGAATCGAATTGCACACCTAACAAGGTGAGAGCATGATTAAGGTATTTTTGTGAAAACTGAAATTAACTTATGAATACACCTGTTGACATAGTGGAAACCTTTATTTTAAAACTCCCAAGCTAAGCATGCTAAGAGTAAAGCATTACTAAGATGAGTGAGCTTTTGGGAAAGTGTATGTATCCTAAAGGATAAAATTGTGGACTCGGTATAACATATGTTAAAATGCACAATATTTCGAATGAGTTAATAGATGATGTCCGACCGATAGTGCCCCAAGTCGCTGGATTGGCCTCATTCGCCCATGTGTTTCTCATGTTGTATTTGTCCTGACTCGGTATCAAAATTGAAACGATAACGGTGCTTTTGGAATTATTCGAGTACGTGTAATGACCACAATTTTACACGTCACGTTGTGTGGATGGATTGATGGCATTTCCGTATAACAATGGCCCACACCCCCCAATAAGTATTGGCGAAGTTAGTTGGGCTATATATGTCTCCAAGTTCAAATCTCCTCTCTGGAAAGCGAGCCAAAATGGATGAGGACCTTGCCCTCGACATCCACACAAACGTCTCACGTTCACAATTTTTTCTTCTTTTTTCCGAAGAACAATTCGCCAGAAATGTCATAGCAGAACGAGTTTCACATCGACCGAACATGACCTTTCGGGACCATCGTTCTCCCATTATCTAAGCAATGTCCGCAACCAAAGGAAAATTAATAAATCTCTGATCTGCCATATACCTCTTCTGCTTTTGCTCACAACCCGTTTCGTGTTGAACTGTTAAGAGTTACATTAGCCATAAATCCTATTTAATTTGGCGACGAGTAACATGGATTAGATGTTCTTTGGTTGTGGGTCGCATTGATTTTCTTCTTGACTCGAAAGTTAAGATTCCATATCTTGCTAAAAATGATCATGTTTAACAAGGAAATCATATTCTTCGTTATGTTCTCTTTTTTAATTTCAATGGAATTGCGTAACTGTGTAATACGATTGACCCCCTCATTTGGAGCCAATTATCATGTGAGAGTATGGCGCACAAACCCAGAGCATGTAAAAGGCCCTCCTTTAAACATGATTATGTTACTCTACCATGATATCTTGCAACTTAACTCTCAGATTACGTTGTCGCGAATTGCTTACGGTAAACCATCAAGGAAAAGCAAATGACCAGAGCGCGACTAAAGGGGCAACGCTTGAGAGTCTAAAGTGCTCAAAATTTTGAAAAGATGAATGGAAAAATAGCCGAAAGAAAAATCAAGAGGGGGCATAAAAAAATCAGGTGCCTCATAACAGCAGGTGCTAATGCCAAGGAAAAAATAAAAGAGAAGAAAAATGTTAGAAATATTGGAATGAAAAGACTAATTGAGTGTAAATGTCTAGGGAGAATTGAAGCTCTCGGATAGTTTGGACAGCAAAGTGGTCAAATCGAGTCATAAAACGAACTCTTAATTGCCAGTGAAATGTCAAAAGGAGGAAGAACATCCGAGTAGAAAGAAGATAGTGATTATGCCAAGATAGTCGCCGACATGAGTAACCCTCAACCAGTGAATTTCAAGCCTAATGAGTTTCTTTGTTTCTTAACCCCTTTGTGAAGCTTATTTATGTCCCTTACAAGATCTCTTCGAATTGATGTATTTAGGCTGACATGTGGGTCTCATAATTAAAAACTCTCGCTCGAGGAAATGGGGCACGATTTTTTTCTTTCATTTTTAGATCTCTTGACTTATAAGCTTGGCGGTGGTGACGAAGTGAAAATTGATATAGCCAACGGTTAATATAGACAATTTAGATATTTAAAAAATGAGTTTTTTATATGAATTTTCTTACTTTTTTTTTGTTGCCTTTCATTTTGGCCAGGGAGGGTTGGCAACAACCTTCATTAGCCATTCAGCAAGGGCCAACAAGCCCTTGCCCGCTGTTGACAGGGGTAGCCTCGCCCACAACTGATGGGGGAATTGGATCACCTTATCTACAAGTAGGTCAGGTATGTCCTACTTTTTCTCCATATCGGACGGCAGGGGGCAAAAAAGCAATTTTAAAAAAAAAAAAAGAAAAAAACCTCACATTTAATGGGGTCGTCTCCCGAAGTAGGTCAGGTGATCCAAATCCACAAATAGGACTGTGAAGGCCTTGCCCACCATCTAAGCTGGGAGGCGAGGGTGCAAAAGTCCTCACCAAACTAGGCAAGCCTTTGTGTCCTCGCCAATTGTGAGCGAGGGTGCAAAGGCCCTGGCTCCCCACCGGCCAAAATGAAAGGTAAAAAAATGAAAAGAAAAGAAAAAGATTATTAACAAATCAAAAAATTATTTAAAAAAATATTCACATTAGCGTCCGTCAGTCGTGTTATAAAGGAATAGTTGATTTTCGCGCCAATAATTTTCGGCTAAAATTAAATGAGTTGACTCCATTAACAAAACATGAAAAGGCTTAGGATTAAATATGTACAATTAATTTAATATTTTTTGCTACATTTTTCAAAAAAAAAAGAGAATAAATCCAACCACAAACCATTATCACTGAAAGCTTTAACTTTATCCCAACTAACATATGCATCCCCCATCTTATCGCCGCTCATTAACACTGTACCCACATATGCATCATCTATGGAACAGTGGGTCCAGTTTTCTAACATCCAGCTGATGAACGCTTAGTTCACTACCTGCACATCAAAACTAGTGAACTGGGTCTATGAGCACCGAATGTATGTAATCTTTCAGTGTAACATGAGGATTGGTATAATGATCTCTTCTGTCCTTGTACAACACATCCATTACTCCCGTGAGATTGAGAATTCCCATGAGAAGAGGCATCGCAACGGTGGTCGGGCCAAGACAATCCTCATTCATGTCCTTCCACGCGTCATTAACTTGCTTGCGAAGGTCGTTTTCCGCTTCTCGTTCCGTGACACCGTGTTGCTTCATGTAACATTGCACGGCCGAGTCCGCATGTTCTCTTGATTGCTCAAACTGCAAAGATATGTATGACCAGACAAGTAAAAACAAGACCATCTATATTTCCTAGAAGTTGGGTTGGGTCTATATCTTCATTGAACACGTGCAACAACAAAACGTACCTAATGAGTGGCCAAATCGTCCATGAGCCTGCAAATGATTGTGGAAGCCTTGAGGATCTTTGGGTCGTTGAAGAACCAATCTAAATCGTCTTTTGTGACATTATATGGCATTCCCACAAAGGAGGTGATGGCTAACAATGGACAACCGCTAGTTAATGATGCAATGGACATTTACTCATCAAATGTGGGCTGGTGTTGTTGGTGCAGCTATTTTGCTTCAGCAAACTAGGATCTCACTTGCCTTTTCATCTGAAAACGAAAAAGACTATGTATCAATCGAGAATGACAGCACTATGATTGTAGAAGATGATAGGAGTGGTACGATCTTACTGCTTCTATCGCATAGTAGAGGAAGCATGATCTTCCTAAGCAAGCCAGTATTTCTTCAATTTTAATATAGATATCGATAAGTGCTTTGTAAAACACTTGCATGTACTCTGGAAGTTCAATCATGCAATCAATGTCCCACCTGAAATTATAAGAAGATAGGGTATTGATATATGTGATACTTTTAAAACTTAGATCGCACGAGTATTTGCTATATTACCCTTATGATAACTATGAAACTGTTGATCAATCAAATTCATCATCCTTTGATATGGAGTTACTGATCAGATACATTTTGTCACATGTAGAATTTCATGCGAATATAGATGAAAGAAAATCTATGTGAAATAAGATGCATATTCTGCAAACCACAAAGCAGATATGCGAATCTAACCTTTGAATTGCTTGAGTGAGGAGCTCTAGCTCTTCATAGGTGCCATAGACATCATATATGTCATCAAGAACTGAAGTCACTGAGATAACTTTGGTCATCATTTTTCTAGCAAGTGATAATTCGGGCTCAAAATAAACTCCCAAAATCGTAAAGTATCCTTCCACAAGCCTGTCTCTCGCAAATGGTAACTTCCTCTTAAAGTCTAAACCCATCCACCACCTACATGTAAAATGGCAATGTTCATATAAATCATCCATAAAGTATAAACACTATTTAATCATGCGATTTCATAATTGATCAACCTTTCAAGATCAGATAACTCATTCTGGTGTTGCTTTTGCAACCGATTGAAATCTAACTTGGCTAGTGATAGTATGACTTCGTTATGTGAAGGTTCTGCTTCGTACATGGAGATGTATTGTCTAGCCTCGAGCCTTGGCAGCCCTCGACGAATTGTTTGCTTTAAGGCATGATGAACTTGAGTTTCGAGAGGAGGGCTTAGTTGCTCCTTGATGGATTCAAGATGGGTTAGGCTGAAAGAAAGCGCTTGATCAAGAGCATCTTCTCCATGCACGCTCAAATGGCTAGCTTCATATAAACCTAGTAATCCTCGTATGTCACTTGCATGTTTCTCACTGAACTTTCCACTGGTGTCCTTGAACTTGTTGAAGATGTCTGCTCATAGATCAGAGTGAAATAGGGATTTCTATTGTAAACCTCCCTATTAAATAGAGATTCTTCACGACCGGTCTTAAACACCGGTGATGTGCTGCTTAGCTGAAGAGTGGATAGTAACAATGGCAACCAACATATTAACGATGCTTAAAGCCAATTGTAGTTATTATCATTATCATTTTTTTTTGCCAAGGACGGTCTTTATGACAATTTGACATATCATTTAGATTGTAATAAGTGAACTATATATATACACGAATCACTCTATATCTCTAGCATTATTTTAAAAGAAACAGTCGCAATATGGTTGTATTATAGTATTTCTCATGATATATATGTATGTGGGGTCAAGTGCACGAGCATGCATCGAGTTTAACACATTTATGAAGTTCCTCACGGTCAAAATTTTGTCTAGTGGGAGTACTATTTGGATGCTTTATAACTTTTATTGAATTGTGGCTTTTGGGTCCTGTTGTGCAACAACTAGATTTGGTCGTCTATGTCTTCAGGTGATTGATTGTTGAAAGGATAACAATATAAATAATCCATGAATTTTGACCAAATGTCCAATGTAGCCATTGAATCTTAGCCCGATGTGTAATCTAATTCCCGAACTTTTAATTTTGTTCGATGGAGGTCTCTGAAATTTTTTATACATGTTCAAACTAGTTCATGTAATTTATGAAAATGTTCAATGTGGTCCTTAAATTAATTTAAGTTTATAGACTGCATTGAATATTTTTATATAATTTAGGAATTTGTTTGAACATATAAAAAAAATTCATGAACTATATAAAACAAACTAAAAATTCATGGACCCTATTACATATTGGGTTAAAATTCATGGATCACATTGAACAAATTGACCTCAATTCACGGTAGAGAAAGACAAAGAGGATAGACTTTGGACAATGACAAAAGATAAGACTATATCAATTATCAATTTTGTGGCTGAAATTAAAAAGAAGAAAGGGCGACTCACCACGTGAAATTCGGTGGCCTTGTTGGCGCAACAACTGGAGACCGTCAACATCCTGATCTCCACTATTGCGAACAAAATACTTCTCATTAAGTTGTTTCAACGCTTGATCAATCTCGCTTGCGAAGTGCTATGCAATGCCTAATCGTTGTATTTGATCAATCATGTCCAGTTTGAAAGACGGCTTGTCCGCATCGGTGTATAGCATCCTCTTCACCTCGTCCTTCAGCTTCTGGATTTCTCGTTCCGCCTGCTGATCATGGCCATTATCCTACGCATAAGAGAGAAAAGCATATGTCAATTTCTCTCTGAGACAAAAGTACGTGAGAAGCTCATTGGCTGAAAACTTATTCCTATAATGGTACTTTTGGCTTATTTTTCTAGTTCTTTTTCTAACTTAAGTAATGGATGTTTTAATAACATTTTGCAAGGCAAAATTACGATAAGAGAAGTGTAGCAACTTAAGTCCCACTATTGAGTGGAGGGAGAAGCATAATTGGGGAGTTAACCCTCCCACAAGCTCGGATGTCTCCCGACAGGCGTTCGTCCATTTAATTCTTTTCTCTAGCATTAAGAGGATTTAGAGACATTTTAGTTGTCGTTTGTACGTGGAAGTCAGACCGATACAAAATGAAGAAGAGAGAGGCTTTTTATTCAAGTCTTGCAAAAGTGAGCTGAAGGGAATTCATAGACATTCGAACATTCCATCATGCTAAAGACAGCAGTGGACCGGGGTCAAATCGAGTTCTCAAACCCCACTTGACTAATCATCTTGCTAAACGACCATTTCTTTTACAAATACACTCAAATAATTTCATCGCATCACCATTACACAAAAACTTTGAATCCTCTATTGATTTTATATGTTCTGAACTCTTAATCGAGGACCCGACGGACCATCCTTTATGACCGCTACACTCAACCGCGACATCAAGACTTCAACAGCTATAGAGGAGTCGCTGATATCATGGTGGTGGAGCAGAGAGAGAGAGAGAGAGAGAGAGAGATCAGCCTGGAGATGGCAGATGGTGGTGTGGCTTACGTGTAGCCAAGGCTCAGCCAGTAAGCTGCGACGGCAACTTCGCTGGTGGCGAGAGCAGAGGGAGATGCAACATCAAGTTGCTGTCAAGAGGAGGATCGGATGGAGAGAGAAAGAGGGGTCCGGGGGGGTTTGGAATTGGTACGGTGAGGATTAGAGTTAGATGTGAGAAAATACAAAGGATCGAAAAGAGATTGAAGAAGCTGAAGAAGATAATGCTCTGTATATTGAAGAACTCCTTTCAGCTTTACAATTGTTTAATCTCTCATATCTATAATCCTCATACGAACAGACCTTTATACAGAATGGTATAACCTCTTCTGTTACTAACAAACTTAACTAACTTCTTAGCTTGCTAACAGTGACCGTGACAGCTCATATACAACTATATGTATGATATACGTATAACCAACTACGTCTCTGATGAAGATGTTGTGCATTTGTCTTCTAAGGAATTACCAGGGCTTCGATCTTTATGACTATATGAAACAGAGTCTTCAACAGCCACCCGCAAACTGGGTATGGGAGGAAACCCGAGACCCAGTTTGGTTCGTGAGCAATGAGAAACACGAGATAAGGGTTTTGTAAAAATATCAGCCAGTTGCAAACAACTGGGAACATACTATACTCAAAGTACGCCCATGGAAACCTTTTCTCGGACAAAATGGAAGTCTATTTCCACATGCTTGGTACAAGCATGAAGTATGGGGTTAGAAGTGAGTGATATTGCCGATTGATTATCACAATAGAGCACTGTAGGATTAGAAAGAGAGACACCAATGTCACGCAGGACAAAGGCCACCCAGGTAAGCTCAGCAGTGGTTGAAGCTAAGGCACGGTACTCTGCCTCTGTAGAGGACCTTGAAACTGTAGATTGACATTTAGCAGACCGAGAGATAAGACTGGAGCCAAGAAAGGTACAATAACCTGTGGTGGAACGTCTAGTGGTAGAGCAGCCGGCCCAATCAGCATCAGAAAATCCATATAAATGAATGGAACTAGCTGAATGAATAAACAAGCCAAACTAAAATGTTGACTTAATATACCGAAGAACTCGCTTCAAAATGTGATAGTCTCCAACTGTAGGATTATGCATCTTTTGGCATAAGAAATTGGTAGCAAAAGCAATGTCTGGCCTTGTAATAGTCAGGTATTGAAGGCCACCAACTAAGCTGCGAAATTCATGAGGATTATGCCATGGAAAATAATCACCAGAGATGATAGTAGACTTGAGAGGAAGTGGAGTTGAAACAGGTTTACAGTCTTTCATTTGAGCTCGATCAAGAAGATCAAGAGCATACTTGGTTTGACAAAGGAATAAGTCGGACCCTTTATATCTTGCCTCAATACCCAGAAAGTAATGCAAAGTCCCAAGATCTTTCATAGAAAACTTGGAACTGAGAGACTGAATAAGTTCAGTAATCAAGACAGGAGAACTACCGGTTAGGACTATGTCATCAACATACAATAAGAGGATAAGAGTATCATGGCCAGTACGTTGAACAAACAATGAAGGATCAGTAGAACTGCAGAAAAATCCAAGCTCCAAGAGATAATCAGTAAACTTTTCAAACCAGGCTCGGGGTGCCTGTTTTAAACCATAGAGAGACTTATATAACAGGCATACATGAGTAGGATTATCAATAAAACCTGGAGGTTGTTCCATGTAGATAATCTCATGTAATGTTCCATGTAGAAAAGCATTTTTTACATCCAGTTGATGAATTTGCCAATGATTCACCACAGCTACTGAAAGAACAATTCGAACAGTGGCTTGTTTGACCACTGGACTGAAGGTTTCAAAATAATCAACCCCTTCCTCTTGATGATACCCTTTTGCTACTAAACAGGCCTTGAGTTTGTCTTGTGTGCCATCAGCTGTGAGTTTAGTTTTAAAAACCCACTTACAACCAATTACCTTCATGTGATCCTGACGTGGTACAAGAGTCCATGTTTTGTTAAGAGAAAGAGCATGCATTTCGTCATGCATAGCTTGAGTCCATCCGGAATGAGCAAGAGCAGCTTTAATAGACTTAGGTTCTGAAGGAACATTGTACTGAGCAAGACACGCATACTTTGGATTGGGTTTGATGATTCCACTTTTGAGACGTGTCTGCATTGTATGTGTAGGAAGAACAGTGGGCTGAGATAGTGTCACAGAAGAAGAAGGAACTAGATCATGGGAAATAGGAGAAGAACTTGGAGAAGGTGCGGATGTAGGAGAGACAGAGCTGACAGGATTTGTAATATTGGGAACAGGAAGTGATTCAGCAAGGTGTTCAGCCTGTAAAATATCATGAGCAGAAAAGGAACTAACAGAATGAGAAACTAGATCTTTATTAGAGGATTGTGAAGAAGGCTGAAGAAAAGAAAGAACATCAAGCCACTATTTATGAAGTGTTGTAAGTAGAGGATATACGGAATCTAACTTGTGACTATATGGGAAGTAGCTCTCATCAAAGGTGACATGTCGACTGACATAAATTTTTCCAGTTGTAGGAAGAAGACATCTATAGCCTTTGTGCTTATCACTATAACCAAGAAAAACACAAAGCATAGATCGAGGATCAAGTTTATGCTGCATATAAGGCCTGAGACATGGATAACATGCACATCCAAAAACTCGAAGAAAATCATACCTAGGTACTTGATTGAAGAGCTTCAGATGAGGACTCACTGAATTTAACAGGGGTGTAGGAAGGAGATTAATGATGTAGTTGGCAGTAAGAAATGCATCCACCCAGTAAACCAAGGGAAGCCGTGCATGATACAACATGGCTAAGCCAAGCTCTATAAGATGTCGATGCTTTCTCTCAGAAACTCCATTCTATTCAGGAGTATGAGGGCAAGACATGTAGTGTTTAATACCATTTTTCTGCAAGTGTGTCTGAAATTTCAGACTAATAAATTCACCACCACCATCACTCTGGAATATTTTGATCTTGTTACCAAATTGATGCTCCACATAAGTCTGAAACAGGAGAAATATATCATAGAAATCTGACTAAAGCTTCATTGGATAAACCCAACTATACCGAGTAAAATCATCAGCAAAGACAACATAATATCTGAACCCTTGTAGAGACTTTATTGGAGAAGGTCCCCACACATCACAATGCAATCGTTCCAATGAAAAAGATGTGTGAATCTCGGATAAAGGAAATGACAACTTGGAGCTCTTGGCTATTTCACAACTTGTACAAAGTGACTGACTTTGTTTATTCAATTGAATGAGTTTCTGACTATGAAGTAATTTGAGTGTATTGGAGTTTGTGTGAGCAAGTCTTTGATGCCACAAATCAGCATCAACTCTTCGATGCTGTTGAGTGAAGAAGGTTGTGGCTGTCTGCTAATCAACCTTGTAGAGACCCTGATCCTTTCTTCCAATCATCCGAATGGAACTGGTCTGATGTCCTTAATGTATACACCATGTTGATCAAAAATGAAAGCACAAGGATAATCATCTGTCAGCTTAGAAACTGACAACAAATTCTTCTTAATATCAGGTACTACTAAAACATTCTTAAGAGGAAATTTATTCAGCTCAGTTTGCAAATAAGCATCACCAGTGTATGTTATATTCAGGTGTGATCCATCACCTATCATAACAGTATCACTACCAACATACTTAGTTAGATTTCGAATAATACCAGGATTGGCTGTGATATGTGCTGTGGCTCCTGTGTCAGGAAACCATTCGCTTCCTTTTGAATCCTCAAGATGTACCATCCAAAAAATCAGTCAAATCTGTTGTCTCTCCATTTTATAAACCCATCCAGAAGTGGGTAAAAAGGCAGTCACAGCCTCCCTCGCTGACACTACCCACTGCCTTTGATGAAAGAAAAAAGAGTTGCAATCCATCCCCTTCTTTACCAGAAATCTGCATGTTCAAAGAAGAAGATTTTCCCCCTCTACCCAGGGAAAATGTGCGTCTTAATTTTCCTGAGACTCAGGAATTCACAGACTCTGAACGTAGGCATCATCATATGCCTAAGATCAACATGCCTAAGGAAGTGGATGAACAAGGAAGGCCTAGAAGAAATAGTCATGCTGAGGCAGTACTAAACTGGCAATCTGAAACTCTTTTGGCCCAGAATGAAGCCCTTAAGACCATTAACACAAAGGTTGATGGTGTTCATCATAGCATCAAGCTTACCATGATGTTATTCGGAAAATGCTTCAAGATTTCCGAAAGCGACTCTCAGATCTAGAAAAAGGAAGAGTTTATTCTTCCTATCTAGAAGATTCAACAAAGGAGATAGAAAAGCTCAAGCGTCAAATAACATTCCTCCAAGAAGGACGAATGTCTTCTGCTCCATCATCATCGGATTTCATGTCCAACTTCATCTCCTCAGAAAAACCTAAGGTATCAGTACCTTCGGACCCCTTTTTCATGCCTTCTGAACCAGATCGTTCTGATCCCATAAGGCTCAGAAACATCATTCGAGACATGGAAAGGAAAAAGGCCATAAAGATAGGGAAAAGAGAAATAGATTCATCCACTGATCCAAAACAGCCCAAGCAGCTGATGGTATCCAATCCCTTAGAAACATACCTAAAGGATTTGACTACCAAAACCCCAGAACCTAAACAATCTTTCCCTTCTATATCGACCATAAACACTTCATTTCTTCTTCTGAGCCTGGTAAAAGCCTCTAGGAAATGCAGCTTCGTCTGGTTCTAACATGGGCTAAAGTTCTTGGTTTCCGCTAGCTAAGGCATCCGTGAAAGTCCCTAAAAGGCAGACCCTTCAGGCTCGACCGTGGTCGCTCGCCGCATGGGTAGCATAGCTGGGATGAACGGTGTTCTTATTCTAGTTGGTATCAGTGTCAAGATCGCGAGGTGATTTTCGGCCACAAGTGAATATTTACATGGAATTAGCGATCCTAAAATATATTCGGTCGAGGAAGGTTTTGGGGAAAGAATTATTGGGCGGAATATATTTTATCAAAAAAGGATGGAAGAAAATTTCGGTCAAATCCATTGCTATCTACCAACATGCCTCATCGGTGGAAGACAAAAGAGAGAAAATATATCGGTCAAATCGTTCAAGATTTGACCGAATATATCTTTTCTACCCTTTATAAAGCTCTGTTATGTGCCTGCAAATAGGACTAGACTAGAGAGAGCACTTTTTCTGAGAAAAAATAGCAACACACGCAAGCAGGGGAGGACTTTTGGGGTGACTTTTCATAGAAAAAGCGAACACACGTACACACACAGGAGGACTTCTGGAAAATTCGCTTGTGGGGGCTTCATCAAGACACCAAGAGAGAGAGAGGAATCGGGGAAAAGAGAGGGGAATTGAGTGAGAAACAAAACAGGGGAGAGAGAACAGCGAAACATAGAGAGAGAGAGAGACGGCGAAAAAAAAAAGGGCGTGCACTCGCGAGGTTGAAATTCGGCAATTCGTCCGTGATTATCCGCGTGTTCCTCCTAATTAATCGGTGGGTCTCAGTTATAGATTTCTTTCTTTCGTCTGAGATCAAGTTTTCCCGAGGAGCATAGTCGTGAAGGTATCACGGACGAGCGATGCTTTGACTCGAGCTCGCATGAGCATGTTTGCTCTTCGTGTTTCCCGAACCATGTAGGGACTTTGGCTTTTGCTCTTCCGTTACTTCCTTTTGCTTGAGTCTATTGTGTTTTGAGGTGATGATAAGTTTTCATTGATTTCAAACTTCCATTTTGCCTGATTCTTGATTCTGTGGCTAGGAATTGTTGCATTATAGGCTTAGTTCTCACTTTCTTTTGATCCCGCAATCAATCTCTACGACGCTCAGCACATGTTCGATGATTTGTTTGCACATATTTATTCTAGTTTTGTGCTTGCTTTGTTGCTGCTCGTTTGTGATACGTCAATGTCGGAGCCTTGTTGGTGAACCGATCACACCCTTTGTCTTTTGTTTGGAGATGCCGAGTTGACTTCTGCAGGTAAAAGAAGTCTTGCAAGTTCTCTGTGAGCACGTTGCTCACGGAGGGAGCTGCAGGTTGAAGAAGACCCGCGTGGATGAGAGCTGGACGCGTGGAGGAAGATGGGCCGAGACAGATATGTGGGCTATGGGCTCGCGCAGGAAATAAAGACAAAAAAAGAAAAAAAAGGGGAAAGCTTGGGCCTGATTTGCTGTTGGTCCGGCCCAAGCTCTCCTCCCAGGGGCATGCGCGGGTCCGGCCTGAGCCCAACCCGGCTCGGCGCCTGACCGTTTTCTTTTATTATTATTATGTTATTTTCGTTTTTTAATATTTTAATTAAAAAAATTAAAAAAAAAACATTTTTTCTCTGCAATAAAAGTGTCTTTTGTCATGTTAATTTGTTTAATTCCTCCATGTTACCTTTTGTCTAATTTGCTTGCTTTAGGTAATAAATTTCATCAATTAGAATAAATTTTCCAATTCGCAACCGCATTATCGATTTTTTATTTCGTCTATAAGGCTTTAGACGGAATAATTAATTGCGCGGGAGTAGAATTGATATTTTGATCTTTAAGGCTTAAGATCAATTTATTGATTCTATCTGCGAGATTCTTTGTAGAATTTAGATATTATTTTCCAATTGATGAATCTTTTTTATTTAAATTGCATGTTAGATAGAATTATATTTTCATGTTTAGATTAAATCACATTTAGGTAGTATTGCATAACATGATTACATTTCATTTTAAATATAATTGCATGTTTAAATTAGGTTCTCACGTTTAATTTCAAGTTTAGTGAAAATAGAAATTCAAATGCATGTCGTTTCTTTTTAGTTTGCTTTATTAGTCATTGCATGATATTTGGTTTAAACACATTAAATCACATGCCACTTAGGAATTGCATACAAATTCATCATGGTAGAACATAACATCTAGATAACTTAGGAATCATGTTAGGTTAGGTTTTTCAAAATTAATTAGTTTAATTAATTTCGAATTTCATTCAATAAATAAGAAAATGTTAAAAATGCCTTTTTGCATTGTCTTTTATTTACTTTAGTTAATTAGCATGTCATGTAGGCTAGGTTAATTTAGGATTTTCATATTTCAAAGCATGTTAGGTCATGTCATTAGGTTTAGATTTTCATGCATTTCCATATTAGTTTAGTTTTCATATGTTAGAATATTATCTATAGTTAAGATAATTTGTTAATGTAAATTAGGGATTAATGTAGTTTGGTTCCTATTTTAAATAATATGTTACTTAGCTATAGATAATTAGTTTCATTAATTAATTTAGAATTGCATTAGGATAGTTGCATATAGGATCATTTTTCCATTACATGCATTGCATACATCTTAAAAACCCCAAAAAAGATTTTTTTTATTGATTTGCTTTATCTTGTTTTATTGCTTTGATTATTGTTCTTTTCCTTTGAGTATTTAAATAATTGTTTGCGCACCCGCGTGATCACCGTGCATGTTAGGGAATAAAATCAATTCAAACTGCCTGCAAATTATTTTTTGAAATAGAAGAAATAGGTTCTCAAGTCCCCGAATTCAAAATCTCTGGTTCGTAGGGGTAAAATACTACTCCCAGTATTTTACATGGGTTTCTAATCGACCCACCATAAATAGATTAGTGGCGACCCCAATTGAATTCAATTTTGCATGTTTAAGAATTGAAACCTAAGTCGTGAATTGGTATGAGCTTGGGAGAGCTCGAGCTAAATTAGGTTTAGCAATCCATTAGTCAAACCCTTAGGTGGTGCACTTTCGGGGAGGTCGCGATAAGACCCAACTAATTTTTTAAGATAACTCATTTATGACCCATATTATCAAATATGGGTTAAAATATGGGTCTTTGACCCATTTTGCCACCTCTACCAGACACCATCGTAGCCATGGAAGAAGCTGGATCCTTATCTCAAGTGTGGGATTATACTGTTACACTAATAGTGAATTCTTCATGACCAAGTCCATGTAGGAAGAGCTTTCATTCGGCCCTCCCGACTCAGGAGCATCGCTCTCTCCGAGTTAAAATCACAGTAAATGACACAAGAGGAAGAGGACTTAAGCATGTGGCCGAGAATAAAAGATGTCTATACACCGGCCCTTCTAGTTGGACCTGGCGGTATTTCTGCTTGACCTACTCATTTTCAGGTAAAATAAACCTTCTTTACTTTCCAACAGCTACTACTCAATTCACATTTTTTTGAATTTATTATTGCAGGGTCACTCTAAGAGAGATTTTTAAAAATACAAAGAACTTTTTTTTCACCGACATAAGAACACAACCCGCTCCAGTTGACAAAAAAGTAATAACCTCCTACAAGGAGCCAACATGCAAGCATTTATCTAGACAATTTACCCTTATCAATCGCCAACATGGATTCAGTAAATGCATGAACTTAACCTTGTTCCCGGTACGCAACAAACAGCCGAGATTGTGGTCGATGATGATCTTGTGTGGTGCAAATTCAATCATTTACGGGGTTAGCATTCGATTCACTTTGATCACTCAACCGGTGATTTCTTTTTACCCGCCAACGTTCTATTTCAATAACACGTCGTTATCCAAACTCATTCTACGAAAATAATTTATTATTCATTGAGGAGAGATTGAAGTCAAAATAAATAATGAATGAATGAACAAATTTATTCTATTACTAATTTATGTTTAAGAACTTTGCTCTAATGATTAACTCCATATATCTAATATTGGATGTGAATTACTTTTTGTTTTGTCCGTTCATATTAGATATTTATTATACTCATAATAAAAGTTCAGTTAAATTCTAGTATTTGTTGCACAATCGGTCGAATAACTATTTTGCAAGATATCCATGATGCAGTTGTTGTCATTTATGAACGGTGAGGCGTCATTTATGACTATAACAAGTGACAACAAATCTTTCATCTCCATATTGAATCATGACCCATTAAATTCTTCTTGTTAAGATCAACCAAGGTATTAGCAAAATAGAGTTCTCCATTGGATAATCGAAGTATTCATAACTTCATGATCTTTTTTTAATATGAAAGTAGATTCACTCAAAATCGTGCTACAGATATAGAAAAGATGATGTATGGTCTCTCAATGTAAGTGAAGTTGATCCCCATCAATATTCATGTAGATCTACAGTGAAACCCAGTTTATTAATGGCCCCATGTTTACGTAAATTTCATACCTACGAGTGGAACTATTATATCCAACCATCGAGATGCTAAGCAGCTGGACACCACAAAATAGTTGGGTGATGGACAAATTCTTCAAGAAAATGGACTTCTTGAAACCATGGGGCGGCTTTCAACAGGCCTATTTTCTTGCAAAAACATCGTCTTTCTTTTATAGAGTCTAATCAATCCCATCCACCACATCCGCATTTAACATTTCTATCGCGAATCACAAAATTGATTTGGCACGAGTCATGGTTGAAATCAAGTACTTTTGCGACATCTGTAGTGTGCGGTGCATCAAAACTTCCATTGACATTGTGGCCTCCATTCTCCATATTTTCATTTCCTACGACTTTGAAGTCGAATTTGGACGAAGGATTCATTTTTCTGCACCTGGCTTGCCCAAGCTTAGTCCCATTAATTTTTGTAAAGAAAACTCATTGCTTTTTTAATCACGGATTGGGGGTGAATAAGGGTTTTTAGGCGCAAACTCGCTCATTATGTGGTCAAACGTGAATTGAGAAAGCCGTGGCCAGGGCTTCGGAGTTCGGACCACAGGTATTTGAGGTAATTTGTACCTACTTTTTTGGAATTTCATGTTTTCTTTTTCTTTTTCAAACTCACGTAACCAAAAGCTTTCTTTTTCAAAACTCACATATTTTCCGGCTCGAAATAAACTCCTAAAATCCCGACATACAGTTCCGCAAGTGTATCTCAAGCAAATGGGAACTCCTCTATATCTAAGTCCTTCCACCACCTAAACTTTACCAACAATTCTCATTGAAGGCAAATGCATCAATGATGAAATTATAGAAAGCTTTAGATCGATGATCCAAAGAGATCAACACTACTTGTCACGTACAAATAATTTAGGATAGATGGCACTTACACTAATCAATCTACAGCAATCTGACGTTTTTAGAACATCTAGCTACTTCAGACATACTATTATGAAGTTAAACTTGTAAGGTTGCCGAGTTCCTTTCGATGTTGCTCTTGCAATGAGTTAAAATCGAGCTTAGCCAAGGAGAGCAGGACTTCATCATGCGAAGCCTCCTCTTGGGAGAATTTCAACGCCTCGTCTCCAGCCTTGGCAAACCCTCGAGGATTGGCCGATGTAAGGCACGACTCACTTGTTTTTCGAGATTTGGGCTTTGCTTTTCCTTTCTCAATTGATTTAAGGTGAGGTGTAGTGAAAGCGAGTGCATCGTTCAAAATATCAACGCCGTGATAATTTAGCTGGCAAGCTTCAAATAGATTTAGTAGTCCCTGCACGTCGGCAATGATCAATTTGCTGAAATTCCCTTCACTGTCTTTGAACCTATTAAAGATTTCTGTATGGCCAAACAAAATATGGGAGAAGATGTCATCGGGAGATGCCGTGAAAGGCATCATGTTCAATATCTAGATCAATTGGAACGGCGGAAAAATGACATACTGAACCAAGAAATTAGTAGAAAGGACTATGCACCTTTCAAAGCGAAATTTTGATGAACTCAAGACCAGAGAATTATATATAGAAAAAGGTAAATGACTAAAAAATCAACATTAGAGTAAACTAAACATGTTAATGATGTTATTCATTCGATATAATCAATCGAATGGATTATCAAGCTAGTGTCCGCAATAGAATATCACCGAGTAATTGATCAATGAGTATTGGAACATTATATACCGCATAAAATACTTTAACCCTGTTGTCTTAACAATCGAAAGAGAAGAACTCCTCTCTCTTGCTTGCGTGCTTATGCTTCTGTGACTGTGCGAAAGAAAGAAGCTTACCCCCTTTCTTTCATCAAAGATTCCTTGCATGATGGCTATCCCAACCTAAGAAAGAGTTCTTTTTTTTTGTACTGGCTGAGTGCAAGTTTTGGTCGTTATCGTCGCATTAAAACTTGAAATAGCTTCTATGGATTTGTTCCAGCTGCTGATCTATCTCGAATTTAAAATGGTAGGCAATTACCAAGCGCTGGATTTGATTGATCAAGTTCAACTTCTATCAAGGCTTATCCATAGTACCTGTCAACATCTGCCTCGCTTCACCTTTCAATCTCTCATTTCGTTCCTCTACTATGCCATGAGAGCTCTGCAATCAAGTATGAAATGAAAGTTCAACCACAGCTTAGAGGAAAAATCAAATAAATTTAGATTACGTTTTCCACATTTTCTAGCATTTTCTTTATTTACTAAAGAAGTTCAACCACAGTAATAGTTATTTACTAAAGCATCTTCTTTCCGGTGCATTTTCTAATCGCAACGAGTCTCGCGTACGGAATTATTAGAATATGTGTCAAGTTTTGGCCCGTAGAACAGAATTCGATCCCAATTGTGGGGGAATTGCAATGATGGCCTGTCGATGTCTATGACGCCACTTCATCATGGTACAGCCTGATCAAGAAGAGAAAGAAAGAGAGATAGTGATGGTCTTGACTGAGAGAGATAGCTTTCAGCTGAAGTAAGGGAACAACGATGTAACGGTGGCCATTCATTGCATGGGACAAAAGGATAAAAGAGTATCCTTTACACTAATTCGAAAGAAAAATATCGTGAGTGTCAAAATTTATATGAATTTCTCATTTCATAATCAAAATTTTTCATCGGATCATTTAAGTATAAAATTAGAGAAAAATTCGATCACGTAAATGCTAAAAACTAGAAATTTAAGTCACTTTACTTACGTGATATTTATAATTAAAATTTTATTATAATATGATATTTAAAAAAAATAGTCAACATGGCTTTTTACTTTATTTTTTATGTTATATGACATTTTAATCTATTTAAATTAAATTTAAAATTAGCTAAATTTAGTAAATAAAAAAAGGAGGAAGAGGAAAGTTTAGGTGGCGAGGACCGCCCTCCCACCCCTGCCAGCCCTTCCTCGAGATGGTGGTGCGGCGACAGTGAGGGCTCGCTACTTGCTCTCTCCCCTCTCTCTTCTTTTTTTTGGAATTAATGCTGACTAAATTTTTCAGCGAGTTACGTCGGCTCAAAATATTAATACAAAATACCACGTCAAATTTTCAGTCAAATAAATCGGAGTTGGCACTTGAATGATTATTTTTAATAAAATTTAACACTTAAGTGATTTGATTAAAAGTTTTGATATTATAATAAAAATCGCACATGAGTTTTGGCACGATCACTTGTACGTTGAGATAAGTAGGGTAAATGTTGACACACGCCTATTTTTATGCCGAAGTGCGCGGCTCGTGGATTTGATTATTTGCAAAAGCAGCTCTTAGGCCGGAGCTCCCGCTCTCATATCGTGGTTGAAGTGGGTCTTGGTGCTCTCGATTTTCAGAAGACATGACAACTGAGAAGTTGTCAAAAGATAATCGAAGAGAAAGAATACTTAAATGCTACCATCGCATGTTTGAGAAAATAATATGGCCGGATGCTTCGCTAGAAGATTGCTGACCGGCGTTCAATGACCGGGCTTGTTCCCCGAGCTGGAGAAGAAGATGGGACTGCTGAGTTCTGAAGAGACATTTTGTTTTTGCTATCTTCCAGATTTAGGTGTCTAGAACACTAGAGGGATGATACAGGCTTTTTGGGAGTGTCCAAATCTTGTTGATGAGTATGCTAATAACTTATTAGATAAAAGTAAAGAAGAAAACTCTAAAGTATATTCCCATTATACTAACCGTGAGGATATATATCATCCCGATAATAGTCTCAGAAGAGTATTTGTCCACATTGATTTGGTCTGGTTTTGAAAAACCATATACATGATGGTAATTTTTCATCGTTCCTTCTAGCGTTGAGGGCTCGGTTTTAGGACTGCGCCTAAAAAACTTTTCAGAACGTATAATTCATAAGACAAACGCCCTTTTGGCGGAAGTTCATGCATGGGGAAGAAATGAAGAATTTCCTCGGACCATGGGACTTAAGAAAACAACGGCATTTACAAGTATGATAGCCCCATTGTCGTCACTGAGAAGGGTATCCAGGATTTGGGCGTATGAATATGTCCAGCTCGTGCGCAGTGGCAGCGCATTGGGAAGGATAATCCGGAACAAAGCGAACCTGGATCATCCACTAGTCTCTCTCCTTTCTAGTTCATGGTTAGAATCGCTTCTTACCTTCGTGGTGTCCGAGGTCGCTTCCATGGCCTCTTTCATGTGCGAGAGAAGGGTTCTATCATGCTGCGTGGTCCCTGTCTTGGAGTAAAACGTGAAGATGATGGTTGGCGCATGTGGAATTATTGCGGGACACGTAATTGTCAATGTGTTTCGCACATTTTGTTGCGTGCATGGATTGATGGCATTTCTGCTACACCAGCGGCACATGCTACCATTAGTCTTTTATGGATCAGTTACTAAGAATCCTACCATTGAGGGCGAGACGCGGGCCCATGCCAAAGGTTTACTCCAAGGAACGAGCTTGTCTCCTGTGTAGTTTTGAATCATTTGCATCTTGAACATGACTATTGACAGAGACTAATTCGTTGCGTACGTCCTCAGATTTCGAATCTGTCCTCACTATAACGAGGACTTCCCCTCATTTGTACCAATTGTTTTAGAGAAGCATTGGACACGGCAAATGCGTGTACATCCATCAGTCTTTCCCCACAATGCATTTCTCGCTAACAAAATGTTGTCTTTCTTATTCCCATAAGTACAACTACTTCGCCAAACACGTTATCAGACAACGAGCCTCGCATCAACCGTGCATTACCTTTCGGGACCATGAGTCGCACGTTAACCGAGCAATGTCCGGAACCAAAGGAGAAACAGTGAAGCCATATTTGGGATAAACCTCTTCTGTTTTTTTTTCCCGACAACCCATGTCCTGTCGATGTTAAAAGCACATCAACCATCAAACCCCGTCTCATTTGGCAACAGATCCTAAGGAGTGAGTGGCGTTCTCTGGTTATTGGTCGCATTGAATTTCTTCTTATCTCAAAAGATCTATCTTCATATCATCCTAAAAAGAATCATGTTTCACAAGTAAATTACATGTTGTTACATTCTATAATTCTATCTCAATGGGTATACGAGGAAGATATGTGTACGGCTTCAACTTAAAAGAATGGTTTTATGAATATAAATACAAGATTGTTCGCAGTATTTCGCTTTTAGATGTCTATCTATGATATATATTTCATATATGAATTAAATTTTCTGGATCTTTTTTTTCTGATTTCAGGTGTTTTAGTTTTTCGAAATAAAATTTGCCTTGGTGTCTAGAACAAACCTCTTTCAAAAGGATTTCCAAAAATTTAGAATGCGTTTGGTAACGATTCTAATTCTTGGTTTATCATCCCCAAACAAGTTTGAAACGAGAAATCTGTTTGGTAAATACCCTTAAAATTTATGTTCCTATAATGAAAAAAAAAAAGATTGGGATGAGTTTTGGATGGGAAATCAAAACTAAAAAATAATAATTTTTTGTTTCTTAGATGAATGTGCATAGTATGAAAAAGAGAAGATCGATTTCTTTCTTAGTCTTTACTCTCGTCCCAAAAGAAAAGAAAAAATCGATTTTACCAAACGCGTTTTCCTCATCCGAGAATCATTTCTCAAAAATATTCATTTTAAAAAAAATTATTTTTGAACCGCGAAGTGCCTAACCCCCCACCTAGAAGCTAATCAATCAATTGCTTACCCAATTTTCTGGCATAGTACAAAGTGGACATGGCCTTTCCATCCAGGCCCCCAACTTTTGCAATATTACGATTAGCCCCTGCTTTTGAAGAGACATAAGTGCATCCTGGTGTTTGGCGCCCCCAAATTTATCCAAATCTCTTAAAGTTTGAAATTGCTAGAAAGTCTTAGGAACTTTTCAGAAGAAACCTTCTAATTTAAAAGCTAAAATCTTTCGATCACAATGCTTCTATTTATAGAAGGATTACTATTACCAATGTAAAATAACTTTTGCTTGTTCGTCATCTGATAAATATAAGGTGAATGAATTCGGTTAGATAATTATATCTAACTATACATGTCATTGGTCCGACAATGAATGTGTGCAAAATGCTTTTCACGTTAGCGGATCTAATGAAAATCCATTATGAAGTATGAGGCATTAAAGTTGTTGAGTGTTTCCAACTTGAGAAACAGCATATTTTTGTACCTATGGAAATATCATAATTACTATAAGATGCATTATCAGAAGATGTTAAGAATCCATAGAAAGTTCGCATCTATTGGCTCCTGTAAGAAATCTAACAAAACAAGTCTGTCATCAAGGAAAGGATTACATTGTAAATTTTGCGATTAAAAAATGATTAGAAACACCTTCGACTGTTTATTTTGTAACAAAGAGATCTTTCAAATGCCACCAAAATAAAAGTATTTTTTCTTATGTGAACTAGACTGAAATCATTAATATGAACAAATTATTATATATGAAATAAAATTACCTGCGTATCAATAAGATATTTTCACTAGAAAATTTGTTTAATGATCGATTACACGTATGAGCCCCCAACGTGATGTCCCCATTCTCTTACGAAATGCAATAGCTGAGAAGACTTTCTTTTTACTTGAACGTGCGACGCTTGTACGGTGAAATTATGTAGCTCTGCTGCTGCACGTAGTCCCTCCAGATGAAACGGAAACAATGGAAGGAAATAATGGAGGGAGTACGTTTTTGTCTCGTGAAAAATTCAGCGCGGGATCAAAAGTTTCCGTGCTTGCTGGAAATGTCGACACTCGACTTTAAATTGAGCAAGAGAGATTTTTTCTGTTTCGGATGCCAAAATCCCAAAAGTTAAAATTTTCGGGTCTAAATATGTCAAATGTTCAGCAGCTGAAACTCTTCTTCATCCGCTGCAACTATTCGGGATGTTCAGAACCTCTGCGTCTACTTAGATCCGGACCATTCCGGACGTCCTAAACCTGATAATTGCGATGCAGGTAACAAAAATCCTTTCGCTACCCTTTCCGCACGCCTGGTCGAATATGTGCCCATGTACTTCCACAAGTTTGATCAGCTCATTCTGGTTGAGATTGTAAATTAGGGGGGGGGGGGGGGGGGAAGGAAAAATTCATTGAAGTAACAATAGAGCAGGAGACGTGTTGCTTTGACAGTATAACTTCATCACTCTGCACATAATTTAGAATTGCGCCTCCTCGTGATAACACCTAATTATAGAATTAATGAAACTTATTTATACAACAATGTATTCTGTAAGGAAAATCAGATCCAAAAGATCACACAAGAACAACAGGTAGCTAAAATAAAGAATGAACAAACAGAAAGGTACAATAGCCATTTGGAAGTTAGAACATGAATATTACCAAGGCAAGCTACTGGATCACATAGTGAAGACGATCTGCGACGCCATACTATGCACATCCAATAACCCCTATTACTACCAAATGGAAACCCTGGCCCATTCTCAGTACCATGCGGAAGCAGAAATCAGGAACCTGTCCTTCCAGCCCAGAAGCATGCCGCCATCCTTCTCTACCAATGTATAATTCTCAGAGTAGTACCTCAGCAGGTTCCTTATGACTGAATTAACATAACTATTTAAAGGGTATTGCCTAAATCCCGCCATTGTCAATCTAGACTTCCACTTACCGAACAGCTCGTGCCGCTCCACCCTCTCCTTCCTCTCACACGCAATGATATTCACGATGTCCCTTGCCAAACAGTGCTGCTCTACGTTTATCCTCTCCTTCCTGTCTCTGGGCAGGGTCACATCGATGGACTCAAACATTGCCAAGTAGTAGTCGAGGGTCTCCACAAACCTTGTCAGGAATGGCGTCGTGTTCGTGTTCGACTCCTGCTCGATCAACGTGATCACTTTTGGAGAAAGCGATTTCACCATCCTTAGTAGGCCATCCCTTGGATTGGTGATGTCAACACTCTCGTCTGGCGTGTGGTGTAGCTGGAGTGGGAAGTTCACTGCAAGAGCTTCGCCAGGCCTGACACCGAGCATGTCGCGAGTAACATCCGGGGCAAACACCGGCATAGCATTGAACTCCACCGGGATCTTAAATTCCTCAGAGATCGCTGCCAACCTTCCTGCAACTGCTCCCAATCCACCCCCACGAGCGTACCTGGAGACTGGGTCATCAATCCCCGTAATCCGCACATATGGGGGCCCACTAGGTCTTGCAGCGAGCGCTTGAAGGAGAGTCATCCACTGGGTGCCCTGAGCAATTTGGAAGTCTATAATGTGTATCCGATCCTCGTTTTTGCATGCTTCGGCAATGGCTCCATTCGCCGCCATGTACCCAAATTTCAAGTATGGGCAGATCTCGTATAGAATGGCCATGTAGGAAAGCAAGTCTTTGCCTTCAGGCTCTCTGCATCGAAGGGCATGGTAAATGTTAGAACCCGATTCCTCTTTCCTGGCAACAAGTCCTTCTATCATGTAGGCACCAAGACGCTGTATGGGTTCTCCACTGATGGATACAGCCCTCCTGGCTTTTTCAACCAAATTCTCAAATTCGTGCATGTTGTTATCAGCAAGAGATTTCGCACAGGCGATCAGCAGCTGCTTCAAATCACCTGGGGGAACATCTTGAACTGATGATTCCTCAACAGCTTCTTTATGTTTCTTTGCATGAATGCTTTTACCTGATTGGCTCCGAATGGAACCAACAGAATCCTCGGGCCGACTAAATTGTGGACCATGGGGATTTTGGTCCCACAAGAGTTCCCCAATAGAAGAATCCGTGACATGCACTTCTTGTCCATAATCCATCAAGACGTCCTCTAGCTCCAGTAAAGTATAAGCTGCGTTCTCTGAACGATGCTCATTTTGCAGTGGGAAGGGCCTGCCAGAACATGAGAGCAAGCTGTCTCTGCACCCGTCCTGCGACGGGCTTGACCTTTGGAAACAGCTGGTGGTCTCGAGTGGAGAGTTATACGAAGAGCTGACTCCTGAATAATTGTCGGTAGAACTGTACTGCTCCTGACTATCACTTAACACAGTGAGTGTCTCACTATCAAAGTTTGTCGAAAAGGGTGAGATAGGGGATTCCCTAGTTTCAAACTTCGAATGCCTAAATGACCTGTTGGAAAGAGATGGAACTGTTGGATGAGAAGATGTGAAAGATAAGCCAGCACCTGTCTCACTGAACCTGTATGGTGTGTGTGATTCCATGCTTTAGCAGAATCATAAAGTTTTCTGATCAGAAAACTCTCAATTAGCTAATGATAGATCACAACAGGATATGTATCCCCTAAGCTTTCCAATAGCTAGTAAAGTTTCAACAGTGGCTCAGGATGGAGAAATATAGCCCTCTGCAATTATATACCGAAGCTAGTTAAGTCTCGCAGTCATTAAGATGTAAAGAGGCGCCACTGATAAAGGATTATGTTCTCGAGTTGCAAAATAGAGAGGTTAGAGAACAGAAGTCCAAGCTTCATGGAACAGACAAGAAAAGAAAGACTAAAAAAGCCAAAAAGAACACAACTGATAGGATTTGCCCCCATTCAATCTCGTGTATCAAACTGCACACACAGATAGCTATACAAAAATCATAGTAGTATCAGCATCAGAGACACAACACCCACACAGAGAGTATCGGTATCAGATTTTTGTGATTGTTATACAGATGAAATGCTATGGTCTCTAGAAATCAAAACTGAAAAATCCCTCCTTATCAGAAAGCAAATAGACTATATATTTGAGGTTGTTGTTTCAGGTTCTGTTAAGATCTCTTATTGTGGGGCTATTTCACCAAACCGAGTCTACTAGTTCCAGCCAGATTCAAAAGCCTGGGAAACTCAAAAAATGCAGAACTCGAGCTGTAAGCTCCACAATTCTTGCATCTCAGACTCGCTCGCGGACAAAACCAGCGTAAAGAGCTTGTTTGGTGGCTTAAAAACTTTCGGAAAAGACATCCTTGGCTCTATAAGCTCTCACTCGTCATGACCCCGCATGTACTACTCCTCTTTGTTCATTGTGAAGATCACTATTTTGTTCAAGAAAACTAAAAAATCTAGATCCCATCAATTCTTATTGTACTCTCCGTGCTTTATACAACCGGAAACAATGAAAAAGCTTCACCTCTTTTCGCCAAAAAAAGAAGTTTCACATCCGTGAGAAAATTGACGAGACAAAAGCACCTCGACTACTCAATTTGAACTCGGTTCAAGAAAAAACATTGAAACCGTAAACTCTAAGGAACTTCGCCATACATTATACTGCAGTAATGTCTCGACACAACAGAGAAACCAGCAGTGCGGTGACTAAAGAAACAAGAAGAATCGATATCTACCGAATTAAAGGAAAAGAAACCCATTCGAATATCCTCAAACACCTGTGCGGCGGTATTAGAATAGGAGCAGAAAAGCATACCAGAACAACAACCTCATCACTCATTAACCCATTACTTTTAATAAACCCAACTCAAATCCGAAAATCTCCAACCAAAAGAACACGACAGAGCTCGACAAGAAGGTGGCTATCTCTCCTCAGTTTTTCTTCTTCTTCTTTTTTCTCAGGGCCCAAACATCAAACACAGCACGAACTTCACAGCATGCAGATGAAGTTTCGGAAAAAAAAATCACATAGAAAACGAATGGGCATTGATTACCTCAGCTCACACGACACCTCTGCAGTCAAAATGGAGGAACTCTGCCCCGTCTTCGCAGCGAAGTCTGACTAAAAAATGTCCTCTTTTCTTCCCCCCTCTGTTCTTTACGTGGTGCGACTTGGAATCTTACTTCAGAGATGAAGAATCGAAAGAAAACGAAGCTCCCGTTCGGTGGTTTATATAGAAGAGAGAGAAAGGGGGAGAGAGAGAGAGAGAGACCGCGGACGCTTTTCTTTTATTCTCGTACGTATCGAGTAACGGTAACGGCGACGCTGGTCGGGAGCGACGGAGGCCGTGTCTTAACGGCCCGAACGCACCGACCCGACCGCACCGACCCGAAGGTGCGAATGCGGAACATTCCCCGCTCTTTCTCGCACGAGAACCACGCGCTTTAATTTTCCTTTCAGCTCTCTCTCTCTCTCTCTCTATCTCTTTCTAAGATGCAAACATTGAATATGTAATGGAGAATTTCATTCTTTCTTTGATTCTGAAGACCATGTGATGAGAAGAATGTCTCCATTAATGACCGGGCAATTGAAAAAGACTTTGTATAATGACCCATAAGGGGAGTTTTGATATTCTTAGCATTATCCACATTTTCAAGAATGTTGGTTCGGATTGACAACCGGGGGCTTCGGTTTTTGACTTGGACCTGCATAAAATACACCTTTGACGCGTTGACGAGAGGAGCTTCTGCTGATGAAACGTCAAACTAAAATCGTTGATGTTTACGAGGATTGTTGGTCGGGAGCGACGAACGATTTGTCCCCGACGTTCTCTTGCGAGGAGATGAATTGTATTAGGGTTTTTGATTCGTTCGTTGTGGTAGGGAAAATGACAAAGCTTAGATGATAGGATCCCCATTCTGACGAGGAAAGGTAACGTTCTTCGGAGAATGACCTTCTTCATAGTCGGTCTCCTGTATTTTTGCAATACAGGTCGAGAAGCCATGTTCGAGGAAAATTACAAATGATTGACTGTGTTTGCTAAACTTTTTGCCGCCATTGATGAGTTTCGAATCGTGCAGGGAGATGCTGCGAAGAATGAACTGGGGTTGCTCTTGACTTTTTCAACCTACCGTGAAATCTATAGAAAATATCATCTCGTTCGACAAATGAGAATTTGTAGGTTGAAGGGCAGGAGTTGTCGATGATTCGATTGACTGGACATTAAAACAGATGGGCTGAGCCAAGGGTGCATCAAGCGTGGAAATCGACCCCCTCCGCAGCTTGACAAGAATGACGACACAAGAAGCCGACCAGTCCTGTCCTAGAAAGGAAGTCTGGAAAATATTTTCTCTACCGAACAACGAAAAATATTTTTCGATCTATTTTTAAGTTTCAAGCGAACACCAGAAAATATTGTAATTTTCCAAGAAAATGACTTCTTATAAAATATTTTTCCGGATATGCTGTATTTTCCACGAAACGAACAAGGCCTTATTACACAAATATCAATTCAATTTTAAAGCCATATGGATTCGGCTAATTTAGTTATTGCACTTTTTGCAATTTACCTATATATATATATATATATATATATATATATATATTGGCCAATTTCTATCGGATATCGCTGAAATGAACGCCGACAGTCCCACGTATCACAACTTTTTACCGGTTTACAAAATTTCCTAGATTTTATTTTCCTCTTTTTTCATTATGGGCAGCAAGCCCTCGACAGCCATGACCATCATAGATCTGGGTTAGGCGGCCTCGCTAGCAACCGACAAGGCTTGTTGTTCCATTTGGGGAAAAAATATAATAAAGTATAAAAAATTTAGAAGTATTCTAAAAATATTTAAAAATTATCCACGTCAATAATACCGGTACCAAGTATGATATTGATGTCCACATTGGCAATTTCGGATCAAAATTGGATGAGATCGTTGTATTAGTAAATCGTTAAAATGTTCAAAGCTAAATTAATTAAATTGAAATGTTTATAAATATATTGACACTCATACGGTAAAATTACAATTTTTTTGGTCATTTTCTCGAATTTTTATCATGAGGGTTTTTAAATCCATTCATCGGAAAGATTGTTATCTTAGCCGTTGAGATTATGAAACTACCATTTCCCATTCAAGATAATAATATTTAGTTGAATGACAAAGGCACCATTACTTAAATGTCATAAAGCTTTCCTATCTTCATACGCCACTAATTATCGTTTAAGACATCATATATAAAAATATCATTGAATAAGTTAAAAGACTCGATTTGTTTAGCGTTCCCATCCCGACATAAATGCACAAATGCAAATTGAAACCATGTAAATTTCAAAATCATGCCACGTTGCCGTAGGCGTGAAGATTTGAAGAATAAGTTATCCTATCAAATTAAGACTTAATTCGTTTCATAAAGAATATATAAATAATAATACCAATCTAAACATTACCATGGATGAATAAAATATTTTTTTGGCGATTCAACTCTATAACCAATATAGATTATCATTTCTTTAAACTATATTTTTAAATTATTAACTAATCGTAATATTATTTCCTATTTTCGGATAAGACTCTTTATTTTATTTTTTTAATTGTTAGCTTTAATATTATTTTCTATTTTTGGATAGGACTCTTTCTCGGTTCAACAGCAAGGCAGAGGAAGAAAGAACGACGCGGCACAGAGACCGAGGAAAAGGTTCCCTCGAGAAACCTGGAGATGGTGGGCGCGTGGTCGTGGTTTGGTTCCGTCCGTCCCTGAGTGACGTGGCTGGTCACGTGACACGAGCGTGACAATGGCAGGTCAGATTTGACCCCGTCAGCGTGTGTGTTTGAAACTGCTACGACGCACTTGACACGTACTTTCCTCAATCAATAATTAAAAATACAAAGAGATGTGAAACGCGATGCCACGTGGCAATCAGAACATCGTCCCTTTGACTCCTTAGACCTCACGTGGCAACGCTCAGATACCTCCTACCAAAAAGAGCATACTCATCCTGCCAACATTAAAATAAAATAAAAAAATACCACGAAAAATCGCGAGATAATACCTCCACCAAAAATTTATTCAAAATTAATTTTTACAACATAAAAACTCTAAATTGACACATTTATAATAATTTTACCCGAAATTACTTTTTTGGTTATTAAAAATTTCAAGCCGGTTACATTCGCGACGTATTTATTCTCTATTAATTATATTTAAATGATAAATTTTTATCATAGAATTTATCGAGTCAGATGATACGTGATAATATCACAATACACAATATGTCAGCCTCGAATCATCTTTCTTTGTCTTTTCCATGGACGATAAAGATATCATTGACATAGTCAGAGATGAGACTCGGATTCTCTCCTATAAGACATTATCGGTCATCGCGTCAACGAAAGTGACCGACGCGGACATGGTAGGAGTTGCCAAAAGACAAAGACAAAAGAGCTTTGCTTGGACGCAATACGAGGACCTCCGAGCCAGCCAATCCTCACCTTTTGCTCCCGTTTACATTTCTGGTTTCGCTTCGGGCCCGGAGAATGAAGTGAGTTCCGTGCGCAGGTGGGATTGAGCACAAAGAAGATGCGAAATCGGAATCAAATTCTGATCACATTCTGGCCGGGACGAATAGATGTTCACATTCTGATCTCGTCCATTTCGGAAGAGCGTCCATCGTCCGAATTGCTTTGCCTCGTTGGAAATGAAATGAAAAAGGTTTACATCTTTCTGGGTTTTGGTCGAGCGAAAACGGTGAAAGCCTGTTTTCCAAGGGAAATTATCTAATCCGTCTTAAATTTGTAGTGCGGGTATCAATTTAATCCCTAAACTTTACACTTTTGCATATTTAATCCCAAATATTTATAATAATTTTCAATGTGATTATCACGATCAATTTCCACTGAAAATCACTAACATCGAAGCACCACGTAAGATATCGACGATGACTAGATTATCACATTAGTGATTTCCCGCACTTGATGTGCGGAGGTTTCCGACTAATTAGCAAGACTAATAAAATTATGACTTAATTGGTGCGGTTATAGTACCGTTGATACCGCTAGAGTCATCAGTTCACATTCAGTGGCCAAAACCCCAGCTTTTCCCAGCTTGACAATGGGCATAGAGTCAGTCCAGATGGTCAAAAAGCATCAATTGTTACAGTTTGTAACCTTTTTCGCCCCCTGCTAGTGTTGACGGCACTTTCATCACAATTGAGAGTGGAATTACGCATGATATAAATTTTATTTCTAGTGAATTGGAACAGACCACTCAAAGCGCACACAACCATAAATTGATGTCCCTATTTTTTTTCTCTCCCTTTATCTATCGATAACAATAATTATACAGTACGTGGGAGACTGATTAAGGTAATCTTACCAACTATTTTCATATCATGATCCAAAATTTTTACACGCGTGCTTATATGAAGTAACTACCCGGTCAAACGAATGGGGAGAGATCTGGCTAGAGTTCCTGATCAAGTACCCATAAAACAAAAGGCGCACAGGAACGCACGTGGGAACACGTTGTTTTTTCTTGATTAATGTTCACACGGGTCATACTTAACAATTCTCCTCGCCGCCGCCAATACAGTTTGTGCAATCAAAGGGCGGTGGTCACACCAAAAACCAGGGCGGCCCCTTTTCCCCCACCGACGGGAATCCGTGGGGAACACGACCCGACCCGACCGTGTCTCATCTCGCGGAGGTTGAGTCATTTCAATCCCGCGCCGCTCCCCACGTGCGATTATTAAAAGGCCCCAGAGGTCCTCGCCACGTCACCGCGAGCTGGGACCCATCCAGTCCAGGTGGCTTCAAGTTGGCTTATGGATGGTGGGGTCAAAGTCAAACGTGTATGTTTTGCCCTCTCCGATTTCGACACCTCCGCGCATTCCCTCTCTTTGACCCCCCGAATGTTTGACCGCAGATGGGGAGGCCTATTCCTCATTGACGGGCGAGTGTTGCCGACTCGAATTGGTTGACACGTCAGCCCAAGTTCGTCTGAAGCCTCGAGGCGGAGAAGTCAAAGATCCATGACGTGCCCTCTAATCTTTGAGGTATTTTTTTTTCAATTAAAATATGATGTGCTCCATATCACATTGCGTTTCTTATTATTATAGTGGCCCTTATGTGTTGTGATGAGGAGACGCGTGGCTAGAACTTGCTATGGCGTGTGCGTACCACCAATAGGCCCAAGGACTTGCAAGATACTTGGGCCAAGCCTTTTGAGCCCACTGAATTCAACCGTGGCCCATAAGAGGACTTAGCTCCAGAGCTCTCGGTCAAGCTTCTTCCGGGCACGGCCCATCTAAAAACGCAGTCCGCATCGCGATGTTTCTCCTCTCCCGTTCCGAGCGGGCTTCTCAAGCTGGATGGACCTTCTTCTTCACGTCACAGGAGCGGGAGCGGAGAAGGAAAAGAAGAGGAGGAAATCCCACTTTGAAGCCAGCGGTGCATCGGGTTTCGGTCTTAGTTAGGCGGCACAAGATGGATTATGAGGACCGGTTGCGGCATTTAATCCGTTCACCAACGTGCAGTGATAATCAGAAAGAGCACATGAAGCCGCATGTGCACCGCCACATGCGGCTCGGGTCCCCCCCCCCCCACCGGGAAGTGTTGTTGCTTCAAGGGACGCATCCGATGATAGATCGAAACTCCTCAAAAAGTTATTAATGTCTTCACCTCCAAGTTAGCTCCACTATCCATCACCCTCGGCAAGTGCTCGGCTTGTGGGGGGTGGTGCGGGGGTCACCGATCCGACCCCCCTCGTGAATTCATTCCAGCGCACATGATCGCGTATCAAAAATCACATAAATTGTTGATCTATCGGGTTATCGAGCTCTTGCTCCGGTCGTATCCAGTCCGATGGATTGAGGAAGTTTTTTTTTTTTTCTATTTTAAGATCGATCTGTTTCTTCGGCTGCCTTTACTGGGGCTCCACTCTTTGCCTTCCATTGCGGAGGCGCGTTGAGGAAAGAAACTATAGGAAAAAAGAAAGAAAGAAAGAAAGGAGACAACCTGAGGAAATTGAGGGATTGGTGTAGTCGAGGCATTAGATGCGGTGGTGGCCCGAAATGCCCGATCGTGGGAAGCACGACGAAGATGTAATGTTGACCGTATGAGAGGAGGGCCCCGCTTTCTTAATTTGGAGTGGGGTTCGACGCCACCGGAGAATGAATGTCCGGACGGCGGTCCTCGCCTGTCGTCCCACGCGCCACGCCTCTCCCGCCGGTACAGTAATTGGACCGTGCCTCTACATTCGACCGTCTTTAATTGCATTTTCGCCCCCCGTGATCTGCAGATCTCTACAATCTAGTCCCCCACGTGCCAATTTTTTTTTTCATTCCCCTCGCACCGATGGTTTTTCACATGCCATCGCGGTCGTGTCCGATCAAATTCCCACAAACATGAAGGCCCGCGGAGCGAAAAGCACCATTTTTCTGTAAAGTGACTGTAATTTAAAATATGTAACATGCGAAGAGATAAATTTAAATATTAGGAGAAGCAGATTTTCACTTGAAATTGTAAAATTCTTTGTAGATTATTATTATAATAATAATAACTGAACGTTAAATCCTGGTCGGAGGATGAATTATATGATGCTTTTTCAAAGGAAAAAGATGCTCTTTTCGTTAGACTCGTTCGAGAAGTATAATCAAAATAGCGTAAAGCTTTGTGCTTTACCTCGTGTGAGGTTTTTACGAAGAAAGCAAGCAACCAAACCAAACCCCAAGTGGGGGGCAATCTCGCCCTTCCGCTTCTTCCTCTTTCCACTTTTGAATTTCTATCTTCTTTCAATTGTTTTGATCGAATGCACTATTTTTCGGCACTCCTTTTTGGTACACCGGTCAAAAAAATAATCCGCCCCGAATGGAAATTACCAAGCCGCCCTCCCCACCCTTTTTCCAGCTTTTGCTTTCTTCCCACACGATTTCCAGATATTCCAAAATGGGCAGTCAAATCTTCATGGTAACGCATGGGGAAGTCCGCTCCCTCATTATCTTTGGCAAGATACTAATCATAGACAATGCAAGATAATCCCTGGTCAAACATTTTAGACGAGGAGGTCTTGAATCCTAAAGTATCTTTTGCGTGGATTGATGTCGACTGCTATTTCAATCCTGCTCTCATGAAAGCGAGAGGGGAAATAATAATAAAAAGTTATAAATATATTACAATTACGTCAATTCAATTCGGTCCTTAAAAATTGAGTCTTAAAACATTTTGCATTCATCTTAATTCAATCAATTTGATCAATTTTGATTAGAAATTGCTCATAGTCGATGTCGGCCGTTCTACATGACACGAAAGGTGATTGTGATGTGGATAATTTTTTTATTTATTCTTTTTTATTTTCACTTCGTTTTTTTTTTCCTCTTCCCTCTTCCTCTAGCTAGTGGCCAATGTTCGACAATTGGCCAAAGGCAAAGGCCAACGAGGGAAAACCTCATCGAACCGGTTGGGGTTGAGCCCCTCGCTAGTGACATGCCGAGGTCAAACCTCACCAAGCCTCGCTTTAGCCAGTCATCCGTCAATGACCGATTGGGAACTAGCCAGAGGAAGAAAGGAAGGAAAAACAAAAAAAAACAAAAAAAAATGAGAAAGAAGAAGTAAAAATACAATCCATAAAAAGTTAAAAATATCATTAAGAATTGTCCACGTTTGTACTGGTCGTAATACGTAAGACACTCGATATACATATCAGTAATTTCGTATTAAAATTGGCCAAATATACTAAATTGTTACAAATACAAAAAATTTATGACTCTATAATCGAATTACCGTACTTGTAACGATTCTTTTTCTTTTTTATTTTTTGTAAATTTCCCTCGAAATTTCCAAGTCGTTTTCGTGGTGGCGTCATACGTTTTGGGTGGGGGTTCACTTGGCCGCACCTTAAATCCGCCCGCTTGTTGACTCGATAATCACTTCATTAATCTACTTACATATCGGGATTAGGTGCGTGGTTTGGTTGACGGTCGCTCACTACCCACCATCGATTCTTTTTTCCCTTTTCTTACCTATCTAAACTTCCAACCATCAACGGCTGCCAATTCACCAAAATCACTTCTGCCACCAGCTGCCGTGCATCCGTTCCTTAATTACCCGAAACGATGTTTCACGACCGTCCTTAAATGCTCGACTGAAACGGACCAGACCATGCGAAAGAATCCCACGCACGCTGCCCAATTTACTTCAACACGGTAATGGGGTGGGGGAATAATAATAATTAATCATGTCGCCTTGCTTGGAGCCACGAACGAAGTCCTGCTTTTGGGGCGATCGATGTTCGGAAAGGAAGAGAGCTCCACATTGAGCTTGCTTTTTGATCGCCATGATGAAGATGTTTGGTATTCTGACTTAGTGTTGGTTTTGGGAGGAAAAGAGGGTGGCTAAGATCAAGGTTTTGGGGGCTTTTTTCCGCGGTTCGATCGATGTCGAATGAGAGTCGCGAAAGCTAACTTTGGAAAATTTGTAATTTCAGATCTCGATATCATTATGGCGCCGAACCGAATTGGCCCCTGCGCTCGATGAATTCAAGGCATCTAACATGTTCTTGGCCAATGAAGGCCGTCTAGGTCAGAAAATTCCATCCCTAGTGCACCAGATTCAGTAAGAAAGAGAAAACGCCTAGCTTTCCATTTACTTCTCAAGTGAGCGAGGCTTGTCTAATCTAACATTAGAGTCGATAGGCTTTGCCCTGTTCCCATCTTGGGTAGCTCAACTTTACACCACTTCTGCAATGGGATCCTATCCACCGATCGATTCACTTGTGCTTCAAGTAATCTCGCCTTCCCATGAGAACAAGAAACGGGGGCAATGTCGCTTTCGGCTCATATCCTATTACCATCCTCAAGATTTAGAGGCTCACCCTTGCCATTAAAAGGAGGCCTGCCTCTTAATTTCTCTCGATCCTTGAACCTAAATATTTATGGTCCAGATTTTCCAATCCACAGTGGCAAGTGAAGAGCAATTCAATTGTTTAATATAATCTATAAACTTTTTGAACATGTTCAAATTAATACCTAAATATTTAATGTGGTCCTTGAACAATACTAATTTGAATGTATACAAAAAAAACTCATGTACCATGTTGGGAAAATTGAAAATTTGTGAACTACATTACACAGTGGATTAAAGTTCAATGACTATATTGAATCGATTGAAAGTTTGGGAATGATGGTCATCCCTGAACTTTTGTATACATGGTCAAATTAGATATTTTCAATGTGGTCCATACATTGAATAAATCGAAAGTTCAGAGACTATATTTAACATTCAACATTATTGAATAAATATAGGACTCACATCCCATATTTTATAAAACTGTAGGGATTATATGTTTCGCTATTTCTATTTTTATATTATTAATTTTAAACATGGTGAGGATGTTTTTCTGAGCAACAGTGCACCAATTCAATTTTTAGTGCTCCAGTTGTACGGCAACAAATACGAGGAGGGGGCTACCGGACATGGAAAAACGAGAAATTGAAAAGGGGCGCAAAATTCAAACAAAAAAAGAAGAAGGGTCCCAATGCACGAATCCCCAAAATTCCCAACGAATCAAAGGATGGCAAACCTGTGAATCCTACAAAAGATGGATGGCAATTTGGGGAGCGAAGATACTTTTTTCCTCTCCGGCGTCGTCCTGTTACCGTGCGGGAAGTTCAAACTGTCGACGGAGCCACGCACGAAGACGTCGAATGAATGAGCCGGGTGGTCGAGTCGCACCGGACCTTCCGGCGTCGGAGAATAGGATCTCAGTAGGACTCGAGGGCAAGTGAGACGAGATGATGAGTCGAATCGTAAGGGAAATGTGAATCAGCATTTCTGTTTTTGCACATTAGGTACACAAGAGATTACGATTCGAAATAACTCGACACAAATGATGTGTGCTCGGCAGATAATCCGGTGAATACGCATCGATGTCGACGACGACGAGTATCGTGTTAATCGATGGTTTTCGTTCGTGGTTTGAACACGTAGAAGGACGATTTACGGTTATGAATACTCGATATGGTCGTCCTACCCGCACTCATTTCTTTAATACACGATATTTTTTATCCGTATTGGGCACGACGGCGATCCATACCCTCAATGACATTATTTCACGTAAATAATCCCTTTACCCTATCTCCCTGTATAATAATAATGATCATCATTTATTACTTTTTAATATCGTCATCAGCGACCCCCCCACGCGAGACAGCTTAACTCGAGTTCTCTCTCCCTGCAAATGCCGTAGCTTCCTCTTGCGCTCCGGAGCAGATCGTCGTCGTCATCCGCACACCACCGCGCTCTCCAGTGTTCCTCACGCCTCTCCTCGTAGCCGATTCCTTCCCTCTGGCTCGGACCCTTGGAGAATCTCTTCGTCTCGTCGTCTCTCTCTCTCTGTCTGTCTCTCTCTCTCTCTTGCAGTGTATCTCTGTAACATCTTTACCAAGGAAGAAGAGAAGCGAGGGATGTGACCGTTTCGGCAAACACTTGCGTTGGGAGGTGATTCCGGAGCTTACTTTCAGTTACATCTAGTGGTCGCCATTACGCTTGGTTTCTTAAAGTGGGCGTGCGTGCGTGCGTGGTTTTGCTTCGCTTCTCTTCTTGGTTTTTCGCTCGCCTTAAAGGCGTCTTCGATCCGGGAGCCCCGCATACCGGCGAGACGCGAGCCTGTGTTGCGGTCTTCTCTTTCTGAGAGTTTACGGAGGTTTCATGTGTTTTCGCTGCTCTAGTTATGTGTGCATTCTCATCTTCTTCGTGGGCCAATCGGAGGAGGATTCATCGCGTCGTGGTTGGTCCCCTCTCTCTCTGTGTGTGTGGGTGTTCTTCGGCGGTCACATTCCAAGTGAAATAAAATGTAGAGACGTCCTTTTGGGGGGTTGGGGGGGGGGGGGTTCGGGCTTAAGCAGATCGCAGTGCTTTGAACTTCAAGGTTGAACAAATGGAACAACGGTCTCTGGTAGTGGATCTTATGCGAGTATGCTTGTTCTGTTTCTTGAAAAGACGAATCTGTCATGTGGCTTCTGCGAAGTTTACGAGAGCAGGAGGACAAAAACGTTAACATCCCCAAATATGCCTGTTTCTTGATAAGTATTTGTCATTAGTTTTGTTCCCACCCTAGCAGAGAGAGACTTTTTCCTCTCTGAGTTCTAGATGATGCCTCGTTCATTTTGTGGTCGAATTGCCTGTTGACTTTTTGTCCGGTGGCTCTTTGGCGGCTAGGAAAATCGAAGTATATCTCTGCGTTTGACCTCTGAATTATCAAACCGGCGACTCAGCCGAAGAAACTGTGAATGCAATGGTTTGACCTGGTTTTGCTAAGAGCTTGAACGCCATTTTGCAGCCAATGGATTGGACATCTGAATAGGATACGTCAAAGCACCAGAGGCAAGGAGATGAATGCCAAATCATCTGGGTTGATCATTGGGCTTTCGGTAGGGGTTGTGATCGGAGTGCTTTTGGCTATTTTGGCACTCTTTTGCATTAGATACCAGAGGAAGCGGTCTCAGATAGGGAACAGCAGTTCCAGGAGGGCTGCAACTATCCCGATTCGAGCTAATGGGGCTGATGCTTGTACTATACTATCAGACTCAACGATTGGTCCAGAATCTCCCGTGAAATCTGGACGCAATGGCATGTCTGTGTGGCTCGAAGGATTTAAGAAGAGTAGCATGGTCTCTGTCTCTGGAATACCCGAGTATTCTTACAGGTATGTTGGTTTTAACATTTTGTTTGGAATTACTCAATAGTTTTGGAGCATGTGCACACGTAACAAATTTTATGTCGTCCGCTACTTAAATTTAGCAATAACAAGATAGTAGATACTCCAAGTTAGGTCTTTAGCTGAAGCGCAATTATCTTTTAACTCGATTCAACTCTTGCTCCTGCACATGGTTGAGATAAGAATGTTAAGTCTTGAGATTTATAGAGGTCCACTGATATTTATTTATATGTTACCACTGGTGGCATGGTTGTCCTGTTGCTTTTACTTGTTTACACAGGATGTGCCTGATATTATCATCTGTTTATCTAATTTTTCTTCTCTGCTTGAGGTTTTACTTGCGTGTCTTCGCTTGCAGCTCTCTTTTGTTGAGACTAGTAAAATCTTTGATACTTCCGGTTCATATGGGAAATACAAAACATTACATCTCAGTGAATCTTCATGCTGAACTGTAGTTCATCTCATGTAGACGGCCTTTCTGAATTCAGTAGTTTGTTGGCCTTTTTGCCCTTTTGGTGGCTGAGGTTGCTTTATGATGCTGCTACAGAGACCTGCAGAAAGCAACCTGCAATTTCACAACACTCATTGGGCAAGGAGCCTTTGGTCCAGTGTACAAAGCTCAAATGTCAACTGGAGAGACAGTTGCTGTCAAAGTGCTTGCCACCGATTCCAAGCAAGGCGAGAAGGAATTCCAGACAGAGGTAGAGATTATAGATGTTAATTAGTTGTTAACTTGGCACATGATGGCTTATACAGTTTTGACCTTTTTGCCACTCACCACTAGCATATGTTACTCTCTCGTTTTTTTGCTGGACATGTTAAAACTTGCATCCCAAAGACTGTAATAAATTGCTCGCTACTTGAGTACATGTTCAGTAATGTGGATTCACAAGGAGCACCAGCTGGAGTGAGGTAGACAGTGCTGGACAAAAGACAAGTGAGGTGGACAGTTTGATGCAGTTTCAGGCTTTGGTTGTTGTGTCGCGTATCATGACCTTGAATATTTTATTTCAATGGAAAGACTTTATGAAAATTAAAGAAATATTTCTTTTCCCGTCCCAAATAGGTGACCTTTTCTAGAATCCTGCAACAATTAGATTTGAATCATCTATGGATTGTCTACAGTCTTTATGCTTCATTCAATGCTTGGAGCACGAATTTGATGAGAACTGTTGTTTGTTGAAACCAACCAACATATAGCTTGGCAGATGATATATAATTGTTACCCTTTGCCAATGCTTGTCCTAGTGGAATCAGCAATATGAATTTCTTCATAAATCCGAAACTTTTATCTTAGGTTTCCTTTCTTTCTTTAGTTGTACAGTACATCTTGACATGCGCCTATATGGGCATTTCTTTTGCAGGTTAAGTTATTGGGAAGGTTGCATCATAGGAATCTTGTGAATTTGGTTGGTTATTGTGCAGAAAAGGGCCAGCATATGCTTATATATGTTTACATGAGTAAAGGCAGCTTGGCCTCTCACCTGTATGGTAAGATTGCACTTTCTTCCTGTTAAAAGGAGATTACATATTCAGAGAGCATTATTCAAATGAATCAAATGCATGTTAGAAAACTGGACTTAAGTACATGACAAGCATGTTCATTTCAAGTGTATGTCTGAGTGTATTATCTTTCATGGAGGAGTGTCTTTCTATGTGTCTGCAAAAAGTTGGTTAGTCCGGCAGTAATTGGTTCATTGCCATAGGTTCAGTGGTGCGAAGGCGTTGGGGAGAATGTTACAGATAGTTGCTCCTTTCTATGTGCCTGTTTTACAGAAAGGCACCACTGTGAATAATCCCTTACACTGTTATATCCTATTATCTTAATTGATTATGAATGGTTTGGCATTGGAAGGCAGTTCTTAGAACGATTTATTGATATGATTTGACTGCTGGCTGAACAAATGACGAAGTATGATGATCTTTTGACCATCAACCATCTTGCCAACGTGATTATATAAAATCCCCCATTTGTGAAGTCAATTCTTTCCTTGATAGATGTTTCTGTAAGAGAGAGCATTTTAAAGGATACTGCGTGGTTTTTCTAGTTAAGTTGCCCTTGTTTGGTAGAAGGAGAAATAGTGCATGATTATACCATGGAGACTGGGCATTTTGCTATATGATTCTGTAACTAGCATATATTCTTTCCAGGTGATATCAAGGAATCATTGAGCTGGGACTTGAGGGTATATATTGCCCTAGATGTGGCAAGGGGACTAGAATATCTTCATGATGGGGTAAGGTTTTGCCTGTCACTGATGTGTGCTTCTTATTTTTTTCCTTTTAAATCTATTTCACTTATAGTTGAATTTGGTGCTTTAATCTAATATGTGGTCATTGTTATGATTTCGTTTCAGGCAGTTCCTCCTGTAATCCACAGGGATATCAAGTCTTCCAACATTCTCTTGGACCAGACCATGAGAGCAAGGGTATATCTCATTTAAGATTCTAATTTACATGTTCTGAGGGTAAATTAGGGCCGGATAAATACTGCCGGTGTTTGATGCATTAGGGGATTCATCTATTTTTGTTTAATTCAAGAAATTGAATATGTTGCTTGCTCAAACCATGTTCACGTACATATGCATAACTTCTCAATCACTCAACAAAATTGATATTTGCTTATTCTGCTTCGATCAGGTCGCTGACTTTGGCCTTTCGAGAGAGGAGATGGTAGACAAAAATGCTGTTAACGTACGAGGAACTTTTGGATACCTAGATCCCGAGTATATTTCCACCAGGGCTTTTACTAAGAAAAGTGATGTTTATAGTTTTGGAGTTCTGTTGTTTGAACTAATAGCTGGCAGAAATCCCCAACAGGGTCTCATGGAATATGTTGAGCTTGTGAGTTCTTTGTCTCTCTCTTCCCCACCCCCAAAATCATAATGACTTGTTGAGAGCAGGAATATGCTCTTTAAAGTAAAAAATACTAAGAGAACATGCTGTAATTGCTGAGCTTCTAAGTCTCTGAACAGGAATATCATTTAACCAATACAAAAGTTATGTTATCAATTTACTGCAAAAGTGCTTAGGCAAACAGATATATTTGCTGTTTTATGTTCTTTTACAAACCACAATGCCTTCACTCCATCACGCAAGCCGCTGATAAAGTAAGAAAAGGAAAATTGGTTTTTCAAAATGCCTATATTTCCTGTAAAATGAAGTTTTGGGGTAATCTTAATTGTCTCTTGTATTTTTCTTCCTCGTTTCAGATGTTCTGTATCTTTGTCCAGCCTGGTCTTAGTATATGCCTTAATTTATTTCTTGTCCAACTACGTATTATTATGTATAGGCGGCCATGAATTCTGAAGGAAAAGTTGGGTGGGAGGAAATCGTGGACTCTCGTTTGGAAGGGAAATTTGATCTGCAAGAGCTCAATGATGTGGCAGCTCTGGCATACAAATGCATCAATCGTGTGCCAAGAAGACGACCTTCCATGAGAGACATTGTACAGGTCTTGTCTCGGATCTTGAAGTTAAGGCACAGTAAAAACCATCACAGGAAGTCTCTCTCCGCCGCCACTGATGAAGCTGCAATAGATGGGGACCAACAAGAAAGTAGGACTCCGACCAGCAACCACCGGAGAGAGGAGTCTGTGGACAGTACAGCCGACACGTTTGATGTCTAAATGAACAGTTTTTGTCATTTGTTAATTTTTTGTCTTTCTTTTTCCTCTTCTTTTTCCATGCTTTTGGTTTTGGTTTTGGTTTTGGTTGTGCCTTGTGACATTTATACAGTGGGAAGGAAGGTAGGAGGCAGGCAGATCTTCCCAATGCCAGCATTTTGCTTCTTCGGGGTGGGGAATTAGGTCTCGCAGCTAATGTCATGTAACATATTCTGCTTATTTCGTTTTCGATCCCTGACCTTTTAACGAAGCCACTGCACCATCTGGTTCTGTACATGGTCGTGCAAAGAGGGACCGAATGTATGTCTTTTATCTCCAGGTGTCAAAAGTGTTCCTCTCCTATTCACGCATCGTCTCTGTCCGAGAGGTGAACGTGAATCCTTTCCCCATTCCAGGTGGTCCATTCGATTCCCCTTCCATGCATGTTCTGGTAATCTCTTGTTCATGTGCTGTATTTATGCGCCAACTTTTCTGCGCCGCCCTAAGATGCTTCTTGTCTATTGAAGTTTCACTGACAATCACGTTCGATGACGTGAAAATAAGGACCAAATTTCGTATGAATCGATGGATTAGTGCAAATTTAATCCGGAAATGCTCGGAAATATTCGTAGCCATTCGTGGAATGTTCAGTTCTTAAAGGCAATTTTTATCTTTCATAAGAACTCGGGGCACTTGTTAATAAGGCTTTCATATTTCGAAATCTGTCTAATAAGTAAGAAAGAAAACGGAAAGGAAAACCCTGTGAAATCAGAAGTGTAAGCTATTGATGTAGTGCTTTTTTGGGCTTTTACTATCATCATTTTTATTAGTAGCAGTAGTAGTAATAGAAAATTTCTACTGGAGTAAGGTTTTAAATAAATTAAATTGGCCAAGCAGGAGTTTTAGGAAACAGATCTTTTAGATCTCTTTCCGCTGCTCTTATAATTCCTTATATCGAGATATCATGTGATAATTCTTCAAAAAGATTCTAGACTTATAATACAAAGGCTAATTCGATGCTAAACATTTTAATCGTGTCAATTTAATTATAAATATTTTGACAATGTATGGATTTAGTCATAAATATTTTAACTACATCAATTGAGCCTTAAAATTCTAAAGAATTACATAAATATTAATTTAAATGTTAAACTGAGCAATCATTAAAAGATTTATGACTAAATTGATGCGATTAAAATGTTTATAATTAAATCTAGGGCTGCATAATAGGACTATACTATGAATTTTTAGACAACTATCCCAAAATAATATCACAACTGTTTTCTCTATTCATGTAGATCGTATGTAAATCATTTGTATATGTTGATTTTGGCTAAGTAAACTATCTTTGTAGTTACTGCTCCAAATTCAAAATAAGGAGGAGCCTTTTTATTCCCCGCGGTTGGGCCCATTTCCTTAGAAAACGGCACGTCGTTTCTCCAAGCATCTGAATCTGGCAAAAAGCCGAAAAAGCAGCAAATGCGTCGTCGTTTTGCAGACATGAATGAAAATTCCCTCCGTCTCCTTCTCGCTCTCCATGTTATCCATATTATCATCATCTTCATCCCCTTTCTCGCTTCTCAGTTTCCAGACCAAAACCATCGGAGCAGAACCGGGGAGAAGCACGGCGGCGATGGCTGCTCTTCAGAGCTCACTTGCTCCGCTCTCTCTTTCCTCCAACTCGTTCCTCGGCCAACGCCTTCCCCTCTCCTTCCTTCCCACCGTCTCCGTACGTTCGGTCTATCTGATCTTTATAAGTCGCTTTTCCAGAACTTCAAAGCTGCATTTGTTTAGCGATACGCCTTGATCCACACATGTCGATGTCTCGATTTTAATCGCTTTTTTGTTGGTTCGGGGTTTTACTGGTGGATTTTGGGCGCAGTAGGCAGGATTTCCGGCGAGAATGCACAATGTATTTTGTTCTAAATGGAATAAGCCTGATATTCGCCCGTTCGCATTATCTGTCTACTTGATGTGAGACCGACGGTTTTTATCAGCTGTTTCGCATGTTAATTCATTCGAATCTCGATTATATGGATATGTTGTTTGGCTACTGAATCTGTGGCATTTAAAGGATTGTGAAGTCTCGTGGATTGAGCTGCGGGGTGAGAGTGGTAACACTGAATCAGGACTTGTTGCTAGTAATCGAGTGACGGTAGTTTCTCCAAAGTTGTTGGAGAAGAGACAAGAAGCTCATTTTTCTTTGTGCATCGTACATATGTCAAGGAGAAAAGGTATCGATGTGGCAGTGTTTGGCTATTCATTGTCCATGCGGCGGAAGATAGAGACAGAAATCCCATTCTGCAGTTGCGCAAATCAAATGGATGTGCTTTCATGGCGCTTCACTTCGCAAGTAGCTGCTGAATGTTGGGTTTGATGGATAGGCGCTGCCTTTCAGCTGATTAAGCTTCTTCGATTGTTGATATGCATGGTCTGAAAGCTATTTGAAACTTGATAATTGATATATCTACTAGTTCATGCACACTTGTTGAAAGTAGCTCGGCAGATAATGTAAAGTGAATCGTCTTAATTTGGTGGCTTCATCTAACTGCGTCAATCTGAAAACGGCAGTCTATTTCCAATTTGGAATTTTCATTAGGAGTAGTGAAGGGTCCAATTGAGAAATGATGAGGTGAATGCTATATATAGCCCATTCTGCTGTCCTCACTGGCCGTGGCTGGATCCCATTGTCTTCTTCTCATTAGTATTCTGCAGGTGCTACACACCATGCTTTGTTGAAGTGAAAGAGAAGTCTTTTGCCTTTGATTTCTTGTTTCAAATAAAAGTTAGCCGTTGGGACTGATAATCTCTAGGGACAGCTAGGATTGGCCCTTAGTAGTTGCTGATTGCAAATAGTTCTTATACGTATGTTAAAAGAAAATGAATTAGAGGCGAAATCTCTTGCGTCCACTGTAACCATGAAACGACACATACTTTTATTGGAGAGTGTATTCAGTATGGCATATTCTAGCATGTCTGCTGATGAACCATATGCTGACATTATGGCCCTGGTCTGCTGACTCTTAAGTCGTGTTTTAGCAGTAGTTTTTCATTATGTTTATTTTGTTTACCCAACATGTCTATAGGCATAACTCATTTCTGCTCATTGGATCCCTTCCTCTATGCAGGTCAATTCAGTGGAGAAGCCATGCCTTATTGTTGCAAAGGTTAGCATTGCTCATGTTTGCTTCTCTGAGTGATTTCTCTATAGCTCTCCCTCTCTCTCTCTCTCTGGTCTGGCTTTTCAGGGATTATTTCTTTTTAAGGTGTTGAAACTGAGTTCCACTTACAAAAAGGAACTGCTTTTGCTATCAACTGGTTTTTGTTTTCCCATTGGCAGCTCAAACATTGGGAGAGAAAAGATTGTAAGCCAAACAGCCTTCCTATTTTGCATAAAATGCATGTCAAGGTAGGTGATACAGTGAAGGTAATAGCTGGACGTGATAAGGGAAAGATCGGGGAAATAACTAAGATTTTCAGACACAACAGCACCGTAGTTGTCAAAGAGATAAACTTGAAGACAAAGCATGTGAAGAGCAGGGAAGAAGGTGAACAAGGACAAATTATCAAGGTTGTTCTCACTTAATCATTGAGATTTGAGCTAGCTTCTTGAAGATAGTGGATGATTAGTTCATGTCTATGGGTAGTATCTTGTAGAGCTAAATAGCAGTATCTTATATACCCTGTAGCCATCCAGTGACTTTGATTGAGCATTTTTATACTTAGAATGACATCAATTTATGTAATTGGAGTTTCTATTTCTAATATATTTCGTCTTGGTTATTTGTTATGAGAACTGAAAACTTGTCAAATTTTCGTATCCAGATCGAAGCACCTATTCACAGCTCCAATGTGATGCTCTACTCAAAAGATCAAGAGGTGGCAAGTCGGGTGGGTCACAAAGTGCTTGACAATGGAACAAGAGTCCGTTTCCTCATAAAAACTGGGGAGATCATTGATAGTGCAGAGAACTGGAATACATTGAAGGGGAGGGAGGAGAAAACTGAAGTAGCAGCAGCCTCATAGAAATGGCCATGACTTTATAAGACTGGAGTTTCTGGATCTCTTTATGTACATCATTCCTCTCTTGCAATTTCCTTTGACCCTTTTCCCCAGAGTTGAAATTGTATTCTTTCTTTCCACATCCTCATGCATATGGTAGAATAGGAAAAACGGCTTTACTATAATTAGTCGAAAAGAAATGCAGGTTGTCTCGCTTTTGGAAGATGAATGTTAGTGATAAGAAACAAATTTTTGACGAGCTCTGGTTCTATCATGTCCTTTTTTAACTGTATTGTTGTATCCAATTTAGCAACAAGGGTTCATTGGATTGACAATGATGCTATTGCTATTCTCCTGCGTGTTCATCGTGCTTTTGTTCTGTGATATGATTATTGAGTGTTTTTTTTTTTTTTCGTGGCCCCCTTTATTGAGAGCACGAGTTGAGCATTAAGGAAGGCACTTGCTGGAGTTGAAGTATATGCGGAGAGCTTATGTTCAGATTATACGAAGATCAGCTGACTCAGAATTACTGAATGTCATCATACTTTCTTTTCTTTTTGGGATTCTTTGGGAGCCTTTGGCTCTTTTCTTTGTGTTTGCGTTGCAGTTGGCTATTGTTGAATGATTTATCACGACTGGCCACAATCATTCGTCTGTTTCTAAGGAAAAGGATGGGGTCTCGTGCAACGCTCATCTGCACGCCAAAGAAGGTGGTCTGTTCTTGAGTTCTACAACTTGCAGTTACATTGTGAAATCTTTGCTGAATATTCAAACTCATGAAGTCTTGCATCATGCCTCGCCTTTTGTTGTCTATACGGAAACCGTGAAGTGTTTGTTTCACGAAAAAACTATGAGCTTAGTTGCTGTTGGTATCACAGGAACGAAGGTTAATCAGAAAACACTATGGACAAAGATTTTCAACTCGGGCCGCATATGGTCTTATTCTATTTGAGAAACATTGGTTGGATTCAATCCCTTCTTTCTTGCTTATCAGTTGTCCTGCTCTTTCCCACTAAATGGAATGAAAATCTACGTTTGGAGATGTTGGACGGAACAGCTGTTGTTCTAGGTGTATTTAGTTTTGCTTATAATGTATGGAATTGGATTCAATCTTCCATCTGGTTCCAGAAGCCTGGGGAACTGTGAGGGCATCTGGTCATAGCTTTGAGATTCCGAGACGTTCTTGTTTGTTCTGTATGCGTGAGTTTCGGTGGTTCTCCATGGGATAATAATGTTCCAGACGCTTTCTCGACCCATGAACCCTAGCCACATGCCAAATTCAATGTCGAGTCGTGGAGCTTATGCGACTCCATCTGCATGACAAGACAGTTTTTTTTCCCATTCCGAGAGAGTGCAATAGTGAAATCACTTTTGACGCTATTGGAAAAAGTCACTCGAGTGTGAAATGCGATGCATGTAAAGACTGGTCCCCCACCAAGGTTGTCCACTGTCGTGCATCACCAAAATCAACACGATATACAAAAATCAAGAAGGAAAGATCACATATATGTGCATGGCATGTAAGGAAAAGCCGATGCTTGTTTTAAAATAAAATAACAAACACATTATTGTTAAAATATCTCATATTGCCTATTTATGTAATTTATTTGCTCTTCATATGTATATACGGTCTCATTCGTCAAATTTCACATGTCATTTCTAATCCAATTCACACATAAGAGAGTATAAGAAAAATCTTAATTACCCGTATGATCTCACTTTTAAAGCGTAATCTTTTCGGTTAATATGGTAATAAAAATCGACTCATGTCGAATGTATTGTCGTGATAATTCCGTGTCCAAAAGCAAGGATATGTTGGCAGCAGAAGCACGAAAGCAAGAAAAACATGACAACGAGTTGCTCAGCACAAACGAATATCATCCTACTGCAACTCAAGTCGGAATTTTTATGTGAAAGCTTATCGATATTCTTATATCAGCATATGCTGGCGACTGGCAAGACAGTGGACAGATGTCAAGTACTGACATGGCCTGCACGCGAATATAAATATATTTCCATTTGATAGACACAACCGTACTTAAAAAACATATTTACGTTTGGCATCATGTTCGATTTTCTACCATAAGTAGGAGACGTGGCTGTCCGTGATTAGTTCTGAGAAACCAGATTTTTCATCCTTCCCCGCTTCCCTAGCTATATCAAGACGGGCCAACCTAGGGTCATGGATAATACAGAGCTCCTCTCTCAACTCTGGAGTTTTGCAGGGAGGAGGAGGAGGAGGAAGCGGAAGAAAGAATAGGAGCGAACAGAAATGGAAGACGATCGCTCAAATACGACTGCACTCGCATACTGTGTCACTGGCGCGACCGGTTATGTCGGTTCTTGGTTGGTGAAGTCTCTTCTCCGACGCGGTCACAAGGTCCATGCCGCAGTCCGTGATCCTGGTATGCTGTCTCCTTCCTTTTCGTCTCGTTTTTCCCTTCTCATCGACATAACCAAGTACGAGTTCGATCACCCTTGATGCTCAACTTCCTCCACTCGTGTTCTCCTTGATGATTTGGAGTTGAGTTGAGGTGAGATTGAGACGTCCAGTATGTGTAAAGTCTAGTAAAGTCTAGTTGATGTGACATCTGGGCCTGGACGGGCTTGAACTTGGCTCATGGAACGTGAAGAGCCCAATCGGCCCAAGAGGCCCATCAGTAGTAGAATTCCACCCCGCATTTTGGCGTTGAGATCCTAGAACTGAGCAAATGACTGTATTCTCACCGAAATTGTCCCTTCTTGTTACATCCCAAGGAAGCAATTAAATGATTAGCAGCAAGAATTAGCATTGGCTATATTGATCGGCTTGAAAAGTGCTTGAGCTTCATTGGAGACTGTTCAATCTGCTTTCATTAACTTCAAAATTCGAACTGATAAACTTAGAAAAGCTTCCGACTTTCCTCGTCCCGCAGCTAAATCCTTGCATCTGCTACCTATGTGGAATGGCGGCGAGCACTTGAAGTTATTCCGAGCTAATTTGCAGCATGAGGGGAGCTATGACGAGGCGGTTAAGGGCTGTGATGGTGTCTTTCACGTCGCCGCCTCAATGCAATTCGACACTCGCGACTGTACCGGTAGGCTCTTTGGCAACTTTTTATCATGACTATAGCCCAAGAAATCATTGAATGCCATAAGACCTGCTTCCTTCTTTAAATTTTTTTTTTCTCTGAAGATGCGTACGTCCATTCGAACATCATCGATCCGGCGGTCGAGGGCACCGTAAACCTCCTGAAATCATGCCTGAAATCAAGATCAGTGAGGAGGGTGGTGTTCACATCTTCCATCAGTACAATCACTGCCAAGGACAGTGCAGGGAATTGGAAAGATGATGTTGACGAATCTTGCCAGACTCCAGTTGATTATGTTTGGAAGACTAAAACCAGCGGATGGGTAGTTGCACTTTTCATCTACCTTTGATATTCAAGAGCATACTAGTGATTTTCTTGTTTTTTTTTTTTGGGGGGGGGGGGGGGGGTGGGGTGGTAAAGTGAAATATTAGCAAATAAATGACGATATTGTGGCAGGTCTACGTGCTATCAAAGCTCCTAACAGAGGAAGCAGCTTTCCAATTTGCAAGAGAGGAAGGGATTGACATTGTATCAGTGATTACTACCACAGTTGGAGGCCCATTCCTCACCTCCTCTGTTCCCTCCAGTATACGAGTTCTCTTGTCCCCAATCACCGGTAGCCTTTTGCTAGTTTATCTCAAGTAGTTTACGAGATCTTGACGTTCGTCAACATCCTCGACTTCGCTCACTGAGACATTGAACAAGTGTGAACTTATGGCGATTGTATTACACAGACGAAGTCAAGATGTTCCAGATATTGTCTGCCGTCAACTCCAGAATGGGATCGGTCGGTGTGGTCCATATTGAAGATGTATGCAATGCCCACATTTTCTTGATGGAGCATGCCAAAGCAGAGGGAAAATACATATGCTGCGCTGAAAGCTGCCCCATGTCTAAATTGATCCGAAACCTCGCGAAATATTACCCACGCTCAAATATAACAAGGTGATTTTTTGGGATAATTTACAAAATGAAAAGTGCATGCTATATGGACAATTCTCATGCATCAACCATTTTTGCTCTATGTCAGGTTGGTGGATCAGGAGAATGAGTCGGTCCCAGCTGAGATTTCTTCAAAGAAATTGAGGGGCTTGGGGTTCAACTATAAGCATGGAGCACAGGCCGTCCTAAGTGAAACTGTGACTGCCTGCACAAACTTTGGCTTTCTTCCTCCATTAGCAACTTAGAACTCGGTCTTCTGTCTTTCAATTTGTGCATCGAAAAAACTAAAAGCTAATCATGTGTGGCTGAAAAGAAAAGGATGCCAGTGCTGAAGTCGGGTCAGAGCTGTCTTACCCTACATGTAATGCAATACAGTCTGACACTAAACACTACTACTAAATCAGCTCTCGCGGGACCAGTCGACCATGTTTGTTGAATGTCGAACCAAAATAAAGTATTGTTTTTTTCCGTTGTCAGGACACATTAATGGCAGCTACAGCAGCCATTAATGATACCAAAGTTCAATGACTTATGGGACTCAACGAGCTCGAGTCATTGGCATTTGAATGCGAGATGGATTTCAATATGGGAGCTGCATTAATGAATGCAAGGTTTGACCATAGATCTCGGCAGATGCTACGGGAGTTTGCCTATTTGTTAATTTGGAGAATCCCGAAAGGGGGTGCAATTCAGAACTCGAGCAAGACCGAGGACAAAAGATTTATGAGTCAAAACGTGTCTGTGCGCAGTAGATTCATGAAATGATCATAGAAGACGTTTCAATAACCGGAAGATCATGATTGCCTGTCTGGCTCTGTATATTCACTTGAATCTTTCAAAAATCAAAAGCTCAGTCGGAAGATCTCAAGAAGAGAAAAGGCGGACGTGACTTCCGCCTATCGTCATTGAAGACCCGGATCGCCATTGGGTGCAGCATCCCAGATCTGTAGCCAGTGACCAGTAATCATTTCCTTCCGTTCAGAGAACATCAGGAAACGAACCCCAATGCGCTCCATCGCTGGTGAGCTCTTGTCATCCGTTTTTCATTTTCCTTTTCTGAGGACCGAGCTTGAATGTGCCGACGACATGTCGAAATCAAATCTCGTTCGGTGCTGTTCCTCCGTGGAAGCTACCGCCTCCATTAAATGCATGTGCGTTCGGTTCATCCACCCAAAAGCCGTGCGCCCTCAACTTTCTTCTCCCGGGTTTTGGAGCACCAGATATCCTGAACATCCCCATTCAATTCATTCACGGCTTCATATACGAGGGTGTTTGAATTGGTTGGCGACACATTATTTGAGCAGTTATGACTCGTTAGGCCCCAGAGGGCTGTCAATGCCGGGCCAATGTCACCGCGAGAAGGCACTTGATCTTTGGCAGCAATGCATGATATTCTGTCGACGATTCATCCAGTCGTATGGACGATTGCCCGAAACATCCTTCGCCGGAACATCTGATGTGGTGGAAACTTGCATGTCCTCTCTCGATCGGTCGGTCGGAGGAAGGCAATGAAGAGAGACTGAGAGCAAGCAAAGCAATTGCATCCCAAAAGATTTTGGAACCTCGTCGACTTGTCAAATGTTGAAATGAAGCATGAATCCCGATTATTAAAAATAAAAATAAAAAGCACCCATCTTAAAATTTCTTAGAGCACTTAGCAATTAGCAATCGTATTGTAGTTTTCAAAATTGATTGTCTTTAGTAATAATTTTGTCAAAGGGTATCCTGAACGCACTTATTAAAGAATCGATTAAATGAAACTTTGTAGCTTTTCATGCACCGATTGCCTTAAGCGTTATGCACAAACCGTGCTTGGAAGATCGAATTTCTTTAGATAAAACATACTTATAAGTGTTTCGAAGCATGAGTCAACATTACTTGTTTAACAAAGTGGGGTAGCGTCTCAACATTGTCGTCGTCACTCCAAGAGCTACCCCTTTTGCTACTATCGCGGCTATCAAACACGTATCAACGGCGTCAAAATAGCAGTACGAACGGCGAACGTATAGGAACGGCATCGATCATGAGTCGAATCTGTGTCATTCCCGCTGACTTTTCTTTTCCTTTTTTTCAGATTCCTCACGTTATGTTAGAATCTTTAGAGTTAGCCTAGATTCTTAGTCGAGAAAAGGTGGCTTTGTCATGAGGAAGACAAAGACCCCCGCATGCAAATGTTCTCTCCTAAAAAGGTCAACGAAACAGATCGACTATTCAACAAGTGCCTCAAAGCAACTCTGTTAACAAGAACCGAATAACAGAAGCTGCTGAAACGATGGACTCTGTCATACGGTGCATCGAGACATCTCCACATTTGAGATTATGATGTAAATTTACTATATTTGCAGTAAAGTGGATCAGTATAAGCTCTAGCCGGTAGTAATTCGTTAGTAAAAAATGATTTACTGGGTTCATAGTAAGAGTTTTATGATTGTTGCACGAAATAAGCGATTGAATAATAAAATAAGTTAGATACTAAATTTACGTGATTTAGTCGGTAGGATCTACTTCACGGAGAGAGCAACGCATATTATGAATCGAGTAATGCAATGAGAATTGCAATCACGCTTAAGCTACTCATACATTCTCAATATTTTCCAACTCCCGAATTGGATACTCGATCCAATATTAGAAACTACTCATTTTATGAAATCTACTCAAATTAGGAAGGCATTTGGATTGTGTTTAGTTTATGGGCTCAAACATGAGAAATAAATTTAACGGTCTTCACTTTAGATTGATGTTTGAGTCAAGCTCCAATCATTTCACTATAATCTGAACTTGGCTTTTGCTCTCCCACAACCTATTATAGGCTCAATCACGACAAACATCTTCCAAGTTCAAGTCTCACTTGAACTTTTCCATAATTGTGGACCTCATCAGAACACTAGCTTTTGACTTGCACATTTGATAGCTCTATAAGGGTTTTTGACACGGTCTCGTCAACGACAGACAAAGCAAAATGATCGCTACATCCATATTTGTCATGAAATGAGATGCGCGACTTGGCAAACTTAATAGTTAATGTAATCGTTGGCTTTATTATCTCCACCTTGCTACAAGTATTACATATGCCGATTACTATGGTAGCTCCCATAATCTTGGGAGTTTTTGGTTGCAATTCCAACTCGAGGTGGACACTGTCCAAATTTATATGAGCACTGTCATAATCATTCTTACCAAATAATATTGAAGATATGTTAAAATGTAACTTTTCCGCTGACAACAGGTGCATTTTAATTCCAATAACTGTGCTCACCATTTGCATAACCTAGGAGTGTGCATGTTCTTGTTCTCCCATTGAGCTAATCATAATTCAATTGAACATAACACATGCAACAAGTATTTTAAGAACAAAGTGATCTGTAATATTACGTGACCATACTTTTTCAGGTGTCAAACATTCTATCACAATCAATGAGGATCCATTCACCAAGTTGCTTATCATACTAAGCACATGCGCTAGGAATTTCCTAGCTATGCTAACGCTAGAGAGCATTGTATAAGTTGTCTCTAATCATGTTCTATTCATCGATTCCATAACATGTTGTGTTTTCTATAACAAGTGGTGTATCTCATTAGACCTACTCTCACACAGAATTCATTTAATAGCTTTGAGCAACATTTAATCTTCTTTTCGAAAAATGATCAACTATCTAATCCTAACAAGATCATTAAGTTCGTGCCTTAGAACAAACATCCATGTCATTCTCATGTAGTTTTCTGGGAACATTCAAGCGAATCAACTTCACAATCTGTGTGGTTTCTCTTACAATCATACTGAACTATAATGTCCATTATTTGCTCAAGTCACGGCATATGCATACATTTAGTCCCTTAATCGGCAAAACCACACATGGAAGATCCCTTTTCGCTTAGAATTTTAGATTTCTCTCATCTATGTGCCCCAAGCACATATGTCACAATTCACTCTCATATAAATGCATATTACGTCTCTGCAAGTAAAATCGGTCAATTTCTCATCTTGGAGCTCATACAAGCTTCTCTACTCAATTATTCTCACATCATAGGGGCGACTTCAACAACCTTCAAAATTCCACCTTCTTGACACACGGTGGATTCCGAAAATACTCAAGGAAATTATGTTATTCTTCAATTCTATAGCATGTCTTATTATATAGTCAATGTCCTGAAGACACCATTATAGATTCTAATTCTAACATTGCCAACACCAACAATAATGCACTCAGGTGCTCTCCAAAAGCACTTTACACTATCTATGCATTGATAAGAAGTACAACAATTTCTAATTGGTGTAGCATGAAATAAACAACCAAAATTCATAATCCACTCGTCCGATTTTAGCCTTCATGCATGGTTCATTGCACATAATTTAGCCTTCACAATTTCTCAGAAACCTCAATCTTATAAGACAATTCAACAAATCTTATCAAAAAATTTATTGGATTGAGCATTCAAAGATACTCTTTAGATTGCTTTAAGTTAATTAATGACAAACAATCTCTTGAATACTATTCTCGCAAAAGACTCGCTCCTTATATGAAAAAATAAAGATCTAAACTGAAAATGCGAAGCCTATTTAAATTAAGAATCTAAGTAGATAATTCCTCAAATTAAGAAATTTATTTGGATCGAATTCTCTTTACGGGCTCAAATTCGGTACCTACTTTTAACAAACGAGGACGACGGACGATTATCAGTAATAAATCCTCTTCCGAGGAACTGCGAAATCGAGCGGCGCATTAAGGCACCAACATCATCAGGTCACGTCCCATGATCAACCATCGGTACACGTGGGTTCCAGCAGGACCAAAACAGACAGAGACAGAAGCATCGCACGACATGCTAAAGAAGCCTTCCTCAATTTTGTCCTCTGGCCTCGAACTAATCCTCGTTTCGGGCACATACTCCTCCCTGCCCCTTAACTCAGGACCACACACGCTCCTCTGCCCTAGTAGCACAATACCAATCTCCCCCTCCCTCTTGTCTTTTCTATTACCTTTTGGCCCCTATAGTACCAAATAATTACTCAATTCGCATGCGCATCCTGCGAAATTATCATAGATACCCCCCAAAAATGAGAGACTGTTAACGAAGCCTTCTCATCTCCTCCTTCGCACCATACCATGTTATATTAGAAAAAATAAACAGCGGCTTTTCTTTTTCCTGTTTTTAAGTCGGGGACAAGAAACAAAGCGCCCCTTGTTTTTGTCTGCCCTCGTTCTTTCGTGCATGAAATTCAAGCTTGTCGCTGATTTTAATAAAGCTTCGGAATCCATCAGAAATTTTCAAAGAACCGACAAGGCGATCGGCGAGTTCATAGGGTCTAAATCAATAAATTGCATGTTGGTTCCCCTCAAACGCATCAATCCTCCATACGTCACGTGCACGACCACCCATGTTCGTCAACGCTCGCTCCAATCAAGACCCCAGAAAGAAAGTCCAAATTTTTTTTTTCCTTGGACAAAACCTCTTAGGCTTCAAGTTTAAGAGAGATTTACACTCGATGATGATTCGAAGCTTTTCTGGACCAAGTATTAAACGAGCTTCAGACACTTCAATTCAGAAGGACGTGAGGCCAGACCATTTCCTCCCTGAAAGGGCCCCTTTCAGAGCTCAACTTTTCATTGGTCGTCGCTTGTCATCATCCGCCATCAGCTCCATTTCTGATTACTGTCAGATTCTGAATTTTCACCATCTTGTCCGTATCTGAATTTTCGAAATCAAATATGATACTGTCATATTCAAATCTTTTTCAATAACATATGCCCGAACCCTCAACTGGCCACTCTATGGATCTACCGAGAATGACAAAGGTACAACGAAGCCCATGCTGCAGAAGAATCGAGTCAGAATATATTCAAGAGGAGGATGTGAAGCCAAAAGAAATAATTTGCCAGAAACCCCACAAAGATCTATCAAAAGCCCAAAAGGGCAAAACAATAGAATTCAACTCAAGAAATCACGTAGCCCAAATTTTTACTCGGAATCATTTCTTTTCTCTTCTTTTTCTTTACATTCTCCTTCAGGGTTTGCAAATCACCACAAAACAAGGAAGCAGAGCTCTAGGATTAAGCAAGTAGAGCTCCTCAATGTGTGAATACAGACCCACTTTACCGGCCAACGAATCGAACCCGGTCTGACCGGTCATTTCTTGGATGTTCTCCAATGGCCTGTGAACCCTCCCCGCAATCACTCTGCATACTATCAAGGCCTTCCTCACAGTCGGGTCGTCCACCGTGTCGATGCTCTCGAACGCTCTTCCACTCGTGGATGTTGTGAACACCCCAATCCCTCCCTTCAATTCCTTCTTCACCGAGAAACCGTGCCGCACGATCCTGCACACGCAGCACCGCTCCGACGTGCACAGGCTCGACGACCCGTCGCGCCCCAGCGAGCACGCCACTGTCGTGCCGTAGAAGCGGAGCAGCTCGTTCCCGTCGGCAAGGCACCGCGGGTGCTTCTTCGGGAGCTTGCTGGCCTTGATCTTGACTATCTCGCGGTACTCCTCGAACCGAGCCAGTGTCTTCTGCATGTTGTGGACCTTGAGGACACGTTCGATCCGGTTGCCGCCTTGGTTCTCCGATTTCAGCAACCCGGTTCGGCATATGATCTCCACAATCTTCCTGGACGAGTCCCCTTCCACTAGTTCAGTCACTGTTGAGCAAGAATACATTGTGTTGAGATTTATGTGATTACTGTACAAGCTTCATGTTATTGAGCAATGGGAGAAAAAACACAAACAGTGAGGCTTTCAAATTCCGATGAAATTGCAACAGCTACGGTCCTATAGATGCTGGGAAAGTTGACCATTTAGTAGAGCCAACCAACTTTTCGATACTCCAGCTCAGAAATTGATGAAGCAAACGATAAAAAAATTAGCAGGGACCGAAGGCAAAGAAAAAGGACCCTTTTTTCTTTTCCATCAATGAATGGATTCGTTATTTTCCTCAGGAAGGCAGAATTGCATGAGCAACTCGTATAACTTTGAGCAAAAGCAGAGCAAGAACTACAAAGTCGGCGACGTTAAAGTTGATTAGCGAAAAGGTTCGACGGGAAATGGAGCAGATTCCGTCATATTCACATGCAAAGGTGTCCTTTTTTTCCCCCTGAAAAAAAGTTGTCTCCCGTATTTGCTTTTCCCTGAATCAGGAAATCCACAAGGAATGATTTTTTTTCTTTCGGAAACAAAAAAGTGAACCATTTCTCCTACCAGCATGCTTGGAGAGATGATGTGCCTCAGCAGCATCCCATTTGGTGAACCGCTCTCCACACTTGTGGCAAGTTATGGTGGAGATCCCATTAGCGTCAGCATCCAACGACACTCTACTGCTAGTACGAACGCCGCCGCCGTTGCCTCTGCCACCGAGGCCACCAGACCCTTCTCTCTCGCCCAAAACCAAACCCCCCTTCCTCGGAGTTGTTCCGTTTACTGAGGTTGTCCTAAACGACGGATTGAAGTAATGCATAGGCGTCCCCGGCGTCAGAGTCCCCACGAAGGTCGACCCGCCGCCGCCATCGCCCTCTACGCCCCCGCCGGCGCCGGAATCTTGGAATCCGTTGCCGAAGCCGGTGATCTTGAGCTCGCATTTGGTGTTGCTGAGGATGACTTCGTGGGTTAGGGGGTTCAAGAACTCGCTGCTCCCGATGGATCTGGGACTGCAGCTCGGCGGCTTCTCAGCCATGTGCCTCTTGCTTCCATGGATGACGTCTTTGAGGTTGGCGATGGACCTCGAGCAACCTGACCGGCCTGTCTTTTTGGTCAAGATCGTGGTGAGCTGCTTTCTTGTTTTTGGGTCGTGGACATCTGATGGCTCTGATTTGCAGTGCAGTGACTTCTTGAGAGCAAACCACACTGTTGGCATCTCTCTCTCTCTCTCTCTCTCTCTCTCTCTCTCTCTCTCTCTCTCTCCCCTGTTGGTGGGCTGCTTCTTTTTCTCTTCCTCTTGCTTGTGCTTTATTCAATGCCGCAAAAGCTTCATCTTCAGAGAGTATTGGGCCTTCTCTTTTTCAGTCCATGGGTTGCTCTGATCTTTTACTTTTGGCCACTACCACTCAAGAAAGGAAGCTACAGCTAGAGCTTCACCCATGAGCTTCTTTCCACGACAGACTTCTCAGAATCCTCTCAGGTACCAAAGAAATGCTTGAAGATTCCCCCTTTGTAGAGCCATCTCATGTTGAAGCGCTTTCTTTTTCAGCTCTGTTGCGGAACGGGCGAACAGAAGCAAGGAGTTGAGAACCAAAACGGAAGCGCTTTAATTTCGAACCCAGGGAAAATAAAAGATCGGGAAATGTTGGAGGAATACAGAATCCGTTTGGCCTAGTGGGGAAGATGGGTGACAAAGGGAGCTTATGAGTTGTGACAGAGGGAGGCTGTCTTTAGCGTCGCTCTTTAATGATAGTTGCTAGGAAGTCCACCACCAGACACGACACAGAAACTCTCTCTGCTCTGCCTTGTCATCCACGAATCTTCGTTACTGTCTCGTGTCACTGGTTTATGATTCTTCCTCTGTTTCCATTTAACCCGAAAAATTGAATAAATTCACAGGTCACCTCCTAGATATTATTAGGGTATTCAAATTTTTCCGCCGCTGCATTCTTTCTTTAACATTAAAGAACCGTTTGTTTACATTCAAGAACTATCTTTTTCATTTTCTAGTAAGAGTTCAATATAAATTTAGGAGCGAACAAATGTCAAATTATGTGTTGTGTTTCATGGGATTTTTAGATGTTTACAGTTAAAGAAAAATATCAGAGTGCGTTCGTCATAAGTAAAAATAAAAGTCCATGCAAAGGGGAATAATTTTCTAAATGTGCAAGAGCAATTCATAAATAGATTGTACTTTGCATGGAGTCGATTCATAAAATAATGTGATATAATACATTTGAATTTTTAGACGCTCGTTGCTTTATGAATTTCATATTCAGTTCACGCAGTTTAGTACTTATTGGGTATTTTTCTTTTTACCATCCGACACATCCGAACTTTATGAAGATGGTGAGGATAATCAAAGTTAAGAAGGATGATGAATAATGATTCTTTTTTCATTTCCTGAAGGATTAGCAGCAAAAAACAAATAGAACTCCATCCAGACAAACGTGTGTCTAATGTTCCGGTCAAAGGGATTAACCTTGTCCGGGCAGACAGGACTGGCAGCTGGACTAAATCCACTTCACCTGATAAACTCACTTTCATCGATAGCTCTCGAGTACATATTTTTCTTACTTATTGCTTAAATCTGCCTTTCATAAACTATAATATAATCTGCAGTGGGGGGGAGAGAGAGAACCTTTGATGATTCTCTACCTAGAGAGAGAGAGAGAGAGAGAGAGAGAGCCTTTGATGATTCTACTACCTATTCTGTTCCTCTTTTGATTGGTAAAAAGATAGTTATGTTGCCTCAAAGCACGCGCTTTGATAGAACCCTTTTGTGATTCTAGTCAATATTGCAAAGGAGTCTACTATGGGGGACTTCCTAGCATATGAAGCTCTGCCAATCGGGAGTTAGGATGTCCTTATAACTAGCTATAAATGCACCCTTTCACGTAATCAGCTTCCACAAGCTCGAGAAAGGCGCGAAACGATATCTACCTTGTCTTGTTTTCTCTCCACGCTTGTCAAGTACCAAAGTATATCTCAGTAATATTTGGCGATTTGGCCACAGTTGATATATAAGAGGAATTGAGTATGACGGTCTGTTAAACTGAAATGGCGCATAACAGTCTGATTACCCAGCATGATTTGCCTAATGTGGGGATGGTCCGTCATCGAATACCTTATATTAGGGGAAATGCCGACAAGTGTGATTACTCATTCCTCGTCATCAAGGAAAAGGCACCGGGCAAGCTTGGCCTATGATAGAGATGGCTACCTAGACTTAAATGCCCCAAAACGTTTTTTCTAGGTTGAGTTTTACCAAATGCTCTACGAAAGAGCAGGGGGACATAGAACAGCGGCCAAGGCATCATCTGTCCCAAAAGGGGATGATGCACTAGAAGATCTTATTGTCCCATATTCAGCACCCCGGAAGTTAGTGGATTCGGAAAGATATCGATCCGTGCATACTATAATCCTAACCCCAAGAAGTGGTTGGGAAAAGAAGAGCTCGTCATTAAGCTTCGGACCCCAACGAGGAAAAGAAGCTCAGGAAGCTTTGAAAATCTAGGAAAACGATGATTTAGTAGAGAAGGGCAAATCGTGGCTTATTGGCTTTTTGCCAATGGAAAGTGGGGTTAATGATTAACCCTTTCGACGCAGTGCTGTGCCTCTGCTTCCCCTTTCAGTGAAAGGGGCATAGAGAGAGAGAGAGAGAGAGGGGGGGGAAAAGGACAGCGCTGGAAAGCTTCTTGCGTGCACATGCATGAGGCTGATGGATATTAACTCCCGTCACCAAATGAATTCGATAATCAATGCTCATCCCACGGTGTCGATGTGGACAGGCTTTGGTTTGAAAAAAAAGTCAATTAGCAATTACACAAACAAAGGCATGTTCGAGGGAAAGGAGGGGGAGGGGGGGGGGGTCCTTTAAATGTACCATCCACCCAATTCAAACCCAAAAATTGCCCACCCTGTTTCGTGGAAAAGTGAAAGAACTATGAATTTGGCTTGACCGTATCCTAGACGCTGGTCCATGCTTGTCGATTTAATGTTGTACCTATCGGGTACGAATCCCAACCCCCGCGATGCGGTTGGTTAAGTGATCTTGGATGGAACGATTGACATATATAGACAGAGGTCGTACATTTCTCAAGGATTCAAATGGAGGTACAAATGCCCTTTGGCTACTCAAAATCCAATATAGAGCGAATGACAGAATAGACGTAATACGGAGTAACACTTTTGCCAGTTGGTCCAAATTCTAAAAGTTTGGCTCACTTTGCAATGGGCTGACCATGGGCCTGGAGGAAATCGACCCACTTGGAAAGTGAAATTAGTGAGCCAAGCTGGTCTAAACAAAGGGACTCGAGAAGAATACGAATTATAGGTCCAGTGGGAATTCGGGTTTACTGGCTTGACTCTCATTTTATTGATTCCTGGGGAGTTTGACATTAACATGCGTGCAATAAAAATGAAAAAGATTGCCAAGAGCTCGCACGCGGTCATTCTGGTCTCGATTGTTCGTATTCAGCTCTCGACTCCCGCCTATAACTTCACTCAACACACTCTTGTCTCAAGATAGCCCCTGAGTATTCAACTCAAGCCATAGATTTCAGGGGTTCAAAAGAGTGTCCAGACACAGGACCATTTCACGTCGATTCAGACCGAGTTAACCAATCCGTTCAAGTGGGTTCAACATCCAGCGTCATGATGAGGCAAGCGGGCGGTGGTCGGCAAGAACAAAAAGAGGAAACTTAGCGGTGGAGCAAAGGCAGATTCCCAATGACACGTTTGAAAAATGAATTCTAAACAAAACAGGGGAGGGATAGGGCAAGAAGGGGATGTAGCTCAGATGGTAGAGCGCTCGCTTAGCATGCGAGAGGTACGGGGATCGATACCCCGCATCTCCATTCCATACTCTTTTTTTCCCACAGGATTTCCTCCTTTTTCACTTTAAAGAATCTCTCTTTTCATTTTGGATCCGATCCACATGGGCCGCGTCCACCTCCCTTTCTGGCACAGTCCACCAAGCTCGGACAAAGTCATTTTGGAAGCAAGTGGGTAGACTGAGACTCTCCCCATCTCCCTGGAGAAAAAAGGAAATGGTATCATTCTTTACATTGGATTCTCTGAGAAGATGGCATGTCATGTGGGTTTAGGGAGAAAGCTAACATCCCGCACGTGAGTGACCCCGACAATTTATAACCTCTATGAATCCTTTTGACATGAGATTCATGCAGTTGAGAATCTTAATCGCCATCTTCGCGAGGGATTGATGATCTAATTTCCCGTTTGGATTCATGCTCGGTACCCTTGGTTGGGATGTCATTTGTTGATCCAAGAGAGGAGGTAAATATCGGATTGAAGAAATTTCTCATTCAATGTCTTCCGCTGGATAATTGCGAAACTTCTCGATGATTGAATGAAGTAAGATAATCACCACCATGAAATCGACCAAATAAGCCCAAAAAAAGAATTTGCTGGCCATGGTCCAAACATACTTTTAAGTGCAAGCATATCGCATACTAGATTCAGTCAAAGCCCATTATTATGCAAGGCCAATGATCATCCATATGTGCAATCCTTCTCTCAAGTCGGGACATACCTAATTAGTTGTTTGTCGCACGGGAATAGATATAAGATGCTCCATTTCTGCCTTAAAAAAAGTGATGAGAGAGAGAGAGAGAGAGAGATCGCTTTAAACTCCAACTGCGCTTGTTTTACTTGCAGAGTCCACGAAAAGGAACCGGCAGCTGCACCAAATTCCCTCCCGTGACACAAAAGTTGGGTCTTATAAAACAAAGATCAACTCACTATCCTCTCTTTGACCCTTCGCGCCCGGCCTTCAAAGCATCGAGATTCTGGCTTCCGCCTCTCCTAATCTGCCATACGTGCATCCCTGGATGCACGGGGAAGAAAAGAAACAAGACGAATTGCTCCAAAAGAGAGACGAACATTTTTTGCCTGCTGAACCACAAAAACGGACCCGCCTTTGCTGGCTTGCCTCTCCCGAAGAAGTGAAGGAAATACCTTTTCAATTCATTTGGAAGCGTCGAGGGTTGACTACAGAACAACTCCATGAAACGAAGAAGATTGTCCACGCATCATGCGCGACTATGGCCAGTCGTGTGACTCACGACACCTCCGCATAAGGATACCATTCATCCATAAACGAAGAAAAAACAAAGTTGTTTGATTTCGAGTATTGTCGGTCGTTGAGGGAAAAAGTAAACATGATATTATTCATTGATTGGAAAGTGTTATCGGGTTGACTAGTCATTTTATATGAACTGAATATTAGAAAGATTCCAAAAAACTAACTATACATAAACAATTGTGGCAAACAAACACACTGTTTGATTGAATACGAGAACACAGACGAACAGAAAAAAAAGAAGTGATCAACAAGTACTGTAGCGCTGGATTTTGGAACACCAAACGTTGGAAGGACAGCTGCTTACGACGCCCGAAAAGAAAAAAGGAAAAAAGGAAAGAAAGGCGCGACAATTCGGACTCCGTGCCCCCATCATCGAATGAACCGATGACGCGACCTGTCGGTGCGCCTGAAGATCTCTTCCCGGATCCTTGCCGTTTACGTCGGCACTCCTCGTATCGTCGTGAATGGTCGTGGAGTCCTCGAAATCGATCACTCGACTCGGTCCTCGCGTGCGCTTCTCGAATCCAAGAGCGTTGCCGACATCGATCTCGTACGATTCCTTCCACCACCAGCTGGCCAAAAAGTTGACGAGGGCGGTTTCTCCCCCCGGTGGATTTGCCGATCTTGCGATCGTCACGTCCATCGCCACCGCTTCTTTAGTGGAAGTCACGTAATAGACATGGCGCACCCTACTGGAGCCTACGCTCCCCGCATGTCGCGATCGAACGAAACCCGACAGGCGACAGTGCATCATCACCGATGGTGGTCCGTCGACGTCGTGATGGTTACACCCGCATAACCCGCTGTCTTTTCACATCGCTGCTGCGGGGAGCCATGTTCGAGAAGCCAAGGTTTTGATTCGGAAAAAGACAGTTTGGTCTCTATTCCATTTCTTCCGACGTAATCGTATTAACCTCGACATGCCGTGTTGTACTGTGTGCCTTTAGATCTCTAGAAATATAGGCGCTGAAATGATCTATTTGTTGTGATCCCGTCTTGTGGTGTTCATTAAATCTCACGTTTAATTATTTCTTTAATGTAAAACTATGAAGATAATCTCATCGACTCGATTAAATTATTCTGGATCGTATGATCATTGTTCTTTTTTCTTTTTTGAGAAGGGAATTATAGAGATGAGAAAACGACGTCCGAAGAATGCAGCCGAGCACCAATTTGATGAATAGAAAAGGCAACAAACTCGCACCATTTTCAGGTCCATCCCCTTGCCTTTCTGCTTCTTTCGCTTATTTGTTAATTCATATGTTTGGTGCTTACGCTTTACACCACATAGAGATCATAGAGAGAGAAAGAGAGAAAGAGAGAGGGGATTGGAATCCTCTTCCTCTGCGGGTAGTAAAGTGAAAAATTCTTGACTCCCTCTTGAAGCAACAGGAACTCCACTTAATTTATTTGTACATGCGGATCCAATCTAACGGCAATGTCTGGGGATGGCGAAGCTTCCCTTTTTTTGCGGGAAGAAAAAAGAACACGAATTCACGGGGACAACAAGGAGACAAATCATGTTGTGATCCAATTGCAAGACTAGGCGCACACGAAGAAAAGAATGTTATCCTCGTTTCTTCATGATTCCTTGTTGATCGATGGAAAGTAGTGAGCATTTTAATCAAAAGGGATCATAAAAGTTTTTCGGGTTTGGTGCTCTGTCTCCTTCACGCCATCCTAAAGTCTCTTGAGCTCAAGAAAACATGATTGTTGACTACTGGATTGTATATAGATGCGAGCTTAAGGGTCAGACCAAACTTTTTTCTGGCCCGTTTTGTTGTAGGGTGCAACAAACGTGGGTCGTATTAGGCGTCTCCGTGATGGGCATGTGTCGGTCGCCGGCTTCCCAATCAAGCTCTTAATGATTCGGTTTCAAATGCAAGCTCTTTCGATGATGACGGGAGTTTGGTGCTTCGTTCATTATTACGTAGTCGATGGGGACGTCGTCTCCCGTAGACTTTGACGCATTTGGGATTTTTATGAACATATATATGTCTTCGATACGTGTTCACGCGATTCCAAAAGGTGTCCTAATACTGTCCATCTCTCTATCTACGTAAAGATACTCGCTCTCGAATATTGATAGGAGTGGAACGAGAATCTTGTATCTTGCCATTAATGTACATTTGCTTTTGCTTTCGTGTTAAGCCATTCTGCCACTATCGTATATAGAACTGTCTGGACTAATTCACCGTAATGAGAATCTTGCATGAACATGGAATTTCTGCATGCCTACGTGTGTATGTACAATACATACGGGTCGTCGTAAAAAGCATGCGAATGTCGAGATCATACCGAATAAACCCGTCTCGTCATGGATTTTGATTTTATACGTAGAATAAGTGCGATCCTAGTGAGATACTTTCATCATTTCGAAAGTTCAAAATAAAATGACAGGCCCTTTGAAACAACCAAAAAGAAGGGAAAAGAACATTTTGAGATATTAAATTTCACATATTATCGTAGTTAATCCCATTAAATCGATCATTGGACGGTTTGTTGTTCATCCCCAATTACTAAACGAAATATGTGAATCGAGAAGTTCACTATAACATTTAAAAGTCAAGTTAATAATCGTGTTTAACAAATGCTTTAAAGACACTCGTTTACAACAATTCATCAAACCATATCACAAAAATTATTTGCCAGGGAAGTTTTGTTCATTTTCTTGTATTGACCTATATATTTGACCATACTTTTCATTTTTACAATTTTCAGATTTCGTGACATTCGTAATTTTCTTTTTCACAAACAAAAAACAATTTACCTTTGTTTTCGAGCATTTCAAACCTTTCGGTATTTTTCACAATCGTTAATAAATTAAAAAAAGAAAAAACCTAACTTTCTTTTTAAAATTCGACGGCCGGATAAGTTTAACTGCTTGGAATGAGTGCAAATAAACAAGATATGAAAAGCAAAATTGTCGAAAAAGGACCTAACGAAGGGGGAGGGGGGGCGGACGCGTGTAGGAACAGGGGTATTTAGGTAAATGCAATACCCAACGACTCACTACCATAATACCGCCAGATCCCCGATTTAAAAAATTTCAAACTCCACCCTCACTTTCTTTTACCCCAAACCCTAACCGCAGTTAACGCTCACTCGTCCAATATATTTTGTTTATTTTTCCTCCTTTCTTTTTTCTTTTTCAAATACACGCAACACTTAAAAAAAAAAAAGAGAAGAAGAAGAAGAAATAGAACGGGTCGATTTTTAAATAAAATCCATCCGGAATGACTACTTTAGCCCCCGGTCTTGCGTAATCTTGCGGAGCCATACTTAGCTCGCCGTCTCCATCGAGGGTTGATTTCCCACCGATCATTTTTACCGCATCTCGAAGCAACGGCCCTGATCCGTTGAATCCCTTCGGACTCAATCAACGACCGGCCCCACTCTAACACGCACTCTCTCTCTCTCTCTCTCGTCGTCTCTCAGAAGAGTGAGAAAAAAAGAACTTTTTTCTCTGAAGTCTTGAAAATGTCGTCGAAGGACCAAAGCAGACCTCCACTTCAGAACCAGAGTAACACCTCCACCCCAACCAGAAGCCCTCCCACTGTATCTCTCTCTCTCTCTCTCTCTCTCTCTCTCTCTCATTCTCTCTCTCTCTGTGATCTCTGAAAATCTTTTTGTGCATTCTTCGGGTGTTCGCTGCGCGTGAAGTGAAGATGAAGCTCGAGCGGTTTGCAGTGTGATGTGATTGATTGAGAAGAAGCAAGTAGGTCCGATTAGCTCTAGGTTTTGATCGCATTTCGCGTTTGCTTCTCTTTTCTTGTCTTTTTGTTTTTGTGTTTTTTCTCTGTTTCTGGTTGCGTGTTTGAGAAGTGATGCGAACTTATTTTCCGTGTGACGTGCATGGTTTAGAAGAAGCACAAGGCCCATGAGCTCGGAGTGATCGGGAAGAAACCGGAGATCCGCGTGCCGAGGATGGTTGGCACGACGACGGCCAGGCTGAGGAGCCGGGAGGCGTTCTCGGTCGTTAACGGCGGGCAAGATCTCTGCCCTAGCAGCGCTCCGGCGAGCAATGCCGGCTCCGAGTGCGGTGGGATAGAGTTCACCAGGGAGGACGTGGACGCGTTGCTCAACGAAAAGCCTAAATCGAAGAACAAGTTCAATTATAAGGTCCGTGTTTCCCGTTCTGGCGTTTATGGTTTGTTCGTGCGATTCGATGCGTCAAATGTCGAAACTTGTGTGTTATAGTAGTTTTTAATTTGCCAGGGCCGGACTCCTTGTCTTTTAGACTGAGAATCTCAGCATAGCGTTTTCCGCATGAATGTTTTCAAGAGCGCTTTCGGTGTGATGGTTTGCATTCGGCAAATTCTGTGCAGATAAATCCCCTTAGTTCTTCTCTTTAACCATTTTAGGATCCACACATCTCTCATATTTCACACGGCCATTTTTCATTCGGCTAGTTTCGAGTGTTAAAGATAAAGAAGTATGAATTGTACTGTTTTTTTAGCAGCTCGAGTGTTTCAAGACATGTACTGCAGTTCCAATTTATCAATTGATTTGCTCGTGGTCCAAGGCTACCATGAACTTTCGATGTTATCAGAATTGAGATTTCCCCTGAAGCGTGTTCTTATGATGCCGGTTTTTAGCTTTCAATGAGATTTGGCGATAGAGCAAAGAACGTCAGTTAGATTAATGGTCAGCAGATAAAACTAATTTTATTAAGCAAACCTCTTGGTTCTCTTTTTGTCTATGAATATCCTTTATTTGATTTGGCAGGAGAGATGCGAGAATATGCTGGAGTATATAAAAAGGCTGAGGCTTTGTGTAAAATGGTTTCAAGAGCTTGAGGATAGCTTTCTACAAGAACAGGAGAGGTTAAGAAATGCCTTGGACCATGTTCAGCAAAGGCTTGATGAATTAGGTAAGGTATCCCTGGGAAATTGTGGATGTTACAGTATTCGCTCCTATATGATTAAAGAGTTCAATTTGTTATGTCAATGCATTTTGTAACAGAGGTTTCATCAAAAAATAAGGAGGAAGAGCTGAGTTCTATAATTGTTGAGCTAAGGAAGAATCTTGCATCGGCTCAGGAGAAACTCGCAAAAGAACAAGTGGATAAGCTGGTAATTGGTTTTATATTCGAGTCATATTCAGATGGTCGGCTTTCGGGAAGTCTAAAAGTGTTTTGATCATGTGAATCAGGCTGCTGTAGATTCTCTTGCTAAGGAAAGGGAGGGCAGACTCAACAGTGAGAGGTCGCAGGCTTCTCTTTCTGAAGATCTCACCAAAGCTCAACAAGAGCTATCAAGTGCTAATCAGAGAGTATGCTCCGACTTTCATTGGGTCAAAATTCTTAGTTTTTCTGTTATATGAGTGGCTTTTTCTTCTGGAAGTATGCTGACAAAACTTGTCTCATATTGCAGATTTCGTCGATTAATGACATGTACAAACGGTTACAAGAATACAATACAAGCTTACAGCAGTACAATTGTAAACTTCAGTCAGATCTTAGTACTGCTAGTGAGAGTCTAAAGAAAAGTGAGAAAGATAAAGCAACTTTTTTGGAAGAACTCAGCTCCTTAAGAGGTCATCATAACTCGCTCAAGGAGCAGTTTGCTTCAGTGAAAGTGAGGAGTTACTTTACTATGAATCCGATATCGTTTTCATGCTGTAAATGTTTTGAACAGCTAACAACAGATCACTATGCTGTAAAGTACTTTTTGGCTGCCAAGAGTTTTGCTGATTGTGATTGGAGTCTAGCATGTATAGGGAGTTTGGTGGCTTCATTGGGATTAGAATTATCAATCGTAACTTTTTCGATATCTTCTTTATACCAATCAATTTTCATCATAATCACCATCTGGATGAACATTTAGAACAGAAACATCATGCATAAGCTCTTACATATATCGCAGTAGGTTCAGACTATCTTTTGTTACTGTTTTATCTAAGGTAGCAAACCTGTCACTCTAAAACTAGGTTTATGCAAATTTGCTTAGGTTAATCCCTTCTTGGGTTTGAAATGCTGAACTCTTCTCCGTAAAATTGCCAGGCTTCTCAAGATGAGGCTATGAAGCAGAAAGAGGTTTTGTCAAATGAGGCAGTATCTTTGAGGGGCGACTTGCAGCAAGTAAGGGAAGAACGTGATAGACATCGCGTGCAAGTGGAGGCTCTAACAGCTGAAGTTGTTAAGTACGAAGAATTTACTGGAAAATCTTGCTCTGAGTTGGATAACTTGACGCTAAAATCAAATGAATTGGAGGTTCTCTCTAAAATGCTCAGTTTGTGTTATAGCGAATCTTGTTACCAAATGATTGTTTGACTAATAGTTGAGATATTTTGTACTAGGCAAAGTGTTTGTGTCAGAGTGAGCAAATAAGGACTTTGCAGGACAGGCTGATAGTTGCTGAGAGGAGATTGGAGGTATCTTATCGTTTGCTAAAAGTCTACTTAGGAGTGCTTAGCCTCATGCGTGTTTTCTCAATAGATAATTATAATTTGTCATGTTGATGATCCAGTCCATTCTTATAATCCCAAATTTCCTCTGTTAGGCATCTGATTTATCCACCTTGGAAACGAGAGCAGAATCTGAAGAACAGAAAAAGCTCTTATCTGAATTGCAAACCCGGCTGGCAGATGCAGAATTTAAGCTCATTGAGGGAGATAAATTGCGTAAAAAGTTGCACAATACTATCCTGGTATTTGTAGTCACTGGCATGAAAACACAGTTCATATGACTAATATTTCATATCCATAACTGATTTTTTTCTGCTACAGGAGTTGAAAGGAAATATCCGCGTATTTTGCAGAGTGCGCCCTCTTTTACCCGACGAGGGCAGTTCAGAAGCAAACGTGATATCCTACCCCACATCCATGGAGGCTCTTGGACGGGGCATTGATCTTGCTCAAAATGGTGGAGTCTCGCCTTGTTTTGTTCCTTTTTTTTGGCAGTTGGCTATGTTGTATGATGTAGAAACTCATGTATCTTTCTGCTCTGAGCAGGGCAAAAATATTCTTTCACATTTGACAAAGTTTTTATGCCCGACTCTGCACAAGAGGATGTTTTTGTTGAGATTTCACAACTCGTACAAAGTGCTCTTGATGGATACAAGGTAAATCGTTTCGCAAGTCATTAGATGCTGTCTTGCTGTATTATTTTTAACATGTTGATCTAGTGCCACATGTAGAACATGGACATGATTTTTCCAGAGGTAAAATAGTTGATGTTCAAACTAGTCAAGTGTTGGTCATTATTACATGTGATACTAAGTTCATTGCTGAACCTGCTTTGTTGTACTGGTTTTGTCAGAGCTTCTATTATTTTCAAAATGCGGCCTGCAGAAGCAAAGCAAACATGCCTTTTTTTTCTCTCCATATGTTTTCTGCAGGATTGAGTTTTTCCTGTTTCGTCTCCAGGTTTGCATTTTTGCTTATGGTCAAACAGGTTCAGGCAAAACCTACACTATGATGGGTAGGCCAGGCCATGTGGATGAAAAAGGATTGATACCACGCTCTTTAGAGCAAATATTTCAAACAAAACAATCTCTACAATCTCAAGGCTGGAAATATGAATTGCAGGCATGAAACTTTTCTGTGTGATTTTTTTTAGACTCTGTTTTTTTTTCATGATATTTTTCATGAGTCTGCTGGTTCAAACCTTTCCAGGTGTCAATGTTGGAGATATACAATGAATCAATTCGTGATTTGTTACCATCCAATCGGGCAAGTATTGATTCGACACGGACAGAAAGTGGTAACGCAAAGCAATATGCAATCAAACATGATGCCAATGGAAATACTCATGTTTCTGATCTGACAGTTGTGGATGTTTGTAGCACCAGAGAGGTTTCGTACCTATTAAACCATGCTGCTAATAGCAGGTGAGAATATCATGTTTTACTTCTTTCAAATGCCACCCTCCTCCCAAAATAAAAGAAAGAATGAAGAGAGAGACAAGGGAGGAGGCTGCAGAGGAAGAATTGGAAAAGTGAAGGAGAGTGTCTACCCTGTTGAATTGAATTTTTTCATCGTGTTTTTTTCAAGGGAGTGCGATTGTCTACATTTTAGATAAGATTTAGGTATGATATTGATAGCTAAATAATACGCAAAACAAACGCATGCAGCACATTGACTTAACTCTTTTTCTTTTTTCTTTTTAACGATAATTAGTGATGTGCAGTATGTGGGTAATCATCTAGTGTGTAACCTTTCTTTTTAGGTCTGTTGGCAAGACCCAAATGAACGAGCATTCATCAAGAAGTCATTTTGTTTTCACCTTGCGTATTTCTGGTGTAAATGAGGTATGTTTTTTCCTCCCTTCGTCCCTGTTCCGTGTGTGTGCACATGTGCTGGAGGTTTACTAGATCATATCAAACGTACAAAAAGTTGTTTCTATCAATTACTATTATAACCTTGAACTTATCCTGTGATCTGCCAGAGCACTGAACAGCAAGTGCAAGGTGTCTTGAATCTCATAGATCTGGCTGGAAGTGAGCGCCTGTCTAAAAGTGGTTCAACCGGTGATCGGTTGAAGGAAACTCAAGTATGTATCTCTTTTGAGATGATTGTAGTTTCTTTTCCTATGAATATCTTGTCTGAGTTTTTTTTGTTTTTGTTTTTCCCTTTGTTGTGGAACTTAGGCAATTAACAAGAGCTTATCATCCTTAAGTGATGTCATATTTGCTTTGGCCAAGAAGGAGGAGCATGTTCCATTCAGAAACTCGAAACTTACTTATCTTCTTCAGGTAACTGAAAGTTCTTGGTTAGCTTTCTTATTATCTACTTTTCCGGCAAAGAAGTATGTGCATTTTTCATTTTGCATATAATTAAACTATGACTTTTAACTCATCCAAATTAGATAAATACATCTCTTGTGCTTTTTTTAGTAAGTAAATGGTTTCGGCAGGAAACTGGTAGTAAAATACCGGTTATCTTTTTCATCAGAAAGATTAAAGTTTAGTAGAAAGTGTGCAGTGACAGTAAATTTGGGAAAATCAGGGGAGTATGAGAGCTTCGTGCTGATTGTAGTTTCAGTTGGAGTGATTGTATACGCGCTTAAGTTGGCAGTTGTCTTGGACACGGCCAGCTAATGATATGCTGTGGGGATCATGTGTTTTCTTGTCTGCTATTGGTGAATTTACTTATCAATGAGCAATACTTTCTTCACCTTTCCTCGTGTATAACTGTTGATTTTGAAAAAGCTCTGATCTTCGAAGTGTTGGTCAACAGCCTTGTCTTGGTGGAGATTCAAAGACACTTATGTTTGTCAATCTCTCTCCCGATCCCTCCTCTGCCGGAGAGTCGCTCTGCTCTCTTCGTTTTGCAGCACGTGTAAATGCTTGTGAGATTGGAGTTCCCCGACGGCAGACAAGCACACGGTCCTTGGATTCTCGATTGAGCTATGGGTGATTTTCTACCGAAGGGCGCTGTTTTTTCCGTCAGAAATTGATATATTTATACCTTTAACTCAAGCTCGCGCAAGTGATATCAATGCTAACATAGGCTGGTTGTATTCTGTATAGTGAAGCATTCACCGGGGTGTGTTCGTCCAAAGTAAATTGTACCATCTGGTTTATCCTGATTACTGAAAAATACGTTGCATTGGGATTGAGACTTGACATTGTAATGTGGCTATTTCTCACGTGGATAAAGAGCTTTTTAGTTCTGCTCGAAACTCCACAATTTGACACGCATATGAAAGTAAAATCACTGATCCCTCACTACCATGTGTTTGTCCCGAGAATGATCATCATTCTTGTTCCGGTCCATGTTGTATACGTTAACTTGTTTGGAATCAAGAGTGTCTCAACTATTTTCAGATAGATTTGCGCAACCCGACAAGTTGTGCAGGCGGTCGATGGTGGTTTCGCCCGGTATTTTCTCAACTGGAAAAAATGAGCCGCGACAGTAGAAATCGTGCTTTGAGTGCTGGTTTTACAGTGGCTTGTGGTTAGCTACGATCCAGTATTTGGCAGCCCGTAAGAACTTTGCTGCGTTCAGACACTGGTGGGACAAGCAACGATGCGTTGCTTGGAGGAGTAACATCCTTCATGTGAACTGCGCATTCTACGGTCGCATGTGCTACGTTTCCAAACTTTCACGTGCTCTAATCGTCACGTTCAAGATGGGTTCAAAGGTCCTGCGGATGTCAGTGGATCTCGTGAGAAATGATCATCGAACTATTGCGTTTCTCGTGGATTTGGGCCATTTTGCACGTGGCGCCTGACAAGGGGGGTGCAGGTTTTTGACTGGCTGGAGGAAAGAGTGGCTGCAGTCTCTTTTTGACTCTCTGGGCCCGAATTGTAATGGGTTGCTTCTCTTTCATCCGACGCTACTTGAGAGAAAATAAGACCTGGATGGAATTGGAGTTGAGTGGAGATCACATGCGTTCAGCAATGGAGAGATGGGATCTTGTCTTGGGCTTAGCATGGGGTCACATGTTTGTCTTGTTTTTATATCGCAGTTACTTGTCCTTTTGCAACATTTTTATTGTGATTTTGGACTATCTAGGATAAAAAATTTATATCTAGAGATGATAGAGAAATGCATGTTGGGAACCCATAAAAAATTTGAAAAAGTTTGATGTGACTGTGAATCCGCGGGCATGGTGATTTATTTCCATGGGAAATCTTGATTTCTTTCAATAAAATAAATCTGGAAGAACTTATTGCTAGGCTTATCGCTGTTAGATTAAATAATTCAAGTATCGGAAAGATGATGATCGCGGGAATCGTGTTGATCTTGCAAGAAAGACCCGGTGTTCACATTTCTTCGTGGGAATCCCTAATGTATGCTCGACCCTTTGGAAGTTTTGTCACGGTCGATAGTGATCATGACGAGATTTTTGATAGTCATTCCCCAGTTATCATAACTTGGCAAATCGATGCGCAAGTTTTCCATCTTTCACGGCACGGGCAATGACCCTTATGAGGCTTCGAAAGGTCACGCATCTTGTTAGTGATCTGATGTCCCCATCCGAGTCTAATCAACGACGCGGCTATGCAACCTCGATCTCCCGTTTGTGCGTGAAACTGAAGAGGACCACCAAATCTAATCTCAAAAATCGGTACCATCTACACAGTGATCCGATGCTTTTGCTTTCAGAGGTCAAAAGGGAATAGATTCCCCACAAATGCACAAAATCCCCCACCTTCTTCGCATAATATCAAAGGTCTCTGCTGATTGTCGGAATAGAAGCTTAGGTTATAGTCCCACCACGCACGTTGATAAAATGAAATTGGGTGGGGGAACAAAAAACGATCGCTAGGCGTTTCCAAGCCAATCGGTTAATTTCTCTATATGCATGACATTTAATCGTAAATCATCGAGTACCGAGCAAATTGTCCACGATAATATCATACTATAATGTTCGACCCGAAAAATTAGATGATTTTAAGCTAGTCATTAATCTCTCTATGTGCGTGGCATCTAATCGCAGATCGCCAAATACCGAGCGAATTGTTCATGACAAATTGACAATATCATATTAAAATGTTCGATCCAAAAAATTAGGCGGATAATCACGTGGGTGTAACGAATATATAGATTCCGTAAGCGGTACTTTAACACGCACTATCTCAAACATCTAGCTTTACATGAGACCTTTTATTGTACATCCCGAAGAGTGCGTGGTCGATAAAGGAAGGCAGGCTTGGAGGTGCCGAGAACCCTCTAATTGATATATTGACTAAGGCACTTGTGTGCAATGCTCCACCCTTGGAAGGGAAGGGAAGGGAAGTCAAGACTCGAACCAATTCATTGGGATCGAATTTGAAATCCCCATGCAGAAGATTTTTGTGCCTTGGGCTCTACCCTTTAGGCATCAACCTCCTTTCCGAGAGAGAGAGACAGAGAGTAAAGGATGTAAGGAACCGCATCGCCTGTAGGTAAGGATTCACTGGTCCAAGGCCATTGATGTCCCACCACTACCATCTTTTTTTATATATAATCACTGCTCAGGCCAATTGGACATTGCCAAGTCAGCTTCCGGTTGTACCTCCCATTATCTTTCTTTACTCGCTTGGCAATTCATTAATTGAAATATCACGGATAATCTTAAACTATATATTTTTTATGATATATTTATTTTAAACTTTTTTTTGTCATACAAAAAAATTTAGGGCTCATCTTCTTGTGATACATTCACCGTAAATTTTTTTTTGACATTAAAAATTTTAAACTTATGTCGCTGTCACACATTTATCTCGAATTTTTTTCGTCCTCTTTTATTTTATTTTTTGGCATCTGCTTTGCCTTGCATGGCTCGCTTGTGAAGGCGACGTCGGCGAGGGACTTGCGGTCTCAGGGCACCTGCTAAAGTGAGTTTAAAATAAAAAAAGAAAAAATTATAGAATAAATGTGTCATAAAGAAATGAATTCAGGCTATCTAGTGTCACAAAAAAATCAGGATAAATGTGTCAATAAAGAAACAAGTTCGAGATTTTTCATATTACAATTTTTTTTAGAATAATGTCACGGAAAGTATAATTTAGAGTTTTTTTTTTGTGATATTTATCCTTCATCAAATAGATCTGGGCATGTGTTTCAACATGTGTTGGCTTAGATGACTGAAGGCTTTGCTCGTCCATTAGTGATTTTGGGTTTGAGTCTTGTTGGATAATTGATGAGTACGATTTTGAATGCATTGGCCTGACATGAACTCTATTCGACCATTTTATGAAAAAAAGAAAAGAAAAGAATCATATAGACAAAGTTCCCGATTCTTATAATAATTTTCCCTTTGCTTTTTGTTGTTGTTGTAATTAGTGCATTGATAATCGAATGTTAGTTTTAATAAAGTACGATCAATGAGTGCTAGGGCTCGCTTTTGTTCACTAGAGGGAAAAGGAAAACTCTAATTGGAAGATTCTAAAAATTTTATTCAGCAGAATGGGCTTAATTTATCATAAGTGCGCCCATCACTTGCACACCATCAAATAACATCGTGGAACATACTCAGCACTGTGTTCCCGACAGACGACTTAGAAAATTTATTGATCATAACCTTAAATGGCGAATTGAGGTACGCAATCTCCAAATAATCAATACATTTTTTTTTCCTTCCTGAAAAGATATGTAGCTTTTTTGTCTTGTTCTTTGTTTTTTTTCCTAAAAAAAAACGATAGAAATGAACCTTGAATATTAGTTCAACGTCCAATGTTGTTTGCAATCTTCCAACTTGTTCAGTGTACTAACTGAACTTTTAGTTCAATACAACGTGGTTCTTGAACTCTGGATCATTAGCCAATGTGGCCCCTAACTTCTAAATGTTTTCACATAATTTCAGGGACTAAATTAGATATTTATTAATATTTCAGGAATAACGTCGAATAAATTAAATTTGACAAGGATGGCATTACATAAATTAAAAAAATGTGGGGACGATATTGTAATTTAGATCAAACTTTAGGTATCGTTGTGCAATTATCCCGTTTTCTTATGACAACTAGACGGCCCGACCTATCGCGTCCAAGTTGGCTCCGGAGAAAGCCCCAAATCTCTAAAAGCCCGTTTATTCCACGACTGCCTCCGACGTCTGACCACCACCTTCCTTTCCCTCTCTCTCTCTCTCTAAAGCCGCCTGTGAATTTTCCCAATCTGCCGTCGCGAGAAGGCAATAGCGGCCTGGAAATCCGGTCGGTTTGCCGGCGATCGTCCGAGATGGTGTCTCCGGAGCATACGAACTGGATCTACGACTGCGGCTTGATCGACGATATCGCCGTGGCCGACGGCGATTTCCAGGTCTCCGGCTCCGGCTACTCGTGGCCCGTTCAGCCTCTCAACGGACCTCCCATTTTCAGGTTTTAGTGCGATCTGTTGGTTCCTTGTTCTTTTTTTTTTTTTTAATTTTCCCTTTGTTTCGCAAGTTAGGGCTTTGACCGGAATGTTAATTTCAATTGAGATGATGTCTCTCCGGACACGTGAAGGAATGCTAATTTCTATCTCGTCGAGGAATTGGTAGCCGTATGCTGTATCGGATTCGGATTTAGCTTTGGTCTTTGTGGCTGATAAGTTGGATGGCCTGTGTTTTATCTCAATTCAATAGGAAAGTCACTACTCAGCAAAATTTTAGCCACTAGTTTTGGGGAAAACGGGAGGTTCAAATTTTTGCTTGTATCTGTTTCCCCTAGCTCATAAAGGGGCTTATGCGCTCCACTCCTTTGCTTCAGACGAAGAAGCGAGGAGCTGGAGATGCGGTTGAACCTGTAATTGTAGCTTGGGCAAACTTATATGCTCTGTCATTAAGCTATTTCGCCAGCTGCGCTGAGTGTTTGCTGGCGCAGCCATTAAGGCTGCCTTTGCTGTGTTAACAAGAATAAGTGGGATATCTCCTTAGTCCATGGCTTTTGCTGTGTTTGGATGAGCTCACATTTTGAGTGTGGGAAGGAATGAATATTGAAATAAGGTTCCTGTTGGTTCAGGAGATGAGCTTGACTTGCAGCATATCCATAGAGTATGAAAAACATTATTTTTATATGATTATTAGCCCAGTCCATATCGGTTATCAAAATTGAATTGTTTCAGGGTTGGATTTCTGTTGCCTTCTTTTGGCTTAGGGTTTTTAAGCATTATCCAAAGGAGCTTGCCCTGTCAGGAGTTAACTCTTTTAAATACATTATTGGTTGGTTGAAGTAGACTTCCATTTCAACTCTTCCTGGTTTTACTATATGTTAGCATTTGGTTGCTTTCTGAAGCTGCGTAAGCCTGCGAATCTCTGAACCTCCTGAGATTCTGCTAGTGTGGAATAACAGGATTCCAAGTTCTTAGGATGCTTAGACACTAATCGGATGAAGATTTGTAGATGATTAGTTTCTAGTGGGGCTTGCTGATGTGAAGGATTAATATGAATTGGGTGGATCAAGAAGGCTTGTGCTGGGGTGTATGTATATTTGTAGTACTGAAGCGAGTTGTCTGGGAGCTGAAACTTTCTTGATTTATGTGAGTTTAGCATGTGAGCTGATTTATATGATTGAGAATTCACTGTCTTCTGTATGCTTTGTTTGTCTGTTTGATATCTTACACTAGTATTTTCTGTGTAGCACGGAAATTGACGGTTCCTTTGGGGACTCAGATGGAGTGAAGGAAAATGGCTCAAAAAAGAGGTATTTGTATCTATGTTAAATTGCGGAGCTAGGATTGTAGTCAAAATTTTCTATGTTTCCAGTTTTTCTGAGTTATTTGATATATATGTGTTGAACGTTCTGGAAGTGGAGCTGGTCACCATGTAAGAGACTAACTCAAATTATACCCGCATCCAATTCCTTGTTAGGATTTCACTAACAGCCTGTGAGCATAATCAATGCCAATGTGGAGTACATGGGACCAGAATGATGTATATTTTACTTGATATGGACTGATAATTAGCTCTCTGTCACGATTGCCTATCTGGATTTTCTTTCTACTGTTAGTAATTGAAGACTTCGAGTCTGGCTGAATTTGGGCTTAGGAAATAAGGATTGTATCATCCTTGTTTCACAATTTGGACTTTGGGTTTTTTGTCAGTTGGGCACATATCATGTATTTTGATTTGCTTCGGGAGGCTATTGCAGGGATTGGTTTATGCGGGACTCTTGCTTTTCTAATCTGGAGATGTTGCTGCAGGGTTAGAACTGAATCATGCAGTACTTCTAGTTCCAAGGCATGTAGGGAGAAGTTGCGTAGAGATCGACTAAATGACAAGTAAAGCTCTCTTCAACCCCGTGTACACTCTTGCATACATATACACATGCGTTGTCCTCGTCACAATCGCTTGCATGCACTTGCCCTCTCCTTAAGCTTTTTGCAGAAAGAAAACAGAACCATCTCATGCTCTTAATGTAGAACAATGGTATAACTGGTAGGTTTGTGGAATTGGCATCTATCCTTGAACCTGGAAGGCCTCCTAAGTCAGACAAGGCCGCCATATTGATAGATGCTGTTCGAATGGTGACCCAGTTGCGCGGTGAAGCTCAGAAATTGAAGGACTCCAATAGTAGTCTCCAAGAGAAAATCAAAGAGTTGAAAGTGAGTCTGTTATGTTCTATAAACATTTGTAGAATTGAATGTAGGCATGTTTTCCTGCCTTTGTTCAGTTTGAGTGTTTTAATTTAGTCAAAGTTGATAGGCTTTTCTCCCTCACTTCCATGAAGCTGTTTGGGCAATTGAAATGGTTAATTAAAGCTGTTCGGTGTCTTACAGTTGCTTTTGCATTTGTAGGCTGAGAAAAATGAGCTTCGTGACGAGAAGCAAAGGCTCAAAGTGGAGAAGGAGAAGTTGGAACACCAATTGAAGGCCACGAGCGCACAACCCAGCTTCTTGCCTCCGCCTACTGCAATTCCTGCGGCATTTGCCACCCAAGGCCAAGCCCCAGGAAACAAGTTGGTGCCTTTCCTTGGTTACCCCGGTGTTGCCATGTGGCAATTCATGCCTCCAGCGGCCGTGGATACCTCACAAGATCATGTTCTCCGCCCACCAGTTGCTTAAGTTGGCAACGTCGAATCATATGGGCTGGCTTTCATTTGATCCTCAATATTTGAATCGGTTTGTCATGTTTATTGCCTGTGTTAGCTTTTGCTGGATGTCTACTGACTACTTTTTGTTGGACATGTACCATGTGTACAATCAGAACTATCATGACTTATGATGGTTTTCACTTGTAAATTTCGCCAAATCTTATAATGTAGCTATCTTCTAAGTTTCGGTTCCTGGTGGATTCTTCTCTGCATTTTCATCTCGTGGCTGCCCCTTAGGCTTCTTTATCATGGGTATGTTTACAATTAGATTTCTCAGCCAAAAAAATAAAGCATGTCAGTGAAGTCTTGGAAGTTGCATTATCGGGTAGCTATCGAGGAGTTGATATGTCAAGAAAATTTTCACAGAAATTGCGGTTTCACTTTAGTTGTAGCATCGCTTTGTAGAAATATTTTAGGGCCTCTTGTAATTAAGGGAGGATATGACAGAAGCGGTAAAAGAAGAGAAAATGCCTTGTCGGAACCATGTCATAGGTCATTTTGTCGACCTTCACTGGAATAATCAATGAGAGTTTTATCGGTATCTTCACTACTTTGCTGTTCTGTTGAACTGGTTTCAATGTTGCAACGCGCTGCTTTTAGTTAGCTGGTGCCAATGGAGTAATCGGAAGTCCAAAGTAGTTTATCTTCTGTCAGTTCCGCCTTCGAGAGAGATCTCCAAATTTCTTTACTGGGTAAGGAAGAAAATAACAAACTATGGACGTCTGGTTGCTCCCGCTCTTGGCCCCGAGGATGGTCACGGGCTTTTGTCAATGTCTTTACGTGTTCAATCTCTTTCTTTTCTATTTCCATGCGCTGTTTTTTCGGACATATGCCAACCCTCGAAACTGCATAATAACCATTTCCTAGGGTCTTGCCTTCCCCTCCTTAGCCATGGACATCGTAGCCCCGGTAACTGCTGAAATGGCTAGATCTTCTACATCCTTTGTCTTCTCGAGATCCAAAACCCCCCTGAAGTTCCACAGAAATGTCGAGACACTACAGGACGAAATGAAGAAGCACAATGAGCAAAACAATAGTATCAGCGGTGAATTCGCTCGAAGAGGAGGTAAGTCTCCTACTTAACAAGTGGCTCCAGGATGTTGAAGAGCTCGAGCGTGACATGGACTCTGTGCTGGTTGATGGCCCTGCTCCTTCTTCCGCTGCTCCTTCCGATGCAGACAAAGCGTATGAAGAGACTGAAAAGGGATTAAAGAATCGATCAGCTCATGCACTTTCCAAGTGATGTTAGCCTAGCTGCTCAGAGAATGGCAGCAGAATCTCCAGTAGCTTTGGAGAGTCTGAAGAGGCTGATCTAATTCGCATATGAGGACAGCATCAACGGGATCACGGTTTGGGAAAAGGGAGTTGATACTATATAGCCCTACTTGTGTTCACTAGGAGAGCACTATGGAATTCCACTGTAAATGAAGTGATACAATAAAATTTTACAATAAGACTGGAGTAATTCAAGTATTTTCAGTACTTTTCAATGTCCAATTACATATGTTATCTCACATAATGTTTAGCCTTCACAATCCCCTCGAAAAATAACATTTTCCTCTCATAAAAGGGGAATTACATAAATCTTAATACGAGACCGATTGGCTAAATGGCTCCGATGTAATTGCAACAAACAAAATAAACTTGCGTGAAGAACGGACACCAAAACCACCCTCTTCTTAAGTGCACCAAGACACACTTCAACCACAATCCGACAGCTCCTTATGTACCCACCTCCTGCAATTAAACAAACCCATGTGCGGCAGATTGCCTCATGAAAAGAGGTATTGGTATTCGGCCAACCTATCCCAGCATTACAAGAGGTATTTTCCGCCCTTTCGTCCGCTATAACGAAAGACCATCATCACATCTCTTTTCCCTTTCTTCAGCTGAACGAAGCTATCTCCTTTAGTCAACACCACCATGATCTCTCTTTCTTCCTCACCAATGTCAAGCTACACTTTATGGGGTGGCGTCGTGTCCATCAACAGGCTATCATTGCATTTTCGCCCGCCAACTAGAACTCGAGACATGTTCTAACATACTCTATACACGACTCAGGAAAAACTCATGCTTTAATAAATAAACTATCGCCTTTGCTGCTCCTTTACTTTAGATGCTGTGGCTTATAAATACCCATCAATAAAGCGGGGACTTTTCCAGAAAAGCCCCTACCCTGCCTCCCGTGTTCTTCAGCTATATTCATTCAGTCAGACACCTAAATCTAATAAAGAGCAGAAAAGAAATGTCTCATCAGATTTCAGCAGGCCCATCTTCTTCTCCTGGTCAGGGAACCTGCCCAGTCGCTGAACGCCAGCTGGCAAATTTTCATGCAAGCATTGTGGACAGATTACTTTCTCATGTATGCTTCTGACTCCGACCTGGCGGTAGCATTTAACCCTACTCTTTTTCTTGGGTTACTTTCTGAAAACTGGAAGCATGAAGAATATATTGGATCATTAAGGATCATCCGACGGCATTTGATTAGAAAAAAAATAAATGAAGCTACTCCAGGCCTGTGTCGGTCCTTTAATTATTCAAGATTTCGATGTGAACATGGTGTCATGCACATATTACTAAATAATAACTTCTCTATTGTTAATAAAACTAGTCTTAATGGTATAATCTTTAGGTAATTTTCAGCTCATATATATCGTGTTCTATCGGATCATAGGTAAACTAATACGTTTCTTCCATTTTTACTCAATATATGGCTGTAATTTTTTTTTGCTGTACTTTCATTTTAATGTTGATCATATAGTTCTCGCAGCATAGTAAAGGAACGGATCAAGAAATTGAAAGGAGAAGTGAGGATGATATTGACAGGTGCTATGAATAAGCCTTCGCAGAAGTCGAACTTGATTGATCAAATATATCGCTGGACATTTGCCTACCATTTTGAACTTGACAGCTGGAACAAATCCATAGAAGCTATCTCGAGTTTCATTGCTTCAATAGCAACGATAACCTACGGCTCCATCCTTCTTCTTTTTTCGAACATTACGACAATAGGGCTATAATATTTCTCGCGGTATGTAATGTTCTAATTCTCATTGATCGATCAACTGGCGAAATTCTATTGCGGATACTAGCTTGATAATCCATTTGATTGATTTGAGACAACAAATAATATAACCTGATATGTTTAAACTACTCCGGCATGGGGTGGAACAGATCAATCTTTGGATCTATCTTACCCGCTCAAAGAAAAAGAAAGATTATCTCAATGTTGAGATTCTTAGAAATTTTGTTTGGCATATTGGACGGATAATTTATTATAAGTACACTAATCACTTGCTAAATAAGAATAACAAATATGTGCCTAGCATATGATTAACAAGATCCATTATGATAACTTAAGTGATGGATCTGAGAAGGCGTTTTCGAGATCATCAAATACACACACACATAAAAATTTATCTAGATATGATGGATATCAGTGTTTTTGCAAGCGATGAATAACTATATTATTACATACATTCCGACGATTCTTTACAAAGAAAAATAAATATAGAAAGACAATGCGCACACTTATATTTATATGTGGGTATATTGCCAATTCGATTAGTCAATCGTGTGATTGTTGATAAATTATTGGTTTGCCCCCGCAATGAGAATATTTGAGGTATTAGAAACGACATAATTTCGTCTTTCTTGTTTTGTTCCTCTCTCTCTCTCTATACATATTGTATATAGAATAAATGAAACAACTTGAGAGTCCAGCCCGCATTTCATCCGAGTGGGCCTGGAAAAAAAGCCCACATTCTCTGACCACCGCCGCCGCCGCCATCTCATTTCCCCAGTCCCTCTTCTTCTCCCAGCACAACCTTCGCTTGTGCTAATTTCTCTGCTTGGACACGAATATTAAAGTTGATGTTGCCTGAAATATTATTAATTACCAAAGAGTAATCATTACTTCATAAAACAAATCAGTTTATTTTCTTTTTAATTTATCGTCGGAGCGATCAAATTACATCGTCCAGGTGAAAGACGAGGATTTAATCCGATCTCAAAGTGACAAGAACCAAGCGACGACACGAACTCAGGCGATGGATCTGCTGCGCGGCGCTTACTCAAATTCCTCCGACGAAGAACCCGAACCCGAACCCGCACCTCCCTTCCACCCGCGTCCGAAGCGACCCAGACCCGAAAGCCATACGACCTCCATCCCCATATCGGTCAAACGTTCGCATCCTCCTCCGACCGAACCTCCTGTTCAAGGCAGATATGTGTCCAAAAGGGAGCGAGCCCTCCTGGGTTCGCGTTCACCATCCACTGACGTTCTTGACCCATCAACCGCTGATCCTTCAGCCTCAACTTCTGCCGCTGGTGAGTGTCATAACTTTGTCCGAAGCCTCTCTTTTTTTCCCCACCCGTTCTTGGTTGTGTAGCAATCGCTGTTTTAGTTGTGGGGACACAGGGTATGATGTTGGATGGTTGAATATAGGATGATCCCCATATTAGGTGATTTAATGACCAAAACTCGGGTTCAGTGACGAATAGTGCCCTGCATTGTCAACTGTCAAGCTATTCAAACTTCCCATTTGAAGATGACAGTTTTCGAGAAGGCTTCAGCTCACTTGTCATGCCATGAAGCTGTGGCAAAGAGTAACTGAGATTAAAAGGAAGATACTCAAATTTATAAGCGATGGACTAAGTTGTCTAAGATAAAAATTTCGACCTCAGTGTGCACTTTATGCGTTGATTTTTTAAAAATTTACTCCCCTTGAATGGCACCATGAAGGATTAAGATGAATGTAAAGCAATTCTCGACGCATTGTTTTCTCTTTGTCGGTAATTCGCATCATTTATGAATATCACTTTCTGATATTGCATCTCTAGCTTGTGCGAATCGTATCTATTTTCACTAATGGAAACATGCGACCCTGACTTTTTACTTTTCTGCTGTTAGTCTCACGTATGGGAAGTTTACTGGATTCAGACATACCATCTGATGTTTTAACACTGTTGAGGCATCAAAGAAAGGGCCATGGGCGTCTTGGTCAAATACAAGAAAGGCTTTCTGTAGCTCTAAAGGGTCATACAAAGGCTGTCAACGCGATCCAATGGTCAGAAAGTCATGGTAAGATCTGGCTATGTCAGTGTTTTTGCCTCACGTGCTTCTTTTGTGGTTGATACCCATCTTTTTATTTGTTGCTTCAATTATTACACAGTAGTATTCAATCTTTGCTATTTCTCCAGAAGATGGTTGGTCTGTCACTGTGATATTTTGAGCTTACTTTGGCATGCACTGATCAATAAATCATGCTTCAGAAGCTGACTTGTTGGCACATGTGACTCCTTAAGCCATAGCTTGGACGTGAGTTCAAAAGTAGGAAACTTCTAATTTTTTTATCCCATTTTATCCACTATTTCATTAAGCTGTTGTGTTAGCAACATCGAGGATCAGGTGGTGGATCTCAAACTCAGAATGAGCATGCAAATAGAGTGAAGAACAAAATGGAATAGAGGAAATTCGGTTCTCTGATGACAACCTTGTCCTCGTTTTTCTTGAAATTCCCTATGATCAATTGTGGTTTCATATCTGAGACCATTGATTCATGTCGAAATCCCTGTGCTCATAGGCCAAATTAGAGGGAATTTGCAAATGCAAGATCATGTGGTGCATGTTGGCACACAATGAAGAAAGTTTTACAAGAGGCCTGCTTTGCCCAACTATGATAGTCTGTTGTGACTATTGCAAGATCAAATTTGCGTTAGTTCATTTTAAGGTTGATGCATGAGTTGCAGTAACTTGCATTCTTAGGTGGTCTCAATATGTAAAAACCAAACGTGAAACAGCCACGTATTGATGGGGCCTCCCACATCACGTGCATGCACAAAATGATTTGTTCATTCTTATTCTGTCATGCCTCTGTTTTTACGATGATAATTGCTTTGTACCCATGATCTCCCAATTAATCTGTTTACTAGAGTTAGTTTACAGCTCATCTTCTTGCATCGGCTGGCATGGATCATAAGGTCTTCATATGGAATGTGTGGAGCAAAGATCATAAGAAAGCACGCATTCTAAGCCACCACAATGCCGCAGTGAAGGATGTGAAGTGGTCAAAGCTTGGTTGGCATGTGCTTTCTTGTGGATATGACTGCACATCAAGGTTGGTTGATATTGAAAAAGGGATAGAGACTCAGGTATTCAAGGAGGACCAAGTTGTCAACGTTGTGAAATATCACCCGGACAACTGCAACCTTTTCCTTTCCGGAGGAGAAAAGGGCCAGCTCAGGTTGTGGGATGTGAGAACTGGCAGAGCGACACACCAGTATATACGTCCACTCGGTCCGATCCTTGATTTGGAGTTTTCTCTAGATGGCAAGCAATTCATCTCTTCCAGTAATGTCTCCTTTAGCAATATCAGCGAAAATGCAATAATTGTTTGGGATGTTTCCCGGCAGGTTCCTCTTTCCAATCAGGTCAGCATTCACTAATTATGACTGATTTGCTATAGTTGTTTGATTTTCTTTTAGAGAGCAAGTCTTATTTTGATATTCAAGTTGCTTGTAAAGCTCTTATGAGTTTGAGCTTTTGAAGTGGTATATACAATTTAGTCAGTATTGCTAGTGTTTAATGTAAGCAACGACAAGGCAGAGCAAAGCTTGCTGAAGATTGTTGTCAAGAATCAAACCTGAAATTTGTCTTTTGGCATGGGAATTCGACCATTTACCTTTATCCCAAGCCAGATCTGTTGTCACTTTCACTTTAAACGATGAACTTTGCAGATTAGAAAACCAGACTGAATTTTGTTTTTCCATACCAAATGATGTAGTCCTATTATTTTGGGCAAATGATAATATTCCAATAGAATAACACTAGACATGCTAGGATTCTTCTAAATGTTTGGTTACTAACACTAGACATGCTAGGATTCTTCTAAGTGATATGTCAGATTCCTGTTGTATGCTTAGATGGGCCCACTAACTTAAATAGCCACTACAGACAGTCACATTACTTAGTAAACTAATTTAGTGGACGAGTCTTAGTATCTCCAGCATTGCCTAATTCAATATAATTTGCTGGACCATGGCGACAGATGTGGCCTCATTTTATGTTGGATTATACTATTTAAGGGGACTCTGCTTCATAATAGTCATGCAGCTTTTTGCTATATAAGCCAATAAGTTCGTTCTAGAACTCAGTTTCTCATGGTCTCTCCGCTAGTTATGGAGAAATTTATCTATTTCTTCTGTACATCATGTCCCCAGAAGTCTCTTTCCTCAACTTGAGTTATTGGAGTCATGACTCATAGACGATATTTTAGGTCTGCCGGAGTAGATATTTTAGCTAATCCAGGACTGATATAATTTGCCTACCCATTCTTATGTGGGTCCCACTTGGCTCCTGGTCTTGAATTACCTAGAACATTTGCTCCTTGAGGACCTAATATATGATTACTCATGGGTTGAAGCCCTAAGTTTTTGCCCCCTTTAGTAAGCATAGACATATCGATATAATAAACAGAGTATATAGTTCTAAGGAAATTAATTACAACCAAACAAAGAAGAGGGAAATGATGGGAAGGAAAGAAGTGGAACTCTACAAAGTCTACCGTCAGGTCAATCCTGAGTCTATCTCAGTCTTTGATGAAATAGGACCCAATGGATTTGTATGTGAAATTGATTTAAGGGATTTTCACAACCAACCGGAGAAGTGTTGATTTATAACCTATGTGCTTAATAGGAAGAAAGATTTATAGCACCAACATTAGCTAAAAAATTGCAATTGCTTTTTACCTAATAAAATATTCTGGTAATCTCATGCTTCAGGTATCAGCTGCATTTTTCCTTAACCTATATCATTGGCTTAAATGGTGGATCTTATTACAATAGTTATACAAATTTCTTTATGCATATCTACTAATCTAGTACTAATAAATCCCCGTCTCTGTCACAGGTTTATGGAGAGGCCTATACCTGCACCTGTATCAGGCATCATCCAACCGAGGCTTGTTTTGTTGCCCAGTCAAATGGAAATTATATCGCCCTTTTCTCTTCAAACCCCCCTTTCCGGCTTGACAAGTATAAAAGGTACGAGGGTCATGGAGTCTCTGGGTTCCCCATCAAGTGCAACTTCAGCTTAGATGGTGAAATTCTTGCAACAGGCTCATCAGAAGGTTCCATATACTTTTACAAGTATGGGTCGTCTGAGCTTCTCCAGAAAACTAAGGCGTTCACCTCACCATGCGTGGATGTGGCTTTCCACCCTATCATGTCGAATTTTTTTGCGGTCTGCAGTTGGGCTGGAGATGTATCGGTGTTTGAGTAGCTTGCTGTATTTCCAAACTCACACAACCTCATAATGTTTTTCCCCTCATTTTCGGCTGAAAATAGAGAAGGTACCCTTTGACTAACCGCACGTTTTTGCTGACAAATGTGCAAGACTACCGGTTTTGGTTTTTCATTCATTTATCATGGAATTATCAACTTCTAATCTAGTTGCTCCATGGAATTGTTGAAATTTGTGGGAAGTTGTTTGTCTTCTCTCGAGGAACAATTGCGATGACTTGCTTGTTTGCCGCAAGATTGCAAATATTTCGTCGAGCTGTTTCCTTTTCAAATTTAAGAAGCATAAATGTGGAGTACATTTGTGAGGTTTGCCACATTTGGATTCAATATGATATGATCTGAGATTATGTGGCCTACAGTTGTGAGGTTTGCCATACTTGGATCTGATATGATCTGAGACATGATGCAAAATAACTAATTAGTTGCCATCTGAAATATAGTCAAGTGGCACACATAATGCGTTGGTGATTGATTAATAGTGGAGATGAACTATCTATATCAAGGAGGGTTAACCCTTTTCAGATGATAGAAGGTAAATCCATTTCATCTCTCTATGAGGATAAGAACATGCACTGAGGGTGGAGATCTAATGGCAGAATCAAATTGAGATTCTTTTCCGTGTAGCTGTGCCAGCTTTATGTATAGTGATTTCTGGATATTCGAAGCGGAGTGATTGTAATTGGTGGGGGGCTGTTGGTCAAGAATTCTCAATTCTGTGGATGCATTTCCATATTTTCAAATATATGGAAGACAAAGATAGGAAAATCTCATCTGGCGTGGGGCCTGGCCCAAGATGGAGGTCTCTTAGTCTGGTCAGTGGGCTTTCATGCCTCACCTTGCTTGTAAAATGGGTGTTTCACATGCAAGCTAGGTTTAAATGGGTGACCATATTCTCTGAACCTGATTTTCATATAAGACACCCATATGGTAAAAAATCGTGTTTAGACAATTTCCTTCAAAGCTGGAGTCAGCAAGAAATGGAGATAAAGGATTCGAATAATTGGGCAGACCAAGTGTAAGTGATGGAAAAATGCGGTCACTCTTACTTTTATGATGGACTTAACGAGTTGAAAATAAAAGGTTCTTCTACACATAATATGAACAACGGAATTCATTTCCACAAGTCTCCTTAATGGACAATTGCATCCACATGCAATTGCCATCTATGAGCATAAATAGGTCTGACCCTATGATTTGGGCGAAAGTTTATCATCTTTCCCATTGCGTCGCTTCCCTTTTTCCTTCGGGAACATGTAGGGAGACATGGAGAGAGAGGATCCTAAAGGTTCAGATAATGGAAACAACACGTGCCTTCTATAGGCAGGCATTCCAAACTCGTACCTGCCATAACAAGGCAAAAGTAGGATTCACTGCAGAGCTTTTGAGGTAGGGCAAAAGGCAGGGAAGAGAGCATGGACTGAGTTCATCCCGCTTCCCTTTCATGAGAATGAAGCCAAGGCAGAGAGAGAGAGAGAGAGAGAGAGAGAGAAAGAGAGGAATTCAAAGCAAGACAAAAGAATGAATTTTTCCCCTTTTCCCTTTCCATTCTTCATGGGGGTCGATTTCAATTTGTGTTAGGAGACATAATATTGTTGCTGTTGTATTGTTTCTCCCTCTATATATATTATTGATAAATAAATAAATAAAAACCAAATCGAGAGTCCGACCCGCATATCCATCCGAGTGGGCCCCGGAAAAAGCCCATATTCTCTTGGAACCCGTTCACTCGGCGACTGGCTTTGACGTACGACCACCTCCACCACTCTTCTCCTTTTCCCCAATCTCTTATTATTCTTCTCTCTGTACAGCCTTAGCTCGTGCTAATTCCCCTGCTTGGCGCCCGTGGAAGGGAGTCCTCCGGCGGTCGTCCCCATCGAGATGGTGTCCCCGGAGCATGCGAATTGGATCTACGACTGTGGCTTGATCGACGATGTCGCCGTGGCGGACGGCCCTTTCCAGGTCTCCGGCTCCGGATTTTCGTGGCCCGATCAGCCTCCGAACGGATCCTCCATTTTCGGGTACTTGCGCAATGTGCTCATCCTTTTATCCTTTTTCTTTTTTTTTTTGTTTGGCCAATTAGGGCGTTAAACGGAGTGGTGATTTCAATTTGGATGATGTCTCCGGTCCTCTGTGATGGGATGCTAATGCCGATGACTTTGAGGAATTCGTAGCTGTATGCCGTTTTGTGGTTGATAAGGTGGAGGGCCTGTCTTGGGGTAAAGTGAGCGCTTTCGAGAAATTAGGAGAATTACAGCAAGGTAGAGAAAAGTAATTTGCAAAACGCCGAGACATATTTTGAGGATGGTCAACGATTCTCAATTTCGTTGGGAAATCCCTGCTTGGCAAAGCTTTAGGCCACTGATCTTGGGGAAAGTTCAAATTTTTTTTCATTATATCCTCCGGCTCCATCTCTAAAGGGGCTTGTGCACTCGACTCCTTGGCTTCAGACATAGACCGAATATCAGAAGGTGAGACTTGAACCCTCAACTGTAGCCTGGACAAGGTTTTGCCCTGCCATTGAGCTATTTTCGCCAGCTGCCCAAGTGTCTGGTGGCGCAGCCGTTTGGGTTTTCTTTGCTGCGTAAACAAGAATAAGTGGAAAAATTTCCTCAGGCCTTGATATTAGTTGTATTTTGATTGTGTGAAGGAATGAACAGATATAAGGTTCTTGTTTTGTTAGAGAAGATGAGCTTTCCTTGCATTGCATCCGTCAAGTATCTGAAGCACATCCTTTTCCATATGATTATTAACCCAGTCCCTGTTGGATTTTTATGGCCGTCTTTAGACTTGTATTTTTCAGCATTACTTAAAAGGAGCTTGCTCTATAAGGTATATAACCCTTGGAAATCCATTACTGGTTGGTGGAAGTCTTTCATTTGCAACTCTTTGAGGGTTTACTAATATGAAGCAGCATTTCGTTGCTTTCTGAAAACTGCATAAAGTCTGTGAATCTGTGAAATTTCTGAGATTTCGCTAATTAAAAATGACTGGATATTTCTTAGGATGCTTAGGCACTAGTTGGGTGAAGATTTGGAGAAGATTAGTTTCTTTTTTGGCTTGCTAATGTGAATGATTAATGTACATGTAAGACCACGAAGGCTTGTGCTGTGGGTGTATGCATTTTTGTAGTATTGTAGTGATTTATCTGGTAAATGAAGTTTACGCTGATTTCTTTAGGGTGTAGCAAGTGAGCTTTTTTTATATGATTGAGAATTCACCATCTTCTATTGATTGTATTTATCTTTTTGATTTCTTACGCCTGTACTTATTCTGTAGCACGGAAGTTGATGGTTCTTTTGGGGAGTCAGATGGAGTGAAGGAAAATGGCCCAAAAAAGAGGTATTTGTTTCTATGCTAAACTGCAATGTGACAATCGGAGGTTAAATTGTTAACGTTTCCACTTTTTCCAAGTCATTTGATAAAATTGTGTTGAACTTCTTGGTAATGAAGATGGCCATCGTGTAAGAGACTAAACTCCAATTGTGCTGCATTGCAAGGCTTCCTTGTTATGGTTGCAGTAATAGCCTGTGAGCATGATCAATGCTAATGATGAGGGCATGTGAGCAGAACGCTATAGATTTTAGTTGATGTTGACTAATAATGAGTTTTCTCTGTCGTGATTGCCTATCTAAATTTGGTTTCTACTGTTGGTATTTGATGACTTCAAGTCTGGCTGAATTTGGGCTTATGAAGTGATGATTGTCCAATCCTTGTTTTTCTGGCTGAACTTGGGTTTAGGAAGCGAAGATTCTCTAATCCTTGTTTGAAAGTTGAACCTTGGATTTTTGTCATTTTGACGCATTTTAGATATTTTGACTTGCTTTAGGAGGTCATTGCAGGTGATTGGTTTATGTAAGACTCATGTTTTTATAATTTGGAGATGTTGCTGCAGGGTTAGAATTGAATCATGCAGTGCTTCTGGTTCAAAGGCATGTAGGGAGAAGTTGCGTAGAGATAGACTAAATGACAAGTAAATCTCTCTTCCCTTCATGTCACAATCACTTGCATACCCTTGCCCTCTTGCATAAACTTTTTGCTGAAAGGAAATAGAACCATTCCATGCTTTTAACTGAGCACGACGGTATAACTGGTAGGTTTTTGGAATTGGCATCTATCCTTGAACCTGGAAGGCCTCCTAAGACAGACAAGGCCGTGATATTGATAGATGTGGTTCGAATGGTGACGCAGTTGCGTGGTGAAGCTCAGAAATTGAAGGACTCGAACAGCAGTCTCCAGGAGAAAATCAAAGAGTTGAAAGTGAGTCCGATATGTTATATAATCATATGAAGAAATTATCTAAGGCATATTTTCCTGCCCTTGTTTAATATGTTTTATAACTCTGTCAATATTTGAAGGCTTTTCTACATCAATTCCTTGAATATGTTGGGCACTGACCATAATTTGAATTGGTTGGTTAAAACAAATCAGTGTCTGACTGTTGCTTTGACTTCAGGCTGAGAAAAATGAGCTTCGTGATGAGAAGCAAAGATTAAAAGCAGAGAAGGAGAAGTTGGAACACCAATTGAAGGCCATGAACGCACAACCAAGCTTCTTGCCTCCACCACCTGCAATTCCTGCGGCATTTGCCACCCAAGGTCAAGCCCCTGGAAACAAATTGGTGCCTTATATTGGTTACCCTGGTGTTGCCATGTGGCAATTCATGCCTCCAACAGCTGTGGATACCTCACAAGATCATGTTCTCCGCCCACCAGTTGCTTGAGCTGGCGACATTGGATCATATGGGTTGGGTTCCGTATGATATTTGATTCAGTTTGTCATGTTTATAGGCTGATTTAGCTTTTTCTGGAAGTCTACTGACTGCTTTTTGTTGACGAGTATCATGTGTAAGATTGCAGCTATCATGAATTATGATGATTTCACTTGTAAATTTCGCCAACTTTTATAAGGTAGCTATCTTCCAAGTTTCATTTTCTAGTGGATCTCTAGGCCTCGTTATCATAAATATGTTTCTGATAGGATTTTTCAGTAACAGAATGCAACTCGGTGAAGTCTTGGTTGGATTTAATTACCAACCTATGTTAGTGAATTTTTTTGAAGTCTTGCTTTGATATGCATTCACGCCAATGGGCAAATATCTGCAATTTTGATAGTTCTTGATGGATTCATTGGAGATTTCGACATACTCAGTCTATAATGGCCACAAATCAAGTGTAGCCTATCCTCAGCCAAGGTTTTGCTCTGCCACTATCAATAGGCGTTACAAATATTCTCCTGATAATCCAATATTTTGCGGCTGTCCAGGTCTATGCATGTAATTTGCAATGGCAAATAATAAAGGCTGAAGATTTGTATGAGACTGTCCTTGGCCCTTATCAATGACATTTCACGCATGTATTTTCCCTCTTGAAAGGAAGGAAAAAGATTTTGTTATGCTTAAATTGATGTTCAGCTTTTGCCTCCCTCCCGCGACTTGGAACTTTGCCAGCATGAATCCAGGAAAGAAAAGGAATTTGGAGCAAATGCAATGAAGGTGGCTGCTTATGCTATTTGCATTGCAGAGAACTAGAGCCAGATAAGAAGCAGACTGCGAAGTTGGCCATTTTCTATTCGGATGGACTCTCCATGAGTGAAGTGGAGAACGAAATCTTGACATGGATCTGTGTAATCATCTTGGAATAGAAGAAGGTATTACAGTGAGTTTCCAAGATGGGGTTTTTGGACTCTTGCTGTTAGCTCTGTGACTTTAAATAGTATCTGACAAAACCAAGTCTAGAAGATCAACTTCTGTTTGGAACAAAGTGGACATAGGCCAGCTTGAAGTTTGCATGCCAGGACAATGGAAAGTCTCCCACAACGATGATAGTGACATACTTGTTTAGCACTAAAGTTTGTACACCGTCTTCGATTCTGTTGATGAATTTTTCTAGTACTCAAATGTTGGCTTATGCTCCAAGCAAATGGCGGATACCACAAGTTGTGTGAGGCAGATCCACGAACCTCGGAAAAACTTGATGGAAAATTTTGGTTCCACTCTCTGCTGACTTGACCTCAAAGGCTAGTCTGGCTTGTCATCGATCTCCTCGGGGTTGGACACCATTTAATTAATCTGAGACTTCGGTCCATGAAAACTAGAGATGGCAAAATGGATTAAAGCTCATATTTAACTTGTATTAAATAATGTTGGTCATGAATAGGTTAGCTTAAAAAAGTAAATGGATTAAATAAGTCACTTAATAACCTAATAGGTCTTGAATGGATTTTAAATGGATCATAAATATGTTCTCTAATTAGTTTTAAGTGTCATTAACAAGTCATTTTTAGATTATAAAAATTTTAATATTCAAATTATTTTTAATTTTTTAAAAAATAAAGAATTGATTGTTTTTACTTTACCTTTTCTTATGTCCTTTTTTTTTCCACCTTTTCCCTCTTTCTTAGCTGGTCGCCCAGCAATAGGCAAGGGACGAGCTTACCAAACTCTAGGGAGGCCGAGACCTCGCCAAATTATCAAATGCGAGCCACGTTGAGGTCGATGAGCTCAAGCTCGCCCTTGGTCATTGAGTCTCAATCCTCGCCTCGGGCAAGTTCGAGAAGCCAGGTCATAAGACGCGAGGTGCCAACTCGATTTTGCTGGATATGACAGCAAGGTTGAGCTTAAGTTGAGCTTAGCTCAACCTCATCTTGACGAGGTCGAGCTCGTCGAAATCTGAAGAGTTAGAGCCTTGCCAACAACTGGAAGAGGAAAAACAAAAACAAAACCAAAAATATATTCAAAAAAATAATTAAATTTTTTTTTAGAAACGAAATTGTATTGCAAAAATTTTTTGTGACAATATTTTATTTAAATAAAAAACCATGAATCAAATATACCTAGACTTAGTTAAATATTGTATTGTATGGCAATGTGTAAAAACGGGTTAAATGGGTTAATATGAGTCGGACCATTTTTGACTCAACTCGATTCACCCATTTGACGCCTCTAAAAAAACATACTGGTATTATTAATTATGTATCTATTGAGAAGCTGACATGTCAATATTTCAATGGGAATTGCAGTTTCACTTTCGTTGCACCTACGTTCTATAGAGATAATCTTAGGACCTCTTGGTTTGATTAAGGAAGGATATGCCAGATAAGTTGACACAAAAAGGAAATACCTTATCGGTGATCTTCAGGCAATTGGAACTTTGGAACCGCAACATAGATCATTTACGTCGACATTCCTTGGAATAAACGTGAGAATATAATCCATGTCAACACTTTTGTGCTATTCTGCCGGTTTAAATGATGAAATGTACTACCTTTGGTAGACTAGGGGTTTGGAGTAATCGAAAATCCTGAGGTTGTAAGTGATTGTTTCAGTATCCTTTCCAGAGATCCTTCAAAGTTAAATACAAGGTGAGGCGCAATAAACAAAGTAAGAATGTCCATGGTTGCTTCTACTCAATTTCTTTCTGGGATGGTGACAAGCTCTTGTCAATCTCTTTTCTTGTTCCATCCCTTCTGCCCTCTTTTCATCCGCTGTTTCCTTTGGGACATATTAGGACCTTCAAACTGTAATAAACCTTCTCTAGTGTATTGCCTTCTCCTCCGTAGCCATGGAGATCATAGCCGCTGTTGCTGCAGAAATCACTAGAACCTTTACCACCTCTGTCATCTCGAGAATCGAAGCCGTACTGAAGTTCCACAGAAATGTCAAGTCGCTCCAGGATGAAACGAAGAAGCTGACCGAGCATAAAAACAGCATCAGAGAGGACATTGAATTCGCTCGAGGTGAAGGGAAGTCTCCTACCTTACAAGTTAAGAAGTGGCTCCAGGATGTTGAGGAGCTTGAGCGTGACATGGACTCAATTCTTGACGATGGCCCTGCTAATTCCTCCGCAGCTTCCGGCTGGAACATCTCCTTCCGATACCACCGAAGCAGATGCGCAGTGAAGAGACTGAAAAGGGTTAAAGAATTGATCAGCTCTTGCAATTTCCAAGTGATGCTAGCCGATAGGAAGTCTCCAAGTAAAGCTGTTCAGAGAATGGCGGCAGAATCTCTGGCAGGTCAAGAAGCAGCCCTGGAGACTCTCAAAAGGCTCATGGAATTCATAAATAAAAACCATATCAACAGGATTGCAGTTTGGGGAATGGGAGGCGTTGGGAAGACGACACTGCTGGCGAATCTGACCAACATCTATGAGTATTCCTTGACTGAATCCTTCGATATAGTCATCTGGGTAGCAGTTTCCAGGGACTCAGACTTGGCTACGATTCAGTCTGTACTTGCTGAGAGGCTGAACCTAGAGTTTGAGCCTAAGGAGAGTTTGCAACGCAGGGCTAGCAGGATCTACCGAAGACTTATGCTGAAAAGGAGGTCCCTCCTTATTTTGGATGACGTCTGGGAGAAAATTGACTTGAAGGACGTGGGGATCCCACATGGAGATGATCAAGCCAAGTGTAAGATCATTCTGACCACTAGATCCTTTGATGTGTGCAGGGACATGATGACTGATATAGAAATCAAGGTAGAAGTATTGAGGGAAGAAGCAGCTTGGGATTTGTTCATGCAAAGTACCGGTGATGCTGCCAAAGTAAGTGACATCGAGCCTGTTGCACGAGAAATCTGCAAAAGATGTTGTGGGTTGCCATTGGCCATTAAGACTGTGGGGAAGTCTATGAGGAACAAGATGATGATTGAGCTGTGGAAGGATACGCTCCTCTGCTTGAAGCTGGTGTTGCCTAGTGGTGGAAGCAGTATTGAGAGAGATGTCTATTTGCCAATGAAGCTGAGCTATGACTCCCTGCCAAGTAAGATACATCAGTCCTGCTTCCTATTTTGCTGTTTGTATCCAGGAAATTTCTCTATAAAAGAGAGCGAGCTGATACAATGTTGGATAGCGGATGGACTAATAAACAAACATCAAACAATCGAGGAATCCTTCAACAATGGGATTGCTATGATTGAAAACCTGAAAGATTTTTGCATGCTAGAACAGGGAGATGGGATCAGAACCGTAAAGATGCACAATGTTTGGAGGGACATTGCTGTTTACATATCCTTAGTTGAGAAGGAAAGTGGGTTCTTCCCTCAGTCCAGAATGTCAATCTACGAATTGCCTGAGAAGCCCGAGAAGTTGCAATATGCAAGGAGACGGATATCGCAAATGAACAGCAATATTCATAAGCTGCCTACTCGGGTCCTGGGTTGCTCTGAGCTCACGGTTTTGTTCCTCCAGGGAAATCCTCTAAAGAAGATTCCAGATGGATTTATACGTGAAATGAGGGCACTGAGGTACCTAAATTTGAGCTGCACTTCAATACGTTCATTGCCTCTTTCCCTTTTTCAGCTAAGTGAACTGCACACTCTTCTTTTGAGAGACTGTCGGTATCTGGAAGATTTGCCTCCTGTTGGCGCTCTTTGCAAACTCGAAGTGCTAGATCTCTCTGGCACCCTATTGGGACAGCTGCCTACAGAGATGGACAAGCTTGATTGTTTAAGAGTGCTACACTTAGCCGGCACCCGTCACCTAGAATATATTGAAGCCGGAACTTTCTCGGTTTTATCTAATCTCGAGGAGTTGGACATGTCTTTCAGTGCTTATAACTGGGATATGAAACAAAATTTAGGAGGAGAAAGAGCGGCGTTAGATGAGTTGGTTCTGCTGGAGAAACTTTCCAACCTCCAGATAAGGCTAGGCACTGTCCAATGTCTTGTCCCATGCCGTGATTGGTTGGGAAGACTGAAAAGATTCCGGATATGGCTTAGTCCAAGTTTACACGAGTCAAGTTATCGTCCCATTCAGCATGATGAGAAGAGGGCCATCCTTAGAGGTGTTGACCTCATGGTCCTGGAGAGAGGCTTTGAGGTATTATTGCATAATGCAAGTGCCCTGGACCTCGTAAACTGCGGTGGCGTAAGTGAATTAACTGAAATTGTCAGCAAGATGAGTCTGTGTGGCCTGCCGAACTTGAAATCACTCAGCATAGGAGGTTGTTCTTGGATCAAGGTGATCTTGGGCGGGGAGAAGATCCAGCACAGTGTCTTGCCAAACTTAGAAAACTTGACGTTGAGTCGTTTAGAGAACTTGGTGAAAATAGTCGATGGAATAATACCGAAAGGGTGCCTTGCAAAATTAAAAACCATAGAAGTGGTTGACTGCCCAAAGCTGAAAAAATTAATCTCATACGCTTTCCTGCGCCAGCTCCGTAATCTCAACGAGATCAGGATTGTGGACTGTGAGAGAATGAAGGGCGTCATCTCGGGAAAACTGTCAGGTGCAGTACTTCCAAAACTCAGAGTTCTGGAGATGAGGGATCTGACAAGTTTGAGGATGATATATACTGGAATGTCGGATTGGCCATCTTTAGAGAGGATTGAGGTAAGCAACTGTCCCAAGCTGGACAGGCTTCCTTTCGGATTCCAAAATGAGTTTTCAATCAGAGAAATAAGGGGAGATTTGGAGTGGTGGAACAACATCAAATGGCCAAGTGATGACATTAAGATCAGCCTACAGGAAAGGTTCCAAGCGTTCGTTGCTACTCCATCAACAAGAGAAGATAGGGAGGTAGAAAGAATTTTCTCACTCTAGCTCTGTGTATTCCTGCTTCTAAACAATACTTAAAATTTCCTTAGTATGGGGTCTCTCCCACTATTGTGGTGATTTTTCTTAATTATTCTGAAGTACCGTTTCCTTTGAAGGCCTGAAGAGGATGATGGGCACTTGTGCAGTTGTTGCCAGTTGATTCATTCAGAGAGATTGCGCAAGGTTCCGAATGTTCTGCAATAAGACCGTGAACCAGATCATCTGATCGTCTCATACTGTCACTTGCTTTTCTATGCATGTTCGTCCCTTGGGCAGTTGTCTTTCAGACATTGTGTTTGGAACGATACCTGTAAGAATAAAAGTTGAAATGAAACTTGAATTCATGATCTGTTTCCGATGAACCGTTGATACATCCTCGACTTAAGTTCCGTTCGTTTCACGGAAATGATAATATTTTTGGGTGTTTGTTTGTCAAAGGCCGCCGGCTCGCCGGCCTTGAGCAAGGTCAAAACATGCCATTAGAGGCCGCAATATTTTAAAAATAAATAAAGAAGACGGAAATATTTTTCATTTTCAAAAAAAGGAAAATATTTTCCCCACTTTTGAATGTGTTTATGTTCTTTGACTATTTTATTTTTCGTGAATCGATGCCGAAAAATTTGAAAAATATTTTCTCGAAAGTTATTTTCCGAGAATCGAACGAGCCTTAGTCTTCCATTTTTTTCTCCATCTTATCATATGAAACGTCCTCTAGGCCAACTTGGGTAAGAACACCGTTCATCCCAGATATGCTGCCCACACGGTGAGCCACTCGCTCAAGCCCGAAGGGTCTGCCTTTTAGGGACTTTCACGGATGCCTTAGCCAGCGGAAACCAAGAACTTTAGCCCATGTTAGAACCAGACGAAGCTGCATTTCCTAGAGGCTTTTACCAGGCTCGGAAGAAGAAAGGAAGAGTTTAGAAAGACAAGTACTGTTGCTACAGTGCTACAGTGACTTGCTACAGTACTTTACTGTTTGCACAGTGCAAAACAGTGTACTTGTAGTACAACCCGTGACTGCTACAGTGCAGTGCTACAGTACATTACAGTACTTGGTCCGTGATGTCGGCCGAAAACACACTGAAAGCATAAAACACACTTATCACACTTGTACACACACTTTCTTATACTAGTCCCTATAGTCTCGGTTGATGGGTTCTTCAGTGTTGTCATGAGAGTCATCCGAGTCTTCAGGACTATCTTGTCTTGTTCCATGATCATCTGTTTGATCCATGGTGGCAGTGCTCATGATTCGTTCCCAGTAGGGTAAATATGCAGGGGAATCTCTTGGTGGTGTGGGCGGAGTCTCTTCACGCGGTATTATTAGCTGGGGCCAATTATCCGGGTTAAGATAAGGTTGCAAATCTGTATTGATTTGTGATAGAGAGAGGTCAGCTTCTTCCACCTGTGTGGAGGAGGATTCGCCGAGGTAGAAGGCTGGGCCGTCTTTTTGTCTTTTGAAGTCTCTGATTAAAGCTTCAATTTCTTCTTCCACCAAGTGAGGTGGCCTTGAGGAACTTGCATGGAATGGGTCAGAGAATGGTCCATAAGCAGCCCATGGGTCCTGGGAGTCTTGAAAAATGGTGCTAGCTGGGTCTGGCTGGGTGCCTGATGATGATGGAAATTCTTCAAGATGTCCAAGTCGGTAGAATTCTAGAGCTTCTCGGACTGATTCTTTAGAATTATTAGCGTCCCATGAAACGTTATCTGAGTGTAATGGCTAGACTTCTGGAGGGATTGTGCGATTTGCTTGACACAAAACTCTCTGGAGTTCTCTGTAGGATTGTGGGTCAGAGGCGATGCACCTTGGAAATGTTCCATACACATAATGTGTTTGTAGATGAAGCTGAGGTCTATAGGAACTTGTTCCTATATTTGATGGTCTTCGCCCATGATCTCCTGTTGGGTGGATGAATATCCATGGTCGATGAAAAAGAATAATGGTGTGTCTTTCAGGCTCTGGTTGTCCATGTTGGTTTTCTGTGCCAAAGATAGCACGCCAGGCGCCAAGGGGCATAAACCAATTTAACAATGAAAACAAATGTTTTAACCTGTGGCGTCTGTGATCTTGTGCTCTAAGTGTTTGTGTGAGAGCTTGCCAAATTTGCTCAGTGGGAAACTGAACAGCTATGGTGTACAGGTTAAACAAGTACCAAAACATCCATTTTAATCTTTCAGGAAATTCCTGTTCTGGGTTCCAAGTGAGTGGATGGATGAATGGGATATCTGGATGAAGTCCATCAGGTTTCAAGAGTAGACCTCCATAGTTGGCGAATATGCTGTATTCACTTGACTGGAGAAAATCGGGAAGTCTTTCGAGTAACATGCTCTCCTCGATAGCAGCTCGTATCTCAGGAGGATACTCGATTCTGGGTCTATCTCGTATGTCTTGGACCCTGTATGTTTCACCACGGTGGTTTCTTTTTACATACATATTGATTTCCAAGGGGGCCTTGGGTCTGGAAAGAAAATCAGCAAGAACATTTTTCTTTCCTGCAATGTGTTTGGTTTCAAAAGAATATTTCGAAAACCATTCTGCCCACCTTAAAAGCTGTGGATGAGGGATTTGTTTCTGTTTGAATTTTACCATTTGAGGGAAAGAAGCCATATTCATTTCCACTAAGAAGTTATGGCCAATAAGATGGAATTCGAACTTTTTAATCCCATTCTTGATTGCCAATATTTCTTTGAAAGTGGAGTGGTAGTGGGTTTCAGCTGTAGAAAACTTACCACTTTTGTATCCACAAATGTGTCGCTTGCCATCAATCTCTTCGTATAGTACAGCTGCCCAGTATTCATCACTGGCATCTGTTTGGAGAATTCTTTTCCCTGTTGAAGGGATCTGAAGAGGAGGTAGATCTTGCATGATCTCCTTGAGTTTGGCAAGTGCTTCAGTCTGGTCCTTTCCCCAAGGAGGGGCATCTTTTTTCAGCATTTTTTGAAGAGGTATAAGGAGCTTAGACAGTTGAGGAACAAAATCTCGGATATAATTGACTATACCAAGGAATATTTGAACCTGTTTAACTGTAAGTTCCTTTTCTGGGAATTTGAGTAATTCCTTTGCAATATGTGGACCTGGCTGGTATGTTCCTTGGTCAAGGTTCATTCCAAGAAACTCAATTCTTTGCTGCGCAATTATCATCTTCTTCTGGGATAACATAATTCCATGCTGTTGAACAATCCGAATGAATTTTTGAAGGAGGTCAGCATGAGATTGCTCATCAGGGCTGTAGAGCAATATGTCATCTATGTAGATAGCAGCACTGTCCAAGATTGGACTGAAAACCTGGCACATAACCTTTTGGAAAAGAGATGGGGCAGTTTTGAGCCCGAATGGCAAGACTTTCCATTGGTAGTGCTGATTTGGGATGCAGAATCCAGTTTTGGACCTGTCATCAGGGTGGATTCCAACAAGTGGCAAACACCCATCAAATTTGAAGCACGTGCTTTTTTCTGTAATTTTTGAGTTTACTATCAAAAAGTGGTCCACCACGCATTGATTTTACCAGAACAAGTTATCCGAGATCTTAAACGGGTCACTTAATAACTCATTGAATTTTAAATAGGTCATAAATGGGTTACTTAATTATTTTAAGTATTATTAACAAGTCATTTTAAGTATTATTAACAAATCATGTTTAAATTATCAAAATTCTAATACTATAATTATTTTTTTGAAAATAAAATTTTTGTTATAAAGTACGTACTACTGAACGTACGTTACTGAATATTCATTAATGTCAGACGTTACGAGTTATTAATGTCAGACGTTACAAGTCATTGATGTTAGACGTTACAAGTTATTAATTACGACAGTTTCATTTCCATATTCCTATAAATAGGAGCTCAGTTTTGGTTATTGTAACAATAAGAACAATAATATTCACAAAGAGAGTTTTTACTACTTTTAGTATTCTACTTCACATTTTTCTTTATTATATACTTGAGATGCAGTATTTTACAACACGTTATCAGCACAAAGATCTCCCAACTGAGTAAGTAATCTTTGCGAGATAAGTGTTCCTTTTATTTTTCTTCAATCATTTCACGCTTTACCTTCTTTTATTAATTTTTCATTTCCTTCACCTGAAGCCAAAAATTTTGAATCTAAAGGTATCATTTTGCTTCTGAAGTAGCAGAGAATATTTCAATTATGGCAAATATTGAAAAGTCCAAATTTCACATCTTAGAAGTGAATGGAAATAATTATCTGTCATGGTGCCTTGACATGGAAATGCATCTCAAAGGGTAAGGTCTCGCTAATACAATAACAAATGACGGAATGTCAGACACAAAAGATAAAGCAAATGCATTGATTTTTATTCGTCGTCATTTGCATGAGAGCCTGAAGTCTCAATATTTATCAGTGCGAGACCCTTAGACCCTGTGGAAGAGGTTAAAGGACAGGTATGATCATACCAAAACAGTTATCCTCCCTCAAGCACAATATGATTGGCAGAATCTCAGACTATAGGATTTTAAATCAGTGTCTGAGTATAATTTTGCTTTATTTGATATAGTTTCTCGGCTTGAGTTATGCAGTATTAAACTCACCGATGCGGGGTTATTAGAGAAAACTTTCTCTACCTTCCATGCCTCAAATATTGTATTGCAACAGCAATATCGACAGTGTCAATTTGCCACATACTCTGAGTTGATTTCTGTGCTCCTTACTGCTAAGCAAACTAATGAATTGCTCCTAAAAAATGATGATCTTAGACTTGCTGGCTCAAAAGCATTGCCTGAAGCACATGCTAATACTCAGAATAATATTGGCTATTTTAAGGGCTATAAGCGCAGGCAAGAGCACAATCCTCGAAGGGGTGGCAGAAAATTTAATCGCCTTAATGGGCTGAATAATGGCAAAGAAAAGAAGCCAATGAAGGTGGCTAATGAAAGTGCTTGTCATCGTTGTGGCATGACTGGGCATTGGTCACGTACCTGTCGTACGCCAAAGCACTTCGTTGACCTATATCGGGCATCTTTAAAGGGCACAGGCAAGCATCGTGAATCTCACGCCATTGAAATTGGCCCTACTGCCACAACCGCTGCTGAGGCCAATAATATCTCAATTGGTGGGACTCCTCTTGTTCCTGAAGTAGCAAATGCATCTCTTACTCCCGAAGTAGCAAATGCATCTTTGGATGTCTTTGATTTCTTTGAGGATTTTTTATTGGCTTAATAAGGCATCAATCTGGTGGATGACAATTTAGATTTTAAAATTTATGATTTTCTTTATAGTTGTTTCTTTATTTAAATGTATTACATTTTATATGTTTATGAATTTTATATAATATTATTAAATTTTATAACTAACTGCAACTTTTATGATACTTGACACATGAAGTTGTCAATATCAATGCAAATGGCAAATACTGAAAAAATGGAAGATGTTTGTCTGCTTGACATTGTATCAACCCATACTATATTTCATAATAGACATTTTTTTCTCAAGTATGACATTGCGTAAGGCACGTGTCCATACAATATCTGGTCCTATTCCAATTATTGATGGTTTCGGGAATGCCACCATTGTTTTGCCAAATGGCACTATCCTTCATATTGAGGATGCATTTCTAAGCAGCAAATCAAAAAGGAATTTGCTTAGTTTCAAAGATGTACGCCGTAATGGATACCACATTGAGACTATCTATGAGCAAAACAAAGAATATATTAGCATTACCTCTTTTAAGATGGGCCTAAAGACCATCCATGAGAAATTACAAGCTTTTCCTATGGGTTTGTATTCTGTTAAGATTAAAGCTATTGAAACCTATACAACCATATCCTGGAGATTGGTAAACCTTGATCAATTTGGGTTGTGGCATGATCGCCTTGGGCACCCTGGTGCTTCAATGATACGCAGAATAATACAGAATACAAAAGGACACCCTCTAAAGGATACAAATGTATTCTTATCCAAGGATTATAATTGTGAAGCTTGTTCATAAGGAAAACTCATTATAAAATATTCTATAACAAAGGTTAATCATGAATCCCCTATATTTCTGCAAAGAATTCAGGGTGATATTTGTGGACCAATACATCTACCAAGTAGACTGTTTCGATATTTTATGGTACTTGTGGACGCATCCTGCAGATGGTCTCATGTTTGTCTATTATCAACTCGCAATGTCGCATTTGCACGATTAATTGCGCAGATTATAAAGCTCCGGGCACAATTCCCTGATTATCCAATTAAAAACATAAGAATGGATAATACTAGTGAATTTATATCAATGAGTTTTGATGCGTATTGTGCTTCACTCGAAATTGAGGTTGAGCACCCGGTTGCATATGTCAATACTCAAAATGGATTGGCAGAATCATTGATTAAACGCATTCAAATTATTTCCCGGACTCTATTATTGAGAACAAATCTCAAAGATATAGTACGGGGTCATGCAGTTTTGCATGCTGCGGCTTTAATAAGATTGCGCCCTACTACTAGTTTATTACAATCTTCCATTCAAATGGTTTTTTGTTATGAACCTGATATTTCACACTTACGCACATTTGGTTGTGCAGTTCAGGTGCCTGTAGCACCACCAAAAAGAATAAAAATGGGTCCCCAACGCCGTTTGGGCATTTATGTTGGGTTTAATTCACCATCCATTATTAGGTTCTTGGAACCAACTACTGGTGATCTTTTTACTGCAAGATTTGCAGATTGTCATTTCAATGAGACTGTGTTTCCATCAATTGGGACACCTGCAACTTCATTTGTTGCAAAACAGACATCAGTCAATGTTTTATCATTGGATGAAATTTTTTTATCTCAATTAGACCTAAGAACTTCTGAGTGTGAAAACGAGGTACAACGCATACTGCATTTGCAGAATATGACCAATAAACTTCCTAATGCATTTAATGATGCTGCTAAAGTGACGAAATCTCGTATTCCGGCTGTAAATGATGTTCCTAAAGGACAAGCTAAAGTGGATCAAAATCCCCCACGCCTGAAGCGTGGTAGACCGATAGGATCAAAAGATATTGTTCCTTGTAAATGAAAGGGAAAGAATCAAGAATCAGTTCCAGAAAAGTCTAGTATTGTGCTTGCTCCCGGAGAGCTTATTGCCCCTGAAGAGGTTACTCTTGAAGAGTTTATTGCCCCTAAAGAGGTACAAACCTATGAAAAGATTACCAACCCCGAGAATACTGAGAATTCCATTACATATTGTAATGAGATTTGGGATCAGAATAAAATCATCATTGATGATATTTTCGCATTCTTAGTTGCCCACAATCTATTATAGAATGCCGTCAAAGACATGATTAACCTAAGTGGGAGGAAGCAATCAATACTGAATTAGCTTCCTTAGCCAAACGAGAGGTCTTTGGACCTGCCCATTGGATATAAATGGGTATTTGTTCGAAAACGAAATGAGAAAAACGAGATTGTCAGGTAGAAAGCCCGACTCGTTGCTCAAGGATTCTCCTAGAGACCTGTGATTGATTATGATGAAACATATTCACCTGTGATGGATATGATTACATTTCGTTTTTTAATAAGCTTGGCCGTCTTTGAAAAATTGGAAATGCGTCTTATGGACGTTGTGACGGCATATCTATATGGCTCATTAGATACTGATATTTATATGAAAATTCCCGAGGGATTCAAAATACCTGAAGCATACACTCCCCGTAATTTGTTCTCAATCAAATTGCAAAGATCTTTACGGTCGCATGTGGTATCAACGCCTAAGTGAGTATCTGATAAGGAACGATACATAAATGATTCTATCTGCCCATGCGTGTTTATTAAGAAATCGGAAACCGGATTTGCTATAGTAGCAGTTTATGTCGACGATATAAATTTAATTGGAACTCCTGCAGAGTTAACCAAAATTACTGACTATTTACAAAAGGAGTTTGAAGTTAAAAATTTGGATATAACCAAACTCTATCTTGGTCTAGAGCTTGAGCTTGAGCATAAACCAAGTGGAATAATTGTCCATCAATCAGCATATATCGAAAGATTATTTAAACGCTTCAATATGGACAAGGCTTACCCATTGAGTATCCGCATGATCGTACGGTCTCTAGATCCCCGAAAGGATCCATTTCATCCCAAAGAATTTGATGAAGAGATACTTGGTCATGAAGTACCATATCTTAATGCAATTGGAGCATTAATGTACTTGGCACAATGTACGAGACCGATATCGCTTTTGCGATAAATTTATTGGCTCGTTTTAGTTCTGAGCCAACTCGGAGACATTGGAACGGAGTTAAACATATTTTCCGTTATCTCCGGGGAACCATGGATTTGGGGTTATATTATTCAACGGATTCAACTACCTCTGGTTTAGTTGGATATGCTGATGCTGGGTATAGATTCGATCGACATAAGACTCGCTCTTAAATCGGTTATTTATTTTGTTACAATGGCACCGCCATTTCTTGGCGCTCTACGAAGCAACCATTCATAGCCACATCTTCCAACCATGCTGAAATTATGGCTTTATATAAAGCTGGAAGAGAGTGTATTTGGTTAAGATCCATTATAATGCATATTAACAACTCTTGTTGTTTGACACCGGTTACAAATTCTCCCACTATAATTTATGAGAATAATGCTGCTTGTGTTACACAAGTTAGAGGAGGATATATCAAAGGTGATAAGACCAAGCATATCTCACCGAAATTTTTTTATATCCATGAACTTCAAGAAAGTCGACAAATTGACGTTAAACAAATTCAATCCGTAAATAATCCTGCAGATTTTTTTACCAAATCATTGCCGACGTCAATTTTTGAGAAATTAGTATATGGCATTGAAGATTGATTAGCTCCAGAAGTAGCTATATGGATTGATTGAGGAGGAGATATTATGATCAATGCATTGCACTTTTTTTTCCCTTTTGTCCGGTTTTTTGTCCCACTGGGTTTTTCCGGCTAAAGGTTTTTAATGAGGCAATTAATACATCCATAAAATTGAGAGATCATGACATTTGTGCTCTGTACTCTTTTTCCCTTTCTCCAGTTTTTATCCCACTGGGTTTTTCCGACCTAAGGTTTTTAATGAGACAGTATTATGCACATTCGTGATACAATGAATATTCAAGGGGGAGTGTTATAAAGTACGTACTAATGAGCATACGTTACTGAATATTCATTAATGCCAGACGTTACGAGTCATTAATGTCAGACGTTACGTAATTAATATCAGACGTTACAAGTTATTAATTACGACAGTTTCATTTCCATATCCTCTAAATAGGAGCTCAGTTTTAATTATTGTAACAATAAGAACAATAACAATAACAATAAGAACAATAGTGATCATAAAGAGAGTTTCTCTACTACTTTTAGTATTCTACTTCACATTTCTCTTTATTATATACTCGAAACACAATATTTTACAACAGTTTTGATTCTTTTCCTCTTTTTTTTTCTCTTTTTTCCCTCTTTCTAAGTTAGCGTTGGCCAAGAGACGAGGAATGAGTTCACTAGACTGTAGAAACTGGAAGAAAAAAAATTAAATTAAAATATTAATTAAATTTTCAAAATAATAATAAAAATATCAAATAAATTGTATTACATAAAATTATTTTAACAATATATTTAAAAAAAATTATGAAACAAATTTTCCTAAACTTAATTAAATATGAAATTATTTTAACAATATGATCGGATATGAATCGCTAAAATTGTATTGTATAAAAATGAATTAAAATGGATAAATATATCAATATGAGTTGGACCATTTTTTCCCCATCCTGAACCACCCATTTGAGGCCCCTAGCCGCCAGACAACAAAGCGTACATGTGCCCTTTCCTCCCGAACTCATTTCGTGGCTTCCTTCTTGTCGAGAAATCAAGGTCCCCATCACGGTGCTCACCGACACAAACATGACTAATGTAAGTCGCAGAACTGTGATTTCATCATTTACTCCCAATTGTCGGAAACTCGGAAAGAACCAATACAACACGACAGCAAATATTTGCTGCATCAAGCAAAAGCAACTAAAAGAAGTGGTCGTCTATATATTTTACAACTGATTATGTACTGTCAGTTATGTACAAGGTCTACTTAGAATTAGAAACCCACAGCCATACTATGTACAATTTCCTTCGGTCATTTGCCTGTCTTCCACAACCCACAGATATTAACAGTGAACCAGTCTCCCAGAGGAATAAAAGAATAGTTTCACACCTGCATGTCAAGAAAAGTGAATGCAAAAAATTCTGGAATTAGAAGCAGCAGCCACAAAAGATTTGATTCCAAGAATCAAGTTTCGCTATGAAGGCCTCAATGATGGACCCTGTTTTTCCTAATCCAGGATAGTGTAGAAGAAACAAATAGTTTCTCATTTGAGCAACGACCTAAATCAACTGCTTTCTCTAGGCACGAGTGCCAATGTCGTACGATTCATATTTAATCTTTCACTTAAAGGCTAAGCTGACGAACACTAGCCTGGAACGAGAAGACTCAAAATTTTTCAGAAGAGTGTTCTGTCCTGATGTTAATGAAGCTACACAGTTACAATAATGAGATCTGTCAAAACTCTAACCACCAAAGTCAAATCATTGTGAACAACTTTTGATAAGCTAAGCATAGGAGTGATGTTTTACCTTAATCAAGCTCATCGCCTTCATCTTCAAAATTATTCTCCATCCTCAAGCCTTCTTTGTTACTATTTACATTTTCAAGAGGATCCTCCAATGTCACACTCTCCCTTTTATTTACAGTCTCAGCCCCGGTCTTGGGATTCATGCTAACATTACTATTTACGAATTCCCTACTTTCTTTGGGCATCATGAAACCATATGAAGCAGTCTCTTCAACACTATCGTGTCGTGCCACCGCAAAGTTACTACCCTTAAGGCTGCTCCTGCAAGAAAGCTTGCCTTTCTCTGACAGTGCAGATGTCTGATTCTGTACTCGTTCATTACTGTTGCTGCTTGAGTTAACCATTCTGAGTAAGAAAATCAAACTGTCAGAAAACCTACCCCTCAAGATAATTAGACAAAGCATCAACCAAATTATAAACTCTAAAATGACGGGGAAATGCACATGCCGCAAAAAGCTTTAGATAAATTCACATGCCACAAAAAGCTTTATGATACATCCATTCTAAAACAGATAACTTATAATAACACAAGCAAATAACGTGCACAAAGAAATGTATAGAAAGGTTGAGATTGCGAAATTTGAAAAAGAGGAAGAAAGCCAATGGAAACCTGGCATGTTGATTCTTGGACATTTGAAGATAGTCAAAAACTGGAACCAGGTCCTTTGACCTTGCTTCAATTATGTAGGTTGAGATCTTTTCAATCTCAATCTCCCCTTCTGAAGCATTTTCTTCATCCAATTTAATGTCTTCTGCCAACATGGACTGGAAGATGATCTGGCAAGATATTCAAGGAGCCAACAAGAAGTTACAACCGCAAAACAAACATTAAAGCAAAAGTCAAAAAAATTCAGCAACAGCCAATCATCGAAATCCAGAAGGATGCACAGTACCCTGGGTTTTGCCCACAATGGTATCTGAGCTTGGTGCATCTGAAGTTCAGCTTCTGAAATATATAAATGATGCTTTTCCTCAGAACTAGTCCTTATCTTTGCTGCTCCATCTATTCCAATAACTGAATTGCAACTTCCCTTGATAATTCCTTCAGGATATATCTTCTTGCTATCTCCACTTCCATTCTCACCATATATGTCGATGTTGTCCTCCCGTTCTCTCCTGGTATGCTTCTGGCATATATTCCATTTCTGAATTGCCTCAACCACCATTCTTCCATCACAATCTGCTGCTGATTCATATGCATTTCCCACTTCAGCCAGTGTTGACATGGAATCCAATCCAGTTGACATTTGCAATGCATATTGTGTCATACAACCGGAAGAGGAGAATACCAGTAGATGGTACTTAACCTTTGAGGAATTTCCATCCGCGTAAGAGTCACTCCTTTTGCAAATGTAAAAGCATGACGCAATAGCCCCTGGCAGGGAATGAAACCTGCCACTTGCAACTGCAGCTGCGCCACTTACAGTGCCTCTCCATCCATTGTTTCCATTTCTTATTCTGCTTATAGCAGAGAGTGTAACTGGATTACCTGCCCCACAAATATTTTGTTGACTAGGCATTTGTAAATCTGCAGTAGGTGGCCAGCGAACTGCTGATTTAGTTGCAATGCCCAATCCACCATTCTGAGCAGCAAAAGTTGATTCAGCCAGCTGAAAACTAACTGATCCTCCAGTAGGATCTATAGCAAACAGGTGGCTCGTTCCCCTTGAGGAACTAATCATTATCCAACAGCTGTCATCACTAAAACTTATATCCTGGATAACCTGGGAAAGGAACCATAAAACTAATTTCGGTGAATACAAACTCCCTATTTGACTCTTAACTTTTTGGTTAAGCTAGTAAATCATACTTGATATCAGCTAAAAGTGTCAGGTTAAGCTAGTAAATCATACTTGCTAATAACTGATATTCAACAGGAAGAAATAACATTACTCACAGCATTGGTGAAACCACGTTGCAACCGGTAGAGGTGTACAAAAGATGATCCCACATCAAAAGAGGTGGAAGTTCCAGCTGGCATTATTTTGAAGACATTTATGTTGTGACCCGTGACTGAAGCGGTCACTAGAATGGTCCCACTAGGATCAAAGCATAATGCAGAAACATGGCTCTTGTGTGCCTTAAACTGCGCGACCACGGATTTACTTATGATATCCCTAACGATGACCTGGAAAATTATATGAAAAACAAGAGGAGAAACAACATAATCATCATGCCAGGAACCATCCATTGGACAATTAAAATGTTTCAACAAAAACAGAGAAGCTAATCCGGATACTTAACCTACAAGAGAAACCGCACATACCATCCCAACATAATTGGCATCTTGAGGATGACCATTGACCACTCCAGCACCTTTCAAGCCACAATTCCCAGACTGTGGAGAGCTGCTATCAGGCAGAAGCTCCGAGTAATATCTGGATAGCTTCTTATAACCCATGTCTCCAAGAGTCACAATCCCAGCTGCAAGATGCTTGCTTGATTCTTTGGCATAGTGTGCCGCCAGGCTACCATTTGAAACCAAACCAGAAAAGCTCATGGAAGATTGGAGAGGCTGGGGAGTGACACGTCCACTGTTTGAAATTATAACTGGACTTCCACTATAAGCCAACCACCTAGGACCCACAGCCAGAGGCCCGTAGCCTACACCACTAAACCCAGGAGAGCCCGGGATGACAGGATTCGTAAGAATAGTATATACCCTTTCTAGAGATGCGGCGTGAAAACAGTGTATCTGCAATTCATTGAGTCTTCTATGAGGAATCGGCAAAGTAAGAGGCTACAGATTATATTTTTAAATCTAGAAGTATACCTGAGCTGCTTGAGAAATAGCAACAACCCGAGAGCTGCACCTCACAGAATAAACAGCTGATCTGAACTTTAGAACATGTACATATGATTGAGACCTCAAGGAATAGAACCGAACAGTGGTAGGTACAAAAGTGTTATCATTGTTGTTAGCTATGTTTCCATTATGGTGAGTGGTGAACCCATCCTGGGAGTTAGTGCCTCCAGAACTGTCACCACAGACTACCAGCAGGGGTCGGCTCTCATTAAACTTGTCCTCCGATTTAGTTGATGAAATTGGATTTGGTAACACTTGCATGAATGAGACAGGACCGTCATGTCTAGACACTAGGTCGCGCACATCATCAGCTTCTTCGACATCCCAAACTTGGAAGCCAGATTGATATCCGAGCAGGAGAACTCTCCTACTAACATCACCTTTGCCCTCTAGCTTGTCAAATCCAGCCCAAAGCACCTTTATTACACCCAAAAAAAAAGGATGAGACATTTGACCCTCATAACTGCGTTCTCAAGTTACAATAGAGAAGCTTCCAGGGCTAGCCACGAAAGAGGCAATGACTAAAACTAGAAGTTACCAAGAAAAAGTGAAAGGAGATTGATAGGTAAGCTCTTTTCAAAATAGGAAAATGAGGTTAGCATAACAGTTAAGACAGAGCCACTGTCAAAATTTCTCACAGCCCCAACGTGAAGATCAAGATTACTTTTTTCTTCGCAATGCAGAAATGCACAGTAGAAGCATAACTTTACAAAATACACTAAAGATCAAGTAGTAGCTGTCATTTCTCTTGCAGGCATGAGAAATCTCTCCTCCAGCAGCTATACATGATGAGAAATACAAGGTGGAAATGACAACTCCAATAATCTCACCCAGCAAACTTACTAGAACTGTTAATTCCTTAAGAAAAGGTAACATCTATAGTTTCCAAATACTTCCGTTGATTTTCACATGAAAGAACATCAATCATGATATCTCCATATCAGTAAGTAACGTGGCACCACTTACTAGAATTGGACGTCAGCATTTAATCCCATATATATTCTATCAGCAACAAGTCCTCCTGTTCTAACTTGTCACTTAGAGTTCAGTCCAAAAAAGCTTAGAACTAGCCCTTCAATTAGGAAAAAGGTAGCAAAAAAAAGTAAGATGAGGTGTCACACTTATCCCCATCTTCTAAAACGTTTACCTAAAGGAAAATTTTTATCTTGCTTTATAATTTTCATGTTTTAAAAATTGGAACTCAAAGCCACCAAGCAAGTAAAGAGGCAATCTCCTCTAGCCAGTGGCAGTAACTATACACCTCAGCCCTTCATTGGTGAAATGACCAACAATTTAGACGCAGAACACAGTGCACTTTTTTAGTTAAGAAGGCAATTGACCCTAACCTGCTCTATTTGAGCTCTTTGCCAGTACACATGTAGCCCTAATGCATCTAACAACCTTCACTTATAGGATTTTCCAGAAAAAAGAAGAGGAAATAAACATAATTGTCCATGCACTAAAGGAATACTCTTCAAGAAAAGTGGAATTAAAAAACAATAGGCAGCCGACAAGCACGCTATACAATCCTAACATCATCTACATCCATACTATCATTCGGCACAAGAGAGCAGAAATGACATCACAATAACAACAAAAAATCTCTGGCCGACTTATCTCACAGGTCATATGGATCCTCTGCGGCCCAATCAAACATTTACCTTCATGAATGACTAGAAAATAAGCATGCTCCATGTTGAAAAAGACAAACCCACTATGAGGTCAAAGTATAGCACAAGAACTTCGAACAGACAACAGATGAATAACACAGTTGATTATTGTAGTCGTCTTCAGGTAATACGTAATCTGAATTCTTACATGAGATTAACAATAACAACTAATGATAAAAGGGCATATGTTTTGTGGAAAGAACAGTGCCCTCTTCCTGCATCAGCTAGATATTGTAACTGGAGAATTATATCAAATGCAGCATTTAAGAAATGTACAACCAAAAAGTCAAGTAATTACAGGTGGTCGGCCACTTTCCCGATGAAAATGAATATACCAAAAGAAATAAATTCTCCATCCTAGTTCTATGATATCTGTCTACAAGGTTACTAAAGCTTCATTTGGCCGAATTTTTTAATACTAAAAAACTTAGATGCTGCATGATCATCTGAGACAACCAAAAGCTCAGCTCACTCCGTCTGCACATTCTTGAATTTGACTTGAGGTCAGCAACTGGCTCCCCAATTTTTTCACCCGGTCACGCCGTCCCAGACAGCTCCCTCCCAAAGATTTTGCTACCCATTTAAATGTACTACGTCCATAATGCAATAACCCTACACCTACTACAAGGTAGCCACCAAGCTCAAGAATGCAGCATTCCAAAGGACGTCTTTTTTAACCTCCCGCATACTGATTATGCTATCCCTATTAGTTATTACCCCTCGATGAAAAGAAAAAGTAGATAAGAGTACAAAACTAGATCATGGAAAAGCTAAAACTTCAATAAAACAAGCGGGCCAACGTAAATTCCGCAACTTATACCAGATCATGGCTGGACTCATCATCCCTTTCCACGATCGACGACGCCACCGATGCTGCAGACCGTGCCACAGTCGAAGCTCCAGACGAAACGATCCTCAAGTAACTCGAAAGGGCGCGAAATGAGCTAGGGATGAAGCCATTAACCCGTCCCGATCGCGGCGAATTGTCACCGCGGGTCTTCTGGCCATCACCATTCCTCATCCCCAAGGAGATCAAAGTCAACAATAACCAGGGCACAAAAACCACAGCCGATTCTCCGGATTCTGCTATAATCATAACCCCAGGCTGTTTCTTCTTCTTCACCACCCAAAAAAAAAAAACCCTAAACTTCAAGAAACAGCCCAAAGGGATTCAATTTCAGGTGACGAATGTCTCCATCTCTCCCTTTATATCTTCGACGACATATGAAATTTCAAAGCATGCAAAAAAGAACCAAACCAATCCAAACCAACTCGAATCGGAATCGAAACAATCGGAAAAACAAAACCCAAAAAAAAACGCTTCGGGATTCCTGTCGCGTTCCCGACTTCGATGCAACGAAGGCGAAAACCCAAACAAAAAGAAACAAAGAAAAACGAAAAATCAAAGCTCTTTCGTTCACGAAATTCGCCCAAGTCTCCGGCTTTCCTTTCGCTTCCCCTGTCCGCGATCAATCAAAGGACAAGTGATATGATACAGAATTCAATCAAATTAATAAAAAAATCGCAGGAAACAAAAAAAAATGAAAAGAAAAGAAGAAGCTGGGTTCGGTCGGGGGGTCGCGAACTGAACAGTTCAATTAATCAGATAAAAAGGCATCGAACTCCGGAGGCGAGAGAATATAGGATTCGTCACAAAACAGGGAGAGAGACCACAGGGGACGGAGAAACAACATAGGAAGAGAGAGAGAGAGAGAGAGAGAGAGGATAATGAAGAGGGGTGACGTCATACATAAAGAAAATGAAAGCGAGGCTTTTGTTTACGTGTCGCGGGGTTCCATTCCTTCATCCTGAATTCTTTCACTGCGGTGTAAATATTACTACATTGCTGAAAATCAGACCAAATTTGTTTTTATATTCACTTTCGAAATTTTATTCATAATACTAAAGATTCTAAATTTTAACTGTTTGACACACGCCTATTATTCATTAAAATTCCGTTAAAAGGATCATTAAAAATCCGCTTTAAATTTCATCGTTGTTGACGCGAAATTCAATACTGACGTTACTCAAGATCATAATAAAGAGTAAATGTCTTGTATATGGTTCGGAATTAAGGGCAAATGCATCTAAATGGACATAATTAAGAGTTTTTTATGTGACAAAAAAATTAGGATAAATGTATAATAATGATTATAAATATAGAGTATTTTTGTGATTTATATTGTTATTATTATAATTAAAGAGGTTTCTGTGTTTCCACTAACGTGGCGGTGATGGATGGGCTTCTCGCCGTTGAACCAAAAACGACGACTTTCCTGGCACGTCTCGTAGCTGTACGTACGGGCGGGTCGCATTGAATTTGCGTCTAACGGGTTTTGCTGGCCGCTGTTTCCTTCTTTCTTGCTGGATGCAGAAAATTAATTTGCTGATGTTGATTTGAAGATTAGAACGGATTAAAATTGGTCTGAAATTAACCCAATTCGCTATGTTCCATTTTAAAAAAGAAAAAAGAAAATCTTACCTCGATATGGATCGGATGTCTGTCATTGACACGAAACGATATGAATTGTTAATTAAAATACGACGCGTTTCACCGCTCTTGACTTTGGCCAATGTATGATCAATATTTGTATTCATTTATACTCATTTTTAATCATGCGGCTCTCTTTTATTTGGGTATGATTTCGCGTAATCCAATGGATGAAAACGGCGTATCACGTTGACGAAAATGATTTGTATGAGATATAGGCCGTCGCGTATCCTACGGCTTTGATCACGGGAATACTGGGGCTATGATCTTCTTCTTTTATCTCTGCACGGAATTGACCATTTTACTGCGACTAAGAGAATCCAAGAGGAAGGAGAAGACATGTCCAACTTCTCTTGCAAGCAAAAGGTCCTTTCTTGCCTGTCAAGAGTGCGACCGGGACATCATGCACATCCCAAGCTACGTCCAACTTGGATGCCACGGCAGAATCCGATGTCGCAAACCATGCTTGGACTCCACCCGAATTCGTCCCGTCCTTTTTTATCGCGAACCTCGGACTCATGAAATATTCGCGTCGATTGTGTCCCGAGCTTGCCCTCGGGAGCTTCATCCGTTCATGCGCACCGTTTTCTTAAATCCATTAATCTAACTAACGTGTCTCAATAAATAATGTGAAGCTTATTATATCTTTGGAAACTCAATACGAGAAGCAATTCGAGAAACTTCGAAAGATTTGATGTTTTTATTTTCACGTAGATTAGTCATGCAGAAGGCGAAGCACACCAATTCACCGGAATTGGACGGATTTGGCCAAAAAGGACCGGCTATGATTGGCCCCATTCCGGAAAATGTCTGCAAAAGGAAACAAGAGAACGAGGGGAAATCTATGGGATTGCCTTAATGATTGCTTGCGGAATGTGCAAATCTGTCTTTTGACAGATAGAAACGCAAACGGACGAGCATCACCTACCAAAGTCCAAGCTCCAATCGGACCGTTCGATATCCCTAAATAGATCATACTCGACGAGATAATACGTAAACGTTTTTACCATCTCTAAAAGTCACGGTTTATTATCTTGTGTCGCGTCATTGAAGAATTAAGCTCGCATTGAGTTTTGCTCTATCACAGGATAAAAAAGGCATTGAGGCGATCCCGAATGCGCCTAAGGTTTTTGCCGGAGCCCACTCATGACAAGTTATGCATAAAATGTTCGGGTCGGGCCGGACTTTCTCGTCGAACACGTTCCCCTTAGCTCGCCCAGAAAAAAAAAAGCATTCAAGTCATCGTGGCTCGAGCTGTCGAGCCCATGATCAGATCTTTACCTCGGAAACGGAACGAGCCATTTCGTCTTTGGAGGTAGCGGAGGAGAGAAATGGATGATTTATCCACCGTTCAAATCCTCTTCATTCATCAGAAAGTCAGAAAGCCTCGGCCAAACCGAACGTCGGATGAGGGCCGCCATTCTCTCCGCCGCTCCGCTCACATGGGCGGGCTCCGGCCCCACGCAAGCAGACCAAGGTCTCGCTGTAAGTTGAATAAATATACATATTTTCATTAAACATACTAAGTAAATTGTTCGATATATTCCGATAAATATGACCCGTTTTTTCAATATCTACTTACTATTCGCATCGGCCTTGTGGATTAATTTGGTAAATCATTTTTTTTTCATATCCCCATGATTATCGAAAGTACAATTAAGCTGAAATAACGTATCGATACTATCGTTTCATAGGTAATTTTAATGTTAGGGTATATGATCTCTTTTTATTGTCATTTGTGAGTCGTTGCTATAGATCACCGGTATTTTCATATAGAAAGTTTTCTCTGCCGGTAAAATGGCTTTTTCACATGTTACGTGCATCGACGTAACATTTGTTATGAAAATTGCTTTAAGCTATTACTCCGCATGCTTATTGCGAAAATTGGACCGCGATTGTAAATCCACTTGTTCTGTGAAAAGTCGAATGATTTGATTAATTAAAGATTACTATTTACATCACTTGATATAATTAGTCGAAATGTTTTCATCGATACATTTGTTGGTAATAGAAATGTTTTTTTTGTAACATTCATTTTTCTGGATGATATAAGCAGTCATTTTTAAGAAAATATTCTTCAAATCATTTATCTTTCGCGAAATGAATAGAGCATACGCTATATTCTCTTTTACCTATACCATGTCTTGAGAAGGATAAGCACTTGGGAATATCTTTAGGGCATGTGTATATCTTTGATTTCACCATTAAAATACATAATTATAATGACAATTATCGTCGCGGAATCATTATCCGGCCACCACCCTTTAACACAATAGTAAAAAAGATCAAGCCCAATATCGAAGTTCAGTGAACGTTATGCCTCTTCTGTCACCAAACAAATAGAGAAGGCAAAAAACCGGAAAGATTTCCCACTTGTCCTCAATCAATTCGGTCGCCCATCAACTTTCACGATTTCGAAAACAAATCTCTTTAGCTGTACATCATCATGAGAGCAGGAATAACAGGGGAAAGGTTACGACATGTTGAGCGGGGCCATATGGAAAGCGATCGCTCTCCCTCTAGCCCTGCCCTCCATGTATCTCCCCCGAACCCCGTACGTCACCGCAAAGGCAAAACAACGGCGCTGTCCCGCCGACTCGAATTCGAGGAACGGATGCATATACGCGACGCAATTACGAACGATAAACGAAGCTTATGTTCGCATCACACAGTAAATTCTAGCGGTTCCTGTTATCATGAGCAAAAATTGACTTGTCTTTCACCCAAATGTTGTACCGACAAAGAAAAATTCACTGTAACGAATTTGCTGCCTCCCGTGAAAACTATCCGAGCTCACAAAATTGCACCGTTGATTTTTAATTTTCTTTGTATTCTCCTTAAAAGGGATTATTCCAAGTTTGGTGCGGGAATACATTTATAACGTGAACGTGGGCTCGACATGGGCTCAGCTTCATGGACATGGTGGGGTCCATGTGATTGCTGTCCATTTGCGTTGATTAGGCCGAGCCTTGATTTCCAGCGCTAGAGGCAGGCGCTTTTGTCTCGTTGTTTTGTCTTATTCTTTTTCTTATTTTCTTTTTGTTTTTTTTTTGGGTATTTTTTGCCGCCCGAAAGAGGCTGAATGCAATATTCATTTTCGAGCTTCAATTGTTTCGCGAAAAAATAATTTTCAGTAAAATAGTTTCTAAATTTTCCGGCATTCGTTTCACGGAAAAACGAAATAGTCAAGGAAAATATTTTCCATCAATAGAAAAAACACATTTAAAAGTGGGAAAATGTTTTTCACTTTTTTGAAAGTGAGAAAAAACTTATGTATTCTTTGTTTACCTTTAAATATCGCGATCTCTAACAGCATGCCTCGTCCTTGCCCGAGGCAGGAGGCAGGCGAGCCGACAACTTTTGACAGTGAACTTGTAGCCTCTAGAGACGAGCTCAAGACTTGCCTTGGATTGGTAAGTTCATGGCCTTTGATGAGATTGGGGTAGCCTAGCGAAACTTGTAGCTGGTGACAAGTCAATATATAACAAAAAAAATCTATTTTTTTACAATTTTCATTGAGTTTCAAACGAACACCTGAAAATATTATCATTTTTCAAGAAAATAATTTCTTGAAAAATAATTTCTAGAAATGCTATATATTTTCGTAAAATGAATGAAGGCTTAGCATTTATCATCCCTTTTTTCCTAAGAATGAAATGTCTTGAAGTTCTTTGTGCATTCTATTAACTCTTAATGTTTATATAATGTGTCAGGTCCCAATCCCACATATGTTCCGAGAAATTATCGAAGTCTATACTCTATGGCTGCCTGAGAGAGTATGTACATTGGTTACTTGAATCAAGACTTTGAGCGAAGAAAACGAACATGCTCGCCACTAGAGCAACTACTTAGGGCCAATTGAGTAGTTACATGCTAGTTAAATTAATAGTGAGCGGTTAGACTAAATATATGTAGGCCTCAAGAACAAAAATACCGATTGGGCTGATTATATCTTCAAATTCTCACCCTTTAAAATATCCAAATATAAAAATCTCACCTATACATCAATCTAATGAGTATCACGAATATTTTTATGATCGAATTGTTAATTTTAGAGGTTAGCAATACAGACCTATTAGACAAGAAATTATCCATACCAAACTAAATTGGACAATTCCAAGTGATTTATCATCGGTTGTGCTAGTCCGATTCTTGGTTTCATCGGATTGAGACCGGTGATTTTTGATTCAGTTCCCGGTTCAAGGGGGAATCAGAGACAGTCCCATCATTATTTATTTTCATTTCTCACCCATCCTATCCCTCTCATCTTTCCCAGTTTTCCTATTTACCTCTCACACACATGCCTCCTTTTCTTTTTTCACTCCTATTTCACAATTAACCCTAGTAGTCTATCGTCCCTCGCCTCTCGCGCACGTGCGCCTCCAGCCTCGCTCAATGCCGGACGGTGATTGTCTCTCACCTCTCGGGCCTGGCTCAACGCTCATCTCTCACACCTCGTTCTTTCCCACTCCACCTCTCAGTTCTCACGGTCATCGTCCCTGGCCATGAATCTCAGACCAGTACGAAAGTAGGCGGAAGACCACTCTCAGCGCGTCAAAAGCCCTCTCGTACTAGTAGGCAAGTCTCCTCCTTTGCCTCATTGCTTGCGAATAGTTTGTTTACCCTTTAATTTTTGCTTTATAGTCAAGTTTACAGTGGGAGAACAGCAGATAGCTCATCGATTTGGGGACATTTTTTTTTCTTCTCTTATTGAAATCAGTGAGCGAGTCGGAGGGACCGAATTGAGGCTTAACCTCAGGTGATATTATAATCCCGATAAACGACTATTTCAACAGATCCATTGAATCGGTTTGATCATAAATTCAGTGATAAATATTTTTTTTTTTACTAATCGAGTTTGAGACATTTTGTAAGTATATCAATTCAATTTATTCAATTATTTTTGGAGGGCAATTATTGACAATGACACTAGCTGTACTTCACGGTGTAACCCATGCTAATATGGATAATTTTTTGCTAAAACAAAAACAAAATAAATTTTCTTTAGGAGTGAAAATAAAAAAACGAAGAAGATGACTTTTTGATCGAGGAATGCAAACCACCCTTTTTCTTTAGGAGTAAAAATAAAATAATATTTCTTGACAAGCGGTGAAATCGGCTTTAAAAATTGCATGGCGGGGTCGTCCTATAGTCGAGTTGACTTTGTGAATTCCGATCCTCAAGTTTCGATGCAGAGCTAGTGTACACACCAAGTTTACTTACAAAAAGCAGCTTATAGCGTAAAGAGTAAGGTCACTTACAACAAAAGTAATGCGATATAAATCGAAATACCAAACTTCGGTGATCTTCGGTGAACTAAGATCGACGGCCTGCGGCGATAGATTGAAAATGAAAACGAATCGCCAATAGAATTGGTTACTTTCTAGCCTGTTCTAAGGTCAGATTAAGCCAATGTCACGGCAAAAACTTAAGATTTCCTTCCTCTTGAGTGAGGGTGAGCTGTCGCATCATATAAATCTGATGTTAGGAACATGCGAATCCCCGCATGTACGACCAATCTATTCCAAATTGTTATTCTACTTTATCTCACATTCTTACGATTTTTTTTTATAGGTCGGAGATATCACAAATATGAAAAAATTATATGAAAAATCATACATTTATTGCATAATGATCAATTCAGTGCTAAAATTTTCAATCGTGCTAATGTAATCTTGAACTTTTTGATGATTTATCAATTTCAGTCATTCCGACTGAATTTGATCTTAAACAGCTAAACGGGATAGCGACCACTTTACGTAGATTGCCTAGAGTCGACGTAGACAATTTTTTGCATTTAAAAAAAACTATGAATTATTCTTTTTCCATTTTTTTTCCTTTCGCTCGAGGCGACGATCGACCATGGACGGGGTTCCTCTTATTTAGGCCGCGATGGTCAAGCCCTCATCAGATCCGGTGAGGGTGAAAGGAAAAGTAAATGAAAAAAAAGTATCTAAAAAATGCAAAAATTACCTGCGTCGACGATATCGATCTTGGCAAATTGTTAATAAGTTTGTAATAAAATTGACTTGATTAAAAAAATTATAATTCAATTGTCCATCGTACCATGAGTTTATGCTTTTTTTTCCAGTAATCTTTCCTCGCAAAAAGGCTTGTATGAGTTGTTATCTACCATGAGCAACTTTAATGTCTCCTCCCCCTTTTTTGTTTATTTATAAAACCCCAGAGCCCAGTCCCATTCTCTCACATATAAATAATTTAGAATGGCGCATCCATGGAGTCTAAATTGAAGGAACTTACTTTCATAAATAAATAAAAGCTAATGTTGGCAGGCCGTACATACAGATCTCCATTCTCATCACGCTCCGCTCCATCGTACGCTAATTATTCCCGACAACTCATCGTCATCAACAGCTAACCGTCCCCGTAATTGCAGCTCGGTCATCGGAAAAAAAGAAAAGAAAAGTGGAGTCGACGCCTTACGGCCGCAGCAAGATGTGCACATCTCTTTAGAAAAGCCCGATACCGACGGAGCAGCAGCTGCTGCTGCTCTCGAATCACCAATGTTTCCCATCGTGCTGTTGACTTTGTACGAGTTACAGCCTGCTAGTTGGTCTCCAGTATTTGTAAGTTCAGGCCGAGTTACGATCGCTTTGCTTTTGATATTTGCTTCCGCCATGGATGCATGCAAGAAATTCATGCTTTATGCTTAGGTTAGTATTATGGTATTTACCCAGATGTTGATTCGACACATAAGTTCAATAAAAGCTAAGTGGTTAAATGAGCAAATTATGTTTGTATAGTCTAAGATGTTTAAATGTAAGTTCATTGGACATGGTATTAGCCCTGATTCTGAAAAAGAATATTAACTTTCGATATAATCCTAATTCTATCATGAACTTTTTGTAGCTTGAAAAAAATTAACCTCTTGACTTTTACTCTAATTTCAAGTCCATTAATGCATAAAAAGATTGCCATTGATTTTTCAAAATTGTCATTAGCATGGTCAGTTCGAAGTGCATTATCAAAATCTGCACCTTAATCAAGATCCTCACAATTTTATGGAATAATAATTGCCTCGTGATATTGATAATCTTGAATAAGTTATTGACGAGTTTTGTATGCGTGGATAAATTTACGAGTAGAGTGAAAATTGAAAATTATTTTTTGAAAAAGAAATTTCTCGAAAGAATTAGAATTAAAGTTAGATGGTGGCTCTTCATAGAATTTCCAGCCCACTGCTACTCTTCATCAATTTTCATTTTTTTTTCTCTATTCTTCTTTTGCCAAAAGGAGGGAAGACAGGACCGACAAATCCTCCCTTCTGACAAATCCCCCGCGATCCAACGCACTGCTTCTCTTCGGACTGTTAAAACAGTGGTCCGAACGCATCCCTCCTCTCACGTGCCGCCCGCTCCGCACGTGCCTCGGATTCCGTCCTCCCTCCTTTTTCCCTCCCTCCCCCTCCCTCTCTCCGCCCTTCCGAGATTAACGTGCCAGCTGAGAAATTAGAGAGAGAAAGGTAGAAAGAGAGCGAATCTCATTTCTCTCCTTAAACCAGACGTTCCAGGGAAGCATTCACCGATCAGGATACTCCGGCCCGAACCCGATTAGGGCCCGCCCGGCTGAATGCTCGATCGCGGATCCGGAAGTTCCCCGGAGCTCGTGTAGGTTTTCTCGGAGGCGGCGATCGCGGCGAGAGATGGAGTCGATACTGGCTCGGGCCCTGGAGTACACTCTCAAGTACTGGCTCAAGTCCTTCTCCAGAGATCAGTTCAAGTTGCAAGGTCGCACCGCTCAGCTCTCCAATTTAGGTGAATCTCCGCAACTTTGTTGTTCACCGCTTTTGGAATTGAGCTGGATTAGATCAGTTTGCTGTTTGTTTTCTTGATTTTGCTAGCTTGTTGAGTTGTGTGTTGCCAATTGCTTTGGTATGACTTGTTGGAATACTTGATAAGCTGGCGGATTGATGATCTGCTTCGGCATTTTAGATATCAATGGAGATGCTCTGCATTCGAGTGTCGGACTGCCACCGGCGTTGAATGTGACGATGGCAAAGGTTGGCAAGTTGACGATAACTGTGAGTGTTCTCTTCCTTGGACTTGTTTATTTATTTAATGAATTGGGAATTGCTGTGTTTACTAGAGTGGAAGTCTAGTAGATTGCGGCTAACTTGGTGCCCTTGCAGTCCTTTAATGACTAGTTTTATGGTTAAAAGCCCCGGATTAGAAATTTTCAGGTCCATTGCAGTCTCATTTTGAGTTATTTGATTTGTTTCCCATAGCTTCCATCTGTAAGCAACGTCCAGGTGGAGCCAATTGTCGTGCAAATTGACCGGCTTGATCTGGTTCTGGAGGAGAATCCAGATGCGGAAGCGTCTAGGACTTCATGTAGGTAATGTGGACGTCATTATGCATGAGATATTGCATCATGCTTCTTGTCGATCTAGATCTTCCAGATGACTTCAACATTTGATTTCAATTCTTCTGCAGTACACCATCATCCGCTGGCTCTGGATGGAGTAGTGGCTACGGATTTGCGGATAAGGTCAGGCTTGCTTTGATACGAAAGTTCTCCTAGCATTCAAGTACTTCTTTATCTGGAGTAATTGGACATAATTTATTGGTCCACTCCAACTTCTTGTTTCCTGACTGCATTTGGCTATCATGTGCATGATTAGCGATGTATTCTGAGACGGCATTTTACCTCAGGTTTTTTTTTTGTGATCTAAAAATCAGGCGAGGCACTGACAGCCAAAAGCTTTTCGTTTCTTGACAAATGACAAGTCTAGAATGTGAGCACTTGTTTTTTTTTTTTTTTTTGGTTGGTTGGGGGATTTTGGGGGGGGGGGGGGGCGGGGAGAGGGGGGGTTTGTGGGCTGGGCTTTTCCGTGTGTCTTTATATTCTTCTCCTGAATGTGCCCTGATTTAGGGCTCTGTATCTCATTGCCTCATATAGAATGAATTCCTTTTGTCATTTTATGTTTCCTTGTCCCTTCGTTCCCTCTCCTGCCTGATAAGTCTCTTCGTAGTATTAAGTCAACTTTCCAAAGTACTTGATTTTCCATCTCTCTAGGTACTTTATCATATTCAGTTAAGTTCTCTAGATCCATGAAGCTTGCTTAAATTGTTTATGAATGTTGCTGAATGTAGAAATGCTGCTCCAAAAAATATTTACTTTGTGCTTGTAAATTTCTAGATTGCAGATGGAATGACTTTGGAGGTTACCACTGTCAACCTTCTTCTTGAAACTCGTGGAGGTGGCAAGAGACAAGGAGGAGCTGCCTGGTGAGTTATTCACTTTCCTTGAAAGGTGTAGTGCAGAACTTATCCATCCGCCAGAATCACTTATTTTTGGAGTACAATCTATATCAATAAAATGGGATGGTCTACCCAGAGTTGGTTGCAAACCTACTCTCACAAGATCACTTCATCAGCAACTCCGACCGTTAAGCACTTTTTTATTTTATTTTATGTATCCTCCCTCATTTTTGTGTCTAATAGTTATCATTTTGCGCATATTAGCCAATCCTTGGCGCAGCACAATGCAATATGCAATACATGAGAGCACAGCTTGATCTTGACACAAAATTTGCATATCTAGATCCGTGGTAATCATAATTGTGTTGAAAATATATTTTTCTGAACTAAATTTAACTTTGATCCAAGACACGTGTATCGAGAACATAACTCGATCTTGACACAACATATTGAGATCCACAGTAATCATATCTGTGTTGAAAATATATTTTCTGCACAGTTAATCTCTATCCAATACATGTGTTAATTTTTGAATTTGACACTAAAAAAGTGCATCTTAACATGGATTTACCAAGAAGTGTTCTGTAGTAATCCTTTACGTGCCAAAATTCTGTGGGTCAATCATGCGTTAATTTGGTGTCTTAAAGTAATTTTTGGACTTCCAATCTCATCACTTGAGAAGGCAATAATATTTTTAAAGAAAAAGTAGATTATTGACAATACGGCATTTAAATTATCAATTTAAATAACTGGTCCCTTGAACTTTTTTTCTTTAAATGACTCACGTCTTAGGAAAATTTGTTCAAAGTGTTAAAATAAACTGCGTTCTTAATATATATCCACTTGCCTACTTTTTTCGAGGTGTTAACTGAAAGAATATTCTTTATACAATTATTAATCCTAGACAAAAGTCCATCCAACTAATTGTATGTTTCCTATTCTCATCGTGCTGAAGGCATTGCATAGCAGCTCATCATATGCTTTTGATGACATGCCATATTATTGGTGTCTTGACATAATCGGTCTATGTTACTTCGTGACACAAGTGGATTGACTCTGAAATGAAATGTGTATTTTTGCACAGTCTATTTCCAAAATGATGGTGTTCATCTGTTGATGGTGTGATCTTATAGTTCATGCAATAGGCCAAAGGAAATGATGGGCTCTCAGTTTTTAATGGTGATAGAGTGTAGGAGAGTGAGTGGCAATGTAGATGTGGACAAAAATATGCAATATGCAGATGCAGTTTGGATAAAGCAACTTTTTTTTGGTGTAGAGATTTGCATATATAGATTTTAGTCAACTATCATTGAAGTTCAGCGATAACACTTTACTATCTTTTCTTTCCAATTTGTACTGTCCACTCTATTTTTTTCGTTAACTCAGTACATTCTGGTACTTTTTTTGTTTGTTGTTACTTCTATCTCAATTGTTTACCACTTCTTAGAGTTCCCCGGAGATATTTGTTTGCTGCTTGTCAATACTGATTATTTTTCTACGCAGGGCATCACCTTTGGCATCTATAACTATACGTAACCTTCTGCTCTACACCACGAATGAAAACTGGCAGGTGGTTTGCTTGTCATAAACAATTTATAATTAGCTTCTTATGTTTCACACCCATTCTGACACTATTTATTGCAGGTTGTTAATCTCAAGGAAGCACGTGAATTCTTCAGTAACAGTAAATATATCTACGTATTCAAGGTAATTTACTTGCTTAAGTAATCTCCAAATGCAATTGCAGTGCACAGAGCTCATTCCGTAATTTTGTCAAAGGGAGTTATGTGAGATTATTATCTGGACTTGTTTGCTGCATTTATAGGCATATGTTAGATGTAGCTATTGAATGTTCTGAAGTGCCTATTTGTACATGTGCTTGTGTTTGTGTGAGCTCAAATGCTCTCGTGTGCATACATATACACTTTTTCAATAAATTTGAAAGCTTAGGATGTTATCTGTTTCAATTGAGTAGTAGTGCATTCTACTCCAATGGCTAATGACGTTTGGTGATTATTAAGCAGAAACTTGAATGGGAATCTTTATCTATCGATCTTCTTCCTCATCCTGATATGTTTTCGGAGGCCAATCTGGCACGTGCACAAGAAGGAGCAGATCAAAGAGATGATGATGGGGCAAAGCGAGTTTTCTTTGGTGGGGAGCGCTTTATTGAAGGGATATCAGGAGAGGCTTATGTAATACAACTTTGACTTTGCTAGAAATTGATGAATTTTTTCCTCTATAATGTTTGTTGGTTCTGTGAGTTCAACATGGCACTTTGTGCGACAATTACAAAGTTGATGCATTTTCTATGACTTTTTGATAGATCACAGTGAAGAGGACGGAACTAAATACACCACTTGGTCTTGAGGTTCAGTTACACATTACAGAAGCTGTTTGTCCTGCACTAAGTGAACCAGGTATCTAGGTTTTTCTTTCTTTGATCTTATTTCCAGGTGATACTTGTCTCATAAATAGCTGGATTTGATATATAGCATCATATGAGCAGGACTTCGTGCTCTTCTCCGCTTCTTGACTGGACTATATATCTGCCTCAATAGAGGAGATGTAGATTTAAAGGCTCAACAGGTTTCAGATTTCACCACTTTTTCGTTTTGAGCAAGCTTGAGACTGTTGCTAATCTCTGCTGAAAATTTCCATCTCTTCTTTCATATATTATCTTGACAGCGATCTGTAGAAGCAGCTGGTCACTCTCTGGTATCAATTATAGTGGACCACATATTTTTATGCATTAAAGATGCTGGTTTGTTCTGCTACAGCCCACCAGTTCTTTTCCTATCTAAGTTTTCTCATAATGATGACTCAAGTCTCAATGTATTCCAGCTTTAGATGTGCTCCTTCAACTTGAGATGATTCTTACATTCATATCTACGTGCAGGGTTTCAGCTGGAACTTTTGATGCAATCACTCCATTTTTCTCGAGTATGTCTTGTGGCACTACAATTGATTTATTTTTTTCTTTCGCATTAGATTTTATTCTAAGAGATGCTATTTTTTTATTGCATAACTCAAGCTGAAATTTAATCTAGCAAGTACTCTACTTGTGAGATATGACATAACAATTAAACTCTAGGCATGGCGTTCTCTAATTGTTGATATTGAACAAGGACAAGAACCTTACTGCGACTTAATTTTTTTCCTTCTATTTTTCATGTTTTTTTGCTTAAGTTGTCTTGTACATTAAAACATCTTAAATCAGCAATTTGAGGGGTTATTAAGTAACATTTATTGGCAATATATTGGTTATTACTTCATTCCATGAACTCCAAAAGGTTTAATTCCAGGGAACTGTTGCTGTTGGTGTGTCTAATTAAATATATACTGTTAAAAGCTTAAGTGTGATTGGAATTGCTCAATCAACGAAGGTTTCTGTTTATTTGTCAAAATGGGCCAAATTCTGCAGTAAGTTTGGCCTTTGTCAAGTGTAGTGTAAAGTTGTAGCATTTTGAGATGGATCTTGTTGGATGTAATAGCTCTCATTTAGCTGAGAAACTTCAGCACAAGACCAATCTTTGTTTAATAGGGGGAGCAACAAATGATGTTCTATAATGGCCAGCAAAAGAAAGTCACACACTAAACATTTGATGATATAAGTTCTAGCCCTCTCCCATGAACACTGTTTATTTCGCATTCTCCTTGAAGCATGGCAGTGTTTGGCAAATTGTTCAACATGTTCAACATGTTCTTGAAAGTTGCACTTCAACATTTTGGGGTGCATGTGTTTAGGATGCTGGCACTTCTATTAGTGTTTGTTCTCTCTGTGGTTTCTGGTTATTTTTTAAGTGCTTGACTAAATGTAGAATTTTTTTCCTTTTCCAGTCCAGACAAGTATAACAGCCCATTTCTGTCTATCTTTCTTAGATCTTATTTTGGATTGCTAGCCTTCAAATAATTTATGTTGGACCATGCAGGCCAGTGTTTCTGACGGAGAAAGTGCCAATAACTTGACAAGATTGATGGTTGGTGGTCTTTTCCTAAGGTTAGCACCTGTATTTCGTTGAATAATTTCTGTTGCAAATAGATTCTTCTTGGAAGAATGTTTCTGTTGTGAAATGCTTTTCAACTTTCACAGTTACAGTTCACGTGCTAGATAAAGGTGAAACGTCAATTCCTTGCCTCAGTGGTTTGACATTATTTGGCATTTTTCATAACATATTCTGAAAGTAATTCTACCCTTCAGGCAGACTTACATTATTGACTTCCTTCATATAGTTTGGAAACAGGAAGTACACAATGACAATCCTCAAACTCATTCTGCCTTGAAATAAGAAAATAATGTGTTTGAAATTTTCTTACCAATGTCTTCAAAATTCCTTTAGTACTTCCAGTCCTACTTTAAGAGGAGATGCTGTTAATATTTTTCAAATATGGAGAAGGATAAATTTGCAGTATGAAGCATAAGGCCTTGTTTGGAAGAGTGGAAAGGGAGAGGTAAATTGAGGGAGGGAGAGAAAATAATTCGCAATTACTCTTTCCTTCCATTTTTCCTCACCACCCCAACAAGGGAAAATTTCTTCATTCTTAATTTTACTCTTCCAAAACAATTTGTTTCCTCAAACTCTACTCCGACAAATGATTAAGTGCTTGAATGATGTCTTCTGTCTTAAAGCTGATTCAATGCACTCTTGGATGATGGAAACAGTGCCTTATATTAGCAAATATATTGCAGGGACACCTTTTCGCGCCCTCCATGCACTTTGGTTCAACCATCAATGCTGACTGTTGCGAAAGATATTGAGGACATTCCTGACTTTGGTATCTGTTATTTTGTCATGTACTCGCACATTATCATGGACATCAGGTTGTTAGTTGTCATTTTAAGTTGGCTTTTTTTTATTGCAGCTAAAAATTTTTGTCCTCCAATTTATCCTTTGGGAGAACATCAATGGCAGAGAAGTGTAGGTGTTCCTTTGATATGCTTGTATTCTCTCCAGGTCAATCCGTCCCCTGCCCCACCCTCTTTTGCGTCTGAGACAGTCATTAACTGTCAGCCTCTCATGGTATTCATCAATCATCTGTACTTTGAGTGGTATAGTTTACTTGCTGCAGGTGCATATAGACCATTTTATTTCTAGAGTATGACTTGAACCACTCTGTCGGCAGATTTTTCTTCAGGAAGATTCCTGTTTAAGGATATGTTCCTTTCTGGCAGATGGAATTGTTGTTAGTCCAGGAGCTGTTTTACCTGATTCTTCCATAAACTCCCTTTCATTTATGCTCAAGGAGTTAGAACTTACTGTTCCGTTGGAGTTTGGGAACCATTTAACTTCTGAGAATGGGAAAGATGTTGTCCAGAAATCTTTGACTGGAGCAAAGCTTCGTATTGAAAACTTATCATTTTCAGAATCACCTTGTCTGAAAACACGGCTACTGAACCTGGAAAAAGATCCTGCTTGTTTTTGTTTATGGGATGACCAACCCATTGATGCTAGCCAGAAGAAATGGACCACTGAAGCATCACTATTGAGTTTGTCTCTAGAAGCATGTGCTGCTGTCACCGAGGCACCCTGTTCTCATAACAATATATCAGACTCATGGCCATGTGTTGAGGTTAAAGATGCTCGCTTTGAAGCAGCAATGGCTACTTCGGATGGGAAACCTTTGACGGATGTCCCTCCTCCAGGTGGGATTGTCAGAGTGGGAGTTGCATGCCAACAGTATCTATCCAACACTTCTGTTGAACAGTTGTTCTTTGTGCTGGATCTTTACACCTATATTGGAAGAATAAGTGAAAAGATTGCTCTAGTTGGAAGAAACAGCAGAGCAAGGAAAGTGAGAACTGCAGCTGTTAGTGGAAGGCTAGTGGACAAGGTTCCCAGTGACACTGCTGTGAGTTTAGCTGTAAAGGATCTGCATCTTAGATTTCTGGAGTCTTCTTCCTTGGTGATGGAGGACAGACCACTGGTTCAATTTATTGGGGATAATATCTTCATCAAAGTTACTCATAGAACCCTTGGAGGTGCCATTGCTGTTTCATCCTCTTTACGGTGGGAGAGCATTCAGGTTGATTGTGTAGACAATCCAAGAAATTTGGGTGATGAGAACGGCTTGGTGTTGACTACTGTGGACAATGATAATCTGGTTTTGGGGAGTGAAACACCTAAGCTAAGAGCTGTCTTGTGGATAAATAATAAAATGAAGTATCAACCATATGGTCGTGTTAATGTGGTTCCATTTCTCGACATAAATACTGTACAAGTGATTCCATTTAATGAGGATGACCTAGAGTGTCATAGTTTAAATGTGTCAGCTCGCATTTCTGGTGTTCATCTTGGTGGTGGAATGAACTATGCCGAGTCCCTGCTGCATCGATTTGGAATACTTGGTCCAGATGGTGGTCCTGGAGAGGGACTGTTGAAAGGGTTGGATAATTTGTCCTCAGGGCCTCTAGCCAAACTTCTTAAAGCATCACCCCTTAATGCAGATGATCTAGAAAAGAGTACGGAAATATTTTTCAATTGGTTATCCTTTTACCATATGAAATGTTTCTGACTCATAATTATGGCACTTGACTTAAATCTCATCTATCTGCGGTGTTGGTATTTCAGGAGATGGAAAAGACAATGGTTTTCTGCACTCAGCAAAGCCAGATAACTTTGACATATCTGTAGAGTTGAAAGACTGGCTTTTTGCTTTAGAAGGTCCTCAAGAGATGGCTGAAAGTTGGCAGTATAGCGACCTCACAGATGTTGGAAGAGAAGAGCGGTCATGGCACACGTCTTTTAAGAGTTTACGAATAGAAGCTAAAAGCGAATCCAAGAACGGGATCAGTTGCAAAGAAAGATCTAATCCAGTGTGGAGGTTTCCTTTGGAGTCAGTCATTGTAAGTAAATATATGGACTTTTCAACTCGTACTGCCAGTTAGTTCATTAATGAGCTTTTAGTTGCTAGCTGAGAGAAAATTAAGTACCATTTTGACTTTTATATTTCGTGTAATTTCTCCTGTTTGATTTAAGCCTTTCTCGCTAACATTGGCTGGGCAAGTACTTTTGAGAGAAGCCTGAACTTGTCTGTTGGGTCGTGATGCATCTGAGAAATCTTATTGAAACTTTCTAGGTGCTGTGATTGGAAATGCCTTTTCACATATATATTGCATAAAATAGGTATCAGAGTCTAGTGTTAAAAACGAACTTGGTCCACTCTGTCTTGTCACTTAATGCTTATGTTTGTCTGTTATGTGTGAGGTCAACTTGCTTAATCTGAAGCTCTAGCCATCCGTTTCCTTTATTTATTATATTATTTGGTGATGCCATAGTTGACAATTCTCTGTTATGAGGTTGACCATCTATGCAAAGACTTAAGTCAAGTCAGCTTCTTATGTGCTCGTACTTTTTTCCATTTTTGGAATTTCCTTAAATTGGGATCCATCCTAGTCTATCGGATTACGGTATGGTCCTTGTACCTTTTAGGACAAAAATGAGTAAATTCACAGTGGACTGGTTCCAATTCGTTAAAGGGGGAGGTCCTTTTTAGATTAAAGATGTTAAAATGGCACATCTTATCATGAGAACATCTAGTTTGATAAGTATTTGAGAGCTGGGAAATCACTCTGGCTTAAGATCACAGAAATGATTTAGTGTTTAGCTAGGCTATAAATGTTCGATAGGTGGCTCAAAATTTTCTATCTGTTGTTATATTCTTGATTTCAGATGCGATTATCTAATCTAGTGGACTGCTTTTGGATAATCTGCATGGAGTTTGTTATGTTGCCAATGACTCTGATCGCCCTTTCAGATAGATATTGAAGGCTTGCAGATGCTGAAGCCCCAATACCAGGGGGAAATCCTTGTGGCTGGTGTACATTCAAATGGGATTAAAGAAACTTTTCAAATGAATGAGGGGATAAATCTTGAAGTTCGCATGGTAATCTCTGAGGATGATGTGGATAGTGCAATGGCCAAGTGGATGGTTGAAAATGTGAAGTTTTCAGTCAAGAAACCGGTAAATATACTGAACCACACCTCTTTCTGTTTTCCATACTTTTCCGCTGAGATGCCCCTTTTCTTAGATTGAAGCAGTCGTCTCCCGGGATGAGCTTCAACATCTCGCCTTTCTGTGCAAATCTGAAATTGATTCGATGGGACGAATTACTGCTGGAGTCCTGCGTGTGCTGAAACTGGAAGATTCTGTAGGTCAGGCTGCCATAGACCAGCTAAGCAACCTTGGTAATATTAATTGAAGTCCTCTAAAGCTTATATTAATCTAAGTTTCCCTCTCAGGAGTCATACTATCTTTTTCATTTTGGTTCTTGCGCAATGCCTCTCTCTCTCACGCACACGCGCATAAAAGAGGGATGTTCTTGGGGGCTTCTTTAAGATGGGATGTCGCAAGAGGCAAGAAGAGGTCATTGTCTTTGGAAATCCACAATTTGGGATGTTTTGCGGGCTTCTTTAAGATGGGACGTGGCAAGAGGCATGAAGGGTTCATTATGTTTGGAAATCCACAATTTAACTTGGACTCTTATCTCATTGTACTTAGAAGTCCTACTTGTACCGAGTTGTAAAATAGAGGAGAAATAGGGGGCCGGTGCTCTGAATTAGTGGTATAAAAAATTGTATCTGGGGATCAGACTATCCTGAATGTTCAAGAGTAGCATCTAGGATGCTGCTTTGACAAAACAGGATAGATCGAACTTTATAATCCTAGTGGTACAAAAAAGTCAAGACGGAAACAAGTGTATTGCTTTGTGATAGAAGCATGGACATCATGTTTGTGTACACATTAGTGCGGCATCTTTATCATCCTCTCAAGCCCTGCTTCAAAATGCTGATATTCTCAGAGAACTCGTATAACTTATCTTATAGTTTGAAATTGGGCAATATCTAATTGAGGCATGAATCTTTAGGGCTGAATCAGGCTGTATCATGCAATGTTACATAGGCACACGGTTTGATTGCACCATTTTTTGGACGTGCTTGTGTTGATTTTAGAACTAATGATTGCAGGTAGTCAGGGTCTTGAAAGGATCCTTACTCCAGACAGGCTCAGCCGGGGTAGTAGTGCTGCCAGCATCAGTCTTGCTTCTCCATCTAATATGACTAACGAATCTCCTACGATTCCCTCGACAGTGGCTTCACTTGAGGAGACAGTTTTAGAGTCACAAGCTAAATGCACCGCTCTCCTGACCGCTTTGGGTAATCCAGGTGCTTCTACCCAACACATCGCCGATGTTGAACAACTCACTCAGAATCTCGAACATATCCAGAGATTATTGAAGCAATTGAGGAAGAATATTTAATCGGCACTTTCACTCCCTTGCTTTGCAATTTTGATGAAGAGGACCTCAAATGTATAGTATATGCCCATTCTTTTTCTGTACAGTATTCAAATTCGTTGCCCTGCACATGTCTAGTGTACGCGTGGAATTGCGTTTGGGCCAAGTAAAATGTGGGATATGTATCCATAGTTTTGTCAGACGAACACCTGTGTCCCAAGACATTAAGGAACAGCGTTCCAATTTTGTCCTTAAGATTTGCCTAACATTGAAGAAACTCTGCTTATTACCTTATACCCTATGTTCGGCTCTTCTGGAGAAATAGATCGGGTAATATATTCGCAAAGCCTGCAGTATCCTTTTGCTTCAGCGTTCCCAGCTATATTTCTGGCACGTAATGGCATTACAAAGAGAGATGTTCTTCTGGGCTGTCGTCTCTGGCATCCTCATATTGCGATTATTTGCTGAATAATTATGCATTGCCCAAATTAGGGTATTTGGTCATGCGTAACGATTTTCTGGTGTTAGCAGTAACTTTGGGCATATTTTGTCACTCACAACCAGGCTGGTTATATTTGTTAAGAGTCTACCAATGAGGATAAGATTGCATTTTACTGAAGATCAGATAAGTGTTCTTCGTAATTGGCTTGATAAAGTTTTTTTTTTTTTTATAATTGAGATGTCCGAATCAACTTGCGCGCACCTCGACTATTTTTCGGGAAAGACTGGCATAGCAATTTACTGTTATGGTCCCCACTTAAATCACAGGCGCTTCCCCGGAAAATCGAACCCAAGACCTCAACGAAACCCGAGTTCGTCCTAATCAGCTGGGTTACCTATGAAGTTATACCTGCCCTACTCAATAAATGCAAGTCGACGCAACCATCTTTGTCGTGGGCGCAAGGTTGTTCATCTTTTGGTGCTCTTAGCCTGCGGCTTTGTTCATTCTCATCACAGCAAAAGTGAATTGGGCAAAGGCCCCTCTGGGAAGTGACAATAGATGAAGCTGCATGTTTCTAGGGCAAAAGTCCAGTTTGCGAAGCGAAATGATTCGCAGAGAGTTCATTCGACACCAAAAAGTAACCTTATAAATCGTTCAGACTGGTGCACTACCAAATCATCTACTTTCTCTCTTCATTACCAAGAAGCGCTGTCTGCTTGCATTCGTGCGGTGATGCTAGTAGAGTCTCCATCGAGCTTAGAGGTTGAAGCAGCTCCCATTTAGCTGATACATAGTAGAAGACATGCCCACACGAAGGATTCACAATTACAAAATGAGCTATCCGATCCATGTCCCATAGAAGGCTTAGGATGGTGATGCTGCAATCACGTCCCAGCGCCATATAGTACCATCCTCGCAGCAGCTCAGGATTGTGCTGTAAATGAGAAAAGGGTTAAAAAAAAACCTCTGACAAGTCAAAATCACCAAAGAGATTTCCGGCATTTCCACGTAATAATTAATCTGAGTTACCTCCCGTCAAAAGACATGGCAGTCTGTCTGATTGGGGATTTTGATTGAGGATGAGACAACCTGACACATGATTGACCAGTGGGAAACGATGTAAGTGCCAATCAGAAGTCCTTAAACATGGGTAAATGAAAAGAAAGAGAAGCCATCCATACTTTGCAATTAGAACCGGAGGGCTACTCTGCAGCTCCCATACGTAGATCTTCCCTTCCCTATTTCCTGTAATGTGATCAAGACAGAAGTGATTCCCATTGTCATATAAAATCTTGAAAGTTAATTGCAGTTCAAAAGTAGAGTAAAGTATGACTAAATTACTGGTGTTCCCTCATGCTAAAGATTATTGACCAACTAAAGGAGCAGCAAAATTGCAAATGGAACTCAAATATGCCGAAGATGAAGGATGATGGGCTCAAGGTACCTATAGCAATCGACTGATAATGAAAGTCGCAGGAAAATTTGATGAACCAGATGTCACACTCTGGAACTGGATATTTCTGAAGGACATCGACTGATCCCTGAGCCCACCATATAGAGAGATAATCAATGATAAAGTTATCTATTGACTTAAGAGGGAAAACCATTTCAGCATGCGCGAGCTAACCTCCCCTGGAGATTGTTCCTTCGTTTTAGGTTCCCAAAGCACAATTTCATTGTCAACACTCTAAAGGCACAAGGAGAAAAGATAAACACAGAGCCCAATAGATTAGAATAGGCAGAGTAGTGTAAAAATCAATCAAAGAAAATCAAATCAAATGGAATTCAAAGTGAGGGTGAAGAGAAGAACATGAAAATGACTAAAATAGGCAGGACCAGGCCCATCAGAGCTTTGACCATTTGTGGCACATGAAGTTTTCATGAACTGAAAGATTATCAAGAGAAAAGAGGAGCATGCTCCTAAGCTCTCTTAGCTCATTTCATCGTTTTTGCAGCAGAAATGCAACATAAACCATAAGGTGCATTTTAATTGATAGTGATGCCCATAAGGTGCATTTTAATTGCTAGTGATGCCCAGACTTTACATCCCGAAGGTCGAAAAAGGAAGACCCTTGAGACTCTGATCAAAGATTGGTTAGCTTTAATTAAGTACTTCACCTTTGACAGAACAAAATCACCAAGCCACCTGTTGCAGTCAACATAGTTTGAATGAACTGGAGCTATGAACACCTGAGATATAATTACAAACAAGTCAAATTGAATTACATGTTGTCATGTTGCACACAAAATAAACTAGAAAAGCTCCTCACTGGAAACTGCACATATTTTGTGGGAAACTTTGAAGGAAGATCTGTCCATGTAAATGACTTCTCCACATATGTCCAGAACTCTGCAGCAAAGGTCGATAAAATGATCAAGCAGGTCCAAAGGTCCAGACAGAGCGCACCATATTGTAATTAAACATTTTCAGGAGCTCAAAAATCTCCTATGAAACAGAACAGAAGAACAGCATTGGAAGTGTTCCAACCTGAGCTGAAATCCCTACAACTTCCAATGAAACTGGAAGAGTGCACTACTCTAGCTTGCAAATATAACTTCCTTGAGCTTAGAAGCTACTATCTCTATGTGGTACAGCAACATATATAATGTCAGATCTATCAGTATACAACATTGGGAACATATTTCTCCTTAAACCAAAAGCAGCCAACACAAATAAAGGTCCTGGGGTTTTAAGCATCACCAACAGGAGCAAACTATACATAGCCAGCATGAACTTTACCTTGCATTGACCAGATTTTCACCGTGTTGTCCATACCACAACTTGCAATACGATACCTGTCGGAAGGATGGAAGTCCTACAAAAGCCAACATAATACCACAACAACATAGTAAAAGAACAAGTAAATAGATTTTCAAATCTCTTTTTACTCATGGGGCCTGCAAAAGAATAGAGCATAAGAATCTGGACAGTCGAGACTTACCACACTCAAAACTTCATTGCGATGACCCCCAGCTCCAGCAAATATCAGAATACAAATTCCTGTATGAACATTCCAGAGCCTAACGGATTCATCCTAGCAATTCAGATGAAGGCTATAAGGAATAACCATCATAATGTACAATTATACAGGATCCTTAACAGGTCAAGACTCAATCTTGCAAGAAAAGATGTTTCCCATAAAACACTAACCAATTAGACTAAAAGTAAAAGAATCCCACATGTCAAAATACAGAGATCTGTGACATTACTTTGCTAGCGGACACGATGAGGGATGGTCTCAATGGTTGAGTCCTGATTTCATTTATTGAATCCCCATGGCCTACAAAACTCTGCACAGGAATGACATAGGAAAGATAAATGAAGAGCAAATGAGTATCTGCATTTGTCCATAAAACTACAATCTTTTGTGAATAATTGGCACTGAGTATGATCGTCTGACAGACTTCTAAGTTCCAGCAGGGCTACCAAATCATGTATGGATCTTCAAGAGAATGACTTTATACATGTTCATGTTGAGATTCTGTAGGTTTATTTGGTTCGTAAATAAGGAAACAAAAGTACCCTGTGTATCTTCTCATTGCCAGCATCAATTACACGGATGATACCATTGATTCCTCCAGCCACCACAAACGGGGTTTTATCGATATTGCACGCCCAGCTGACTGTGTAAAACGACTCTTCCTTCTGATCTACATAGCACATGGAAGTCCCAAAGCTCCGTTAGATAGCTTATTCACACGGAATGCACATTTCCCATAAAGGGTAAACCACCAAGAAATGACTACAAGTTGTTTGGCTTACATCTTCATCAATATATGACTGCAGAACAGCTATTACTCCCCCTTCCAGACACTGATAAACAGTAACCTGGAAAAAAGCAGGAGCAGATAAAGTGAACCTTTTTTTCCGCTCCACAGTGATTGCCCACAAACTAAGAATAAAACACGATTTTCCTACCCAAATTGTATTGACCAGGTCAAAATTAAAAATGCCATGAAAAGCCCAGTTCACTTAAGCTGCTGTAGATGCTCAAGAGATGACAAAAAAACGCATAAAGCTGAAAGCTTGGGAAATACCCGGTTGCCGCCGACGGTGGCGAAGACATTGAAGTAGCGAGAGTCTATGAAGTTGAAGACAACGGCGTAGAGGGGGCGCTTCCCCTCCTGGAGTCTGTTGGTGACCCGGTAGTCCCTCTTCTTCAACGGGGTCAGAGACCCGACCACCGGTTCGCACCCGAGCGCGGTCTTCGCCATCGTCTGATAGCCGCCGATCCCCTCTCCCCGCGCTCGATTCGCGGAAGCCGGAGCTGGCGGCACGCAGTGCAATGCGCGATGCAGAGAGCACACGAACAGCGGCCAAGGGAAGTTTTGTTATTTTGGACAGAAGACAGAAAGGAAAAACGAAGTGTCGTCTGTAGCAAAGACTCGCCCCTGAAAAATTCGACCATATGCATCCTTCTTATGTTTGGTCTTTAAAACTTTCATCTTTTTTCTTTTTTCCCAATGTTCAAAATTTTATTTCTGTAAAAATTTTCCAATTTTATTATTCTCCATGCATTAAACAACATAATCGTGCGCTCGCTCATCATGGATGTCGTGCTGGTAAAACAGCCGTTTCAACGAGATTTAGATTTCATTTATTTCGTAAAAGATTAATAATAAAAATAATATTTTCACTATTTTAATCGTCACTGTCGTTCACAAAAATAAATTAATAAAAAGTATTTTCTTTATTAGCAAACAATTCATGACTAAACATTTCGCATATAATGATATTTTTTTATTCCTTTTTTAAGGATATAAATGATCAAATTAAGAAGAATTTAATTATCATTTTTTCGTAATACATAAGGACCTTAAAATGAAAAATAACAAAAACCTGAAAAGTTACCGATGAATTTGAACGAGGTATTTCTCATGATACATTTCAATATAATTTTCTAAATTAATGAGTCACTAATCTCAATAAAAAACTCATATACTAAATTTATTTTGAAAACTATATACATTGCAAAATTATTGATCATCGATGAAAGGAAAATTACCTTTGAACAATAGAAAGAGTCGACAAATGATTTGAATGAGTGCGGAGCAAGCTTCCATTTTTATATGGGAAAGTACTAATCAACAACATCTAGTAAATTCTCATGGAAAAATAGTTAATTTTGATTAGTATTTTAAATATTTATGACATCAAGAGGAGTCAGCAATTTGTTCACGAATAAATAGATTTTTTGCCCAAAATACCAAATACTTAACTGAATGGAAGAAACCCGAATAGGAGAGGGACAAAAAGTGAAGGAGAGCTTATCCATCTCCTTCGAGCTTTTCCAAGCTCTCTACCATGGCAGCTCTCTGCAACTCCACTCTCCTTCTCACACCACCCCAACCGCTTCATCACCCTAACCGCTGCCTCCGTGTCCTCACCCTCAAATGCGCTTCCGATTCGGCCCCGCCGGACTTCCCTTCCCCGGCCTCCGACACCACCATCGCCCCCGACAAGTTCCCCATCGAGAGGCGACGGCCCTCCGAGATCGTCCGCGACCGCCGGTCCCGGCCTTCCCTGGCCCCGCCGGAGCCGCCGAACATGGAGGTCGGGTGGAGGCGGACGAAGGAGATCGACACGTCGAAGCCGAAGGGCTACTTGATCGCGGACTTCCTGGAGAAGCTGGAGGGGCTGATGGGGAGGGAGTTCGGGTCGGCGGAGCTGCTGGCGAAGGCTGGGGAGATGGTGGCGGAGAGGGCGAGGGAGGAGGCGGAGGTGCTGAGGGAGGGAGGGGAGGTGGAGGAGAGGATCGTGACGGAGCTGTTCAGGGTGCTGAGGCTGATGGAGATGGACCTGGCGATGGTGAGGGCGGCGGTGAAGGAGGAGACGCTGGCGGAGAGGGTGGAGCAGGCGAGGGCCCGGTGTCGCCAGGCCATCCTTGTCGCCAATTCCTTTTGACCGTCCGATGAATCAAGCCGACGAGAAACGAAGTACGAAGTTTTTAGACAGAATTTTAAGGTTCGTGTTTGAAAAAAAAGATTACGAATTTAAGGTTGGTGCTTGTCGACAGTCTGAATTTAATAAAAGGATTACATGTGGATTTTTTTACTGAAAAGAGAGGGACCAATTTGAGTTTTAGCTCAGAACGGAAAAACCTCTGTCGACATTATTTGTAATAAATACGATCCATCATTATTTCTTTTAGTTACTCAAATGTTTCTCCTCTACCGTTTCATTTGGTAAATTAGACCGTACATTAACTATGGCAAATCATCAAAGCGTAGAATAACAAAGGTATACGTTCGTAGATGCCCGAAAAATTGCGTAAACGTTAGAACTGTCGCTTCCTATTTTCAATCACTAACAAGTAATTTACGTGACAAAACATTATATTGGCACTTTCATTTCGGATGACAATCACATTTACATGTACCTATTGGTGAATTGAATAACCCCGTGACTTGGTAAATTCTCAGAATTGGTTAAGCAGTATATTGCTACGAAGGGGAGATGCTCAGATACAAGGAGTTATGTAAGTGCTCGTATATATCGATAAATATTTCCACTTCACATCATTAGTTGGTGAATTCTCAATCCCTTTCCTCCTTTCATGAAAGGACCAAAACGAAATTAATTATCGAGATCTAAGGATAGTGAAATAAAGAGAGAAAGAATTCAAAGATGATATTACACAAATGAAAAAAAGTTCACGTGATCTTTCGTGCTATTATCCCCAACATTTTGATGTATTAGTAACTGCAAGGTTAGCTGTATGAGGGTAAGGATGATGCTACTCTAAAATCACTTAATGAGGCATAAATGGACAAGAGACTATTGACCTAATAATTACAAAAAACTAGAATGGGAATGAGGTTAGTCCTCAAATACTTATTTTTTCACCTTCGACTTTTTATGCTTTGTTGCCTTTGTTTTTCGATTTTTCTTTGTCTTATTCTCAGATGCCACCTTGGCATACGCCCTTATGGATTCTCGGATGATGAGGCGCACATGTGGATCGTTCTTGGGCATCTTGCGTATCATAATCCTTGCAGACTCGAGGTCTCCTGAAGCCAGAAGGGCTTGATGCATCCTACCAATGTTCATAAAGTAGAGATGTCCACATCAAGTTTGCAAAACTCGCCAAATATCGTCGGTAACTCGTATCATAGCCAAGGATTAAACAACTTTAATGTGATTTGCTTGAAGAGACGGAGGATAGGGAGCTTGAGAGAGATTAAAAATACCTCAAGAAACTCATAATATTGGGAGGGAGGTCAGCTACTTCATATTCTTTCCAAATCAAGAGAGATTTGTCTAGGTCTTTTGCACTGACACAAGCACTGAGGAGTACATCGAGAACCTTTCGTGAAGGGGCAAGGCCAAGATCATTCTTGATTACTCGAAGCAAGTCCAAGCCCATTTGCAGACGGGTCGTCTCCTCCCCAATGCTAAAGAACACCTGCACATGAACAGAAAGAAGATAGAGAGACAATCATTGTTCCAGCATCCTCACTTGCATCAGTCAAATTTTGCATCCTTTGCAAGCTAGCAGGCAATTACTGCTGATGACAAAGAAGGCCATTTATGTACCCTATAGAGAGAGGGGGAGGTCAGGAGATGGAGGGAAAGGAAGAACAAAACCACTTATCAGGCATTTTAGATGTTGTAGTAGTTTCCACTTAACCCTCAATTTCTAACATATATGAACTGCGATTCTCTACTATCTTTTGCATTTCCATTCTCGGAAACCAACTTCTTGACCGTAGCTATTAAGAGTTTTCAGCATAATAAAATTAGAGAAGGTTTCAACCTCATCGAAAACAGCTTCCATGGTCATTTCATCATGGCTCATACGATCTTTGAGTTGCTTCAGCAAATCAACAGCAGTACTGAATCAAATAAAGAAAATGATATAAGCAAAAGAATGCATCGACGACACATCCAAGAACCAAAAGATAACATATGGTACCTTAAATGATTGAATCTAACAGAATACAGGAGAATTCTGTAACATCCATCAAGCCAGAAGTTCTGATCAGTTAACTCCTCGAGCAGCTTAAGCAATCTACTCAGCTGTCCATCTGATTGAACGGACTCCTGCGAGATTATAAGACAATGTCATCACCTTTTCATAGTATAACAACCTAAAACCGCCCTGTGAGACTTACGATCAAAGCGATAACAGCTTTAGGCTCGACATTGCAGCCATCCTGCTTGAATTTCTCGTACACTTTAAGAGCATCACAAAGTTGCCCATTTGACGCAAGAGAAGAGACAAGTACGCTCTTGATTTCATTTGTGGAACCTTTCACGAGTAATGCCTCCTCTTCAAGTACCTGTCATGATAACATAAATCTTACATATGAACTTAATATAAAGAACTATGCAATTTTCACCAACAGTCCCATTAAGGAAACGTGTATTTAAATTGGAAACTACTACAACATCTAAAATGCTAAAAGAAAGTAGGGAGAGAGAATTAACAAACTTAATCTTTTTCTTTGTTTTTTCTAAGTAAGAGTTCCCACATAGATTAGCTTTGCATCTTTTAAGGTGTATACGAATGCTCCAAAAAAGATGAAGATGATGAAGACATCACTGACTCACAAACAAGATATCAGTCAAAATATACCTCATGAAAAGAAGGTAAAACATTATGCCAAGGATATATTCACTCCTATATTTAGTTAGCTGGGGAGACATATAGGAGACTAATGGACTGGGTACGATGCATTTATTACATAACAACGAATCCCAACTTTTTTAACTTTATCAATAGCAAAATTAACACTTATATCCTTATTTGTATAAACATCTAAAGATACAGAACACTAACTTTCAGTGTTTTCCAGTTCAGGTATGCATAGGACTATCGAGTATAAGAGTAGTGGGGATTCCACAAAAGAATTTAGTCCACACAAAATTACCTTTTTGGCCTTCTTAAACTGCCGGCAAGCCGCATATGCATTAATAAGGGCCATGCAAATATACTTCGTTACTGGTAACTCACTGCGCTTGAAATCCATATAGTACTACAAGCAGGTGAGAAAATTTTCATGTAAAAAGCATCAATGTATAGCCAAAGGAAAACCATCTATTAACATGTAACATAATGAAGCCACACGGATCAGAGCTTTCTAATTGACTCGAGGGAAAAAGGTGCTTCCACTATTCAGTTCCCCTCCCCTTATTTAATATATAGCAATTGGTCCATGTGTCGAGAAAATAATATACTCCAGTATTTCCAACCCATGTATTATATTGGGGGGAAAAACGGTAAATTCAATAAAAGACCCTCCATTACGATCAAATGTGTCCCATTTCACATGATTTTAGGCCAGCAATTACATTTTGTCTAATGCTGTACAAGACCCCTCCCATTTTATACACAGAAGTCATACTGTCCGCTTAAATTGTAGCCAATTAAGAAGTCCTTAGGGGTGTAACACATAAGAGTGACAATAATACACCAACTAACTCCCAGTGTGCCATAGGCAGACATCAGTGGCTAGTTATTGCATACCCATGACAAGATTAATGGGAGAAAAAGAAAAAGAATAACCACTACAAGATAACTGATGTGATAAGCTTCAAAGCACCAACATGTCCATGGTGGAAATGAGTAATAGGGAAACACTAAGACGGATGTCATCAACAAAGCACACAATTCCATTTGTCCCAAGCATTGCTTACTAAATTATGTAGCTTAAGTAGCATATCAAAACTTGAATGTACAAAAAATTTATAACCAGCACCTGCCTTTTACCATGTATCATAGAAAATAACAAATTGTGAAAAGACTGTTGACTACCAACCAGAGTTACAGATTCAAAGTCAACTCATGTGCCTGAATCCTAAAACTCTTCCTAGTTAGCGTGTCATAAAAAAAAACATGATCTTGTTGAAAAGAATGCCAAGAGGGAAAAGTTATTATTGTGCTATCAGTTTATAGAAAACATCATACACAAAAAATAACCATAGCGTGCTTTGATTGTGCATATTAACATGATACTATAAAAGCAAACATCCACATACATATATATGAGTTTTATCATATAGCATTTCTCTTTTGAGTTCAAATTTGAATTAGAAGTAATCATTCTGAACATTCTCTTCATCGATTGTTTTACAAGAAGCATGGTTCGTCTCTCCTCGTCACAACAGATAGTTCATTCTAGACTAGAGGTGATTGAAAATCATTTTGAACTCACATAAATTGGGGTTTTATTAAGTGGGTTACTCAGCAGATACAAAAAGAGAAAAAAAAGGTTGAAGTGGAGAGTGTTCACAATATTGTCTAATACACTTAATCCTATCGTTGCTTTTCTTATTCACTGTTTCATAATACATATGCAGTACAAACATGCGAGTGCACGTGGTACCGTGTGCTCATATACACTGAAAGGCTTGAAGTTACGACTAAAATTTTATCCACGAAATTTTACAGGAAAAACTAAGAAAATTATGCAACCCACTTATTAGAACAGTAGCAAATTCCTAGCAAATAAAAGAACTTCCACACATTTAAAGTTCACAAGGAGTAAAGAACAAGCATGGCTTTCGCCAATGAAAAAATCTCAAAACAGTTTAATTTAAAACTAGAAAGAAATAATTAATTAACGTACATAAGGCTTACTAAAATACAGGAACAAGTCTGACTGTCACCAATGAAACATGAACAGCAGTTTCCAGCAACAAACTTAAATGTATTGAAAAAAAATTAGGATATCTATCAAGTAGGAGCTGAGCACAGAGATAGGATATTAATACCTTATTTATATCCTCTTCGGTATTGCAATTCGATATCAGATAGCTATAAGTAGAAGAATCTGGTCTCACATTTGCCTTTTCCATTTGCCTTAGAACCATCAATGCACGGTGAGGGTCTTTCTGCAAAGATCCTTATTTCAGATTTAATTTGTTTTCAAATTCCTCAAGGTGTATGCCATCATGGCTCCAGCAAGGAAGAACAGAAATTTCTTACAAATGCATTGTGCTTGTAAGTGTGTGCATGTCTGCGTGCACAAGAAAGAGAGAGAGAGAGAGAGAGAGAGAGAGAGCTTACAAACCATATCAATGAATTTAACAGTACCTAAAACCAAAATCATACCCTTTACAAATAAAGTAGGACTAAGTAGTAAACTTCGTCACGTAAATGAGAGTGAGGAAAGAAAGAAATTTGTCATTAACAAGGGAAGACTGCACAAACCTTACTCAACAGTTATTACTTTAATCAACTTTTACTACCATATTCTTCTAAATTTGCAAGCCATTTCTCACATTAGTAGGGCTATGTCATTGGTTATACCACTGGGCATCATTCACCAATTAACTCTAATATTTATCATTTAAGTTAACTAAACTTGGCTGCTGGTATCAGATAATACAAATCTAAGCGTCCAACTTGCCTAGCCTCACACTTCAGGTTATGGGCGGTGGGCTGAAAAGAATTAAAAAATACCTAGCGAACATCTTTTTGAAAAAGGTCAACATTATGCAAAAATGTGAATTTTGCAAGGGAAACATTAGTTATTTGGCCATCTCTTGCAATAACAATTTAATTGCAATGTGAACTCTGTAGGCCTAGCTTTTAATATCTTAACTTTCCCTGTTTTTTTTTTTTTGTATAATGGCCTTGTAAAATGTTAATATGAGCCTCTCTTTTTCATTAACTTAATGGGTTTTCCATATGTTACTTTTTGCATTAGTATATAATTCAGCCAGAGCCCATATACAGAGGTCAAGAAACAGCCCCTCAGCAGTCACTAACTCTTGCTCTCACTTGCTCTGAGACATGGCATATGGACATGATTGGAAAACTTTGAAATGCTTGTGAAGAAACAATACAAGGAACTCACCTCACGATAGTATCCTACCATAATTGTGTTATACATAGTAGATGTAGGCACCAAATTCATTTTTTGTGCATCCTCAAGCATGTTATAAGCAGAATCAAACTGCACGAAGCAACTCCAACATGAACTGACGGAAGATACAACAGCAAATGACATTCATCAAGTAGATGTCACAGTGAAGTAAACAGGAGAAACTTACATCTCTCATTCTCACAGACAAATTTATCATACTTCTGAAGGTATCAGTATTTGGACTGACATTGTGGCGACGCATCATTGAGTAGATTCGGTGCACCTTAAGGTTGAATAAGATAAAGCAAGGGCAGAAATCAGAAACACAGATATAATCCAGGAGTAATAATTCCTAATGCAAAACATGCATTATATTGAGGTTTGATTCATCTCATTTAAAGACTTTAAGTATACAGAACTATTAGAGTGGTGATGCATGCAAAAAGGATATCGAGATAAACAAATTACATAGGAGAATTCATCAATCAAAAAGTACAAGAGCTTTGTGCCATTGGAAAAGCATAATGGAAAAAGAAAAAGACCCAGTGAAAGTTACTATCATCAAGAATTAAGAAGACACAATTAGGCTAACCAACGGCTTTTACAACAGAAACCACCCCATAGAATGACAAACACACAAAACATAAACAAGCTTGTGGGGCAGGGGATTGGATTCATCAAGATACAAAACATTTTGTCCAGAAAGTTTTATCCTTTCAGAGCGGGTTGGCCCTAAGATTCTCCCCAAATCATAATCCAAAGGGAAAGGAAATGGGGGTAAAAGGAAGGGAGGGGTGTTTTTTGGGGAGAAAAAGAGGGAGGGGGGGGGGGGGGGGAAGAAGAAGGGAGGTTTAGACTTCAGATAGTCATCCATTATAAATGTCATATGTCAAAACTCAATGAGTTAATGCAGGAAGAACACTAAAAAACATGACATGCAGAAGAGAAATAATAACTCAAATGTACCAAATTGAAGTCCTGGCTCTCGTCGCTCGCTTGTAAAATAGAATGTACTAGCTCTATGGACAAGGAGAAACCAGCATCACACATTTCTTCCACAATATCCAGAGCAGTGTGCACCTGCAGCCAAATAACATGAGCTGACAAACAGATTAGTGGTCAATCAAACAATATAATTATGAAATTAGGTATTACAATGAAGGTACCCTTTATTTGTCTATTCAAAGTCCTTCAATTCCTATCATATGTAACAATCAATCTTACCTTGAGTGAAGCACAAGAATAATTAATGAGACTTCCATATGAAGTAGAAGAAGGTTCCACCTTCAGCTTCTCATGAAGACTACGGAACTTAGAAATGACATCCTCAACCTTAAAATAAGTATAAAATAATTAGTTGAAAAGTATATAATGCGAAATAAATAAACACTGTCATCATATGCATAAGTAACTCACTAGGAAGGGCTTTAAGCTAAAGGCACCAACTAAACTAAACTAATTTTCAGACAGTAAAATAAAAATTCATATACATTAACCCTATATTGCTAGAACACGATATTATCAAAGTGGTTACAACAAGATGTGGGAAAAAGATAAGTTCCTCTGAATCATTAGATTTTGAAGCCAATATACAAAAGAAATCTATTCATATTTGCTTATAAACCTCTTGCATCTGCATTATTGACATATTTAACCAGCACTTTTATGATTTTTTCAATTGAACTCCTCAATCATTTATTGGCCGTACCAGCATAACAATTAACATGGGGTCCTGATTAAACTATAGATCAGCTCATTTGGACAGTAAAACAGTAGATTAACAAGAGAATATCTTCCTGGTATGCACTGCACACTTGAATATTACAATGGAGACCTGTGGTCAAGATGAAGATCGTTTGGAACTCACCACCCATGTATTGACCAAGAAAAATGGGGGCAAAGGTGGTGGCAGAAACAACTGAATATCCTAGGGAGACAATCTGTGGGCTTAAACTTGCCCCTCATAGTCCAGCTCAAAGTTTACAATGGTTACTAATATCAAGAAAGACTCGTATTTGAACCAAAAAAGTACATGAAATATTTTGGAAACTTGCACAGATAAAAATTGAATCAAACATTTCCCAATAACTCAGAAAAGGCATGCATGCATGTAAAATCTCATAAGTTTTAGCATAAAAAGGTGGTATGGACCTAAAATGCACAATCAGTTATTTGGCAACATACCCCATAATGACTACTATGCAAATATTTATACCGAACTAAAGCAAAGCATGACCATAAATAATATGCCATCAAAGGGATGGATGTTATGAATTTAACATACTGACAAAGTTAATCAGCCTGAAACCTAATTAACTTGCAAACCCATAAGTTTAAAGCTCTCAATCTTACTGACGACAATTTGTTCCTTTAATTCAAATCATAAAAGAGAATGACCATGTCATTGTCATCATGACATCCATCTTTTGTCTAATATCTGTAGCAGTAACATTCATATTAAAAAGCATATCCCAGTAAGTCATACAGATCTTCGCAGCAAGTTGAGACCCGAAGTGTACCAAAAGTGGGTGCCTCCGTGTGTGTTCCATTTAAATAAATTCACAGATGCTTTTTTCTGGTCCCCATCCCCTATTAAAATGAGTCATCCAGCTGTTGTGTGGGGGTTAAACGATGCCCCCCGCGGGGGCCTTGGGGTGGGGGGGAAGGGAGGAACCCAAAAAATTAACTACTAAATTAAACAAACAAAACAGTTTTAGTCCACTTGGAGTATCAAATGAAGTCTGTGCAAGCAAAAAGATAGCTAGGAGATGGAGGTGCATCTAAGAATAATGGACCCAAGGAATTACAAGCAGCAATCATGAGAATCCTCACCGCTAAATTTGGCATATAAGCAACAAAATCAAAAATGAACTTTGTAACATGCTCCGCTCTATCATCTGCAGCATATTTCGAACCATCAATCTTAGAAATACTCATCACTTGCAAGGAAATAAACAGTTTAAAAAAATATTAGTCATTCAGTATTGTCCTGAAACCCAAGAGTTGCCTCGAACATAAAGTTTGCAACATCAAACAGTATATATGATATTTGAGGATCATCTATTGATGGAATCCAAATCCAACCAGATTTTTGAATGGCCCGAAATAGTGATTGACTTAAAACAATTAAATCAATTTTTATCATTCCTGTTTGACACCAGTCTCTGAAACTGCTTGTCTAAAGATGTTAGGAAAGTGTATTTATAAAAGTGGACAGAACTGAAATAGTTTATTAATCCAGTTATATATAACAAGCCCCCCTTTCCTAAAATTTTTTGAATATACCTATGCCTAATAAGACAACTTTGTATCTAAAGGCTTATCATACACAAAGTACAAGAGCACAAACTTACGATGATCTTTAAGTGCCAGAAGGAATAGTTCTGCATGGGAATCCAGCTTTAACTTTCCCAAAGAGGTAAATATGCTTGCTAGACAATCCAAGGATGATATATTCTGGATGTCTATGACTTGTAAAAAATGCAAGAGCTCCTCTCGATCACTTCCACATAAAGCTAACAAGTAGTTTCCTTGTAACAAGAAATAAGAAAAAACCTGGTAAGGAAGCAAGATCACCAAATCAAAGGAGGTGAGCATGTACAACCTGAACCTATCGATATTACAGGCAATAAAAATTACCAAGGCAGTGATATAAATAAATGTTGGAAAGACAGCATCTACAAAATAAATGGTCAATACTTAAGGCAAATATCTCTTAGATGGAAACCTTAATATTATGTCAGTGGGGCAATGTAGCAAGTGCAGAACCAACATTAAACATATCTTTCTTTGCTGTGTTTAAATCACTGCAACACATTTCCAATTTTCCTTTGCACAAATGTATGATTTTGTTTTAGGCAAGACTCCTTTCAGAAGTAATATATTCTTATAGTCTCACATACATACCTCAAAGCAGGCTTAGCAAATTTGTTTAAAAGATCGTATTGATCTGGTTTGAGGAACAATAATAGATGAATAAGCTATGATTGAGATAATATAATAACATATTACTTCCAATGTAACTCTGCACTACTACATAAGGCATCATCCTTGAACAGACCAGATTACACATCATGCCATGTACAACGAATGCAAATTTAATTATCCCAATGGAACAAGAAAGAGAAAATCACTTTTATTAAGTCAGCATCTCTTAATTTCTCTTTCATCACATATTATGCCACCAGAATTTCAGTCCTATATCTTTCTTGTCACATATCAAAACTTTGAGGTTAGGTTGCAAAAGGAACACAATGTCGACCAAGCCATCCACTGTTGAGCGTTAAAAATCTTACTATCTTGCTAATGATGACACAACCCAATGCAACGAGCCTAATCAAGAAATCTAGCGAATGTTTTAGTAAAAGAGCCGAATGGCATACCTGCTAAGTCATATTTGTCTTCTCCATCATGACATGCTACATGGTTAAGGAGTTCTCGAATCTTTTCTCCTTGATTCGTTCTAACGTAAAGCAGCATCTCATAATAACCAAATTTTGATATAGAGCTGGGATTATCATCTTTGATGCGTCTGCCAAAGAAATGGAACTCTTCTAACATCTCCATCTCAATCAAGTACATCAGAAATGGACCATAAGTATCCTCCCCTATCCGAAATCCTTGTTCCCTCATTGATTCGAATAGTCTGAAAGCCTTGTGAATCTCTTGCAAGGCAACCTCCTCCTCATCACTTCCCCTAGCCCTTTCTATGCAAATAGCTATCAATGAATTGTATTCTTTTACTCCGGTTTCATGTCCCAATTTACCAAATACCTGCAACGTAGCTTCGGTACCTAGCACCTGTGCACACATCTTGACCAAACGGTCAAATCGCTGAACTAGAGTATTTTTGAAGATCCATCTTTGCTTTCTTTCACGTAAAGTTTCCTTATGCAGTAATGCTTTTGTCTGAGGCATATCAGAAAACAATGGTCGATTCAATACTACCTCTAGAGACTTCAGGTTACAATCTTCTGAATCAGGCGAACCGATGGAAGAATCACCTAAGAAAGATAATGCAACCATATGAGCCACATAAATATAGCTAACTAGATGGCTCTCAACAATAACAGAGGCTGTAATAAGCTTTTTCAAGAAAGACAAAAGAGAACATTTTATGCAATACCCTGGCACAATCCGGATAGTGCTATGCAGAAGAAGTCAGCGCTTTTCTTGAATAAAAAGGAAAAGGCAGGTATCATCATCATAAAAATGAAGCAACAGCTCAAAGGAATTACTGAGTACTGGATAAGTAACACTTCTGAAAGCCTAACCGATAAGCATGCATGGGCAACGCAATTCCTTCATGCTTCATTCAGAATTTACTACAGACGTCTTCTTGGCACCACAACCAATCTTGAAATTCTTAATTTTTATTTCATCTTCTACAGACAGAAACTACAAACGCAAGCCAAACTAGATCCAAAATAGTAATTAATCACAGCAAAATCGACGAACACTTACTGCGCAGGACGTATGATATCTCACTTGACATCTCATTTGACAGCTGCTTCCCCAGCAAAGCATCTGAGGAACACCAACACGTAACAATCAAACCAGAAGGTGAACTAAAACAACAAAAATAGCAATTAAAAGGCACTACAGGTTCAGCTATACTCTGTCAGCCATGAAAAATCAAGAGTAAATAAAGCACGCTAATCGGAAGCAGGAACCGTATAACCTTCCCCATCAAGTTGCACAAACCGTTAAGGGGTGGCTTTAATTTCCCTCATCATAAAAGAGCTCAACTTTTCAGTTATACCACGAAAATTCAGTCTTTGTGATTCAGATTTCTCTCGGTAGCTTATCCTCCCATTCGTGTAATGTGTGATAATATCTCAGCCTCTAGACACAAACAACCACCCTTAGATCATTCCGAGATAACCCAACCGCAAACATTACTCCATCTCCACGACGTCGTACACTCCCCAGCAATAAAAACAACCAACGTACCAAACGGTTGGGCTGCCTTCGCCTCTATACTGGACACCGACTTGCTCCGACTTAGCTTCGTTGAGGACTTCTCTGAGCGCGAATGCCGTGCGGCAGGACCTTCGGAGAGCGTCCGGAGAGTGTCGGCGATGGTGGAGGACGTGAACGGAGACGAGGAGGGGGAGGGGGAGGAGGAGGAGTCGATGGAGGAGAGGACGTTCTTGAGAGACGCGTCCTTGGCAGAGGCGGCGACTTTGTTGGCGGATTTGACGGCTGATCGGAATAGCGCGCTCAATTTGAAGGAGGAGGAGGACGACATTAGAGCTGCGAGCTGCTCCTCCGTCGTCCTCTACCTTCAACAAGTCCAGACCGACAAGAGGGTTTTGAGAGGTTTTACGTTGGACGCACTTCCGCTTGCTTTGCTTGTTCTACGCTCGCTCTTACCTATCCAGCGAAGAATATCAGAATGCTCAGTTCGCAATAACGTCGTTTCAGGCGATTGCCTGTTCCTTTCCTGACTCGGAAGGTCCATTTCGACTCGTGGGCCCGAAGAGCCCGGAACCCCCCTTGGTGGGCTGGGCCAAGTCCGGCCCGATTTGGAGGAAAATGGTCCGCAGTCAGCTTCAAAGCTTCGCTGCCCTAGAGAGACCCTGCGGGGAAAGACCTGCGAGAAGATTCATCAAAAACCCGAGCACCAATAAAAACTAGAAGAAAAAAAATTTGACCCTAAAGAGTTGGCTCCACTATGAGAATTAATAGTTTGAAATTTGAATTTCCATGATACCCAAATCAAAATGGAAGCATGATCGACCTGACTTAGCTTGGCCTGATACCCAAATTGCGTATAACTTAAGTCGCCAAGTCGGGCCTTTTTTTTTTGTCCTCTCTAGGCTTCGCTAGATAAGGGAGGACTCAACATTGCATGTTCAACTCCTTTGTCTACGAAATACTTGCAATTTTTTATGGTACACCTGCTCGAGTGAAAACTGCAACTTAACTATGGCATGGGTTAAAAGAGGAAGTCATGAATCTTAGGAAATTAGTCGGGCAAAACCTGATTCATGGAAAAATAGAAAAGACTCGTGCTTATTTAGTCGGGGAAAACTTAGTTTCCAATAGGATACCATCTTAATTCATAAAAATGAAAATTTAGTTTTCCACTACTATATTAACTTATTTGTGTGATAATTACAAAAAAGAAAAAAAAAGAAAAAGAAGAATGTCAACTTAGTATTAAATCTTTCAATTTAGCGAATTGAATCTTGACTGTCTTGGCGATTTGTCCATATAATCCTTTTAGTGAATTTTGGCCGACAATTGTTGATATGGACGGCGGTAGTCCTACATGACATAATTAACTTGAAGTGGACACTTTTTTATTATAAATTTTATTTTTTCTTTTATTTTCATTCACCCCTCCTTGCTTGACCTTGCCAGCCTTGCCTGCAGCAGTCATAGAGGAAGGGAAGAATAAACAAAGGAGGATAATGCCAAAAAAAATATTAAATTTTTTAATATTGTTTATGCTCACATCAGTCGCGTCACATAGGATGGCCAACATCATGCCCGTGATTATATATGAAAATTGGCCAAATGATTATATTGATAAAGTGTTAAAAGATTTAAGACCCAATTGGCATCCACATGATATGTTAATGCATATTTTGGTAATTTCCCTCTTATTTGTAGATGAAATTGACAAAACTCGAAACTAAGCAAGTTTATGAAAGTGTATATGTCTTGTGCAACTTCCAAATCGAATTCTTGGTCGTGATCTACCCTTTGAATCGATGTCTCACGGGCCAAATGACCTAGTCAGAACTTCCGCTTGAACAAAACATGGCCATTTCCGTGATGGACTCGTTCTTCCCTCGACGTCTTCTTCATCAACCTCATTCTCCGGTTCTCTCTTTTGTTCACAAGTTGGAAGTCCCACAATCTCTCTCTTCACTTATTCAAGAAATTCTTCGGGCAACGTCTGTACAAAATTCGCAGCTGATACTAAATCGAAGTACACTTCTGCCCGTGTACATCACGTGAATGTTGTCCTCAAAGGCCATCAAAGCTGATTGATCAGTGCGTTCAATGACGACGACGACGATGTCTAGAGAGAGAGAGAGAGAGAGAGAGAGAGAGAGAGAGTTAACGCAGAGAAGTGATTGGTCTATGCATGCTTCGGATCCAGACCCCACTCCAGAGAAACCTTATCTGAAAAGCGATGGCAAGTACAATAATGAACTCAAATCTGAAAGTACTAATTGGCGAAGCTTGTCCGCGTGCACAATTTGACATTCGTGGGGCTTGCCAAGCAATTGGAGGCATTGCTGTATGGCGAGCAACTACTGAGGGTTTCGACCCCAGATGTCCATCCACGGTTCAATAAAGAAGGACGCCTCGTCACCCCCCACGCCCCGTAGGCCTCCACCTTTGAAAAACAAGTAAGTACCTTTCGCACAAACAAAAGGTAGCTTTCCCTGAGGAATTACTATCCAACTGCTACGCTCGACTCGCTATTTCAAGTTGTTTATACAGCCAAAACAGCGCGCTCCATGAAAGGCCACTGAAGAATATCCCCATTTCAACTCCTCGTTTATTTTGTAAGACTCTGATTGAATCTATCCCTATACAATGTTCTTTTCTTTGTTGTGATTCAAGAGACATTTTGGCTTTTAGGGCAGATATAGTTCTGAAGCGGGTGTTGTCGTGGGGACCCTGAAAGAGATGAAGCATGTACGACGACAGACGTGGCTGGATGGAGATAACTCACACATGGGTTTTGTCTGCAAGATACTGGGAAAAATCTATCTGGAACTTGGAGGGGATACTTCTTCCTCTCGCGCGCTATTATTGCAGTCTTTTCTTCATCCCCTCCATGACCCACCATGCATGCACGTGGTGTGGGAAATCAATTTCATGGAACGACGAAGGGATGATACTAGGGCTATAGATCATCGTTCCATGTGGCATGATACTAGGGCCATAAAGAAACATACATGCGCCTTTTCGTTTCTTTTTCTTTTTGTGAAAAATACTCCATGTGTTTTTGGTGTGACATAGATAGTTGTTCTCTCTCTTTCTCCTTTTCTTCTTTGAATAATTTGAGATTGTCAATAAATAATCGACTCTACTATCCCCTCATATGCAGGCACATGTAGTAAGGATTCACTCGAATGATCTACTAAATTGGTTAAATGATGTAAAGGTGTGCGAGGGGGGAAAATAGTCCAAAAAGTATTAAACCTATTATATGGAGACCGAGTAAATCATAAACTTTTTATATAGTGGCCAATTCAATCCTTTACATCTTTATGATTTGTTAATTTAGGCCTCAACATTTTAATGATTTGCCAATATATTCCTTCAATGATTTCTAAATCACAAATACCTAGAAAGACAATAATGTTAACTTGTCAATAGGTTTAGGATTAAATCAACACAGTTAAAAGATTTATGATTAAATTTTTTGTCATACAATATATTTAGGATTGAATTGGCATAATTAAAAAATTTATGACTAAATTACCGAACAATAGGTTTATGAGTTTTTGGATCATTATCCCATTGCAAGTGAGTACTTAAAAATTGTGCCATCGAATATTAATGATCGCTGAATTCTTGGGATTCTCTCATCAAATAAAATGCATTGGTATTGAAGAACTTATTTACAAGTACCATCGATTGGTTGTAAGCTTAAAGGTCTGATTGTCATGTAAATTTAATGTGCAAGGTAAACATAGCCAAAGTCTAGGTAATGTGTAAAACATTTGGCTACTTAAGCACGAAGATGCGAGAATCAAACTTGCATAGATTTGCTTGAAGTATACTGGTCTCTCCATGTTCTTTGGAAGAGAGTTACAAGATTCGATTAACAAAGAAGAGAATGACCAACTTCCCTGACCCCCAGCTCATATAAATACGGACAGAGAAACAAAATTCTATCTGCCATAGGGAGAGAGGGCATGTGAATTTGAACTCGCAAGCAAAATGACCACACAAAAAAAAAAAAAAACCATCCAAGAATATGCATTTAGAGTGGTGTAGTAAACTTTCACTGAATTAGGAACCGAGAGAGGCCGACTTTGTCGCCTGTGGCCTGAACATCCCTGCGAACTTGCATCATATACTCTTCGAAGATAAAGCTTCTATAGAGGGCTGGCCTGAGGGGGCTCTCGATTAACGTATGGTTGAAGGGGCAATAGAAAAACGCCATTGAGAACCTTTCCACTTCTTGGCTGGCCACCACTCGGTGCTTCACGCTCTTGTATACACCATTGCTCCAAGCCTGCACTACAGGAAAACTCCATATGCTGATCAGCGAAAACCAAATAGTTTTACTTTCAGTTCCATTGCAATGAGAGAGTTCGGTTATTGTAAATCCCCGGCATGATCTTGTATTATGAATTTCACAATTCCCATTATATATTAACTTGAGAAAATGGAGTAGCTTTGAGATTCTGAGAGCCATTTGCAGGAGTCGTTTACGAACCACCAAAGTTGAGCCCATTTCGACACTGGGAAGTGAACTAGTGAATGTTATTGGAGCGTGGGTAACCAAGCTCGCCTAACATAGATGGAGATCCTCTACATATTTCACTATAGCGTCTTAACCTAATCTCGCACTTTTCCTGTATATAATTACTTTAGAGTGATGACTACGTCTCATCAACAATGCTGCAAAACTAGACAGATTAAAGGGTTGGATAATCACACAATGTGCCGGGTAGAGTTGGATATACCAGTTTGCCTAGAGAATTTTTTTTTTGGTAACTGAGAACTCCACCACGTGCCCCCATGCCCGGACGACACCAAAGGGCTGAGCTCCTATACCTCGGGCGAGACTAGCACAGGATCCCAACACAATGGCCTTTCACTTAAGACGCTATCAACTGAAGGTTTCGAACTCTCGACCTGGGTGATGAGGAGAAGCTCTCAACCAACACAGCTATCTACCGTTGAGTGTGCCTAGAGAATGTTCCTAGCTACAAAATCCCACATTCAAGCATATAATGCGCGCGCGAGAGAGAGAGAGAGAGAGAGAGAGAGAGAGAGAGAGAAGCTTTGAAAAGATTATTAATTTAGAACAGTCCATTCTAAAGGGGAAGCATATGCATATGTACTTTAAATGACCTGTACTTGCCTCAAATAAGTCGCCAATGTTGATGAGGAGGGCACTTGGATCTGGGATAACATTAACCCATCTCTCATCTTCCATCAGCTGCAACCCTCCAACCTTGTCTTGACACAAGACCGTGATGAAATCAGAGTCCGTGTGAGGCATCAATCCAAAGACTTGGGAAGAAAGTGGGCATGGAGGGTATCTGTTCATCCGAAGGAAACAAGTACTTGACTTGCAATTCCCTTTAAAGTAGTTGGTGCCTTTGATGCCCAAACCCTCAGCTAGAATTTCAGCCATCGATGCCGCAAGCTTAGCAATGGACATCCCATACGTCTCCACGGCCACTCTGAAGGGGAGAGGGCATCATCTGTTAGCGAGCATCAAACTGTGATGTAGTAGTAACTAGTAAACAGGGCCTATCGGTCATAACACATAACAATGTAGCTTTGTTTGCAAGGACCAATTAATTCATCCATTTCCTTTATTTCTTGATATATGATTGACTGATTAACCTCAACGGACTTTGTGCAACTGTTCCTTTTTCACATTATACCGTTGCTAATGCTCTTGAGGTTGTTCGAGCTTCTATTACAACAATCAGTGAGGCCAAAGAGATTGGATTATACATTTGCATATGCAAATGTTGATAGCGTAGATCTAATCTTGAATTTCATGGACTAAGGGTGATCTTTGGCTCCTCCATACCGACTTGAAATCAGGGAAGATAGTCCTCTTGATGTTTCCTGTAACCCTAACTTATCTATTAGCAACCCTATGATTTCCGCTCATGTATCTATTGCTGCTGTTTTTGCTGGCCCTTCTCTTCTGGCCATGTGGTTGTAATTGACAATGGTTAAGTTCAGTAATGCAAGTCGTCTGGTTTAGAAGGGAAGACAAGTGTCGTCGCATTAGTGCTCTAATTATTAGCCTTAAAAAACTAAACATCGATACACTTTTAGTTTCATTTTGGTATGAATTGCGGGTTAAGATCGATCAGTATCTTGTCAACTTGCGCAATTACTACAAGCACAATGGACTTTCTCCTTGTCAAGAAGATTATTTTCTTCATGCGCATTGACCATAGTACATGTTCCATATAAATTATGAAAACGTCATGTTACATCATATGTCAAATGATATAAACACACTATTAATAGTCTTTTTCCCTAACTAAGAGCAGGCGAACTGAAGCATGTGTTCTTCATGTGACTAGGTGCTTTAGTAACATGACAGAAAGTTGAAGTATATCGAACAGTTTCCCTTTTTTTGGCAAATGGTAATTATGCTAAGATTTTCCCTGTCAGATTTGTTACTTGCCCTTCAGTCTTCGATATACATGATTTCTAAAATAATTGGCAAAAGACTTTCTAGCCATAGACCCACGTGAAGAGCACCGTTTATGGCGTGATATCTATGTGATGCATCGATGTTTTTGAAAGAGGACAAAAAGAAGTGGAAGCCAAGCAAAGTACAAGAACTTCAAGGGGTGTTGTGAAAGAGGACAAAAAGAAGTGGAAGCCAAGCAAAGTGCAAGAACTTCAAGGGGTACTTTCATGGAGTTTCCACGATTGAATGTTCGAGACATTTATACCGTCGGATTGAAAAGCAAAAGATCACAACTATCCCAATCAAAACTTACTAAAGGTTGGGGTCTATCGCATTCCAATCCGACGGTGAAAAATTATTAGGGTTTGGATCCTCTTTTTAGCACTATACAATCAACATGTACGGTACATTGCACCTCGAATGGGAAAGTGCCCCCCACAGTGCTTTGGGATTCCCTAAAAAGGGAAAAGGAATAGACGTGCGTGCACATCATAAAAAGATGTTTGGGCACAAAAAAGATAGTGCAGTTTTTGAAATTCTCAGACAAACTTGATCGACCCCATGACTTCAATCTTCATCCACTTTAGCTTCTTTAACTTATCAAGTTGGCTATAGTGTATTATTCTTTCTCGACAGACCACAATTGATAACATTGTGGGATATAATCTCAAAACTCAAAGAAATCAACTTAATTCAAACTACTTCTCAATCACTATAGTCATGATGGAATATTTATTTAATATATATCAATCGTGCACATATTTTTCAAGTGACGATTTTCCGTCCTATTTTACACACCTCACTTTTAAGGTCTCCTCTTCGAAATTAACTATCCACATCTCTATTGAGATCAATCTACAAAACTTGATTTATATTTTGAAATAATGCAACTAATCATCCACATGGATATCTTATTTAATCCATGGTGGTGAAAATAGATAATTCCACGGGTAGCTAGATCAACCATTTGTCTACTTCATGTAAGGGTAAATTACATTAATTCTTTTTACCTATGTACTCTTGTTAATTAATATTTCCATTCCCAAATTATCAGGACTTTCCTTCACATGAATTGACCAGACTAAGGTATTCAATATAATTAACCAATTAAATTGACAAAATAATAATATTTTTATTTAAAATGAATAACAGCATATTTCATGAATGCTTTTAAAAATATCTCTCTTTTTTATTAACGCTCAAACTTCATCTAATCTACCTCAAAATTTCAACGAACGCACTATTAATCCGCATAAGACTTTAAGTGTAGTTTTATAATTAAATACTCCGACTTCTGTATATAGCCACAAAAAAAAGAAAGATTAACTCATTATGTGTCTAAATCTGATATTCCATACCTGAAATTGTCATTCCCTTTCATTCTCGAGATGCTTGCAAGAGGTATATGGAAGGCTTCAGACCAAGGAAGCTGCTTCAAGCAAGTGGCCTGCGGGTTTCCCCAACGGTAACTTTTGGTCTGTGATGACGACGATGACAAATTTAAGAAACTGAGCTCAGCTTTCTTTTGAAATGGCAATCTGAAGAGCTTTATCTGCTCTTGCTTCATGCTCTCCAGTGTCTCTGGTGGGACCCCATGATTCACTATTTGAAAAAAACCCCATCTTCGTGCAGCTTCCACAATGTCCTGCCTGCACTTTGCTCCCGCAATTGATGACCCTTGAGTTTGTAGATGGCTCAAGTCTATGAGAGGCAACTCACAGTTCTCAATAAGCATGACTTGTGGTGGTAGTTGTCGGTCACCATCTTTATCATCTAATTTGTCAGATTTGTTCTGCAAAAGGGTCTTATAGTTCTCCCGAAATGGTGGCTCAGATTCCATCGTGATGGTTTATTCTTGTTTCACTTCAATTACATAATTAACGACCCATATCGTCCTTTTGATTAACTTTGTTTTGGTTCTTAGTTGGAGCATTCCACTTGTCACTTCATAAATGCAGTCTCCATGTTTCCTAATTTCACGCATCAAACACACGATTGATATATGAAATCAGTCTCTGAAGCTGAATTCGTCCAAAACATACTCTTACTTTTATCATCAATGCAAAGTTCCACACAAAAATACTTGCTTGTCTCTCTTACATCTCATAAGAGCATGATTTTCATTGTTTATAATCTTCTTTAGTTCCCTAGACTTATCATACTAAATTGATCCTGACGTAAGCATGGAAATTCGTCATTGATAACTCATCTAGTTGGAACATGAAAAACTACTACATAGTCAAAATCCAAGAAAACATAAGCTCCATTTATGAAGGCTCCATTCATGTGCTTTTTACCTGCGATTTTGAGTCTATAATACGCACTAGAAGAAACATGGATGTGCTTCATATGCATCCCGATTATTTAGGTTTTCGCAGTCATTTTACTTGCTGTTGGGGAAAAAATGAAAGTTTAGATTCTATTCATTGAAGATTTAACATGATTGAATAACATTGTTTCCTTTTCGTGTTTGAGTTTCACTAATTTCCGCACACTTTATCACAGGCAGGCAGGCGAACACAATGAAAGAGACTTCAGAAAGGTATGTAAGTCCTGCTACCATGGATATGGTATTATATAAGGGTATTTCCATCATACTGGAAAATGAATGATCAGTAATGGGGATTCGTAGAGAGTGAATTCGCTTTCAAGGAGGTTGATAAGTTAGATGGGTTATATCATAAACATGGGCCATGGAGAGACTTCGCAAGTGGTGTTGACTTGACCATGATATGTGAATCGAGTGGTTATCAATATGGAGTAATTGCTTTTAACACGCATTTCCACTAACCTAACAATGGCTACATTCTACCTCAGCTTTGCATATTCTCTCTTGAGATGCTAAGGCAACAAAGAGAAATGCAATGCTTTTTTAGAAGAAGAATAAAACCAATGATGCATTAATTGTGTTGAGTTCTGCACTAAGAGCATAGTCATTATTCATCGATATGTGGATATTCATGTCAGATTTAATACTGAACCTTCTCTTTTTCTTTTGCTACTTTCAAATTGCATTTAGAATATCTTAGAGCAAATAACGATCATGAAAGGCCAGAGAACAAACGAGAATGTCAGTGAAGAATATAGATGTATTTTCATTTCTATGGATTTGTATGAATCCCATTTTCTTGTTTGTGAAAGGAAAAAAAGTAAAACGCTAATTAACTAGAAAAGAAACTCCTAAATTTTCTAAAATTATTATGCACTGCATGGTCTCAAATGTGCCTTGCAACTACAAAAGAGCTTGGCCATGAGAAATCAGTAGCAAAACCTAAAGAAAATATAGGTTTTTTTATGGTTGCAAATGGAAAATAACTTTTTCAGATGGACTAACTAATGATGAGCATATAAACAAAGAAGCACAAGTGGGTAAATCAACTAAATCGATTTATATATATATCTCATCAGATGACACTATATCTCGAAGTACATACTGTCCAAACTATACTAGTTGAGATTCCGTTTGTTGACAACTTAAAACTACACACACAGATCTTCTTGCAAGAGTAATACGAACTGTTTGATTACCTATGGTATTAAGGCAAAGAAGGGCTCTTCTTCACTAAATTCTGTTGTGTGCCCTTGTAGTTCTCCAAGAACTGAAGTGCACCAATCGCAATTAAGGAAGCCCAAAGAGTAGCCCTCACCTTCCTGTGAACTTAAGCCGCAAACCAGAATGTGAAGGAGATAAAAGAAAATGGTGCATATCGCTTTCTGCGACCATTTTGTGAGAGGAAGATCTGTGACTAGTGAGTTAGCATCTCTGGATGATTCAGAGAAGACTAGGGTTTTGGGACTTAAAGGGAAGAGAGGGAGAGGGAGAGGTATTCAGACACGTGAACATATGGCTTCAAGGTGGTCATTCTCTTTCATCTGCCCAGGCTAATCATATAAATAGGGTTTGGGATGCGAGTTGTGGATCAAGAATCTATGGTTGAAGTAGATAACACGCGTTGGAAGAAGGCGACAGATGATTATAGATGGTGGTGGAGGAATGTGGAGGCCGTGGACTTAGAAAAGATACTGGGGTTTTACTGCAAAAAGGTAAAGTTTTGAAGGGGGTGTTCCATAACGATCTTTTTTCTCTATCATTCATGTGAATAATTATTAATTTCTTCACACCATATTTCGATTTATTTGAGTCACGTGCATTCTATCTTAAACTTACTAAGAATATACTTTGTCCGAGTCTCCGCCCTCCATGTATTCCGATCAAATTATTAGTTGCCCACGCTTTGATGGAGAGTTCTGAAAAGAACTTCCCTTTTGATTGAAGGCGACTCTTGAAGAATGAAGAGATGGAATCCCTCATCTTACTTCACTCAGCTCCATTTTTCTACATGAAAAACTGGATATTGTGTGCAACTTGTGCTGCTCTTGAGAGCAGCAAGATGTACCATCTGATCAATGATTATCTAAATGAAGAGGGCGAGCATCCGTTGGATGGACCAGTTTACACTCAAAACTGGTTCAACATTGATTCTTTACTCCACTGGAGTTTTGGCCTCTCTTCTAACTTTTAAAAGTTCTTTAAGGAATTATCACATTACAACAAGTAAACAACATCAAACCCATATATAAAACAAAAGGGAACAAAAGGATGATGCATACTGACCTACCCATGGGTAGCCCAACTAGTTAGGGTGAACTCGGGCTTTGTTGAGGTCTTGGGTTCGATTCCCCGGGGAAGCGCCTGTGATTTAAGTGGGGGACCATGGCGGTAAGTTGCTGTGCTAGTCTCTCCCGAGAAATAGTCGAGGTGCGCGCAAGCTGGCCCGAACATCTCGGTTATAAAAAAAAAAAGATGATGCATACTGAATTTAGAGAATAATAATTAAATAATAAAAGCCTTGCCATAGATGTCTAAATAACGAAGTTTGAGGGAATTATGAGCATGGACGTGACTCCATTTAGATTAAAGGCCACAGCCTATTTAAGTCAGTGTACATCAATTGATATGGGATCTCTCTCCTTGTTCAGGCCCTCCAAACCCTCTTTCCGCATAAACCAAAACCATTAATATTGTTTACAAGTTAATTTCTCATCAAATACGCATACAAGATGCTCTTGATTGGGAGGTAATCACTATAGCTTTTCCAAAAAAAAAATGCTCAGATTATATATATATTGAATCTTTAACCTAGTTTAAGTGATGAACCCTTCATTTATTGAATGCCATAGAGTGAATATTGTGACTTTGAGGTAAATTTAGCATGTTATACTTGTAATTCGAATTTGTGATTTTGAGTTGGTGATATACAAGTTCATATCTCTCCTAATCCGACAATTCTAGAAGATATAAGAAGATTGAGATATTGTGCACAATATATACAGACACACGACACACCGACACGTCATTTCTCAAAAATTAGAAAATTTCGACACCTTCCGACACGTTATATATTAAATAAATATTTTTATATATAATTACATAAATAACAAAATAATAATAACAACAATAATAATAAGAGTCTATAATTAATCTATACTAAAAACATTAATTCTATATTTGTTAATATCATTTATTGTTTTAATTTGACAAATTCAACTATATTTATTGTAACAATCAATAAAGCGACCAAAATCCTCCTTTCCCCGAATTAACTCTAGAGTTTGTAAAAAAATCTCAAATCGCATTACAAAGAAATCCAAGATGCTGAGTTGAAAAAGAAAAAGAAATAACACAACTTGCTAACCTGAGAGGAGCAAAAAGATGAAATCTTGAGAGCAAAAGGCGAAGCAACACCGACTAAAAACTCACGGTGAAAGAAGATAACAAGAGGTGCATCAAGTGCGCGCGACTGAGAAGAGTCCACAAGTATTGAAAATTTGTTGTAACTTTTATTATCATCATCATAATATATTTATATTTAGATTCCATAAGTATTGAAATTTGCAAATATAACCACATGCATGTTAGAGTCACGTGTTGGAATTTTCGACTCGCTTGTCGGAGATAGTTGACCGCGTGTCAGATTTTTCGACATGCGTTGACCAGGTGTCAGAGAGTGTTGGACACATGTCGAAGTGTCGGACACGACACGAAGGGTCCTGGAGAGAGTCGGTACTTTTTAGATTACAAATGACTCTAAACTGCTATAAGTTTGTTGAAGATTCAAGATGTACAACAATAAGTAAAAATCATCAAAAGTGAAAATAAAACGTTTAGAACCCGTTCAAAGTGCACTATCTTTATTTATTTTTCTTTAGGCAATGAAAGTGACTAATTTTGCAAAGTGAAAAAAAAAACGAATTGATAATTTCTATCTTGACAATAAATTTCAAGAGAAAAAAAAATGAAAAGTGGGTTTGACCCATGAATTTGCATTGAGAGAGCATTCAATTTGACTTGGCATGTCAGCAGTCAACCAATTCATGAAACTGTTGAATTAAGAAAGTATGCCAACCTCAAAGACAAAGATTAAGTAAAATACAAGAGGTGAGAATCTATCCAAAAGGACCACGAAATGCAACACATCGATCCTATATATGCGTGTGAGTGATAATCTAACTATGGTAGTTCTCTCCAAAATTGAAATGTATGCAATTTGGATGTGGTGCTCCTGATAAATCAGTTTGACACGCCGCTCGACTCATGTGCTAACTTAAGTGAACTACATCAGTGAGTCTCCTGCTTAAAGAAAGCAATTCTGCCTACAATGACGTAGCGTGATGGTCGTAAGAATCGCACCAGTCGGGTTCTGATTCGACGTACACCTCGACGAGGCACAAGTGAAATCCTTTAAGGTTTAATCTGTTCGAAACCTTGATGAGGGGCGTTGAATCCTCAAGATATTTAGGCTCCATTCTTTTCGCGAAAAATACAATATCTCCGGAAAATATTTTCCAGAAAGTTATTTTTCCGGAAAATGACAATATTTTTCGGTATTCTCTTGAAACTTAAAAATAAAGCAGAATTTTTTTTTTGCTGTTCAGTAGAGAAAATATTAGGAAGGAAAAAGAGAGAGGAAGAAAGAGAAATGTCAGTACATTGGGAAGGGAAAAGGGAGAGGGATAGAAATGAGTTCGATTGGGAGTGGAAAGAGAGGAGAGAGGAGAGAGGAGAGAGAAAATGGAGAGAAAGAGGTTGTTACAGTTTAAGGAGCGTATCTTAAGGGCTGAAAAATGTTTTCCTTCCTTTTGAGAGAGGAAAACATTTTCGTTTTTAAAAGGATATTTTTTCTTGATCGGAAAATATTTTCCTTGGTAAGTTATTTTCCGCCCCTCGAATGCCACAATTTCCGGAAAATATTTTCCGAAAGAATATTTTCTGTGAAACGAACAGAGCCTTAGTGAAAATTGGGCTGTTGAAGCCTCCAGATACTGAGCTTGGGTCGTTACATGGAAACTAAGTTGAATGCTTCTGTTTCGCTCTGCTTTGATTTCAAATCCAAACCATGTCAGTCTATTCTTTTCATATCTTGTTGATGATTGTAGGACGAAGAGCTCGGGCACTTGGGGAGCCCTTTGTTTCGCTGTATGTTATGACGAATGAAACTTAAGGTTTATCTCAACTTCATTCAAATTGAGAACAATTCGATCTACACATCCATGCCATTGTTTGAGGACCACCGAGGCATTCAAGAGGAGCGGAAAGCACGAAAAACTTGATCTCCCTCCAAGCGACACTATCCTAAACTCACAAATTCGGCAAGTTGGGTATTAGGATCAGTTCTAGATCATCTCATGCTGATATTGATCCATTCGACCTCCAAAAGTCATCTTCCTTCTAGAATGTTAGCCTATACTTTGAACGTGAAAGATAAAAGTGTAGTGACTAGGGTCTCTCGCAAGTACTCATCCGAGGGAAAACTTGGAGGTTGGCAGAGGTCATTGTTCGCTATCAGTACCGATTATCAACTGTGCGTTAGTCCGTCCTATGGGATTGCATGTCGCCTTTAAGAGAGCACTTCACATGATAATGACATTAAGGCCAGGGGGGTGGGATTCGGCTGGCAAGTCCATTTGAAGACTCGGCGATCTCTCGTCTCATGCCAAAACCAAGTGAAAACCAGTCATCAGCAGCTCGCTGCAGTCTCATTTTTGTCCTGACTAGTTAGCTTGTGATCGACAAGCCATTATGATGCAAGCCACAACCAACCTTAACGGCTGCGACGATGAAGAGATTGTTCATTAAATTCAACCAAAGAGCACGTTCAGACGTGTGCAGATAAGAGAGAAAGAGCGTGTCTGCGGAGGCGGTGTAAAAAAGGGGGGTGTGTTGAAGATGGCTTAAGAATCTATGGAATTGATAAAGTGCTCTGCTATGACAGGATAAAGGTGTCAAAAGATGCACAATTGTGTCTGCAGGAGCTAACCATCGATTCAAGGAATCCAACCACCAAGCGCAAGATTTTCTTCACGGTCAATTCCAAGATGTACAATTGTGCCTTTTATGATTGATGCGTCTGTATTGCCCTGATCTGAAAGGGACGTGGCCAGCATAAGTTAATGGAAAGCATTTCCGTTTTGTTAAACCCAAGAAAATCCAGATTCAATGATGTAAAACTTAGTTTTTTTTTATGTTTAGAATCTATCACGTTCTAATCTAAAGAATGGAGTGAGATAAGATAATAGGAACTTAATCATTGAGAGTACAGTTTAGTGATAGATCATAAATTCAGATCGTGTCGTAAACGTTTGTGCTTTGTGGCATGATTTTCGAAACGATGTGGTGATGGGCTCGTGCATCTATGAGTAAATCGAATGATTATAGATGAAACCAAACATTTCGCGACTGATGTAAGATCTTTATGATAATGCTAAGATAGAATAACATAGTTAATTATACATTTCTCTCCGTCCTTTCCATCCGTAAACATCAATTTAGGAAATCCGAAACAAATCTCAACACACGAAACAAAGAGTCCCGTGATTTAAAACCCAATAAGTGTTTTCATCCGGGGAAGGATTATGTCTTCTACCAGTCCGATGGAAAACAGGGACATGTAATGGGAACTTGCAACGAATGAGGTAGGTTTGCCTTGGTAGGGTTCGACACAGTAAAGATTTGACAGCTTAAAGAGTGGAAACCCACCAGATCGCATTCAATCAAAGTTGCCCGAACAAAAAGCTTGATTTTCTTTCCGCCGACGGGCCGATTCCATGCCAAAGAGGCATCGGTGACTATGTCGGCAACCAGGGGAAAGGCGCCACGGGTTAGCTCGGGTCGACAACTGGCGACGCCATCGGGCCAATTCAACGGCTCTCGTTGGTCCACCTTACGCCGCTCCAGTCGTGCTGAATTTAGTGCCACGCACCTCGCATCGTTTTCCACGGGGACCGGCATGGGTAAAGCTGCAGAATGACCCAGTGCGATGTGGATGCTGACATTCGTGAACCTGAAAGGGGCTTTTACCAGAACTTTGCGTCGTGGTCAGTGAATAGAGACTTGGGGGTATATCGAATTCATCATCTACTTTGCATGAGGTTTTCGTAGGATAAGTGCAATGAGAATCTTAAAATTCATCATGAAACTACAATCGAACTTTGATACAAGAAAAATGGACAGTTAAAGTATAAAAAAAAACAGTTTGAAATGACTCATCCAGATCATCATGAGATTGTCGAAACATAAAGATCTAGATCCTGTCTAAATGCGAATGCCGTGCAGCAGGACCTTCGGAGAGCCTATGGAGAGCGTTGGTGATGGTGGAGGACGTGGACGGAGACGAGGAGGAGGATGAGGAATCGATGGAGGAGAGGACGTTCTTGAGAGATGCGTCCTTGGTAGAGGCGGCGACTTTGTTGGCGGATTTGATGGCTGATCGGAATAGCCCACTCAATTTGAAGGAGGAGGAGGAGGACATTAGAGCTGCGAGCTGCTCCTCCGTTGGACGCGTTTTCGCTTTGCTTTGCTTGTCCTCCGCCCGCTCTTACCTGTACAGTGAAGAATATCAGAATGCTCAGGTTGCAATGACGTCGTTTCAGGCGATTGCCTGTTCCTTTCCTGACTCGGAAGGTCGATTGCGACTCGTGGGCCCGAAGAGCCCATAATCCCCATTGGTGGGCCGGCCAATTCCGGCCCGATTTGGAGGAAAATGGTCCGCAGTCAGTTTCAAAGCTTCGCTACCCTAGATAGACCCTACGGGGAAAGACCTGCGAGAAGATTCATCAAAAACCCGAGAACCAATAAAAACTAGAAGGAGAAAAATTTGACCCTAAGAATTGGCTCCACTATGAGAATTAATAGTTCGAATTTCCATGATACCCAAATCAAAATGGAAGCATGCTCGACTTGACCTAGCTTGGCCCGATACCCAAATTGCATAAAACTTAAGTCGCCAAGTCGGGCCTTTTCTTTTTTTCATCTCTAGGCTTCACAAGATAAGGGAGGACTCGACATTGCGCGTTCAACTCCGTTATCTACGAAATGCTTCCGATTTCTTATGGTACACATGCTCGGGTGAAAACTGCAACTTAACTAGGCCATGGATTAAAAGAGGAAGTCATGAATCTTAGGAAATTAGTCGGGCAAAACCTGATTCATTAAAAAATAAAAATAGACTTGTGCTTATTTAGTCAGGAAAAATTTAGTTTTCCAACAACATATTATCTTAATTCGTAAAAATGAAAATTTAGTTTTCCATTGCTATATTAACTTATTTGTGTGATAATTACAAAAAAAAAAAGAATGTCAACTTAGTATTAAACCTTTCAATTTAGCTAATTAAATCTTGACTAATTTGGCGATTTGTCCATATAATTCTTCCGGTGAATTTTGGCTGACAATTGCTGATATGGACGGCGATAGTCCCATGTGACATAATCAATGTTGAAGTGGAATTTAAAATTTTTTTTTTCTTTTATTTTCCTTTACCCCTCCTTGCCAGCCTTGCCTGAAGCTGGAGAGGTTGACCCTAGCTTGTCCTCGTCCGTGGCCAGTTGCCAACCATCCACTGAGGTTTCGCAATCGACGGAGGAAGGGAAGAATAAAAAAAAGGAGGAAAATGCCAAAAAAATTATTTTTTAAATATTGTTCAAGCTAACATCAGTCGCGTCACATAGAATGATTAGCATCATGTCAGTGATTGTAAACCAAAATTGGCTAACTGATTATATTGATAAAGTGTCAAAATATTTAAGACCCAATTAGCATCCACATTATATGTTAATGCACGTTTTGGTAATTTCCCTCTTATTTGTAGATGAAATTGACAAAACTTGAAACTAAGCGAGTTTATGAAAGTGTATATGTCTTGTGCAACTTCCAAATCGAATTCTTGGTCGTGATCTACCCTTTGAATCGATGTCTCACGGGCCAAATGACCTAGTCAGAACTTCCGCTTGAACAAAACATGGCCAATTTCGTGATGGACTCGTTCTTCCCTCGACGTCTTCTTCGTCAACCTCATTCTCCGGTTCTCTCTTTTGTTCACAAGTTGGAAGTCCCACAATCTCTCTCTTCACTTATTCAAGAAATTCTACGGGCAACGTCTGTACAAAATTCGCAGCTGATACTGAATCGAAGTACACGTCTGCCCGTGTCCATCACGTGAATGTTGTCCTCAAAGGCCATAAAAGCTGATTGATCAGTGCGTTCAATGACGACGACGACGATGTCTAGAGAGAGAGAGAGAGAGAGAGAGAGAGAGTTAACGCAGAGAAGTGATTGGTCAATGCATGCTTCGGATCCAGACCCCATCCAGAGAAACCTTATCTGAAAAGCGATGACAAGTACAATAATGAACTCAAATCTGAAAGTACTAATTGGCGAAGCTTGTCCGCGTGCACAATTTGGCATTCGTGGGGCTTGCCAAGCAATTGGAGGCATTGCTGTATGGCGAGCAACTACTGAGGGTTTCGACCCCAGATGTCCATTCACGGTTCAATACAGAAGGACGCCTCGTCACCCCCCACGCCCCTTGGGCCTCCACCTTTGAAAAACAAGTAAGTACCTTTCGCACAAACAAAAGGTAGCTTTCCCTGAGGAATTACTACCCAACTGCTACGCTCGACTCGCTATGTCAAGCTGATTATACATCCAAAACAGCGCGCTCCATGAAAGGCCACATCCCCATTTTAGCTCCTCGTTTATTTTGCAAGACTCTGATTGAATCTATCCCTATACAATGTTCTTTTCTTTTTTGTGATTCAAGAGACATTTTGGCTTTTAGGGCAGGTATAGTTCTGAAGCGGGTGTTGTCGTGGGGACCCTGAAAGAGATGAAGCGTGTACGACGACAGACGTGGCTGGATGGAGATAACTCACACATGGGTTTTGTCTGCAAGATACTGGGCAAAATCTATCTGGAACTTGGAGGGGATACTTCTTCCTCTGGCGCGCTATTATTGCAGTCTTTTCTTCATCCCCTTCATGACCCACCATGCATGCACGTGGTGTGGGAAATCAATTTCATGGAACGACGAAGGGATGATACTAGGGCTATAGATCATCGTTCCATGTGGGATGATACTAGGGCCATAAAGAAACATACATGCGCCTTTTCTTTTATTTTTGTTTTTGTGAAAAATACACCATGTGTTTTTGGTGTGACATAGATCGTTGTTCTCTCTCTTTCTCCTTTTCTTCTTTGGATAATGCGAGATTGTCGATAAATAGTCGACTCTACTATCTCCTCATATGCAGGCACATGTAGTAAGGATTCACTCGAATGATCTACTAAATTGGTTAAACGATGTAAAGGTGTGTGAGGGGAGAAAATAGTCCAAAAAGTGTTAAATCTATTATACGGTGACCGAGTAAATCATAAACTTATTATATAATGGCTAATTCGGTCCTTTACATCTTTATGATTTGCTAATTTAGGCCTCAACATTTTAATGATTTGCCAATATAGTCCATCAACGATTTCCAAACCACAAATACCTAGAAAGACAATATTGTTAACTTGTCAATAGGTTTAGGATTAAATCAACACAGTTATAAGATTTAGGATTAAGTTTTTTGTCATACAATATGTTTAGGACTGATTTGGCATAATTAAAAATTTAGGACTAAATTGGCTAGTGAACAATAGGTTTAAGAGTTTTTGGATCATCATCCCATTGCAAGTGAGTACTTAAAAATTGTGCCATAGAACATTAATGATCGCTCAATTCTTGGGATTCTCTCATCAAATAAAATGCATTGGTATTGAAGAACTTATTTACAAGTACCATCGATTATTGGTCGTAAGCTTAAAGGTCTGATTGCCTTGTAAATTTAATGGGCAAGGTAAACATAGCCAAAGTCTAGGTATTCTGTAAAACATTTGGCTATTTAAGCACGAAGATGCGAGAATCAAACTTGCATAGATTTGCTTGAAGTATACTTGTCTTTTTTACCTCGGAAAGGCCTAGGCTGAAAGCCACGGAATTTCTTAGACATAAGATCATTTGCGGTCGATGATGTGAGATTTGGATATGTTCCCAGGAAGATATCATTCATGAGAGAGAGAGAGAGAGAGAGAGAGAGAGAGAGAGAGCGAGAGAGAGTCGCGTTACTGCTCCATCGGGCGCTATCTTTCATGAGAGAAAATGACAAAGACAGTTCACATCACAATCAAGACGTACCAATTTGAGTGCAGTCCAGCCCCTCTTGGCTTCCCAACTCCAAAGAGAACAAAGCGAAGAAGAAATGGCATGTGCCGTCTCTCCATGTTCTTTGGAAGAGAGTTACAAGATTCGATTAACAAAGAAGAGAATGACTATAAATACGCATATAAATACGCACAGAGACGAACAGAATTCTATCTGCCATAGGGAGAGAGGGCATGTGAACTTGAACTCGCAAGCAAATTGACCACAAAAAATTACCACCTATGTAAGAATATGCATTTAGAGCGGTGTAGAATACTTTCACTGAATTAGGAACCGAGAGAGGCCGACTTTGTCGCCCGTGGCCTGAACATCCCTGCGAACTTGCACCATGTATTCTTCGAAGCTAAAGCTTCTATAGAGGGCTGGCCTGAGGGGGCTCTCGATTAATGCGTGGTTGAAGGGACAATAGAAAAACGCCATTGAGAACCTTTCCACTTCTTGGCTGGCCACCACTCGGTGCTTCACGCTCTTGTATACACCATTGCTCCAAGCCTGCACTACAGGGAAACTCCATATGCTGATCAGTGAAAACCAAACAGTTTTACTTTCTATTCCATTGCAATGAGAGAGTTCGGTTATTGTAAATCTCGGGCATGATATTGTATTATGAATTTAGCAATTCCCATTATAATTAACTTGAGAAAATGGAGTAGCTTTGAGATTCCGAGACCATTTGCACAGAATCTTTTATGAATCACCAAAGTTGAGTTAACCTACAAACATGTCCCAGATAATCCCAGAAATAGGCGGATGCAACATGGATGAAACATTGATCCAGTCATTTTTGAAGCTGAAGCCGGTCGTAGGCTCTAGTAGATAGCCATCTTATTGGGTTTACCTTTTCTTTTACCTGTGATCACATCACCCTCTCACTCCCAATGACACATTGTCTTCATGGGTGCGAGTTCTCTGGTGTCGGGTTACTCTTACTATAGTCATCTTTTGGCAAAATCAATATAATCACTTACCATTACCAAAAAAAAAAAAAAACACCAAAGTTGAGCCCATTTCGATACAAGGAAGTGACCTAGTGATTGTTATTGGAGCGTGGGTAACCAAGCTTGCCTAACATAGATGGACATCCTCTACATATATCATTATAGCGTCTTAACCTAATCTCGCATTTTCCCTATATAATTACTTTAGAGTGATGACTACGTCTCATCAACAATGCTGCAAAACCAGCCTAACCATAAAAAGTCTGACAGATTTCTGTAAGGATAATCACACAATGTGCCGGGTAGAGTTCAATGTATCGATGTGCCTACAGAATGTTCCTAGCTACAGAAACCCACATTCAAGCATATAATGTGTGTGTAAGAGAGAGACAGAGAGAAGCTTCATTCAAAAGATGATTAATTTAGAACAGTCCATTCTAAGGGGAAGCATATGCATATGTACTTTCAATGACCTGTACTTGCCTCAAATAAGTCGCCAATGTTGATGAGAAGGGCATTTGGATCAGGGTTAACATTAACCCATCTCTCACCTTCCATCAGCTGCAACCCTCCAACCTTGTCTTGACACAAGACAGTGATGAAATCAGAGTCTGTGTGAGGCATCAATCCAAAGACTTGGGAAGAAAGTGGGCATGGAGGGTATCTGTTCATCCGAAGGAAACAAGTACTTGACTTGCAATTCCCTTTAAAGTAGTTGGTGCCTTTGATGCCCAAACCCTCGGCCAGAATTTCAACGATCGATGCCGCAAGCTTAGCAACAGACATCCCGTACGTCTCCGCGGCGACTCTGAAGGGGAGAGAGCATCATCTGTTAGCTAGCATCAAACTGTGATATAGTAGTAAACAGGGCCAATCGGTCATAACACATAACATTGTAGCTTTGTTTACAAGGACCAATTAATACATCCGTTTCCTTTATTTCTTGATATATGATTGACTCATTAACCAAAACGGACTTTGTGCAAATGTTCCTTTTTTCGCCATTATACCGTTGCTACTGCTCTTGAGCCTGTTCGAGCTTCTATTACAACAATCTGTGAGGCCAAAGAGATTGGATTATGCATTTGCATATGCAAATGTTGATAGCGTAGATCTAATCTTGAATTTCATGGACTAAGGGTAATCTTTGGCCCCTTCATACCGACTTGAAATCAAGGAAGATAGTCCTCTTGATGTTTCCTGTAACCCTAACTTATCTATTAGCAACCTTACTGTAGCCACTCATGTATCTATTGTTGCTGTTTTTGCTGGCCCTCCTCTCTGGCCATGTGGTTGTAATTGACAATGGTTAAGTTCAGTAATGCAAGTCATCTGGTTAGCAAGGGAAAAAAAGGACAAGTGTCGCCCCATTAGTGCTCTACTTATTAGCCTTTAAAAACTAAACATTGCTACACTTTTAGTTTCGTTTTGGTATGAATCGTGGGTTAAGATCGATCAGTATCTTGTCAACTTGCCCAATTACTACAAGCACAATGGACTTTCTCCTTGTCAAGAAGATCACTATCTTCATGTGCATCGACCAAAGTACATGCTTCAGCATGTGCTCTTCGTGTGATTAGGATCATTAGTAACATGACAGAAAATTGAAGTATCTCGAACAGTTTCCATTTCTTTGGCAAATGGTAATCATGCTAAGATTTGCCCTGTCAGGTTTGTGCCTTTCCCTTCAGTCTTTGATATATATGGTTTCCGAAATAATTGGCAAAAGACTTTCTAGCCATAGACCCACGTGAAGAACACCGTTTATGGCGTGATATCTACGTGATGCATTGATGTTTTTTGAAAGAGGACAAAAGAAGTGGAGGGCAAGCAAAGTGCAAAAACATCAGTGGGTATTTGCAATTTTGCATGGAGTTTCCACAATTGAATGTTCGGACAGGAATTGATCTCTTGTCTTTAGGTGCGTTCGAGACAATCATACCAGAATCTAGATCCTTTGTCTAGGGTGCGCCCCTAACATAGGGGACGACACTCATCAAAACAAAACAAAAATTCCAAATTTTTTTTTATGAAAAAGCTATTTTTTTCCCAACAGTCCGATTCAGACGATCCAATTCCATCATACCGTGGAATTGAAAAGCAAAATATTGCAACTATCCCAATCAAAACTAATTGAATGTTTGGGGTCTATCGCATTCCAATCTGACGGTGAAAAATTATTAGGGTTTGGAACCCTTTTTGAGCACTATACAATCAACATGTACTGTACATAGCACCTCGATTGGGAAAGAAAAGTGCTCCCCACAGTGCTTTTGGATTCCTTAGAAAGGAAAAAGGAAATGACGTGCGTGCACATCATAAAAAGACATTTAGGCACAAAAAAGATGGAACCGGATCACATGACCTGCAGGGTATGCAAGTCAAGTGACCGGGTTTTGGGGGCCGTCAGATTTGAGATCGGACGGCCCCCATTAAATTGGGGGGGGGGGGATTTTTACTTTTTTCTTTTCTTTTCTTTTTTCGAAAAAAAGTGTTTTTTTGTCTCCAACCGTCCGATCTGAAGTTGGGGAACAAAGCCGATCATCTGACCTGCATACCCTGCAAGTCAAGTGATCCGGTTCCAAAAAAGATAGTGCAATCTTTGAAATTCTGAGACAAACTTGATCGACTCCTTGACTTCAGTTTGCACGCACTTTGGCTTCTTTGATTTATCAAGTTGGCTATAGTATATTATTCTTTCGAAATCTCTCGACCGACCACAATTAATAACATTGTGGGATATAATCTCTAAATTCAAAAGTAACTTAATCCAAACTACTTCTCATTAATCACTATAGTTACGACGAAATATTTATTAAATATATATTAATCGCGCATATATTTTTCAAGTGATAATTTTACGTACTATTTGTACACCTCACGTTCAAGGTCCCCTGTTTAAAATTAACTATCTGCATCTTTATTGAGATCAATCTACAAAACCTGATTTAGATTTTGAAATAATGCAACTACTCATCCACATGGATATCTTATTTAATCCATGGTGGTGTAAATGGATAATTCCACGAGTAGCTAGGTCAACCATTTCTGATTGGCCAATAAAGGTAGGTCTACTTCATGTACGGCTAAATTACATTAATTTTTTTACCTATTTACTCTTGTTAATTAATATTTTCATTCCCAAATTATTCAGACTTTCCTTTACATAATAAGGACCAGACTCAGGTATTCAATATGATTAACTAAATACAGTGACAAAATATTATTTTTATTTAAACTGAATAGATATTTCATAATTGCTTTTGAAAAGATCTCTCTTTTTTATTAGCGTTTGAAATTCATCTTATCTACCTTAAAATTTCGATGAATGCACTATTAATCTACATAAGACTTTAAGTGTAGTTTTATATTTAAATACTCTGACTTATGTATATAGCCACGAAGAAATGCTACACAAAGAAAAGGAAGATTAACTCATTATGTGTCAGAAATAGATATTCCATACCTGAAATTGTCATTCCCTTTCATTCTCGAGATGCTTGCAAGAGGTACATGGAAGGCTTCAGACCAAGGGAGCTGCTTCAAGCAAGTGGCTTGCGGGTTTCCCCAACGGTAACTTTTGGTCGATGATGACGATGATGGCAAATTTAAGAAACTGAGCTCAGCTTTCTTTTGAAATGGCAATCTAAAGAGCTTTATTTGCTCTTGCTTCATGCTCTCCAGTGTCTCTAGTGGGACCCCATGATTCACTATTTGAAAAAAACCCCATCCTTGCGCAGCTTCAACAATGTCCTGCCTGCACTTTGCTCCCGCAACTGATGACCCTTGAGTTTGTAGATGGCTCAGGTCAATGAGAGGCAACTCACAGTCACAGTTCACAATAAGCATGACTTGTGGTGGTAGTTGTCGGTCACCATCTTCATCATCTAATTTGTCACATTTGTTCTGCAAAAGGGTCTTATAGTTCTCCTGTAATGGTGGCTCAGATTCCATCGTGATGATTTATTCTTATTCCGCTTCAATTACATAATTAATGACCCAAATCGTCCTTTTGATTAACTTTGTCTTGGTTCTTAGTTGGAGCATTCCACTTGTCACTTCATAAGTGCAGTCTCCCTGTTTCCTACTTTCACGCACTAAACACACGATTGATATATGTTATTAGTCTTTAAAGCTGAATTCGTCCAAAACATACTCTTACTTTTATCATCAATGCATAAAGTTCCACACAAAATTACTTGCTTGTCTCTCTTACATCTCAGAAGAACATGATTTTCATTGTATATAATCTTCTTTAGTTTCCAAGACTTATCATACTAAACCAATCACGACATAAGCATGGAAATTCGTCATTGATAACTCATCTAGCTAGAACATGAAAAACTAGTACTTAGTCAAAATCCAAGAAAACATAAGCTCCATTTATGAAGGCTCCATTCATATGCTTTTTACCTGTGATTTTAAGTCTATACTACGCACTAGAAGAAACGTGGATGTGCTTCATATGCATCCCGATTATTTAGGTTTTCGCAGTTATTTTACTTGCTGTTGTGGGAAAAAGAAAAGTTTAGATTCTATTCAATGAAGATTTAACATGATTATACAACATTGTTTCCTTTCGTGTTTGAGTTTCACCAAGTTTTGCACACTTTATCACAGGTAGGCAAGCAAACACAATGAAAGAGACTTCAGACAGGTATTTAGTTCTTTAGCCCAAAGTCCTATTGCCGTGGATATGGTATTATATAAGGGTATTTTTACTATACTGGAAAATTCATGATTAAGCAGTAATGGGGATTCGTAGAGAGTGAGTGCACTTCCAAGGAGGTTGATAAGTTATATGGGTTATATCATAAACATGGGCCATGGAGAGACTTCACAAGCGGTGTTGAATTGGCCATGATATGTGAATCGAGTGGTTACTAATATGGAGTAGTTGCTCTTAACACACATTTGCATTAACCAGACCAATGATACATTCTACCCCGGCTTTACATATTCTCTTTTGAGATGCTAAGGCAACAAAGAGATATGCAATGCTTTTTCAGAAGAAGAATAAAACCAATGATGCATTAACTGTGTTGGGTTCTGCACTGAAAGCATATTCGTTGTTCATCGATATGTGCATATTCATATCATATTTAATACTGAACCTTCTCTTTTTCATTTTCTACTTTCAAATTACATTTAGAATATCTTTAAAGCAAATAACGGTCACAAAAGCCCAGGAGAACATATGAGAATGCCAGTAAAGAATATAGCTGTATTTTCGTTTCTATGGATTTGTACGAATCTCATTTTTCTTGCTTGTCAAAGAAAAAAATAAAACACTAATTAACTAGAAAAGAAACTCCTAAATTTTTTAAAATCATTATGCACTGCATGGTCTCAAATGTGCCATGCAACTACAAAAGAGCTTGGCCATGAGAAATCAGTAAGAAAACCTGAAGAGAATTTAGGTTTTTTCTGATTCCAAATGGAAAACAACTTTTTCACATGGATTTAATAATGATGAGCATATAAACCAAAAAGCACAAGCGTATAAATCAACTAAATTGATTTATACAGATATCATCAGATGACACTATAGGTCCAAGTACATATTCTCCAAACTATACTAGTTGAGATTCTGCATGTTAACAACTTAAAACTACACGCGCGCGTGCGCAGAGAGAGAGAGAGAGAGAGAGAGAGAGAGAGAGAGATCTTCTTGTCAAGAGTAATACGAACAGTTTGATTACCTATGTTATCAAGGCAAAGAAGGGCTGTTCTTCACTAAATTCTGTCGTGTGCCCTTGTAGACTCCAAGAACTGAAGTGCACCAATCGCAATTAAGGAAGCCCAAAGAGTAGCCCTCACCTTCCTGTGAACTTAAGCCACGGACCAGAATGTGAAGGAGATAAATAAAAAGGGTGAATATCGCTTTGCGACCATTTTGTGAGAGGAAGATCTGTGACTAGTGAGTTAGCATCTCTAGATGATTCAGAGAAGACTAGGGTTTTGGGACTTGAAGGGAAAAGAGGGAGAGGGAGAGGGAGAGACATCAGATATGTGAACATATGGCTTCAAGGTGGTCATTCTCATTCATTTACACAAGCTAATCATATAAATAGCGTTTGGGATGCGAGTTGTGGATCAAGAATCTATGGTTGAAGCAGATAACACGCGTTGGAAGATGGCGACAGATTATCATATATGGTGGTGGAGGAAGGTGGAGGCCGTGGACTTTGAGAAGACATTGGGGTTTTATTGCAAAAAGGTAAAGTTTTGAAGGGGGTGTTCCATAGATATCTTTTATCTCCATCATTTCTGTAAATAATTATTAAGGTCTTCACACCACATTTCGATTTATTTGAGTCACGTGCATAGTATCTTAAACTTACCTAGAATATACTTTCTCTGAGTCTCTGCCCTCCACGAATTCCGATCAAATTATTAGTTGCCCACGCTTTGATGGAGAGTTCTGAAAAGAACTTCCCTTTTGATTGAAGGCGACTCTTGAAGAATGAAGAAATGGAATCCCTCATCTTACTTTACTTAGCTCCATGTTTCTACATAAAAAAAAACTGGATATTGTGTGCAACTTCTGCTGCTCTTGAGAGCTTGATGTACCATCTGATCAATGATTATCTAAATGAAGAGGGTGAGCACCGGTTGGATGGACATCAAACCCATAAATAAAACAAAATCAAATAGGGAACAACGAGATGATGCATACTAAATTTAGAGATTAATAATTAAATAAATAACCTTGCCATAGATGTCAAAATAATGAAGTTTGAGGGAATTATGAGCATGAACGTGACTCCATTTAGATCAAAGGTCAGATCCTATCTAAGTCAGTGTACATCAACTGATATGGGATCTCTCTCCTCGTTCAATCCCTCGAAACCCTCTTTCCGCATAAACCAAAACCATCTAATATTGTTTACAAGTTAATTTTTCATCAAATACGCATACAAGATGCTCTTGAGTGGGAGGTAATTGCGATAGCTTTTCCAAAAAAAAATTGCTTAGACTATATTATATATACTTTGAATCCAACTTTAACCTAGTATTGAATGTCATAGAATGAATATTGTGATTTTGAGGTAAATTTAGTATGTTATACTTGCAATTCGAATTTTTACTTTTGGGTTGGTGTTATATAAAATCATATCTCTCTAGCTCGATGTCGATGAAATAATTGCTTATCTTAATTCAAACAATTGTGCTATTTTTATGACAATCGGAGTATGAGATCACAAATTTATATATTTCAATATTTCTTATTTGCTTTATATATATATTAATATTTTAGTCTTAGTTCAAAGTCCAATATGCAAATTAATATAAAATATAAAAAAATAACCCGTGTTCTCCTATAGAATTTTACATTCTCAAATCGAGAGATTAAATCTATTTACCCTTGATCTAGCTTGGAAATATTACACCGCCCAAAGCAGTTCCTATTGGCCACTTGATTGTCTAGGATCCACAAACTTAGAAAGGGAGTATAAATGTTTGAAGAAGTTGCTATGTGAGTGCCATAAATTTATGAATTCTATCCTATGTATAATCTATGAGTACTCGGGTATTATTTAGTTGAGAAGATTGTTCAATTAATTTTGAATCTATTGTAAGAATGTCAATTCAGTCCTAAATTTTTCAATTTTGTCAGATTCATAATTAAAAAACACTCGCCATAAAAAATCATTTTCAAAAAGAATAGTCAATTGTTACTTATTTTGTGGTTTAGGGAAAGTGATTTTCGTTTTACAACAAGAAGAAGTTGTTTTCCCCCATCCAAGCTTGTCATTTTTAGTCCATAAGAAACATCTTCCATAGATCGATTAGTTTTTCATCATCTAAAGATCAAAAGTTTGGAAAACAATCTTCCCTAGATTAAAGGGACCCTTAATTTTTAAATCTAACATGCATAGAGAAGAAGCACATTTGCGGAACATCATGCTTGTACACTCCTAAACGTAGGGTAACACAGCCTCAGTAATCTTACTCTCCTCGATCGATCCATAGCATTGAGACATCTTTTGTTGGCTTGTCGCCTACTTATTTTCACACTAGCTTTTCATATTGGTACTTTTCCTGGCCAACTTATTTTTTCATGGAGAAATTACTATCAACCTTTTATCTCTTTTCCTCTTCCTTTGAAAAATAAATAAATAAAATGATTGGCTTGGGCCTGCAAGACATAGTAGTTACATATATTTCCTCATTGCCCTTTTTAACTTCTGTAAAATGCAAATACATATTGTTTTTTCTTTTTTCCATTGACAAGTAATCCTCTATAATGACCGATTGTTAGAAATACCCCCATCATGTTTGGATTGATTTTTAAAAATAAAGATTACTTGTTCAACTTTTACATGAAGATAATATATATTATACGTGCGGGTACTCGCAGGCATGTGGACGCACGTGCACATGCACACATATATATTGGTTTCAAAGGATTAAGAAAAGATCTGTATAATTACAATGGCTCTAAATTGCTATATGTCTAAGTTTTTTGAAGATTTAAGAGGTACAACAATAAGTAAAAATCATCAAAAGTGAAAATAAAAGGTTTAGAACCCGTTCAAATGCACTATCTTTATTTTTATTTTTCTTTAGGCAATGAAAGTGACTAATTTTGCAAAGTGAAAAAAAAACGAATTGATAATTTCTATCTTGACAAGAAATTTCAACAGAAAAAAATGAAAAGTGGATGTGACCCATGAATTTGCTTTGAGGGACATTCAATTTGACTTGGCAGGTCAGCAGTCAACCAATTCATGAAACTGTTGAATTAAGAAAGTATGCCAACCTAAAAGAAAAAGACTAAGTAAAATACAAGAAGTAAGAATCTGTCCAAAAGGACCTCGAAATGCAACACATCAATCCTATCTATGCGTGTGAGTGATAATCTAACTATTATAGTTCTCTCCAAAGACTGAAATGTATGCAATTTGAGTGTGGTGCTCCTGATAAATCAGTTTGACACACCGCTTGACTCGTGTGCTGACTTAAGTGACCTATATCAGTGAGTCTCCTGCTTAAAGAAAGCAATTCTGCCTACAATGACGTAGCGTGATGGGCGGAAGAATCGCGCCAGTCGGTTCTGATTCGACGTACACCTCGGCGAGGCACAAGTGAAGTCCTTTAGGGTTTAATCTGTTTGAAGCCTTGATGAGGGGCGTTGAATCCTCAAGATATTTAGTAAAAATCGGGCTGTTGAAGCCTCCAGATACTGAGCTTGGGTCGTTACACGGAAACTAAGTTGAATGCTTCTGTTTCGCTCTGCTTTGATTTCAAGCCCAAACCATGTCAATCTATTCTTATCGTATCTTGTTGATGATTGTAGGACGAAGAGCTCGGGCACTTGGCGAGCCCTTTGTTTCGCTGTATGTTATGACTAATGAAACTTAAGATTTATCTCAACTTCATTCAAATTGAGAATAATTCGATCTACACAGCCACGACATCGTTTGAGGACCACCGAAGCATTCAAGAGGAGCGGAAAGCACGAAAAACTTGATCTCATCCCAAGCGACTCTAACCCAGATTCACAAATTCAGCAAGTGGGGTATTAGGATCATTTCTAGATTCATCTCATGCTGATATTGATGCATTCGACCTCCAAAAGTCATCTTCTTTCTAGAATGTTAGCCAGTACATTGAACGTGAATGATAAAAGTGCAGTGACTAGGGTCTCGCAAGTACTCATCCGAGGGAAAACTTGGAGGTTGGCAGAGATCATTGTTCGCTATCAGTACCGATTATGAACTGTGCATTGGTCGATCCTGTGAGATTGCATGTCGCCTTAAGAGAGCACTTCACATGATAATGACATTAAGGCCAGGGGGGTGGGATTCGGTTGGCAAGTCCATTTGAAGACTCGGCGATCTCTTGTCTCTTGCCAAAACCAAGAGAAAACCAGTCATCAGCAGCTCGCTGCAGTCTCGTTTTTGTCCCGACTAGTTAGCTTGTGATCGACAAGCCATTATGATGCAAGCCACAACCAACCTTAACGGCCGCGACGATGAAGAGATTGTTCATTAAATTCAACCAAAGAGCACGTTCAGACGTGTGCAGATAAGAGAGAAAGAGCGTGTCTGCGGAGGCAGTGTAAAAAAAGGGGGTGTGTTGAAGATGGCTTAAGAATCTATGGAATTGATAAAGTGCTCTGCTATGACAGGATAAAGGTATCAAAGATGCACAATTGTGTCTGCAGGAGCTAACCATCGATTCAAGGAATCCAACCACCAAGCGCAAGATTTTCTTCATGGTCAATTCCAAGATGTACAATTGTGCCTTTTATGATTGATGCGTCTGTATTGCCCTGATCTGAAAGGGACGTGGCCAGCATAAGTTAATGGAAAATCCAGGTTCAATGATGTAAAACTTAGCTTTTTGATGTTTAAAATCTATCGTGGTCTAATCTCAAAAATGGAGTGAGATAAGATGATAGAAACTCAATCATTAAGAGTACAGTTTAGTGGTAGATCATAAATTCGGATCATGTCGTAAACACATGTGCTTTAGATCATTTGTCATATTATGTGGCATGACTTTCGAAACGACGTGGTGATGAGCTCGTACACTTATGAATAAATCGAATGATTATATATGAAACCGAACATTTCACGATTGATGTAAGATCTTTATAATAATGCTAAGATAGAATAACATCGTTAATTATACATTTCTTCCCGTCCTTTCCATCCGTAAACATCAATTTAGGAAATCCGAAACAAATCTCAACACACGAAACAAAGAGTCCCGTGATTTAAAACCCAATAAGTGTTTTCATCCGGGAAAGGATTATGTCTTCTACCAGTCCGATGGAAAACAGGGACATGTAATGGGAACTTGCAACGAATGAGGTAGGTTTGCCTTGGTAGGGTTCGACACAATAAAGATTTGACAGCTTGAAGAGTGGAAACCCACCAGATCGCATTCAATCAAAGTTGCCCGAACAAAAAGCTTGATTTTCTTTCCGCCGACGGGCCGATTCCATGCCATCCCGGGGGGGTGGAATTACCGATTGACCACTCACATGCCAAAGAGGCATCGGTGACTCTGTCGGCAAAACCAGGAGAAAGGCGCCACGGGTTGGCTCGGGTCGACAACTGGCGACGCCATCGGGCCCAATTCAATTCAACGGCTCTCGACGGTCCTCCTTTCGCCGTTCCGATCGTGCTGAATATAGTGCCACGTCACCTCGCATCATTTTCACAGGGACCGGGCAAGGGGAAAGCTGCGGAGTGACCCAGAGCAATGTGGATGCTGACATTGGCGAACCTGAAAGGGGCTTTGCCAGGACTTTTGCGTCGTGGTCAGTGAACAGAGACGGGGTATATCAAATTCATCATCATACAATCATCTACTTTGTATGACGTTTTCATAGGATAGATGCATCGAGTCTTAAAACTCATCATGAAAGTCCAATTAAATTTTTTTTAAAATTACCATAACGGAAAGATTCATTTGAATCAATTTGATAAATTTTAAGGCTTTTTTGCACCTATCTTCTTTTGTTATTATTATTATCTTTTATTTAGCCCAATTATTCTATATGTACTACCCCGGAGGTTCATCCGGAAGGGACGAGAGTTGATGAGAAATTCGAAACCATTGTTTTCTTTTTTTTTAGGGGGGAAGAGCGAGACAGAGATATAGGGGATAGGGGATTTCGTCACTTTCTTCCTCACCTTCCTCAAACTGTTATAATCCATAATCACAAAATCCAAAAACGAATGAGGCATAAGCGCGTGATCAACACAAAGTCAGCCCATGACATACTTCTAGTCCTTTTCTTTTCTTATTATTATTTCGTTTCATTCATTAAGAGTTTGCACATGAATAGAAATTCCTGAAAGAATGAACTAGGAAAATGGAGACATATCGTTTTAACCAAAATGCGAGTTTCTCAATTCGCACCGCTCGATATCGTAAGGACTCGGGCCCCTATGCTTCTCTAATCTCCTGATCCCGCAGGCCCTGGACATGGAGTTACCCTCATGGAAAACTAATGCTTCCAAGCTCAAGCCGTGGGCGATCAATGACCAAATCGTAACGCCCTTTTCCTTTGCACCTCTCTGTCATTTCACGAGCCGCTTGCTCTGGTGCGGGTCAGGACAATGCCTGGCTATTGCCTGCTTAACATTCTCCGTTCGTTAGGCGCTAGCGGAGAGGAGCTAAAGCCTGATGATCAATTAAAAGTGTGTGGCACAATTCAAGGCTGCTGTTAAACTGTACTTCAATCGTCTGAATAACACTTGAAACCTATTTATTTGAACTTTCACCAATACCGCGCCTCCCAGAGACTAAATGTGCGCCGTCCCCCTTTAAGTACAGCGAAGCAAAGTTCATCACAACATAATAGAAAAGGAAGCGATGAAGGAAAGGAAGTATGCAAATTCCCAGGAGGAGAAATGGTTTTAGCGTGCTACTATCTATAAACAGAGCGATTGGTCAAGGGTCCGGCGGAGGAGTCTGATCCATGTCAGTCGTCATCTTTGTATGGGTACTCTTCCGGAACTTGCTTCAGGAGTTTCACTTGTAACTCAAAAGCATCGTCCCCTCGAAGCATATCGCGAGTCCATGTCACTTCCGTCTTCATTGAAACCTTAAAAAAGGAGGTAGCATGTTCAGCACCATAAAAAAAGAGGGAACAGAAGTGTCGCCTAAAGCAATATCGTCATCTCTACTTGACAGAAAAATACACATAAGGCCGGCACTTCTCAAGTTCCATGCTTACCTCTTAAAATGCTTCTTTTAACCAAGTCCCTAAGAGAAAAACCCATATCAAATCCAAGTATCATACAGCAGAATCTGCCAAAGCACTATCCGGGAGCCATGAAGTACACATGCTCTCTAATGTGAGATACTCGATATGGAACAGCTTAAAGCAAACTCAGAAACAGCAGCTTTGACATCTCGATCTAACAGGCACAGTGTAACAATAGGCATTCAAATAACATAGCACGTGCTATCCATCCTAATACCAGCATCCAAGTGTCAAAAGGGAGAAAGTCTCAGTATGAACATAATCAACAATGTTTTAGAGAACCAGACGCACCCAAGTTTTCAAGAAATAATTTTTTTATTACAAACACATTCAATTTATTGGCAGATAGGCGCTCCTCTGAGCTTTTCATGTTGGACCGCTTAGTAATGCATCATCTTGACAGCGGAACACAGGGGAAGTGCACTTTGTTTATTATGGACAGGTCAAGGCTTGCTAACTCTCTGTCATCTACAAAGCACTTGTTTAATGGCATGTAGCTGTTGAGGAACGTTGAGCTGCTTCTTTTAAGAAACGAGAAGACTCGAACACTGTTACCTCATATTCATTCGGAGCTCTTGGTAAGAGAAAAACTGAAACACTCTCATCGTCATCAATTTTAAACTTTTCATTCCTCTGTTCCTTTAGTTGACGGTTTTTTTTTTCCCTAACTAGCTGCTTGCTTATATCCTCTGGAGAAAAAAAAAATCGAAAGCAAGCCATAAGTAATGTGAGTATGGATCTCTTAGAGAATTCAATCCTGGCTCGAGATGAACACTGGTGGCATGCTTGACACATGCAAGTCAGACAGAAAATGGTGTTTCTAGTGGCAAACAGGTGGGTAAAGCATAAGAACCTGCACGTGGGAGGGAACAAGGGCTGGAAACAACCACTAATACCCTGTTGACTAACGAGTAAAAACAGATATCCAGCCAAGGAAAGGCTCACATCTTATTAGCTAATTCCTGAGGCAACAACTCGCCCAGTTGATGATCAGTAGCCACAACAAGAGGATAATTAAAACACTAGGACCGAGACATGGCCCAGACTTCTGGGAATTTCGTGCAATGTGTGAAAGCATGATGAAGTAATACCGCATGTACTAGAAGGTAAAGGGGCTTGCCAAAACACAAATCTCCAGAAACATCATGAGGAAGGATGGTTTATGAAGATTTTGAGAGGCCTAGATTCCAAAGATCCTCAACCATTAGTTCTAATGCAAGGGAAAACATCACCAATCCTTTGCATAGTGTCCTTTTTGGCCATTGAAAAAGAAAGGGGCAATGAAACCTCAAATACCTAAACATTTTCCCTTTTCAACATCAAGCATCTACACTTTTCTTTCCTTCAATCATATACTTCAACTTTCCAAATTTGGATCAATGTGAGACGTCTGTCAAATTGCCATGTCATATTATTTCTCTGACATGGCTCACTTATATGGCAAAAGCTACACTCTGTTTATAACATGGGTCGCTTCCTTCGCAAAAATCGCACCAACTCCCCTATAGGTGTTGAGAGAGAGAGAGAGAGAGAGAGAGTTGACTTAAAATGATTTCAGCCTTCCAATATGTCTCTGTCAATGTCCCATTATCTTAGGAGCCCAAGTTGGATGCCAATATGGACAGCTAATGGCTATTTGATGGTGGAAATGTCTACATCGGCATTTTCCTTCCACAATTCTTTCAAAGGCCTCACATTGACTTACATTCAGAAAGTTAAGGTACTCAATGGAAAAAGAAAAAAGAAAAAGTTACAGCACTGAATTGTAAAACCGGGCAAAAGATCACATAGTTGCAGCTGTGGTATCATTATCCAAATTAAATTTAAATTGCATTAGATAGCAAAAACGAAAAGCTCAAGGATATGTCTTCTCACCAAAACTTTTAGCTAAGCTTCTCTAAGCAGAGGAAAATGGTTTCTCGACACTACGTACGAAGAAAGCACTACACATACACTACATGAGTTTGTTAAATAAGGAAATTGACTTAAGTTTCCCTGTTCAAGATTCACAACTCATCACCTTTCCAGTAAAATGCAACAGCCAACCACAGCCAATAGGTGGAAATCAACAAGGAAACATAGAAACGCCAACTTCAAAGATCACAGTCCTTTATCTAGTAACACCGAGCACCAATAAGAAGCAGCTGCATTTTGTTTAAGGAAAAACAATGAAGATATGATTTCATTGAGATTCTTTGTAGTTTCAATTGGAACATGATTGAGGATCTTATTAGTTTACCATCCAGGATTAGTTTGTATTTTAAATACTCCTATTTTCTATAAATCTTGTTACAATCTCTCTAACAGCATAATTAACTCACAACTAGGAGGGTCAAAGTAATTGGTCATCACTGCTATGATAAATCAATCAACAAATATATGAATTTTAGGCCTTACTCAATGCTTTATTCTATATTGTTTATATTTAAATGTCATTACTCTGGACGGATCATGTGTCGCCCCCATTTAATTGTGTGATGAGCACCACAGAAATTTGGCATGTAGGGCCACACTGATTTCCACTAATCAGGAGCAGCAGGTCATCTACTAGGCTCCGTAAGACTGGAACGAAGCCTCAGTAGAAGAAGTTTGATCCAAATCAAAGACAGATCTCAGGAAAGGCCTGAACACAGAGAGGAGATCTGCAAATGACTTGATTTTCTCATAACTAGTGCCAAGAGCAACTTGAAAAATTTTAGAAATATGGCTGGAGTTTTGCTTGTGGTCAACCTACCAAAAACCTTTCCACACCTAGTAGTCGTGTGTCTATAAAGAAGATTAGATTGTTGAACCTAGTTCTAACTTACACCAATATGGAAAGATTATGAGGTTCAGATACATTCATCAACTTTAGAAACTGAAGATATTTACCCAGATGGATTCAACAGGCTGAGCACAAAGAGGCAGTCAAGTCCTGATCAGGAAAGTTAGTGGGCACGGTGTCATAGTCAATCATGTCTTGATCAAAATTGACCTAGAATTTGTACCTTCGTCAATGATTTGTGGAGTTTAGACCCCACTCAGCTATAACTTGTGGAGTTTTCATCCCACTCAGCCATAACTCTTCAAGATATATTCTTTTCTGGGTATTGCACTGACAGGTATAGGAGCCTAGAAGTACCTCTGTCGAAAGCTATTGGTGGTCTTGTTATGACAGTTTTCATTGATAAGACTTCTTGAGACCTCATGCTACATCATATATTGGCATATGTTACATTGGATCAATGGAATTGGGTGACATTGGCGCTATTTGATCCATCAACCACCTTGTCAATCATGACCAATATCCAGGAAAAAAGCAAAAATTCTAAAGCAGCAACTGGCTATTAACTTCTGAACAGCAAAGCAGTACTGATAAACCAGGTTTTGCAGACACACTTAAAATGATAAAGTTAGCATTATCCTGCACCTTAATGAATGTATAAATAAGAGATGATGACATAAACCTTTCAAATTTTATTGCTAAAGTTGCTAGAAAATGTCTCGATTGCAGAAGACAAAACAAAAGCAGCAACAAGTGAACAAGTATAATGTCAAACCTTAATATAACAAAAACGAGATCAGCCAAAGTTGAGTAAGATGATGGCTTAGAGCTTACCATCTCCAAAGCTCCTCTGATGACCCCACTCAAGATGTTGCAATAGTACAGACCTTGACATGTATCTGGGAGTTCGACAAAGTCAACCAAGGGATTATCCTCCAAAACTATACTGCAACAGGTACCATCAGCATCCCAATTGGTCACAGAGGCAGTTACTCCTAGGAACATTTTAAAACCCACCTATGCCAAAAAAAAGAAACTATAAAGAAAAGTCTAGTGGAACAGGAAAATCGTAGAGAGTAAAAAAACACCCATAAAGTCATGGTAATAGAAATCCCGAAGTGGAATATAAGAAAAGGACATAAAAGAAATTTAAACAAAAGAACGGATGTCCAAAGTGAGTGATTATTGAAGCAACAGCCTCCTAGATGAAGATAAGGTAACGAATGTGTACCTTTGCAATCATTTCTGCTGTCTCCTTAAAGTCAACACATCTGCTGACATTAGATTTAGCTAGAAATTCGTCAATGAGTCGTATTCCAATGTTATAACCCCTGAAAGGAGATTGAAAGTAAACTTTGTTTACTCTCGCTTTGTGATTGGATATAAGCATGTGGAAATTGGTTCTTCCAATTGCATGTGAGTGCGTACTGGTGACATTAACACACCACTCCATGGCCAACAGAAAATAAGAATGCATAGCGAGCAGATGAAATTATTAACTTAGCAGAGAGATCGGTTAGAATCTGTGCAATAAGAGATGCAGTACAAGTCAAGTTGAGATTTTATCCCTCACTTTTTTGTGAAGCATGTCCATATCAAGCTCTAGTCGATAATTTATGCATTCAAGCATGATCAGTGGGAGCATATTCTATGAATAAAGAAGCATACTCAGAGAATTTCAAAAGAAAAAGAAATTATTCGAAGACATCCATTTTCCTTTCTGTCCAAGATATCCACCATGGGTGCTCTCACATTGATCCTCGCGTTAATAGATCATGTGGTTGGAATTGACGCTGAAGCCGATCGTAAGAAATTTTTGCTCCATCCATAACAGGCTTTCTATTTCAAACCTAATCACACATTTATTCCCATAAATCCAACTAAAGATCCCATTTCAACTACAACTATTATTACTAGTACCGCCACCACTGCTGCTACTGCTACTTGTCAGCATTAAGTGAATCATGAAAGCTTCTGTGAACGAATCATGAGTAACCCGAAAAACTGTACATGTCCAACATAATTAGAAATCGGGTCTTGTTAAAGAATTTCCCCGGCACTCATTAAGTACCCTTTATTGGCAATAATCCGTTTTGCAAGACATTATAATGCATAAAACAAGGGTAATCAGTGCATTGACAATTGTAAAGTTTCCGGTACTTAAACAAGTTCCTGGGGCATTTGTTAACTGAATCCTTAGATAATTAGCCACAGACAATAGAACCACTTCTCTGAAGGCCAAAACAACAGAGGATTCAATAAAAGAGCGGAGCAAATACATTTGATCGAGCTGCTTGTTGACTTCCTCTACCTCCTCCAGATCTGTGAGCAACTGGCGCACGATTGCTCCGTACGTCAAAGTAAACAGTTCCGCATTCTACATCAGACAAGCCAAAAGCATCAAAATCTCGTCTACACAAACACAAGCTGCAGTGACACAAATTTCTACTGAGAGTTCACCAATTTGTGGAGTTAAAAAATCGCAAGTCCTAACTAGGTAACGCATGCTTTTCGGAATCGACGGCGCAGATTAAGATAAACAGGAAAAAACAATTCTTCCTCCGTAGAATTTCTGAGATGAGAGAGCTCGGTGAAGCGGCGAGATCGCACATCATCGTCAATGCTCATGCGTTAAACTGAAAAAAAAATGCAGAAATGGAATCGAAGACGGAGATTAGAGGAAATGTGAAGATCCTGCTTTACCACTCGCTCGACGCTGGCGAAGATCGCGTCGCCTGACCGAGGACCCGGAGCACGCGACATGGCTAGAGAGAGAGAGAGAGAGAGAGAGAGAGAGGCGAGCGAGGGAGCTTCAACTGCTGCGGGAAGAAGGGTGAAACTGAGATGGCGGTGAAGAAAGGACAAGGGTGAGAAACTGGTGCTTGAGCTCTTAATGGGCCTATTCCTGGGCCGATCTGATACCCATCTGTGTCGACAACCAAGCCCGGATTAAGCCCAACCGAGGTCTCGACCTTTTTTGTTATTATTTATTTCATGTATGATTTTCTTATAAACTATTTACTTTGCTCGTCTTACAAAATGCACAAATACTCATGCTTACATAAGATTTGAACTTTAGATTTGAGAAACATTTTAAGTATCGGAAGAAAATTCACTAGATAAATTCTTCATTGAAAAAAGTTTGAAACTTATGCTCCATCTATTTTGCCAAAAAATGAATGATTCAAATAATACTTTTTTTAAAACAATCACTTTCATTACAAAAATGAAAAAATGTGAAATATTTTTATTATCCTTAAAAATATTAAGATATTGAATTTTATAGATAATGATAATATTTCTCATAGTCTAATTATTTCAATCGATGTAAATGATTATTTTAAAATATATTTTATAATATCATTTCTTTCTTTCACTCAATAAAGAGAGCCTTAGTGACACGGAAAAGAAGTTTCTCATCTAAACATAAATATTAATGCAACATGAATGACATAATTAACATATTTGAAAAATCTAGGGGGAAAAGTACCTTTGTGTTGCATTTGTTTCGCAAAAACATATTATCCTAAATTTAATCAATTATATGGCTTATAATAGTTAGACGATAAAAGACCTACCCATGGATAGCCCAGCTGGTTAGGGCGAACTCGGGCTTCGTTGAGGTCTTGGGTTCGATTCCCCAGAGAAGCGCCTGTGATTTAAGTGGGGGGCCATGGCGGTAAGTTGCTGTGCTAGTCTTCTCCGAGAAATAGTCGAGGTGCGCGCAAGCTGGCCCGGACATCTCGGTTATAAAAAAAAATAGTTAGATGATAAAAATTTATTATTATTTTTAACAATTTATGTCGAAAATATAAAATTATCATTCGTCTATCATTGTAAGCACCATGAATAATTATTTTTAGAAAAATATTTTTAAAATTATGTATTTCTCGTAAAGCATACAAAGCGTTGATCTCACTTTTGACTTTTGAGTATCTTCCAAACTAGGATCCTTCTAAACGTGTGTGCTCTTATTTAATGAGATTTTTCCTTGCGTGGACCGAAACGGTTGCCCGTTTTGCACGTCACGAGATGCCTCGATTGTCGCGTCGCATGGGCCACGCAACCAAAACGCGTGTCGTAGCGTAGTCTATCAGGGTTTCCTCCTTTGATGCGGCAAGTACCAAGTAGCCGATAAAAACGCCCTCGATCTCCCCCTTTCACCCATTCTCCGTTGGTTTTGCAAAAGAAAACTCAAGCCCTCGGTGCCTTCTCCATTCGACCCCTCTCGAAGTTCTTCCCTCTTTGCTTCAAGGTAATCACAAGATTTGTCTTCCTTCCTGGGCTTTGTAATTCTTTGTAATTCGAGATTTCTCGGGGCCAACATCGCATGGACCGATTCTGCTTGCGCGGGTTGATTGGATCTTTTTCCCCTCTGATTGTGATCGGTCCTTCGCGTCATGCAATCGTGTGATCGATCATCTATATCTGGTGTTTGAGAGTCATGGAAATATGGGCCGGAGGTCCGTTTGCTGATGAGGCCTTCAATTCTTGTCGCTCTGTGCATCGCGGATATGCTTGTAGCTTGTTCATCCAAATTAGGTTATGCTTGTGGCTTGTTACTCCAAATTAGATCGTGCCTGTAAGGTTACACTTGTGGCTTGTTAACGCGAATTGAATCTGGTCTTTCACTGCCTGTGAGGGTATGGTCGTGGCTTGTTAATCCAATTCAGTTTATGTTTGGGGGGTTCTGTTGGTGAAAAATAAATGGGTCGGCGTGTTTCTGGATTTTAACAATTGATTCTTTTAGGTCTTGCTTTTTGAGTTTTGAAAGAGGTCTGGTTTGTCCGATTGATTGCTCTTGTGCTAATTTCTTTGGTATAATTGAGTGGAGGTGCTTTAGTGCCTGAAGTTTTCTTTGTTTTGGTGCCCTCAGATTGTAGTGCCTACAGTCTCATGATTATTTGAATTTGTCAGTCGAAATATGCTAACAGACTAAACATGATTTCAGATGCAAATCTTTGTGAAGACCCTTACTGGCAAGACAATCACCCTTGAGGTGGAAAGCTCTGACACTATTGATAATGTCAAAGCAAAAATCCAGGACAAGGAAGGGATCCCTCCGGACCAGCAGAGGCTTATCTTTGCTGGCAAGCAGCTCGAAGATGGCCGAACCTTGGCCGATTACAACATTCAGAAGGAGTCCACCCTCCACTTGGTGCTCCGTCTCAGGGGAGGCATGCAAATTTTTGTGAAGACCCTCACTGGGAAGACGATTACTCTCGAAGTTGAGAGCTCTGACACAATCGACAATGTCAAGGCTAAGATCCAAGACAAGGAGGGTATTCCACCAGACCAGCAGAGGCTCATTTTTGCAGGAAAGCAGCTTGAAGATGGCAGGACGCTCGCAGACTATAACATTCAGAAAGAATCCACACTCCACTTGGTGCTCCGTTTGCGGGGCGGGATGCAGATCTTTGTGAAGACACTTACTGGGAAGACCATAACATTGGAAGTGGAAAGCTCCGACACCATTGACAATGTTAAGGCGAAAATCCAAGACAAGGAGGGTATTCCCCCGGACCAGCAGAGACTTATCTTCGCTGGCAAGCAGCTTGAAGATGGCAGGACCCTTGCGGATTATAACATCCAGAAAGAGTCTACTCTCCACTTGGTGCTTCGTTTGAGGGGTGGGATGCAGATTTTCGTGAAGACTCTTACTGGGAAGACGATTACTCTCGAGGTCGAAAGCTCCGACACTATTGACAATGTGAAGGCTAAAATTCAGGACAAAGAGGGTATTCCTCCGGACCAGCAAAGGCTGATCTTTGCTGGTAAACAACTTGAAGATGGCAGGACGCTGGCTGACTACAACATCCAAAAGGAATCGACCCTCCACCTTGTCCTCCGTCTCCGTGGTGGAATGCAGATTTTCGTCAAGACCCTGACGGGAAAAACCATCACCTTGGAGGTCGAGAGCTCGGACACCATTGATAATGTCAAGGCAAAGATCCAAGACAAGGAGGGGATCCCACCGGATCAACAGAGACTGATCTTTGCCGGTAAACAGCTGGAGGATGGGAGGACCCTTGCTGACTACAACATTCAGAAGGAGTCTACGCTTCACCTGGTGCTCCGCCTTCGCGGGGGGTTTTAAGTGTGATCTGGTGCTTTTAGAATAGCATTGGATTGGTGTGATGACCATCGTGGGATGGCTTTGAATAAGTTTCTAGGACATTTGGAAATTCTCTGCTTGCAATAGTTTTATACGTCGTGGTATGAAGTGGTAATGACATTCTTGGGAATGATTTTAGTTTCATATGGTGGTTCTGGGTGCTGTTTCTATATTTTGTGCAGTTTGTCCATCATATAATTGCCATTATAGGCCGTGGATTGACTAGAAATGTTTCAGTGATGGTCGTGATGTCGTCTAACCGGGCTACGTTCCATGGCTCGTGATTGCGTGTTCCGATGTCATGAGGTTGTCTGGCTTTGGAGGCTCTTAGACGAGCCATTTGAAATGTTAGCCACGATTCGATGGATTTCTTGGTTTTCATGTCAGCTAATCCCTGTGATCTCGCATTCAATAGTATCCACTATCTTTCGCAACTTAGGATGCCCCGGGGCGTTGCCCTGGGAAGAATTAAATATCATACATGATGCTTCTTAATAGTAAAAGAATATTTTAATATAATTATTTTTCTTTAGAATTGATTACGTGGCATGAAAGTAACTCAATATCATTTCGTATCATGCGTTTCATCATTTGTAATTTAACACGAGTCAATATCCTCTTGTCTTACGTAATGAATCTGTTCATTTGGAAATTTATAAGAACAAGAAAAGAAAAAGTCAATCTCACGGTCAAAAGATAAGCTTGATGTGAAAGCAAAAGGAAAGATGACTTTATTTTTTGTTAGATTAAAAAGGAATTTCGACCAAAAATAAAGATTGAAAAAGAAATAAAGAGGAAAATAAAACAAAGAAAAAAGAAAAGGAGAAACTTGTGTGTTGGAAAAAGAAAAGAAAAGGAATAGTTCCTTAAACAAATGAGATACAAAAAAAAAATGTTCGAAATAAAACAAAAACAAAAATAAAAAAACTGGAGAATATTTATTTTTTTCTTTTTCCTTTCATTAGTTTACAAACCCTACATATATGGCAAATTGCCCGATCCATAGCTTCTGCTAAAGTGACTAATCACTAATCTGGCATATACTGTTCCAGCTAAAACCCATTTCAATGTGGAACTTGAATCTTGGGTTAGATCTTAAAGTCCATGCATGTGCTTGCCTTGATTTCACTACTTTATGAATGAATAAAGTTTCATTAAATTAGATTTGCAGTGTGGTTTCAAGATTGCAGCTCCATGCATCATAATAATCTCTTTTGTCTTTGTTATGCCGGACCCGGTGAGGCCGGATGTTGACCTGATAACTAGAGGTGACAAAATAGGTCAAAGACCCATATTATAACTCATATTGGATAATATATGTCAAAAATGAATTAGTTTAAAATATTAAATAAGTCACTGAGCAACTTAATGGGTCTTAAATGAATTCTAAATAAGTCATAAATGAGTTACCTAATTAATTTCAAGTGTTATTAACAGATAATTTTAAATTTAAATGTTGAAAATTCTGAAATTCTAATTATTTAATTTTTAAAACCTTTATTTTCCCTTTTCCTTTTCTCTTTCTTTTATTTTTTTCATTTTTCACTCTTTGGTCGCCCTTCTATTTATTTTTTCATTTTTCACTCTTTGGTCGCCCTTCTATTTATTTTTTCATTTTTCACTCTTTGGAGCTCACTAGACTCTAACGATTGGAAGAGGAAAAAGCATAAAAAATTAATATATATTCTTATAAAAAATAATTTACATTTCGACAAAAAATTTTAAAATTTTTAAAAAAATTATCATAAATTCTATTGTATAAATTTATTTTAATAAATTTTAAAAAAAATGATGAAGCAAATTTTCCTGTAAGTGTTAAGACCCGGGGCATTCGCATGTTTGAGTGGAGCCTAGCTTAGCTTGATCCAATACATTTTTAATTAAATAATATAGTTTATTCTGAATTTTTGCCCTACATTATTATGATTTACTTCTAAAAAAGGTGGATTAAGTTTGCGATCTTGTCGAGGTGGAAGGTCCTGGCTATGGAGAGTCAAAGCTGATGCCTTTTAGGGATAAAGTCTGGCTTTATTTACTCTCTTACATAGATAGATAGAGATGGATGGATTACATTAGAGATAATCAAAACCATACGAAGGACCTTCTCGACCTAAAATACTCCTTGAGGAATACTTAATAAACATAAAGCGCTCCTTTTCTTTTTCCGCTTCACCCTCTTTGCACACTACTTAGGGGGAAGCGTTTTTTATTTGAAGACAACCAGAAAGCCCGACCGCCGCCCTCCGGCTCTAGTAGCCGCCGCCGTAGGGGCTGATGTCGCATTGCTGAGGGCCGAGGCGGCACATGTTGGGCAGGTTCTGGGCCCTCTGGACCACCTCCCTCAGCTCCTGTCCTTGAAGCTCGCCCTGTTGCTGCTGCTCCTGCACAATCTGCCTCAGCCCCTCGCACCGGCACTGCTGGTCCATCTGCCTCAGTTGCTGGCAGCATTGCTGGAGGGACTCCTGGCTCCCCTGGTGCCTCGGCAGCACGATGAAACCCCTACGGTTTTCCTTCTATCATGTTAAAGCGTACCGGAAAGATAAGAACGATAAAACAAGGTGGCGAGAATTACGACGAAATGCCTTACCTTCCTTGGGTAATGTATTGCTCGCACTGGCGGAGCTGTTGCCTGGGGCTGCCCTGGCGGCATTGCTGGCTGCTGCCGCCACTGCCGTGGCGCCCAGGGTTGGCCTCATCATCGAACTCGACGGTGGTGATGGTGGTCCGGTAGGTGGCGGAGGCGGCGACGAAGAGGAGGGCCAGGACCGCTGCGGTGGCCGCGAGGCGTGCCATCTTCATGTCGATCAAAACGCAGAAACAGTGCTTAAGCTGTGGGACGTATGATAGTGTTTTCTCGAGTCTGGAGGGCGTAAGCGAGGGTGGTGGCAGGTGGGTATTTAAGGAGGATTCAAAGGAGTGCATGGAGGGAACGTGTTGGCGCTGGTGGTCAGAGGTGGAGGTGGACGCTTCCACGTCGCTCTTCGCATGCAGGCGCAAGTGCGAGACGCCGTGCAGTTGCACGCAGAGACACGGTGACTTAGTCTGGACTATTTGACAAATGGAGGATGCGCCCTCTGATCACGGTCGATCTTTTTCCCTCTTTTGCGTAGTCCGGTCGCTGCGTTTCCATGTCTCTAATGGAAACGCTGAAGGAGTCGACGACGTACATGCGAGGTGTTGGATTTTGAACGTATATCCCCCAAATACGAGATTCTTGAGTTCTATTAGCACGGTGTCACCTTTGATTGAGCAGCTTTTCTGCCGGAATGTAAAGCGGCCGTATATACAAGTGAGTTACGTTCGAAGCCGAAAAGCACTTCATGTGAACTATCTTGCCATTACTACTCTTAAACATCAATGGCGTGAGCTAATAATCTAGCCATACATGTTGATACGAGGATGCACGGTCCACCTCTTTCGCGGCTGGCCGGCCCTCCCCACCCCCCGGGCCCGGGCGCCGAGCCGAGCTCGAGACTATGCTATCCGAGCTCATAATTAGTGGAGCTTTTTGCTAGAGGTCGTTCATGCGGACTCCGAGCTCGCGATTAGGGCTGGGAGCTCCGTCACCGTGCGCGGAGACGGGAGCTCCAAGTTTTTAACCGTAAGTACAATTTCTCGAAGGAGTGGACAACTTTTGATTATTTATTGTTCGTTTTTTTATGATCAAAACATGTTACTATTTTTCAGTAGATTAATGACGGTCCCATAAACATTTATCGTAGATGCATGATGATTAAGGGTGGAAGGTGATATTTGAAATTTAGTGCAAAACTTCGGAGGGCAAAATGCATGTTCTCTATTTTTGTGTGAAAATAAATGTCAAATGATAGAAATCAATTTATATCTGACTTTAAATCCAGTCAGGAAAAAAAAATATCAAACCTTTCAAAGTTGTTTTCAATTGTTTGTAGGTATTTTGACACCGTTAAGAGGAAATATCCCATTTGGTTTTTTTTTTTTTTGAAATTTTATTGTGTCGTTCCTCTTTTTTTTTTTTTTTGATAAAGGCATTGAAAATCCTAAAACTTACGCTTTTAGAGCAACATTAGAAAAAGTGCAATTAAATCTTAAAACTTTCAATTTGGTCAAAAAAATTAATGGGAAGGGTTGGCAAGGGTAGGGTACTTTTTTGCACTAATTTAATAAGTTTCATGACTTAATTGTATGTTTTTATAAAATTTAGGACTTAATTGCACTTTCATGATAAGCTTTTAGGTTTCTGGGTACTCTTATCATATTTTTTTTCCTTAAGATTCATCATTACTCTCACCCTCCCCCTCTCTCTTTCTTTAAGTGGCAAGGAGACTGCTCGAAGAAAAGTTTTCTCTATCACGCATTATCCAACTATGCCAAAAAGAAGTATACTGATTTACATCTATGAAAAGAGTATTTACGTGGTTTTATAAATCAAGGGAAAATATTCAATGGATAATAACTTAAAGAGATGTGTAATTCAAGAGAGAATGTCTCGCCTGCTATCGTATCAACCATATTTAATCATTAATATTGGTATTTATTGTGATAACTTAGAGAGGTGGTGATAAAATTGAAAAGAAGAGAAAACTTGAGTATTTTCATTGTGATTTGGGCCGAAAATAAAAATGGAATTAAAGATTTCCTTATATCGATATGCTTCTAAATAAAAGTGGCATTTCGAGGCTAACTTGGGCCTAACAAGTGAAGATCCACGTGGGCCCTTTCCTCCCTTTACTTGAATGGGCTCTGGGCCCTTTTTCCCCGTCCACGAGAAGCCGACACGTCGTCGCTCGGTCCTCCGGCCACCTAAGCCCGTAAAGCTGGAGCGCAACGTTTTTCTCGAGGCTCTCCCCGCTAAAGTCCCCACCCCGGGCGCCCGCGACAAGAGAAGCGACGCACTGGCGTCTCTAGCCCCACTTGCTCGTATCATCGAACACGTGTACGGCCAAGCGGCGTCACGACGCGTCGACGGCACGGATGCAGCGAGTAACGATCCGACCGTACTCTCGGCTTCGGTGAAAAAGCAAAAGGCTGTTTGCCCACGCGCGCGCTCTCTCTCTCTCTCTCTCTACACGATCCGCACCGACTCACGAACCTAACCCGAAGTTCGTCCCCAGGAACGACTTTTTATATATCTCGCCGTCCCCTCCTCGCTTGCCTGCATCTCCGCTTTCTCTCTCTCTCTAGACTCCGGCGAGAAGATCCTGTAGAGAGAGAAAGAGAGGTGTCGTCGGTGCACAGGCTTATACAGATCGGGGCGACCCTTCTCTACCTCGAGTCAAAACCCTACAACTCCGGATCTGGTAAGTCCCCTCTTGGATCCCGTGCGGCATGATCTGGTGTTGCCTCTTTATTTCGTTAGGGATCGGTACCGGCCCTTGCCTTGATTGAGTTTTTCAGTTCGCGATCGGTGGTCGGTAATCTGTTTTCTGTGGGAAAGTGAGGGTTTCTTCTGGTGACGTAGCTTTTAGATTGAAGGCTAGGGCTTCGCGTGGCCGATTGACGGTCCTTCGTTTGCTTTTGCGGTGGAACGATGTGCGCCTTTCTGTAAGGCTAGTAGATCGTATGGGTGGGAATTCGTGATCTGTAATGGCGACGCCTGTGACTGCGAGCCGGTTTCTGTCTAACGAGTGGTGTACTAGAAGATTTTGCGGTTGTTCCAGGTTTCACAGGATGTGAAAGGTGTGGATCTTCGATTTGTGTTGTTTTCTTCGAGTTAATTGTATGATGGGCTTAGATTGGGAGGACGGTGGTTGTCTGTAAGGTGGTAGTGCCTCTAGTTCGTGTATCTGGTAAAGTTTTCTAGAATCAACTCCGAGCTGATGCTCTAGTTGAGATGGCTTCTGGATCCGTGTATGAATTGTTGTGCACCTTGTTGGTTACCTGAATAATAATTGGGAACCAACTTTTGCATCTCATGCTTGTGCTCTCCTTGGAGAGCAAGAGCGCGAGAGGCTTTTTTTGGGGGGTCATATGTGTGTTAAAGTTTTCTAGAAATAATTCCGAGTTGATGTTCTAGCCGAGGTGGTGTCTAGATCCTTGTATGATATTTAAGTGCACCTCGTTGGTTGCCTGAGTAGTTAATGGGAACCACTTTTTGTATCTCATGTTTGTGTTTTCCGTTGAGAGCAAGAGTTAGGGAGATTTTTTGGGGGATCACAGGTGTGTGTGCATGAGAACGCGTGCCATGGTCGAAGCTTCCTTGGGAAGCTTGAAATAATATTCTGTTGTGATATTGCTGTATTTGTCTTGTTGTCCTGTGGATGTGTTTTTAAGTTTTTGGCGGGTGATCATTTGCATTCTTCTTGTTCAGGTCTGAGCTCTCTGGTTGCTAGAAAGTTTCAATAGCAACAGCCAAGTTTCATGTCTGATCTCGACGTCCAGATTCCTACTACCTTTGGTATGTCAATTTGCATCCATTCAATTTTTGTTAATTGATATTGTCGCTTCTTTTGAGGGGTTACTGAGCTTGTTTTGCGTTCTGTCCTTCTCTGGGGTTTTCAGATCCTTTTGCTGATGCTAATGCTGAGGACTCCGGCGCTGGTTCAAAAGAGTATGTGCATATTCGTGTACAGCAACGGAATGGTAGAAAAAGTCTGACGACTGTGCAGGGATTAAAGAAAGAATTTAGCTACAACAAGATACTTAAGGACCTCAAGAAAGAGTTCTGCTGCAATGGGACTGTTGTCCAGGATCCAGAATTAGGGCAGGTTTGTCATCAGCACGGATGGCTTTACTCTTTGCTTTCAATCAGTTCAAATCGACTAACTCCCTATGTCTTTTCGTAATCATAGGTCATTCAACTTCAAGGTGATCAGCGTAAGAATGTTTCTGCCTTCCTTGTCCAGGTATTTATCCTTTCCAATCAGCTTGTACATAGAATGTTTGGGAGACCTATTTACCGCATTCATCTATGCATAAGCATTATAGTCGATCAGAGGATTGACGCTGCTCCTTTTATGTTTTTGATGTCAGGCTGCAATCGTGAAGAAGGAGCATATCAAGATTCATGGTTTTTGATTGCAGTATCTTTGCGTAGGGCGTCATATCTAGGCTTTGAACTGTGCTACTATGTTATTTTGAAGGAACTTCTGTCCTGCTCCTTGTCCTCGTCTATTTTGTGAATTGTGATGTGTGTTGTCTATGGAACATATGACACTCTGTTTCTGTTTACGTACTCGTAATAAGAGTTTGGGTGTTAAGCTAGGGAATCTGTCTCTCTTCTCGTTTCTTATCTTCCTCCTTGAAAAATGGGTGGAGTGAGATTGATGCCTTGCGATGAATGTCCTGGTGTCCTTTAATATGAGGTTCGATCCACCTTACGTTCATAAAATTTTATACTGGTTTGGTGTGCGCCTTTTGTCCAATCGGGTCTACCCGGACTCGCTGTTGATTGTTGGTTTGCACCATTTGACTCGGGGCAGATGCTAGTATTGCAAGTTATCCGAGCTGGTCTTTGGATTGACGACCCAATTTCCCCATTTCCCTTGCTCATAGTGACAGTGGTCCAAGTAGAGTGATTAATCCTATTCGCGGAATGCTGTCATGCGGACGCGAAGGACATGATTTCCGTAGAAAGATCCATCGTTGTCGTGGGATTCCCTGTCGCTGATATTTACACCGTCGGTAGAGGCTAATAGGTCGTCGCACGCACGATCAATGGTGGATCATCTTATCATTTAGGTCGAGGGGGTGGTTGGACTCGGCGAAATTGATGGGATAGCTCAATATCTTCGAGCGGAAGGAAGGTTTCGGGAATATGCCTCGGCCGCTGTGGCCCATTAATAGTAATAAATAATTGCAACGTAAATTATAACGACAAAATACGATGGGAAACTTAGCATCGGTCATGATGCAGACTCATCGGCGCCGGACGTGCCTTGGATTGAAGCGGTGCCCAAGTACAACGAGTTGGGTTTTCGTGCGGTGCCTGGAGCTTAAATCCATCCAACAACTGATACCTGAGAAACTTTGATTTACGTTGTCAACCAACTCTAGGCCGAGGGCTCTGTCGCTCCGTGCTTGATGCCAGAAGTCACCGCACGAGCATTGTCGCATGACATTATACTCAGAAACAACAGGCCATCATCGGACTGGAGATGCTGAATACATTAATCAATTTGATCATACAAACGAAAGTTAATGCATACAAAGGGAAACCCAAAAAAGAGAAGAGAAAGAAATACAACTCTAGCTCTAGCGATTACTTTGTATCACCGCGTGTATTCACCGTCTTAGGAGCGATATATACATGTCATTTACGCACTAACTTCGTCAACACCGGCAGCGACGATTCGACATACTTCCTCCAGCGCTCATAATCCAATCCTGTCTGCATTTGGCGAAGCCTGCGTCCGGACGATGATGAAGGCAAAAGACATATCCTCGCCAAAGATCTTTCGAGAAGGCGAATCACGTCCGGACAAAACACGCAACAAAATATCTCGATGCAATTGCAAGGACAGATATTGCCTTCATAATTAACCCGTCCATTTCAGCGGTCCCCGAAAAGATCCAGAAAATGGCCAAACGAGATCCGCGTCCCTTTGCTAAAAAGACCACCGGAAAGGCATTTCCTCGCGCGTGGGCCCCACTCCTACGTTATACAGGTAAAAAAGCAGCAAAAGACGAGACAGACATTTCATGTCCAAAAAAGAAAGAAAAAATTGAAAGGGCGAAAAAGGAAAAGCAAAACAAAAAAAGGCAGCGAATCGTCTCCCTCGCATGCACTGCTCATGAATGAATTGGGAGCGCCACTTGGTGCAGAGACCGACGGCCCCTTTGCCCATTCTGGACCCTTCAATTCCTATCCTCTCCTCCCTCCACGTGTCCCCCCTCCACCTCTGATATTTTCACTCCCCTTCCTTATAAACTCGCCCCCCTCGCCACCCTTCGCTCTCATCCTCTCCCCAGCCTGAAAATTCCTCGACGTCCCACCCCCCCCCCCCCCTACAGCGTCCCGAACCTCTCCGATGGCGGCCACCATCACCTCCTCCCTCTCCTCCAAGCCCAAGCTCTCCCTCTCCTCCTTCCATGGCACCCCTCTCGCCCCCGCCCAGTCCCTCCGCCTCCCCGCCCCCAGATCGTCCACCAACTCCGGCGTCGTCTCCATGTCCGCCGCCGCCTCCCCCCCGCCCTACGATCTGAACACCTTCCGCTTCGATCCCATCAAGGAGTCCATCGTCTCCCGCGAGATGACCCGCCGCTACATGATGGACATGATCACCTACGCCGACACCGACGTCGTCGTCGTCGGCGCCGGCTCGGCCGGGCTCACCTGCGCCTACGAGCTCAGCAAGAACCCCAACGTCCAGGTCGCCATCATCGAGCAGTCCGTCAGCCCCGGCGGCGGTGCCTGGCTCGGCGGCCAGCTCTTCTCCGCCATGGTAAGGAGCTCTCGATTTGGAAAGCGGGCGGGCGTGCGTGCGTGTTTGATTCCAGAAGGAGAGAGTGATGTCGAGAAGTCAAGATATACTTTCCGAATTCTTCGGTCGTTCTTATTTTGTCTTGATATGAATGCATTTGAAAATGTTTTTCTTAGTCAACGAAGGACCGAGTCTGAACCGAGCGAGTATGGCCGTTGGATTTGCTGAATTATTAAAATGTTATCCAAATAGTGTCCTGGCTAACTTTGGACTGGTGACGTTGCAGGTGGTGCGGAAGCCGGCGCACCGCTTCCTCGACGAGCTCGAGATCGAGTACGACGAGCAGGACAACTACGTGGTGATCAAGCACGCTGCGCTCTTCACGTCGACCATCATGAGCAAGCTCCTGGCCAGGCCCAACGTGAAGCTCTTCAACGCCGTGGCCGCGGAGGACTTGATCGTCAAGAACGAGCGGGTCGGCGGCGTGGTCACCAACTGGGCCCTCGTGTCGATGAACCACGACACGCAGTCGTGCATGGACCCGAACGTCATGGAGGCCAAGGTGGTGGTGAGCTCGTGCGGCCACGACGGGCCGTTCGGGGCCACCGGGGTGAAGAGGCTGAAGAGCATAGGGATGATCGACAGCGTGCCGGGGATGAAGGCCCTCGACATGAACACTGCCGAGGACGCCATCGTGAGGCTCACCAGAGAGGTCGTGCCCGGGATGATTGTGACCGGGATGGAGGTGGCCGAGATCGATGGCGCTCCGAGAATGGTGAGCGATTCAATCCTCTTCCTCAGTTGCTAATTCTGCGATTCTCTCCATGTCAATGCTTTGCTCGTTCTGGACATCTGCTGGTGTTTGACAGGGCATTCTTGCACTTCGAACATTTTGCGAAATTGCGCTCTTTTCTCGATTGTCATGGATTTGTGGCTAGTGGGTACTGACGAGTTTTTTCGTTGCGGGACGAATGGTTTAACTTGCCAGGGGCCAACCTTCGGAGCGATGATGATATCGGGACAAAAGGCGGCCCACCTCGCACTGAAGTCCTTGGGATTGCCGAACGCGTTGGACGGGTCCTACGTCGGGGGCATCCACCCGGAGCTCATCCTCGCGGCCGCCGACTCTGCGGAGATCGTCGACGCCTGAGACAAGCTGATCGATATCACTGTCTCTTAAGTAGAGAGAACAGAAGGGAAAAAAGAGAGGTTGCTTTGGTGAGACGAACGAGGGGCGGTGTGGGGCTTATGGCTTGTAATTCATGGAGTAGTTTGGGCGTTTGTTAATAAGGTGGATGTTTTCAGTTCTCGCTCTGCGATTTGTGCTCTGCTTTGTGTGCTTCTTCCATCAAGAACCTTTGCCTCCTTATTCTGGATTGAGTAAGAGTTTGAGTTTTAGAGACGATAGGCTCCGATAGTTCTTGCCGTCTCTGAGATGCTTTAAAAGATAATCTTGGAATTTTCCCTATAATGTCTTATCTCCCGTTCTCGAATTTTACATCTAATTAGTGGCTGAAGTTACTGCCAAATTTTCTGCTGCCTGTCGACATGAGAAGATTGCTTTTTGTTGTCTTTTCCAAAATATCTCCGATTGATATTTAGAATAAAAATTATTATGAGCTAGGCGGGACAAGTGGTCTCTCGACCTTTAAGATCCACAGCATTTACCCTATTCAGAATTTCAAATTAGATATGTCCATGAACTATTATTTGTCCCTCTCCTACTTCTTTAGAAAATGTTTCAAAGATTTTCATCCTGAGTTTCTTCATAGCTGTTTCCCCCTCACTTCCCAAAACATTGTCATTGGCATAGTTTTCTTTTATCCTACGATTATGTTTATTTTGATTACGCAGTGATCAATTGTATCGTATGAAAAGGAGCTTCATAATTATCTTTCACTTCGAAAATGAGTCATTTCGTCTGGTGCTTGAAAGGTGATTTTCGAAAAGTAATTGGGTGAGTAATTTGAATTGAATAATGAGAGATGGAGAAAGAAAGATATTATTTTCTCTCATTTTAGTTGGGGAAGTTATATTTAGTTGATAATGGATTAATTGAAGTTTAGAGAGTTAGCAGGGGAAAACTCAATTGTCTAGAGGTTATAATATATGTACCCCATATCCTAAATCACGAGATTAGGTTATACATAATTTTGCACAAAAGACACTGGCGAGTCATAACGAGAATGAAACAAATAGAAATTTATTAATATCGATAGAGATAAAAAAAAATGAAATGGCCGATTGTTTAATTGCTCATTTTTTCCTTGAGTAACTCTTTGGTTCTCTCTTTAATCACTTAAGAAGAGATTTTGACATTATCGCTTTTGTGACCGTGTTTCTATTTTTCTCCTATTTTCAGAGTTTTCCAGAATCCGAAGTTTAGAAAAACGACTATTGCAAAATATCAGAAATGCATCAACAGACTGATGGACGCGGAAGTGTTCAAAATTTCTCTATAAGAATGCTCATTCCATATAGAGTTTGTTTAAGACATTTACAATATAGTCATTCCATGAACATTTTTAAAAACTATAGTACTTTAAAAAAATCGATGAAATCGTTTGATTTTAAATGGGACCTTTTATAACTTTTGCCCATGAGGTGTTATTTATTGGTTTCATCCAATTTAACTTGAATCTTTTTTGAAAATAGTAGATATTAATAATGCTAATTTTCTCTTCACAAAAAAAGAAAAAAAATAACGCTCAAAGTCCTTTTGAAATAAAGAAGTATAGGCCTTCACGCTACTCATATTGGAATAAATTGAGTTTTTCGAAAAACCTATTATTGGAGGAAGACCTCCAAGGGACGAGACACGGGGCTAAAGAGAGAGAGAGAGAGCCAAAGAATGTAGATCAAATAATACAATGTAAGTAAAAGGTCCTAGATTCATGATATAGAACATCGTATGAGTTTTCATGCTTGCATATGCAATGTTTGAGTCTCCAACAATTATTTCAATAGTTACATATTCGATTTGATTATAGAAAAATACGTCAATGTACGTTTCATGTTTGTTTGAGTACTAGCAATGAGATTTCCCAAAATCATACTAAAAATAGTTAGGATTTCCACGATGAAGAACTATAATGTATCAAAATGATTTTGTGAATGTCGATTATTATTATAACTACCAACAAAAGATGCAAATACATAAAGTAACATTGTGGAACACAACATGTTTGCACAACACAATTATGACATCACATAAAAAGAAGTCCAAACGTCACACAACACAACTTATTAACTTTATACGTCGACACCAATTGATCTAAATCATGATGTTTTTATCATAATTTTAAAATTTCACACAACGAATCAAAATCAAGATATTTATATTGACTTGAATTGACATTAATTATAAACACGATTGTTGCATGTCAACACAAATTGCCAGCTGTACAAACACGTTAATTAGTACGAGGAGGGACATTATTATTTATGTATGTAGAATCGCCTTCCCTAATATAGATGTAAGGTCCATAAAAAAGGCTCGTTAGCGAGTATTTGCCATTAAGTGTGATATTCCTTTTTTACTTTTTTTTTGGGCTATTCTCTAATTTTTAGAATTTAATTATTAAACTTTTCCTTTAACGTTGCCCATCTCACATCTTCCATCAAAATTGAGAACATCCCATACCTTTGAATTATATCCATCCGTAAGCCCGAGTCCGAACGACAAGCGTTTCGTTCCGTGAGTTACACAGGCGCTTGGTCGTTTCAGCACGACGCGTTGCTTGCGGCGGAAGAGAACGACGATCCCGACGTGCGAATTTGTCTATTCAATCAATCGAGAACTTTTAGCGTCACGATCACTCTCGCAGATCGGCTGAAGTTGGGCGTTCCTCCTCTCAATTTCACGAAGTAGATGAGCAGATATCGTTGTTCGACATCGAATTTGAGTCTGTAAAACCCTAAAAGCACGCTCGTCGGGTCCATCGTCGGAGGGAGTAGTCGCTTGTTCAGGTACTCCGTCTGAACACGCACTTGCTAGTTTCAATTTTGAGTTCGGGCTGATCGTTTTACGTAATTGAGGGCGCCAGTAGGGTGGGATGGTCCTAATGGCGCGTTTTGATTAATCACCAGTTGCTTCCTGTCGTTAACTCGTTTGAGAAAGTGGTTAATCTGGACGAATCGATTTGACGGTGGAAATGGATTATTCTGTGCTGGTTGATGTGTTTTTTCTGCTGCGAAGTTGCAGTGGTGCCATGAAATGCACTGCTAGAGCTGATTTTGTTTTCTTTATCTGATAAATGAATGCAATTTTTTGGGGGATTTTATGATCAGATGATAAGTAAAAGTGCCGGTGTTGTTTGCACTCATCCAATCATGTCTCCTGAGTCTCGGTCTCTTTGTGCGCTTAATTTTTATGCTTCTAGGACTTGAAGATGGAGGAACTCTTTGTGGCAATGCTCTCGATGCTTCTTGTTGCGGCGCTTGTGCCGCTGTATATATGGAAGCGGCGACAGGATTCCCCGTCAACTGATACGCATGAAGAACAAGATGAGGTTTATGTCCAATACTTCTCTGCATGCAGTAGCGGGTTAAAAACGGACAAAATCATTTGTTGGTAGGACTATGTCAATCCAAGTCTATTCTCTGTCCATTCATTTGACTATGGGAATTTGGGTGCTCCTCTTCTGAATCAGGTCCGACAGAGAGAAACTGTCGTGCGTGCATCTGGGACCCGTCGGATGCGTCGGAGACCAGCTTCTGGGGCTAGCACTTCATCTGCGGTGCCAGAAGCAACTGTAGAAGGTTTTCTTTTTATGCTCCTTCCATCTGCCTCCTTTCTTCATTTCTTGATGCTTATCTTTAGCCAAAATTTTCAATTAATTATGGATAGAATTTCTGGCAGAAGCTTAAGTGGTGAGGTGGACATTTCTTCAATAATAGTGATCTTGGATGGATCAGATGTATTGTCTGATTGCTACTTATTTGAAGTCAGAATTTTTGGAAAATTATATTAGTTTTACTTTCAATAACCTATAACAATCAGAACCTTAGTTTATACATCTTTGATTTTTGTTTTGGACTTCTCTTGCTAAAAACTTGGGTGTTTATCAAATATAGATGATGCTGATGGAAGTGATGAAGATGCTATGGCTGGTGATTATTATGAGGCTAGAGCATCAAAGAAGAAAGAAAAGAGACGGCAAGAGCGTGAAGCCCAAAGACAGGTTGAAGCAGATTTACTGTCCAAATGTTTTTTTTTTGTGCTCCACTTTATGAAAGAATCTTCTGGAACTCTTGATGACATGAGCATGTTTAATTTCTTATGACGTGTAAAGAAAGAAAAGTCTCTCTGGTACCTCCTTGAGGCGATATTGTACATGGTGAATTATAAATACTCGTCTTTCCCACCCTTCGAGGAGCTGGAGTGGGTTGTTTAGTTTTTATACTTTTTGGACATATTCCGTGGTAATTCTTTTTTGGGGATTAGGATAATACTAGAGTTGAGAAAGAGTTGTTTAATTACTAGAAAGCAGAATTTGAGCACAATGAATTATCAGGTTAATGTGTTGATCTATATCTCAATTGGGTGTTTTCTTTTGATATCATGCTCTTTCTTCCCTATAATTTATGAGATAACTACTTTGTGACCATGCTGAGCTTTTTCTGAAGGCTGAAGATGTCGCACGTGAATCAAGGAAAACAAAACAAGATCGCTATGCAGAAATGCGGAGGAGAAAGGATGAAGAGCGCGAGGCAAAGGAACGGATGCTGGTGTGTTGGTCGCCCTTCCATTTTGTCTTATTTTTTGGCTGAGCCGCTTGGTGTATGTGAAGTAGATAACGTGTTAGAAGTCCACGATGTATATAGGAGGAAGAGGCCAATGCTAGGAAGGCCAGGGAGGAGGAAGCTGCTGCGTTGGATTTTGAAAAGTGGAAAGGGGAGTTCTCAGTTGATGCTGAAGGTACTACAGAGAATGATGTCCAAGATGGACATCAGGGCTTGCTTTCTGATTTTGTCGAATATATAAAGGTACTTTCTAACTTTTTTTCCAGTTGGTATTTACATCTCTTGGCTACTGCCACATAACATTATTTTTTGCTTCTGTGTTTATTTTTGTGATTGAATTATCTTTCAGAAGCACAAATGTATTCCCCTAGAAGATCTTGCTGCAGAGTTTAAGCTAAGGACTCAGGTTTGACCGCCCATGCTTTCCCTGTAGTCACTGTCAATTTTGCAACAAATTAGGATAAAATGCTTCTTCTGTTCATTAAGCAAATATATCTTTCTGGTTGTCACTTGAGTTGGCGTTCAGACCCTCCCTACAAGGAAAATATCTTTTTTACAGTTTTATTTGGGGCTTCATCTGTTTTGATCATTCTCGATTTTCCTCTTTTTGGTTTGCTGCAGGAATGTATTAATAGGATAGCATCCCTGGAGAGCATGGGTATGTAGTGACTTCTCTTATGCTCTTCATTGATCTTGTCTATAGCAAAGAAGCACTCCATATCTTGATAGTTATGTCTCTGAAACACGGAACACGTATCAATGTAGGTTTTTTGGTTTTCCCAATCATCTAATACTAACGACTGGTGCATTTAATCATGTTGCCATTAATTTTATTGGCTATATCTGGCAATTGATCAAGTTTTATTGTTCATACTCAGGCCGCCTTTCTGGTGTCATGGACGATAGAGGGAAATACATATACATATCTATAGAAGAAATGAAAGCTGTTGCAGATTACATTAAGCGGGAGGGGAGGGTTAGCATCTCACATTTAGCAAGCAAGTCCAATCAGTTCATCGATTTGGAGCCTAAGGCCCAGTTTGTGGAGGAAATCAGTGGCATGGAAGAGATCACTGTCAACTAACACTCTTTCCAGTACAGGGGCCAAACAAGATTAACTTTTTCTTTTTGGACACAAGTGAATGAGATTAGCTGATCAAAATGTAATTTGTATTTTTCATGCCCATTTGCGTCTTCTTTGTTACTCAGGGTTCAGAAGTTCTCAGATAGGTAGATTTTGGCTTGAATCCATGGATTGAGAATCTGTCACGATCAGGCTACAGATGTCTGGTTTGTTGTTGTACTTCTATTCTCATCCTTGTAGATGGATTAATTTCCACCTCTTTGAAGATCGAAGTAGATTCAAAGATCATTGCTCTCCCTCCCTGACCTGGATCGCCTGACCGTGCGTCAGGTGATCCTGACCGTGGATGGGGGTACCCCCCTTCAATAGGAGGGGACCGTTGGATGGGGGAGTGTGTGTCAAGTGATCCGCTTTCCTCCCAAACTGGTTTTCCTCTTTATCCGCGCCCGTATTTTCTTGATTCATTCTTATTTCGAGATCTTTCTTTTGGGTCTTCCAGGATGTGACAATGTTAGTCTGTGATGTTAGTTTGTCGAGCATTGACTTAAGCTTGTCCTAGAGATTTTCTTAATGAGAGATGCTCAGGCACTTGGAACCGCTTGGAAACCTGTGAATTAGGAGGACTATGCCAGAAACACGAAAACTGAGAATCATACATATTCATGGCGTGTGAATGTTCGTGTCGATGGAGTTTTGCGTCATTCTTGTGCAATCTAATCGATGGGCATGTCTAGACAAAATATTGATCTTTCGGCTCAGAAAGATAGAAGGATCATGTATATCACACTTTAGGTGAGTTGTACCCGCACTGAAATTGGTACTTGGTGCACTTCAGAAAAAGTCTTACCGTGGTAACCAAACATAAGAGGACAGAACAATCAAAGAACCTTGGAGACTATAGAAAATGAAGATTCACGATACTTGGGAATTGTAGAAAGCACATTTCAAATTGGGATTTTTATATTTTCAAGGTGTAATTAACGATCCGGAATAGTCTTCTAATTTTCTAATCTTTTAGTAAAATTTCAAGATCATCGTTGATGCATATGAAACAGAGTATCAAGATGTTCAATTTCCTGATTTGACATATTAGGCAACGCCCGAAAGACCAGAAAAAGACAGTACGGAGACGCAGAGCGGGAGCGTTGTTTCTGCCCGCCTACCTACGGACACCTAGTTAACGACCAACGAACTTTTGAAAACAACACTCTTCATTTTCTCTCTCTCTCTCTCTCTCTCTCTCTCTCTCTCTGTGTTCCCGATTCCGTCGCTAAAACTTGAGGAAGAGAGCACTCCGCTGACCCTGTCCTCACATTTTCTCCTCTCTTTTCTACGACGCCATTTCAACGCCCTTTTCCGCAAAAGGGCCTTTCCTCCTCACGCCTTCTCTTTCTCTCTCTCCCTTGCCGCGTTCATGCGCGGCTCTTGCCGGGTAGCGTACCCCTTCCTTTTAACCAAACCACCCTTGGTGTCTGAGTTTATAGCCATCGGTACATAATTGAAAGCAAGGCCAGGCATGAAGATGCCAAGGCAAGTATTCTTACTTGTCTGGGTCTTGATCTTGCTCTGTTCTTGCATCAACCGTGTTTGTCAAGGCCAAGATTACGACGATGACTCCACACCAGCCGCACCTCCCCCAGAACAGGAGGACTGCGACGGGATATTTCTCATGTACAACTTCATTGAGAGGACCAAGGAGTACCCGCACTTGAAGAATGCGTCGGCGCAGGCATGGGCCTTCAAGTCGCAGATGACGGTTCTGAACGCGGGTTTGGACGAGCTCCAGGCATGGAAGGTTTTCGTAGGTTTCCAGCACAACGAGATCCTGGTGAGTGCGACCGGAGCCGTGTCGATAGATGGAGAAGATTTGCCCGCGAAAGTAGGGAACAATGGGACTACATTGGCTGGTTATCCACAGGCCGATCTGAAGACTTCTATTGACACAGCAGGGGATATCAATCAGATTCAGGCCCAAATTGAATTGACAGGGACCCAGTTTGGCGTGAAACCGCCAGGTGTCCCAATGCCGAAGACGATCCGGCTCGATAATAATGGGTACAAGTGTCCCGCTGCTCGTCGCCGTGGTAAGTACTTTGGATTAAGGAATCATGTGTTATTGGTTTGTTCATAGGGTTTTGACCTTAATTTTCTGAATTCTTTCCCTTCAGGTAAAAACACAATGCTTATGTGCTGTGTCAAGGACAAGAAATACAAGGTCAAGCCGAAGAAGACTAAGTTCTTACCTCGTCAGTACGGAGATCTCACCTTCACATACGACGTAATGCAAGCCTATGAGGGCAACTATCTTGCGCAGGTGACAATCGACAACAACCACCCATTAGGCCGCCTTGACCATTGGAACTTGACATGGGAATGGATGAGAGGAGAGTTTATCTACTCCATGAGAGGAGCCTACACCCATAAAAAGGACCCATCAGAATGTATCTATGGTTCCGCTGGGCAATACTACAAGGATTTTGATTTCTCTCAGGTCATGAACTGCGAAAAGAAGCCTGTCATTGCCGACCTGCCTGCTGATAGAGCCAATGACACGAAAGTCGGGAAGCTACCATACTGTTGTAGGAATGGCACTCTTCTTCCGGCTTTGATGGATGAGAGCAAATCAAGGTCCATCTTCCAATTGCAGGTCTATAAAATCCCTCCAGACATGAACCGTACTGCCCTAACTCCGCCGCAGAGGTGGAAGATTGATGGCGTACTAAATCCAGAGTACAAGTGCGGTGCACCTATTAGAGTGGACCCGACGGAATTTCCTGACCCGAGTGGGCTTCAAGCTACATCTTCGGCAATTGCGAGCTGGCAAGTGAGTTGCAACATCACGCGGCCAAAGTCCAAGGAGTCCAGATGCTGCGTTTCATTTTCGGCATATTACAATGAGTCGATCATCCCTTGCAATACTTGTGCTTGTGGCTGTGAGAACACCGACGGCTGCAACCCAAATGCACATGCAATGCTTCTTCCTCCGGAGGCTATTCTCGTGCCATTCGACAACAGAACATCGAAAGCAAAAGCCTGGGCTAAGATCAAACACCATCCAATTCCGAGCCCTATGCCGTGTCCGGACAATTGTGGGGTCAGCATCAATTGGCACATTAACTCTGACTACAAGCAAGGATGGACAGCTCGTATTACGCTCTTCAATTGGGACGACTTCCCTTTTGAAGATTGGTTCGCGGCTATACAGATGAAAAAAGCTTTTCCTGGCTACGAAAAGGTGTATTCTTTCAATGGAACCAAGCTTCCGCAAATTAACAACACCATCTTCTTCCAAGGCACACTTGGAATGAATTACCTGGTGGGCGAAACCAACGGAACCAACCCACTAGTCGATCCGAGAGTGCCTGGAAAGCAGCAGTCTGTCATATCTTTCACGAAGAAAACTACTCCGGGCATAAACATACTGCGGGGCGATGGGTTTCCTTCGAAGTTGTTCTTCAACGGGGAGGAGTGTTCGCTTCCTTCCAGTATACCGCTTCGAAGTTCGGGTTTCCGATTCGGTACTAGTTCTCTTCCAGTTGTAGTCATCGGGATTGTGACTTTCTTGCTGATGACAGAGCTCTTCCGTTGACGATTGTCTGCCTGTTCTTGTGCATCTTCTGTTCCTCCAAATGTCGATCCACCTCGTGATAAATATGGTGTTTGATTTTAACTGTTAACAAAAGGTGAAGCTGATCTCACGGCCTCTCGTATCGTTGTTCTTGTTTACTGTCAGAAGTGAGAGGAGGATGTGTCCTAGTCTTTTGATTGGTTTTGTAGATTCATGTGCCGACAAGGGCGATGCTTGTAGTATATATTGGTTTGGTTCTCAAATGAAGAGAGTTAGGGTGTAACAAGTTCAAAGATCATACACATGATGATGACAACACGCCATGAGTTTGGCAATGGGTTTCCATTTTCATTAATAAACTGAGAGCGGGCTGAATATTTTCATGTGCATAGATAGACAATCTACTTAGAATATGGTCTTCATGAGCTCGACATGAGACATTTATGTTGTTGTCAGCAATGGAGAATCGGCAGTAAAATGAGAGAGAGAGAGAGAGAGAGAGAGAGAGAGAGAGAGAGAGAGAAGACCGAGCATAATGCTATAGCATAATGAGAATAGTTCGAAATACGTGCATTCATGTACACGATGCTTATAACCCGAACAGAAAGCCGAAGATAGAGTGAAGCATCCACAGGAAAAGACAGAAATGATAAGGCATCAAGCAGTCATGTACACACAGCGAGCCTCTGGACCGAGCCGGTTCGAGTATCTGCGATTGCCGCTGAGGTTCCATTCAGTTCGTCCACTGTGCTTGATTCTCGACATAGCCCGCTTATCATCCACCAATAACATGCCCACCCCAGTCACTCTGCATGCCCACCGTTCCACCAACTCATCTCTCGCTTCAAATGTTTCAACGGCAATTTGGGATCATCGGCAAGCGCCACGTCACACCTCTCTCTTAGCCCTGTCAATGAACATGCGCTCCTCGGCGCCAGGAACCCTTTCACATGCCTCATCAGTCATCACTGCAGCAACTGTTGTTGGTTTTCCGGTATCATTCACCCAACTGCTCCAAGTGCCAGAGCGATTCTCGTAAGCCCTCGGCAAATACTACAGACGTACTCGGGCAGTCGCATCTAGCATTCTCAATTTCTTTCCTCTGCCGATCGATCGGCATTGGACCACAACGCCTCGGCCCGCAAATGCTGGTTAACCGAGGATTACCATAGGATCGAAGTCCTGCACGTCCAATAATTGCTTGGTGAACTGATGGCAACCGGCTTCATCACAGACATCAACTTCCTTCCGTGTTCCACATATGGTCCCCCGTGGATCCCGCTGAACGGATTGCTGTGATCGAGTTTTGTTGAAAAGAATCTTCGGTCACTTCTTAACCATACTTCATAAGAAAAATTTGATTTCTTAAAGCACTGATTACATATTCATTATAAGCATTAGTACATCAACGATACAACTTCCTTAGTTTGTTACTTAATAGGCGCTCCAAGAGCATTCATTAACAAATTTCCCAAACTTACAAAAATCCTAAATAATGTGGACTGTCGCCTTAATATCCTATATCTTTTTTGTGTCACCAAAACTGTTAAATTAGTTCACTGTGACATTAATACTGCAAACTTTATTTGTGTCACAAAAACCCCAAAACTTCTATCAATGTGAATAAAATATCTCCGTCTACCACCAAAAGAAAAAAAAAAACTTTGGACTAAATTTTTTTCCCATTGCTTCTAAGAAGAATACCTTCCGTGACTAGTACAAGATTAAGAGTGTACTTGTTACACACAAAAAGAGTTTTGGATATTGGTGTTATGACGAGCAAAGTTTAAGATTTTTCGTGGTAGATAAATGGTATTTTTGTCATATTTGTACAAGTTTTGGATATTAATGATACTGAAAAAGATTTGGGGTATTGTTATCACAATGGACACTGTTTGTTTTTTTCTTTTTTTGTTGGTGGAGGATATTTTTATCACATCTATACAAATTTGGGGATAGCGGCACTAGAGAAGTCTGCCAATCGGCATACTTAAGGTTTTATGAGGTATTTCCCTAATTTATAAATAGAAGAATAGTAAAAGAGATAGTTTCGAGAAAATTATCCAAAAAATCATAAATTCATTGCTCTTTTACCAATTCATTTTAAAACTTTTTAATTGTGACAATTGAGTTTTAAACATTTTTCATATTTTATCAATTGAGTCCATTCAACCAATTTTATTCGAAAATCGTTAATATAGACGTTTGTCGTGGCCAACAAAGGCACGGGACACCTGGGCCTCAATTGGCGAGGGCTGCCCTCGCAAGTCGAGGCCTCTGTATCCCTTGCCCTCATTGGCCTTGGGCGGCCCTTGTCTGATGCAGAAGATGGGAAAATAAATAAATAAAAAGAAACAAGAAACAAGAGGAGAAATTAAAGAAGTTCAGAAAATATTAAAATATTATTAAAAATAATCCACTTTAGTGCCAGTTTTGCCACGTAGAATGGTCGATATCTAAATTAGCGATTTCTTGCCAAAATTGATTAGATGGACTCAACAAACAAAACGTAAAAATGTTAAAGACTGAATTGGTAAAAATGTAATATGCTAAGAAATTTTTGGACAATTTCATAGAAAATTATAAATGAAGGCATGAAATCAGGCTAATTTTTAAATAGTCTCCAAAATGGACATTGTCTCAAATAAGACCCTAATGTAGCCAATTTAGTCTCAAAATTTGGTTGGCTGGCCGATCGGTGAGCTTAAGTCTTTATTTGAGACTAAATTGAGTTAATGTCCATGCCAGACTTTTTGAGAAAACAGGCCTACCTAAGGTTAGGTGAAAATGTTCCTTTTGCAATATTATTTCATAATTAGAACAAAATTAAAACTATTTCCTTTAATAGAAACATTAATTTGCTTTAGCATAGACTTGTATTGTGTAGTTTTTATATGGCACAAATTTGTTTCTGGTCTCTTAATGTATTTCCTTTGTGCAATTAAGTGGTCCGTTTCTGAATTTTGTTTATCACATCCTTTGATTAATGTAATTTGTACAACCAAGGCATTCTGTCATTAACACACTCAATTTACGGTAACATGGCTGCCAATATGACATTTTTAGTATTGAAGGAAGAAAATGAGGTACTTAAAAATTCCGAAATCAATCAAACAGAAACAAAAGAAATTGATATTGGTGACAGGTATGGGGGAAATGATTATGTTAGTGTCAAATTCCAACTGTTATTACATAGTAAATGAATGACACGAAAATAATAGAAACTTTCTTATCCTCTCGCTTTTTTTAATCACGAGATTCTAGGACTGCCGAACAGGCCTTCCAGCCATGATGGACTTGCTCGCTCAAGTCCGAGTCCTTCCCACGGAAGCCACAACCAGCCTCCCTCCAACGAGTAAACACGACATTGCCTATCAGCAAGAAAATATGCTTCAGCACATGAATTTGCAGAGTTTGCGCGTGCAGGCACGAAGAAATGGAGAGAGATGCTTGAATAATTCAACATATTCGACCACTTTTGGCCTAAATTACTTTCAGAAGAAAGTACATATAGGGGAACTGTTTTCATTAGAGATTTGCTCCAAGTACATATATGAGGAGCTGATGTACAACACAGTTATCAGTTCGAGTAAAAAGTTGTCGTTTGTTAGCCTCTCTTTAGGAATACAGAGAGATAATATTTGTACAACTCCTCCAGAATCATAAGCTGACCGTGACGGGTGAATCTATAGATATATCATGTCCAAGGAAAAATCGCTAAGTATCAAAATACAGCTTCTCCACCAAGATCAGTGCACAGCATGAACAGTTCCTCCTCTTTTTTTTTCCCATCACATCTCAGGGATGCTTCAGTTTTCGCTATGCCTTCTTAGCCTGCAGAAAAATGATGTAGGAGTTGTAAGAGGTAGCATCGAAAGCTATTGAACACAGCTGATATGTCGACCATGCCCTCATTGTCTCTTCTTTTTCTCGCTAAAGACCTGCTCGTCATGCTTGAATTTAAGCTGCAATGACATTTTAAATTGACCCCTTTTGAACTACTTTGTCACAACTCTCATGCCGTGTTCTTCTCTTGGGAGGAAAAGAAAAATTTGAAATCACAGTGACCATCTGAAGTATAATTTGGTATGGAGTATAATCCTTGGCTGGAATATCATCAAATTAAGCAGATTAGGCAACTCAATTATTTCAACTATATTGTTTCATAAGGGTCTCATTTTGTTTAGGACAATTATTAAAAGGGAAACAACATCATAGGAGAATGGACTGCTGAACTATATTTGACGATGAAGAAACTCTGATTCATATGTAAAAGAGACTACATCTAGGCTATGTCGACTACATCTAGGCTATGTCAACTCCATGTCATATCAAAGACAGCAATTTAATAAGAGAGAAACTGAGAAGGTGATACCAGACAGATATAGAAAGAATGATGGTACCTTTTTTAAATACTTCTTGTGAAGTTTCATAGCCCCACTGCAGGCCTTTTTCGCATCCAGATTTCCAGTCATATCATTTAGAATCTGGACAGGGATAAAATCGATTAAGTAAGATATATTAACGAATCATACGCAATGCATCACATGAGAAAACTCGTCCTAATGCACCAATTATCCACGAAGAAGTGATTCTTTCCCTTGAAAAAATATCCCTAAAGGAAGAAGTCCAAGTAACATTCTCTCAAAGAAACAAGAGTGAAGAATCTATTTATCTTGTAGCGAGTCCTCCTAGAGCTAATTTTATAATAACTAGGTGTACTGTATAGTGATCTAGTCAGACATTTTCAATTTGCCACAATGAATTGTTATGCTTGTCTACACTTTTAAATAGATAACAGTAAAGTCAAAATTCCAATAAGGGTCTCAACTTCATTAAGCTGACCTTAACGACATCATCCAGCCCCCGTGCTTCTTGCAAGAGCTTTGAGCTCTTATCCTTCAAGACACTGGCAACAAGGAAAATAGAGATAGGCAGCGGAGCATCAGAGTTCTTTGCTCCATTTCTCATATTTTCTCTCTCAAACTTCCCACACTGTCGTGTTGACTTGGCTTTTCCTTTAGACACATCAGCTTTTTCACCAATTAAATCGGGCTCTTCATACATAGAGAACAGATCTGGGTCATATTCCAAAGCCCACATCATCTGTAATATAAGTCACTAAGTCTTTTCTATGTTAATGCTAAAGAAATATAAATGAAAAGAATGAAGGATGATGTAAAAATTTCTATAACAAAAAAAGGTCAGACAAGCGGGGTGGAAGAGAACTTGATATGCCATGGTTCATTCCTACTTGTGAAGATGGTCAAAGAGAGTGAGTGGGAAGGAAAAAAGGAACACGGAGGTACAAATTTTGTGCTAGCTACAAATCCGTTCAAGCAGAAGCAGTTAAGTGTGTAACAGAATTCACAAGTTAGTACTTTGACACCACTCAGCATCTATAGTTAAACTCAACAAAAAAAGAAAACACCAATTTCCCCAGGAGAATCGGACAGGTATCATCACAATATGTCACAATCAATTACAGCTGCCTACATATCCCCCCTCTTGCCAAACTTTAAATTAACTTACTGGCATCTAACCAAACAAGTATGAAGCATATGTTGGAGAGCAGAGCCAATTAGACCAGAAATTAAGCAAAAACACTATGGTTGGACATTATTATCTGATTCTCCAACCAGCATACATGAAAATTTGCTACTCAATAGTGCTTACCCACAGAAAGTGGCATCATTGCCCAGATGGGCAAGGAAATGAATTACCAACTTATTAGAATCTTGTAAAAGTTCTTTGGCAAGGGATCATATTAATAGATTCTTCCTGCATTAATGGTTTCAGGATGTGGACAGAAAGAAAAGTCAAGCTTATATGACGTTATCACTGTAAGAATAGTTATCACTGTGCAGAGCAGTTTCCCCTAATCATGGAATCTGAATAATATACATGTAAAAGTAATGCCCAAAACGAGGAAAATTGGGATGTTTTGCCTCAATATGCAAGCAGCAGTGAGGTCATATAATAAGCAAACAGTCGATGTATCTGTTGGTTATTAGTATTGGTTTACAAGTCATATGATGTCTTAGGCACCAAAAACTCAATGCATCTCAGTCAAAAAGGCTTGGCTTAAGTGGTCCAGAATAGTCAATAATTCAGTAATGAGGATAAACCAAGGCGCATTCAGCAGACAATACAGATAAAAGAGAGGCAAGTGAAATTAAAAGGTACCTCCCAAAGATACAAAGAGTCACCAAAGGAAAATTCTCGACGGAACAAAACCATAATCATTCGGAAAGCAAAAAGATAGTCTCCTCCACCCAGTGTTTCTGTGCACCATCAAGAAAACAGGCTTCTTAAGTTCCAATAGTGACATTTAAGGTACACAAGAATATACAAGAACACATTCCACCATGTCAGCTTACATACTTTCAAGGTTAGAACATAAGGCATGGATACAAGACAGAATAAAGAACTCAGTATTATAGAGCATGGTCCTAAGAATCAATGGAGTACTTAAACCTGTCAGATCAGAGTCACAAGCACCTCTTAGGAAATCAACAGTACTGTTAGGGTGGTTTTCCAAATAGCCACACGATCTATTATATCAAACGGCATATTTGGTATTGAAAAAAGGTTATGCAGAACTCTGTCTATGGAATGTGCAAAATGGAAACTCCGCACATGCCCTCGTTCTCTATGAACGCACCCCAAAAGGCTAGATCCCCAAGAAGCATTTGCAAATGTTAAACCAGTGTTGGCAAAAACACTGGGGATTTTAATAAATAAGCAAAGACATAGCTCTTCTCAACCAGGAAGGTTAGAATATTCATAGAATTGGTAAAAGTGGGAAGTTGACATAACTAGGGAAGCAAATTGGCTGCTGAGTAGTAGCTAAGTCCAGTCAGAGCCAGCCAGCATCTGACATATCTCATCTTAAGTAGGCGCTATGGTAGGCCAAAATCACAACATGCAGTCCTCTTGTAACTGCGCTACAAACTTTCACATGGCACCATATCGCCTAACACACAAGTGTTCATTATGAGTAGTATGGGAACTTGATTGAGGTAATACCTATATGCTGGTGAAGTTTCGGATCAATAACTTGAGTAATAGCAGCCAAGTTACTAAGTTGTGCCTCCACACCAACGGAGCTCTCGGTGCATCTGAAATTTCCTCGCTTAAAAATCGCAAAGAAGAATACGTAAATATTACTGATAGATCATGAAGAGAGAGTATGATAATTCCATTAAAAAAAGCATTTATATTTTATCCTAAAAAAGCATAAAGCAGCTACATAGTTCAACTTCATAGCCAGTCCCAATATCAGAACAATCACCCTTTATGTTTGTGTGCATGTGTTGAGGTTTGGTCTAGTTTTTTTCTTTTCTTTTTTTTGGATGTTGCGGGTGGGGGTGTTGGGGCTATGATATGAAATGCTCAAAGAGAGCAGATGCAAATGCACATGCACTGGTATGCATTCCCAAACACATAGGTATGACAGCATAACGAATGATCCCTAGGCATTTGCTCTAGGACATAAGCACCTATAAATGCGGATGCTCAGTATATATGTGTGTGTGTGTGTGTGTGTGGAGAGAGAGAGAGAGAGAGAGAGAGAGAGAGAGAGAGAGAGAGAGAGAGATGAGATTACGAACCAATCTGCGCATTAACCGTTCGAAGCACCAAAATGCATCAGATTCGTCGTCAAGAAGCATTATCATCGGGGAGCAAAGATCGCTCATTCCTGTTATTGTCACCCATCATCCTCAAGCTTCAGTTAATTGCAGACAATGAAATTAACATCGTCCACCATGCAGCAGGAGGTCAGGAAACTAGGGATCCAAACCAAAATATGTTCAAGTATCCATATTGTCCCATGTCAAGAATCCTCTGCAGACTTCTGGATATTCGTGTTGAGAGACAAATGCAGCAGCTTTCATAGAAATACTTTTTTTTACTGTTCAAGAATTGAAATTTCTGTAATTTTGTCCAAAGGGATATATATAAAACAAGAGGACGTAAGAGTACTAAGTTTGTGTTATCTATTTCCTAGAAGTTGGTGATCTATAATACAGGTGAAAGTAATGATTTATTTATGCTCTTCATGACCAAACACAGTATATCCTTGATCTTCAAGTTAACATAGAATTTGTTGGCGTAGTAAAGTTAGGACATCAAACTGCATTATGCTGCATCTTCACAGCCACTTCTCCATGCACCACTAACTATGGCTGATCCCACAATCATGAGACACATTCCTGATGTTATCACAAGAGCACTGCACAACCTAAAACTGGAATTGCTGAATATTCATTTTCTTTGAAATTTATTTGTAAAAGTTTTTAACTAATATACAGATATAGGGGAAAAACAGTGAATAAAAAGAAACTAATTCAACTTCAAAACTGTTGTTCGGAACTACATTATTCTTATGGCACAGAGCCAATATCCCTATAGAGACGGAAAGCGAATGACATAAGACCAGTAAATATAGGTGGGTACTAGACAAAGCTCATTCTAAAAAAAAAATCATATTTGGAAAACTATTTCTTCATGCATATGCTCATCCTGATACTAGAACTTTGAGAAGTACTGTTATTTACTTGTATCGGATATAAGAACTTTCATAAGTACTGGTATTTCATTGTGTAGAAGGAATTGGGCCAAATGAACCTGCAAGTGTAATGCTCAATGAAATATGACAAGAACATGCTCCATGAAATAAGGAACATATCCCTGATGGTGAGTACAACCCTGGCCAATTAATTGCTCAATGCAAAACGGGACAAAGCTTAGTGCATGCAGCCATATTAATAAAAAGCCACAATCACTCATGATTATCAAGATAAATGAAAGTTCAACAAAGTAGACACCTTGACAATAGCCGACATCTTTGTCTATCCAGGCATAGACTGCTAGAATGTCCCAAAGTTTTGACAAGTTTTCTTGCTTTTCGTAGAACACCAATGGCCTGTCTGTGCGAACAACATCAAGGCCTAGCAAAAATTTCATATAGAAAATGAAATCAAACAGTGGAAACAGATAAGTTACAGTATATTGTAAGAGTTTACTATAAAAGTTTAATTAGTAAATGAGAACAAATGTAATGGAACAGTTAATGTGTAAAACATAAGTTCTCAAACTTTCTATCAAAGTTTAATGCTGAGGGTCTAAAAATCAGGCTTTCTCTCAGTCAGAAAGAACAAGGAAAAGCATGGCGAAATATACATAATTGCACATAAGAATAGATTTAAGTGAGAAATTCCTCATCTGCAAGAAGCATGTCCACTTGCTCGTAAGTAATAACACTATACACCACTTTTGTATCAACAAAACTAAGGAATTACCAAAGGAAGGGAGATGGGGACATCAGAAGAGCATATTCGCAGATGAGAACAATCTTCATGGGCCATTCAAACATAAATAAATGGAGACACAGTGCATCTAGATTCCAACTAACCTATCTGATGTAATGTGAGCTTCCACTGGATTTCTTTTTTGTCCAAAATTACATGGCTTGAGGGTTCTTGTACCGTTGCCACAAAGGAAGATTCTGTCTCCATGGAAGTAGGCGCAGTACCATTCGTTGCGATGCCTGTTGCGGCATGAGAAATATTTTGAGGAGTCAAAACTGCTCCATGTGGGTTTGTTTGGAGGACTACGATAGGATCTTGGATTGCCTTGCCATCCTCAGTAATTATAGGTGCGGTTACAAACCTACCACTTCCAATAAGAGGGAACATTTGACGGCAATCTTCCTTCCACCTTGCATATCGAACCCTGAAAACATGAAGATAGATATGTGGTTGACAATATAATGGGAGAAAGGTAATTTAATGTCTAAAACCCAAAACAGATGCAGTTGACTTAAGCAATGACCAAGCTAATTAAATAAGCATAAGTTTAGTGCAAGGGAAATTCAAGTTCATACTCTGTTCTGAAATGCTCAAATAAGTAACCAGAAGCAATGTCTTAATTACCCAATCATTTTCTCCTTTACCAGTGATATATAGCATTCAACCTGATAAATTTGGTTAAGAAATAGTTCAAAATTCAGAGAAAAGCAACATAATAATTGACTTGGCCATTTATATAGTAATACAGGTGGCTTTGTGGCCCGTACTTATCAATGGAAAGCTTGATATGCCATGATGAGAGGACTTGTATTTTCTTTGCTTAGAAATGCACAACAAGCAAGTTTTGAGAGAGACCATCCAATGGACCATAACTCCTCACAAGCGAATAATAGCTAATACGAATTTATTCAGAGAAAAACAAGCATCTCAAGAGTTGTACTGGGTAGAACTTGCTTCCAACAGAGAAAGAGTTCCCATTCTATCCATGTTCAAAATAATACCACCCCCCCCCCCCAAAAAAAAAAAAAATCTTCAGAATGAAATTATAATAGCTGCCACCATCACTGGATTAGACGCTGACAACCACAACAGATAAGAATTTGTCCACTTCGAATTTAAAAAGCTGCATTTCTGATTATTACAAATGAGGACATATACAGGCAAGAAAGAACATACTTTCAATTTCAAGACCAGTGGTGTGACGGGATATTTTCCCCTCACCAAGTCAATGAGGAGATCAATGGAAGACTAAGTTACGATGATGAAAACTATAGCTCCAGTTAAGCAGCTATAATAGGGTACCTTCGACGTTGCCGTATCTGTTCACGTTCGATGAATGTGCTCTTTGGATCATAACAACCAAGTAGAAATTCCCATACTTCTCCTCTAATTGATGGGTGAATACCCTAGTGTATATAACAAGAAGAGAAGGAATACAAAAGCATCAAGAATTGATGTTATTAAGAGAAGCAGTAAAATGTCAAGTAGGAATGTCAAATGACAAAAGTATGTGGAAGGCAGGTAAGGAAAGATAAACCAAAAGCATTGTCCCATAAAGTAGACCAGAACAAAGGACAATATCACTGGCCATGTACCAAAATCTCGGAAGTTCGTTTTCTACAATCAATTGCAATCGTGGATCTCATTCATGATTGATGACATTACAAGGAAATTTTACATCCTAATATGCACATCTAGAAAGCAGCCTGGAGGAATGGTTTCCAGCAGGGGAAAAAAAAGTGGAAGAGCATGACATAACCATCATAGGTGAAGTTAATTTGGAACGTGTTCTTCTCATATACAGCAGCTTGATCAAAAAGTTCAAGAAAATGCTCCACCAGGAGCCTAAGGTTTCAAATGTTAGCTTACGAAAATCCTTGCTTCCTTTAAAAAAAGAAATTGCTCAAATCAATCTCTTCAAGCTTAGACTCATAAGATTATGCTTACCCCATGTTGTATTCGGCTCAAAGTCTTGCCTATGTCCAGATATCCTTCTGGAGAAAATGCAGCATGCCATTTTCTGGCACTCAAAGTTTTCCCAGCCTAGACAAGCATGGAAAGCAGAAAGCATCAGCCACTTCGGCATGAACAGCAGAGAAGGCACGAGACAACTATTTCAAATAATAGTATTATTCCGGGGCTTAGATGCATATGGAACTTCATAGATGGTAAACCTCTTATTCTCATAAAACCACTGTCATTACAGTTTGCTACTGCTTTGAGAGGGATTTCTCTTTTTAAAAAGCAAAAATTTTTACTGAACAATCAGCAATATGAAGGCGTACTAAATGGACTTTCACTCGCAAGACTTTGAATTAGTCACTCAAAGTAAGAAAGGTAATATGTACACTACTGATTGCAAAAAGCTTGCAACACCTAGAAAGCTCTGTCTCTGTCACTGTCTCTCTCTCCCTCTCTCTCACGCGCGCACGTGCAGAGAACAACAATTAGAATTAAACAAAAAGAAATGCAAGCAATATCACAGAGCCGTCACGAGGAGCGAGAGAAGTTCGAAATCTTGCAAGAGAAACCACTTAACCGGCACCCACTTTCTTAAAACCTTAGGCGCAATGTGATGGGCGCACTCAATGTACTACATTTCAAGCACCTTTCTTCTATTCCAAACCTTTATCCAATCTCAACAAGGAAAATAATGATGCCGTGTAATTTCAAGGCTTAGCATTTTCTGATTCGCGTCAATCCTCAACGAACCGCATGCACGTCTAGAGAATTTAAGAAACAAAAGAAAACATCGATGCGAACCTTGATCCTGAAGCGGGTCTTGGGAACGTCGGTGCATTCCGGCCGGACCTCGTAGAAAGAATCGGCTGGAGCCCCAGGATCTCTCCAGATCGTCGGAACACGAAACTCCATGCAATGATTTCACAATGCAGAGGCACGATCGAGCGAAAATGTCGAAACGGCAGAAGCAGCCAGGCGATGAATCCTCCTCCTAAAGCGCGAATCAGAGCCAGAACACACAATGCGACGGCGATACCAAGCCGAGCAACCACTTCGACGCACAACCAACCGAACGAAGAGAATCTTGGGGGAAAAAAATAGTGGAACCGGGACCGAATGATTTTCTTTTTCTTTTCTTTTGCCTTTCTTTTTTATGGTTCTGTGTCGAAAACGCTGTTCATTAGGTGGACGTCGGAGTTTGCTGAAAAAGACAGTGCGGTGGTGGTTGGCGAAGTCCTGTCAACAAGAGCGTGAGGTGGCGGCGGTGACGGTGGCTGCGGCTGTTGGCGGTGGCGGTTGGGAATTACTATTCTTCTTTTAAATTTTACTTTTTTTTCTGGCGTGGGTCGGTGTTTGTTATGACCATCTCACGAGCACAGGAACACAAGCCGGTGAATGCGTTGCTTAAAACACGCCCGCTTGTTGTCTAAATTTAACTCCCGAGCTGACCGCCGCTTCCATTTACGGTCTCCGTCGGTCTATCATCTTCCTCGTTTCTCCACCTCCCTCCTCGTCCTCCGCTTCTTTTATCCTCTCTCCATTTGGCCCAGAAAAAGACCTCGACTCGCCCCTAGAAAGCGCCCGGAAATTGCTGAAACTATCCCCGAGTGGATTTTAGATCAAATTCGGACTTCATGTCCAGAAAGGAAGTTACTTTTCTTTCCTAACTTCTACCCTTTTGGATTTAAGACATCGAGAAAAAGAAAAGGCCAGAATTCTTGGGTCATCCACAGTGCAAGTAACTTGACCTCGTTTCTTGAATGGACGCGTTTCGCTACCCTTTCCCGGTACAAATGCGAGGGAGAACTCATGAAGACGGTGGTGAGAGAGAGACAGAGAGAGAGAGAGAGAGATGGAGAGACCGTATAAGAACAAAAGACGAAGCTGCAACGCACATGATGCCGGGGACCCACTTTCTGATCTATAAGTTCCGACCACCACTTCCCAGCTTCAATCTTCAATGATGAGACCCCCCAAGATTGATCCTTTTAACCCAACCAATCTATATATTTTTTTAACTTTTTTTCCTTCATGATTTCAAAGGCGAGAAGGGCGACGATCACTGATTAGTATCAACGACTAATTGAATTCCTATCCCAAATAAACGAATTTTGTTTAATATTTTTTTAGATGTGATTTGTATATAATGCTTATTAGGGCACTTGTACGTGTAAATATTTTTTTTTTGGTCAAAATTTTAAGATGCACTTTTACTTCGTTTAATTTAGTTAGATGAATATAAATGTTCTTGACATTTGAAAACAAGAAATTGATTTGAACTTTCCAAATTTTTCTTTAATAGGAAAAATAATATAGAAAAAAATATGAAGCTTGGGAACTCGTGTCTAGACAAGATGTATGTGCTGGCATGGCTAGTGATCACCATTTCTCATGATAGAATGTTTGTTTTGAATCGTAATTATAGTTCATTTTGAGAAAATCCGATAGTTGCCGCCTTACAAAGTACTAATGGTTGTAGAGTCAAGAGTTATCCTATGCCATTACACAGTCGAACGTACACCACAAAAGGAATGAAAGACTTTTTTGAAGCCGAGGAGCAATTTGGTTTCGAACCTATTTGACTGGGCCATCAAACCCCTTGAAGAGTTAGTCCAATTACACCGCGGTGGTGTCTTGATAATTTGATTTGCAAAAATAAAATAAAAATAACTCACCGTTTTCATGACTAAGCTTTTTATATCTACACATTTGGTGAAGGCATGTGCTTTTGCTATCGTGGACATCAACTAAGAGAATGGAAAAGGATTAAAGAAAGCGTGCGCGAGATGAGATCTCAAATTTGACTTTAATCATACCGTCTCTGCGCCAAGCGCTAGGTGAAATAGGAATGGAATGGATTCTACCAAAGAATGTTCTGCGTTAATAAACTAATAACGATAGAAGTATCTTATGAGCTTGTCATTAAAGTATGACGTTCTTGTTCGTTCTTCTCCACAATCTCGAGCTCCCTTTCCATGCTCCAAAGCGATGAACAGAAGAGTCAAGGCAGAAGGTGAAGACAACAGAGTCATTCACAAAAGTTTTTGATCTCGAAAGCTCATTAAAGATCCAACCGTAGAATGTGTGTTCTCAGAAATCTACTGATATAAAAGTCCAAATGAATCTAGAATTTCAAGTATGCCTTTTGTTATGATTTCTAACCAACGACGAACGCTGTGACAAATGCAGAGATCAAGGGTTTATGTGATTTTGCCTCCAAAAAGGCTGTGCATGCAGCTCAGATGTGAATGATCCAAACCCACGGCACAAGATTTGAATATTCCATGCAATGTTAAAAGCAAAGAATAAACCTGCAGGACAATGTTTAACAAAAGGTTGAGTGACCCGAAAGAAGCTCGAAGAACAATGTGTTTACTCCTTTCGCATGGAAATGCACATATACTTTGCACTGGTGGCGAAGAAATCCACAAAAAATAAAATAAAATCACAGAACATGGAAAAGCAACAAAAGCTTCAGCTCCACGACTTTGTAAAGTTCATGCAGCCGCTGGCCTACAAAAGCCCTGCTCTTCGTCGAGCTCATATCACATGCCAACCCCAAACAGGAGAGAATTCAGACTTTCTCTCGCTGAATTGCTCGTCTGCTCTAATTCTTCGATGGCGATTCCTCTGTTGAGGTTAGATCGCCAAATGAAGAGAGTGTTTCAATTGATGGGGGCCTTGCTTTGGGTGACGATGCTGGCGCGACGGAGCGAAGCATTCGAGTTTACAGTTGGAGGTGCCAAGGGTTGGACCGTCCCATCCAATGGCAATGCTTTAAATCAGTGGGCAGAAAATAACCGTTTCCAAATTGGAGACTCTCTAGGTATGTCGATGCGTTTTATCGTACTAGTCCAATGTCTAACGCAATGTACTCTATGCAACATTCATTACGTGAGAACAGCATATATGATCGGTAATTCATCTTGACCCGCCGGTTCTCTCCATTAATACCTATTGCAGTGTTTGTCTACCCACCTGGCCGAGACTCGGTGCTACATGTGAACCAAGACGACTACAAGAATTGCAATGACGCATCGCCTATTGCAAAATATGTCGATGGCCATACCGTGTTCAAGTTCAACCAATCAGGACCATTTTACTTCATAAGCGGAAACAAAGACAACTGCCAAAAGAATGAGAAGATGGTGGCGGTTGTGATGGCTGACAGGAGCAACAAGACCAGTGGTGCAATTTCACCCGTCACATCAGAAAATAATGGCACTGCCCCAGCCCCGGCACCTTCTGGCGAGGAGTCTCCTTCTCCACCGGCTGGTACGGTGGAGATAAACCCAACTCCGGCTCCCGTCAGCCCAACAACGCCACCTCCGAGCAGTGGTACTTCAGTGTTTGTCAGTTTCACTGGCTCCATTAGTGCATTTGTGGCTTCGTCTCTACTTTTGGCATTCTAAGTGGAGGATTGGGAATCACGCTATGAGATTGAATTTGCAGTGGCTATCAGAATTGCCTTCTTTTGCTCTCTTTTTTCACCCAGTTTCTTATCTGTGATTTTTCTCACTACAAGCACAGCTAGTTCAGCTGGGCAAGGTGGAGTGGCATCTGACATTTGTTATTGAGGAATTTGTATTGGTTTACATATCATGTGTGTATTGAGCTGTCTGCACCGTATGAGATCAATATAGATGTGGAATATAAATAAATTCCAGGGGCTTCTGGCAAGGTTTTTACTTTCAAACGCATCTCCCACATTTCATTGCTGTACAGTAAAAGACGAAGCAATCATGGCGTAGCACTGGAGACCATTTGGCTGGGTTAAACTACTTAACAGAGAACATTCACCTCACAACTGTATCGAGATTGCACTTTTATTTCCCAGCTTGATCACTTGCCAACATATCCAATACCGACACTAGGCTATCCCACGACCACAGCCTCTATTGAACGAGTGAACATACAAAAAGCGGGAGGAAGCTAAAAAGTAGCAATCCTCCCAGACGAAAATCACTTCTAAAGCATTGAATGGACTCCACGCAAATTAATGATCTCTAAGTGTTTCTTTAGAAGTCACACAAACGAGTAATATGTGCTTCTTTAATACTTAGTCCTCTTCAGATTCTCCTACAATACACTAGCAACTGTAATAACCATTCGTACATGCAATAAGCATTTTCCTTTGCAGCGGAAGATACTCACAGCTGAATCTGCTATGGCAAAATTGCAAGTATCCGCTTAAACAACATTAGACACTGAAGTCAAATATTTTTGCCTAACTCCACTTTTTTCATCAACCTAACCGTGTTGTGAAGAATTGAGTCCAATATACCAGCAACCTGCAAATTAAACAGATAGAGAATATCAACACTAATTGAAAATGAGCATAGACAAACCAGGATGTGAAGTAGTACCCACCGTGAAAACACCTCCAATAATTGCACAAACATTTGTGATAAAATGCGAAAAGGACTTCGAATTTTCCGTGATTAACACCTAAACAGAGGAATAAGATGTAAGTTAAATGCATAAATAGAAAAGCGGAGGAGATTTAGAAGCCAAAATCTCACAAAAGTATTTCTTATAGTTTTTTTAACCTGCATGGGAGAGAGCTCGAAATGGAATTTCGCAACAGGCATGTACAGACTCTGCACCAAGCTGCTGTGGGCTGTATACTCGTACTCCTCAACTAACTTGTGGGACCCTCTCGTTATCACCTCAGTTTTGACTATTTGAAGATAATGTTCTATCTGCAAATAGTAAAGGGATAAGAATATGAAAAAGAGGTCTCCATGTCCAGGCACCACTCACATTGACATCACACGTGATGGTATAAATTGCAGATAACATATTGAACTTACAGTAACATTTGCACCTATATCGCGCTGATTGATAAATGCTCGGCCATTAAGTCTGTCATGGCTTCCACCGAGATAAGGTATCAACCTCTTTGCATCACTCATCACTCTAGGGGAAATCTTCCTACCGAATGACAGATGTGATATGACATGTGACATGTTCATTTCCAAAGTATCAAAAGAATGGGCTCCTGAATGAGCTGAAATGATAAGGCTGCCAGGGACCTGTAAGGAAAAAGATTGAAGTTAAATATGACTAAGCATCGCCTAAGGACAAGCCAACAGACCAAACATTCAAAATCAGTGAGGTAAAAATGATTCAGATACTTAGACCCCAAGGAAGGAAGTCATCATACATGCAAGGAAGTCATCATACATGATTCTGAATCTACTAAGTGTTCTATTAGCTTTACCTTCTTTACCCGTACAAATCCTTCAATTCTGCATCCTCCCGATGAAGGAGCTGGTCTTTTTATTTTATGTGTTGAATTATCAGCTGATGAAACATGCTTCTCAGACTCCACTGGAATTGGCGCAACCAGCTGTTCCATCATCTGCAGGATATGTAGATTCCACATAAGATAATAATGCTTCAACATACACATACTATTCTCAAGGCAAACTATGCGTGCGCAATTATTATTCAATATAAGAATTAAAGTTCCTACTAAAAGAATGCTCGAACCTTAACCAGGCTCTCTGTGTCTCGATCGCCGTAATAGGACTCATGTTCATGGTGTCCATGGTCCTCCCTGTGATCAAAGCAAACTTACATGTTGATGTCTGATACATGAGACTATCAAGGGGGCAACAAGAAGTGAATACAAGCATTCATTCAGTCATGTGCACCTAAAGCACTTAATGTGGAGAGATAAAAATGATAGGAGAGATCTAATCACAGACATCTGCACACATGCAGAAGATACATAGTAACAGCAAAACAATTACACAAACTGTTGTCATTAAATAACTAATTTGGAAGATGAATAGGAGATGAAAAAATAGCTATTTACCTAAGATCAGTTCCCTTACGGAAAATGCGAATGGATGGATACCCTTGTATGTGATTCCTGAAAATGCAAAAGGTACACTATTTTCCATAAGGAAGAAATTGAAGAGATCCATAAACAGAAAGATTTTATAACAGAATACAGGGAAAAAGGGAGTCCACAATAATGATATGAGGATCATATGTTGCTAACTGCCACTAATCGCGCAAGAACTATTCTGTACATATTTAAAGAACTGTCATCAGATACTGACAGACAACTTAATAACTGCATTTAATAAATATCCCCATAATGCTTATATCAACAAATACTAGAGTTCCTAGCAGAACCAATAACATGGCTGTCAGCCCCCGACAGGAGCTCTTTTTATAGCTCAAATATCAATACATTGGCGTTACTTTGCAAACTCAACCCCAAAGAGAGGAGCTTTACCTATATCACAAACACACAGCAAGCTAGAAATGGATGCTCATCCTCGTCATAGGAAGATATATACATACATATATATATATATATATATATATATTTTTTTTTTTTTTCCTATTTCACAGGAACAATAGAAGAACTGTCTCATTGGCTCACAGCACTTTCAATTGTAAAACTCAGAAATACTATGTTTGGCAAATGGTGGAGAATGGAAGGAATGAAAACTAAAGTGGAAAATAATGAAAATTTTAAAACTGTCGTGAGAAGGGTGTGGAGGGAATTCTCCCCATTTTCATCTAGTCAATATCTTGTAATCATAGCACAAATACATTCAACAGCAACAGAAACTGCTTTTAGTTCAGAAAATGGTTCTTTTTCCTCCTCATGCCAAGGAGGGACATGCAGCCAAGGATTTCAAAGCTTGGCACGGGACAGCAAGCATACTAAGTAGAACCCTTAGAAGCATCACGGGCTGCTTGTTTCAAGAAAATTTTCTGAATTTCCATTTTCAAATGAGAGAGACAATTGATTTGTTACAACCTTTAAAACTGTTTTCACTAAAACAAAATTTTTTCATTTAAAATGGTGTTTTTCACTTGAGTTTGAAAACAACTTGTTCAGAATTTTCTTTTCTTCTGAAAACGAAGTTACATTATGTGCCAGAAATCTTTTATTATTATTATTATTATTCCTGTTCGTGCAGTGCAGTCTTGGCAAAATGCACTGCTCGGCTTCAATTGAAAGATGATTGATAGTCGAAGGTAGGTGGAGCTTCAACCATCTGAATCAAGGATGGGAGAAGAGGTAGACCATGATGTTTCGCGCCTCAGCAACAAACCACAAAGCTCAAGCAGATGTCCAAAGCTTCCGCCATGCAAATTTTTTTCTTTTCGTTAGTAATGGTTTATGCCCCTTTGTTTTAAAAATTGAAACAGCGAAGCTTTACGAAGCGGTGACTTTCATGAAGCTCCACAAGTGAAGGTGTCCATTAAGAAAATAGAAAGATTCCAGGGTAAAAATATGAATCTGTAACAATTTTTGTATAGTTAACCAATTTTTTGAAAAGCCAATTTCACAATAAAGGTAAAGAATTGTGCAGGATTTGTTAAAATTTCAAAGTCTGGTCAAAATGGCACAAACAAACAGATTTTCATAATCTCCATCTCAAAAGGAAATTCCCAGTTTCGATACCAGAAAAGTTTTCATAAATATTTGAAAATGAAAATGGGAACTGTTGTCATTTTCTTTAAAACCGAAAACATTCTCACAAACCAAATGGGCCCTTAACATTTTCAAGTCCATTCACCTCAGTTTCCAGTGTTAAGATTGCAAGAACAGTGTCATTAACCCTCAGCTATCAAACATAACATTCATTTTCCACACAGAGGCCATTAAACAGCTTGACACCATCAGTATACCTGCGACACAATTCTGCTTCTTCGGTGCAATCAACCTTTCCTGAAAGAATACGTCCATCCATTTCTGGATCATATCTGGAACCAATTATCAAGAACTGAGAGATTGAACTTGCATATTCTCAAACAAATTCAGTTCCATCATAACTGAAACAAAATAAACAAAAAAAATAAAATCACAAGCTATAGCCAATGTACCTCTCTCTTATTATCGTAGCAGCCCTCTCCCACGATGGTTTCTGTGAAAGAGAAATAGAATGATAGGCAATTACCAAAAAAAAAAAAAAATAGAATGATAGGCTCCATCAGATTTCAATAACAGTCACAAAAACGTAAGACCGTTCAAGATTTAGAGATATGATCTTCACAAACTGATAATCTTGTATTAAACAATGAAACCAGCCGAGTTCTATGATTGGTTATTCGCAGACCAACTGGAGAAATTAATAAACATATTTGACAGATAGCAGACGAGAACACTTGTCACTTTTGGATCAAAATATAATAGCTCTCTTTCTAAGACATGCTACAGTTTGATGAATCAACTCTAGGTGCAGAATCAATGAGGTTGACAAAAGGGATTTCGATATTCATGTATGCTATCCAGCCACGTCCTGCGTGATTATACATGTGCAACAGTTACCCATGCAAGCGACAGCATCAATTAGAAATTGTCAAATACTAAGCAAATTTCCATATGATAAACTTACCAGGCGATTGCTCCAGTAACACCAAGGAGCATAAAAATTAACGACCAAAATTGGGTACCTGTAAAAAGGTGGGGTGGAAAGAAACATTAAGAGTACCTTAACACAAAAGTAAGCCTAGGACAGTCTGAATATGACCAACTTGGTAATTCAAGCTTCAAATACTTACTGGTGTGAAACTCTCTCAAAATTGTGATTAGTTAACGGAACAGAACCTTCAGCATATTCCTCATCAGCCTCATCTCCATGCTTAATGGCATGTGCAGCTGGACCAGAGTGGAACTCAGAGCCAGTAATTTTCATATTATGATCGATAGAAAATTTACGCACTGTTTTGGTTATATTCAACCTGTTCTGGAAAAGAAGATGCTATGGTCAGGCACATCGAAGAGAGCAGTGTACAGCAATAATTTTCAAGTCAAATCCCACATTGCCTATATAAATTATCAGCATTCACTGCCTTCCTCATTTTTCATCAAATCGCATTATATTGTTCAACAAATCCAATTTTGCAACACTCTCCTCTAAATTAAAACATGAACTTCAACAACTTTACGTCTCAAGATGATTAAATAATATCGACTCATGAATTAATTGCTAATAACGATCCATGTCTCAATATGAAATGTATTACACAGTCAGGTTGCTGAAAGGACAATAATAAGTGGAGGATGCTTACTGTTCCCAACACATCACTCACATCGACCGATGCAAATTCACAGGAGAGTGCAGGAAAGCTGCAAATAGGGAAAAAAAAGAACAGAAAAGATCAAGACTTGCACGCCAATGAATGTCAGAGGTCTCTTTCAGAATTTTCCTGTAAGGATATTTATTACATCAAGCATAAACAACTCTGCTATTCCTTCACAGACATGTCTGCATGCATGTGTAAGCATTGGTCCGGGGTTGACTAGATAACTTGCCAATACACCGCTCAATGTAATTATAGAAGCACCTTTTGCAAAATGGCCATCAAAATTATTTTCCGACAACACTATGCAAAATATGCATAGGCATAAGTCAATAAAATTCTGACAGTCTTGGATACATATATGCTGGCAGGGGCAATGTCACCCAACAGGGGAAAAAGACCATAAGTCTTCTGCCTAGTTCAACATAATTGAGAACGAAAGTAAAACGTAGGACAGGTTTAGTACGACGAATACCAATGTCATGCATGATAAGCAATTTTTTCAAGCACTAGCTTAGCATCCATATTAGCTCTGCTCACACAGGAACCCAGCAACAGCAAGTGCATAAATTTAGTGATTAACCACGCAACTGCATAAAAACCAGACAAAATTATATTAACACCCGCCAACATACCTGATATTAAAGTCAATTCGCAAAAAGTCCCCATCAGTGCTCCTATCAACTATAACGGATGTAGAGGTGCTGACAGACAAATAATTACTAAATTCCTGCAGAATGAGTATCCCGAGGAGTAAAAAAGACTGAGCCATCTGCTTATAGTGCCAAGAAATACAACAAAGAAAAACTTAATAGAGGCAACATTTAATGTTCATCATAATTGACAAAGGCAAGTCTTGGGCAAAAGTACAGGCATCTTCTCCCTCCTCAACCCCCCAAGCCAAAATGCAGAGGTCCTGACAGAAAAAGTTTTCACAGTTCCTGCGAATGATGTCTAGTTGTGGAGAGATGCCGCATAATTAGCTTGACTACTATTGCCTACTAAGAGGGAGAGACATCAACAATGTACAGATCCATTGCCAATGTGAAACACAAAATAGAAAAGAAAAGAAAAGAACAAAAAATCAAACAGAAACTGACAAGCGCCACAACACTCTTAAAGCCATAACCAGCTCGAAGTCCATTAAAGGTAGATGCAATCTTCATACCATCCCAAATAAAAAAAGCATGGCCAGAGCAGCTATAATGGATAGACCTGCGCCTGAGATTGATGCCTCGGTCAAATCTCGAGGAATTTTCCTGTAACCAAAAATGAACAATCAGAATGCTTAACCAAGAAAAAACTGTGATTAAATGAGCAAAACTGTTGCATCGAGAATATCTTTTTGTCTCAGAAAACCAAACAAAACCGCACTCCAAGATTTTAATAAGAAAGGGGACTAGCAGAAAGGTCAGATTATTGATTAAGGACATAATTCATGCTCTCACAAGAAACATCATGCGAGTCCACATGCCTATTTCCTAAACGTTTTGACCGAGCATCGGCTATTTATTCACGCCTTGTGCATTCTTAAAGTCAACACATGCCTCCCCACAGTGGGATTCTGTTCATCAATTAAAAAAAATGAGAAAACCTCTTTTATGGAACAATCTGAAAGCATTCTCATCTTCTTATCTTCTCCTTAGCTGCTAATCCTTCTCCTGAATAAAAATGTCTCGTCCAATACCTTTGAAGAAAATCCATTATCACTTTCCCATCAAGGCACAGAAGTGAAGATAAAAACCTCTCTCCCACAAATAGCTAGCATAGATTCGTGCAGATGTGGAGACGGACAAAACCTATCCATCTTATGCAAGACAGATATTTGATGGACCATCCATCAACAACACTCGTTAGCAGCCCCACCACCGAGTGCCAATGTCACGGCCTCCCCAAAACACCAGAGCCAGCGATAGTTGGATTCAATTCCAGTACGCAAAAATTTCACGTCCTCCCTCAAACACCAGAGCCAGTGATAGTTGGATTCAATTCCAGTACGCAACTTATTTCGGTTCCCTCTTTCATTTGAAGCCTGTTCTATTTCGATTGATTCCCAGCAAAAGATCGGCTTTTCTCGAGATATAAATTGAGAGCTACAGGCAAAGCCAAATCCTAAAAACTCTATGCACATGCATAGCGCACCCGATTTCGATCTCATTTCAGCTGCACCAACGAGTGACTACCCAAGCGCTCCTCTCTTAGTGATAAATTCCAGCTCGTTCATTCACAGCGATTAGCTCAAGAAACAAATAAACAAATGGGTTCACGCAATACAATCGAACTAGAAAGAAACATAAGGAGAATGCACGCTGAATATACTTTCCACAGACTGCTTGTCTCCAAGAAACAAGACACGTATTGAATCAGCGATCCATCTATCGTGCTTATAGAATTGTGGGCACAAAACCGTTCCAGGCACGGAATCACATGTGGAACTTTCGTCGGCATGCCCGCATCGAGCCGCCACCACGCGAGCGCGCGAGAAGAAAACAAGAATAAAACATCCGGAACCGAAATCTGGTTCGCGAGTGCGACCGAATCTGACCTGTAGAAGTCAAGGGACTTGATGTTCCTCGACGAGATCATGGCTCCGGTGTGCGGCTCGAGGTGTATTGGGATGGCGAGTACGAGGTCGGGATCTCAGGGAAGAAGATGATGGAGGAGCATGAGCGAGATCTGTTGGGATCGCTGGCGACTCTCACTTCGACGATGGACGCTCTTTTCTAATTGCGTTTTGTGCGCGTTTTTCATTTGACGATTTTTGAGAAGTCAAAGACAAATTTGGAATTTCTAATTAAACTAAGGGTGAGGAAGATAAGATACGAAATTTAAGAATTTTTTTCATATCGTATTCATTATTAAGTGAATCACAGTAACAAAAATATATATTTTTATACGTTATTATATCTATTCTTTGGTGTCAATCATCATGATAATAACATGGATAAGATAGATTAGTTATCGAATGCCAAATCTAAAGAGTAAACATGATAATTGACCTTTGTAATTCTAAAAGTTATAGTATTTTGATTTTCCCACTACTTTCGTGAATCTTACAAAAAAAGAGAGAGAAAACATGATAATTAACATTTGTGATTCCAAAAAAATATAATACTTTGACTTTTTCACAATTTTCGTGAATATCAAATTCATATTATTTGGTGAAATAGTAACGAAGCAACATATTTTTATGTCTTATTATATTCATTTTTGGTGTGAACGACTATAATAGGAATTAAAAACAAATTACATCAACATAGATAAGATAGATAAGTCATCGAACTTGAAATCTAATAAAAGAATGAAAACATGATAATTCACCTTTGCGATTCCAAAAGATATAATGTTTTTGGCTTTCCCACCACTTTCTGAGAAACTATAATATGAGCCACAGAATTATGGAAAAGGAAAAATTTTAGATATTGTTACTACTTGATGAATTTTTTATATGAAATGAGAGATCTGAAAAGAAAGAATTTGACTCTCTTGATATGAGCAAAGAACTATGGAAAAGTCATGAAGCTCCAATATTAACTAGAGCTACGATGGAGAACGAGATAAAGGGAGTTCTAAAGATTTCTTACAAGTTTGAATGGAGAACGAGATAAAGGGAGTTATAAAGATTTCTTACAAGTTTGAATTTTTTCATTTAAAATTGGGGTTGTTCTACTTCATTTTTGATTATTTGTCCTCTCTTTTTATTTCTTTTTTATTCCCTCCATCGTTCCTTAATGAAATTTTAATTAAATAATAAAATATACCAATATCTTAAAATATGTAATTAATATAGATACCGAACATATATTTACACAAATATTTATTTTAGAAAAAGTAAATTCAAGTATATAAATGAAAATAAAAATTTCCATGATTCTTTTGTTATTTTGAATTTTCTTTTTATTATAAGAATCTAAAGATATTGTTTTACATTTAATTATTACATTAGCTTTTTAAGTTAGGAAGTTTGTTATTTGAGAAAAAAGATAGTGTAATGCGATGAGAAACAAAAATCCTATTCACCTTTATCACACTTATGAGATATTCTTATTTGGGCTAATTTCCCTTTATATCTAACTTTCTCCAACTTTGGGTAAGATCCAAACTCACCATAGAATACATTTTACCTTATTCCGACTTTTATCCCTATTACTAAACGTAGCTTTATATATACGCACACGTGGTTACTGAAGAAGTCAGTTCATAAAGCTCAACAAACTAGTTTGAAAAAAGCACATGCGAAATATATAAAATTCGAGTAATAAAATTCCGATTCTATTGAGCGCTCTTCAACAACCAATGGATACTCATCCCTCAATGTTTTTGCTGTGATTGAATAGATCTGAACTATCAAGTCACTGGTTCAATGTTGAAATGGCCGGGTCACACTTCTTTTGGCCACGGCCAAGAGGTTGTAGGGGTCATCACCATGGGTACTTAGCACAAACGGTGATGGTGGTCATGACGCTCGGGTGACTCCACGAGGGGGCATAAAGATTGCCGGGCCTAGGCCCAAAGACCACCCAGGAAGGTACAAAAAAACAAAAATTCATGAATTTATTGCATTAATATTAATTCAATCCTAAATATTATAATTGATTTAGTCAAAATTTATTGTATTTGTACAAATTAAGTTCATCTAATCAACTTTAACTATAAACTATTGGTATGGACGTTGATAGTCATGCTTGGTGTGGCCGGCAATAACATGCAATTTGAGCTAGAAATCGTTGAAATAAACATCAATTATCTTAAGTGATACAAACATCTATTTCGTGGACACTTCTGAACTTTTCTTAAAATTTTCTGAAAATTTTATTACTTTTTTTATTTTTCCCTTTTGATTTATTTCGTTCATTTTTTTGGCCCAATGGTGGGCCATAAAGAAGAAAAAGGAGAAAAAAATAAAATAAAAATCAGAAAATTTTGAAAAACTGAAATTGTCCACATGGAACGATTGACGTTCATGTTCGTGGTTTTGTGCAAAAATTGACCAGATTGTAATTGTTAAAAATGCAAAAGGTTAAGGAATAAATTGGTTTAGTTGAATGATTTATGAGTTATGATTGGATTCGTATCAATGCAATAGGTCTAACATTTTTTCATAACAATATGATCACTGTTTTGCATGAATGTGTGAGAGAAGGAGCGAGACTCGATATAAATGTCAACACGTCTTATAGTATTAGGTGAATACGTTGTTTCTTTTGGATAGGAACCTCAACCATTGTATTGCAATTTTAAACTTCTTTTTCTTGAGAAAACTAAGGAGTGTCAAAAGCACTCTATATGATGTTATCCCTGTTAAATTTAGAATAAAATCTCTTACTCTTTTTTTTGGTTGATTAAAAACTTGTACTTAAAGTAGAGAAAAATTATAAGAGATTACAGGAGACATTTTCTCTCTTCTTCTTCCTTCAACCAGTCGCAAAACCTTGCCAGAAGCGTGCGAGGCTCACCCTTTCCCCAGTGGCCAACATGGACAAGACCTCATTGGCCCTGGCCTATGGCTGGTTGCCAAGACTCGGCGATAGGCTAGAGGAAGAAGCAAAGGAAAAAAAATAAAAGAAACATAAAAAATTGGAAATTATTGAAAAACAAAATTATTAAAATGTCATTATAATTGTTCTCCTTACCACGTGGGACAACCTACGTTTACGTTAGTGATTTCCAATCAACATTAACTAGATGAACTCAATTTGTCGAATATTACAAAGGTTTATGATTCAATTAATATAATCAAAAGATTAATGACTGAATTGACAAAAGTACAATATGCTTAGGACTTTTTCAGTAATTTTTCCTCTTATTATATGACATAAATAACTTTAATTTAAGTGGTTTATTAAAATTCTATCATCAAATTATAAACCACTTTTGGATTATGCAATAGAAAAGTTGGTAACTCATTAGACATCTTTTAAAAAATGAAATAAGTGTTGATAAGCAACTCAATCGTAAACAAAAACAAGTTAGTAACTTAATGAGACGAAAGCTGGTAAATCACATAAATAGATATATTCATAAGCTGGTAAACAGTATCTTAAGTGGATAAATTGGAAAAACCAAATAAACTTTGCTGAGTAACTCGAATGAATTGGTAATCCAAAACTTGTGAATATAAACAAATTGGTAAGTCTCTTAAGTAAAGATTGGTAATGCATTTATGAGCCCTTAAATTCATAGAGTTGACAAGAAAGTCAATAGAATTAGTAAAAGATAGGAAAAATTGATCGTTTGTAAATAGTCAAATGAATTAATAATTTCATAAAAGCCTTAGTAAGTTATTGGCAAGTTACGGACAACTAAAACTCTGTTTATTTCACGGAAAATAACTTTAAGAAAAGTATCTTTCGGATTTTCTATCGTTTGTTTCACGGAAAATAAAATAGTCAAGGAAAATATTTTCCATTAATAGAAAAACACATTCAAAAGTGAGAAAAATGTTTTCCGCTTTTTAGAAAGTGGAAAACATTTTCCCTTTTATTTGTTTATCTTTAGATATCATGGCCTTAGACAGCGTGTGGCATCTAGCAGCATGTCTCGACCTTGCCCTTGCTCGAGGTCAGTGAGCTAGCAAGCTAGCAGCCTCTAACAACGAGCAGCCTCTAGAGGCGAGCTTGAGGCTTGTTTTGGATTGATGAGTTCGTGGCTTATGGTGGCAAGCCGGGAGCTTATTAGAGTCTAGTGAGACTTGTGACCAACGACCAACTAATGTAAAATAAAAAAAATTAAAATTTTAAAAATCGTTTTTTTTATAATTTTCCCTAAATTTCAAACGGACATCTGAAAATATTATCATTTTTTTAGGAAAATAACTTTATGGAAAATATTTTCTAAAAATGTTACATTTTTCGTGGAAACGAACGGTGCCTTTCGTTTCACGGAAAATAATTTGCCAAGGAAAATGTTTTCCAATCAATGGAAAATATCCTTCTTAAAATGAAGAAAATGTTTTCCTTCAAAAAAGAAAGGAAAACATTTTCCAAGATCTCTAACAGCCTCCCTCCTCTCTTTCTCTCTCTCCCTTTTCTCTCTCCTCTCTCCTCTCTTTCCCCACCCCAACCGAATTCCTCTCTCTCTCCCTCTCCCTCTTCTCTCGACATCTCTCTCTCTCCTCTCTCCTCTCTTTCCCCTCCCCAGCCGAACTCCTCCCTCTCTCCCTCTCTCTCACTATTCTCTCTGACATTTCTCCACTGAATAGCGAAAAATATTTTCCGGTCCATTTTTAAGTTTCAAGCGAACACCAGAAAATATTGTCATTTTCTAAGAAAATAACTTCATGGAAAATATTTTCTAAAAATGTTACATTTTTCGTGAAAACGAACGGTGCCTAAGTAGTCTGCATTTTTCTTTACTAGTTTTGTGACATTTATCAACTCCTTCGGACATCAACTATCAAGGCAAAAATTCGGAGAGATGATTGCCCTGCGCATGCGGAACGACTTTGTATATCGTACATAAGGAAAACATCTACACTGCACACTGCACGGATGCAGGTGCATCCTCCTCGATGTCCACACGTTTTCGCTCTGGAAGAAGAAAATGAAGCCACATCTATACCGGCATGTATCTTGCCGGTTTATACATAAACAAGAGTACATGAGTGATTAAACTGAGAATCAATTTTCAAGGACTTTCATGGTTTTCTCATTCCCATCGTTAACTACTTCTGATCCTAGAGTACTCAAGCTTCGCCCCCATAAGTTGATGGTGGAACCAAGCGAGGACCAAATTTCTTCATTCCTCGGCGATCACCATCTCTTGCAATAGGAACGAGATCCTTTCTCAAATGTGTCCGATCTGACGTGCTTTCTTTAGCCTGTAAGAGCAAGCCCGAAAAGTTATGTGCATGTTAGGCCTAAATGATGTTCTGACAGTACACTAGACATGCATGGAGGATTCTGCAGAATGACAAGTCATGAACCTTCATATTACATTTACTACCTACCCCGGCAGGAACATATGTTGGACGTTCTTGCTTACCTAGGCGTGATCTCGAAAATCATTGTTTTGTCTGAGAAATTGAACTCGATGAGAGGCGAACTTATAGTTTTAATCAATTCAGATGACCTCGTATAAATGGACTTGCTTGAGCAGAACATGTATACACGCAAACCTCACCTTAGGGCAGTTTAGAGAACTAGCTGTGTCCTCTAACGTGTCCTGAACGATTGAATCCCGGGATTCCCTCTTCTTGAAACTAATTTTTCTGCAAGAGGTCGTCTCAGTGTCATCGCCGAAAGCTCTCATAATTGATGAAGTAGCGTCAGAGACGAGAGAGGAGCTGTTGTAGTCCGAAGAAGTTAGTGAACTCTTCCTGCGGTTGTCAATCAGAAAATCCCCCAAATACAGAGTCCAGCTACTTTCTTCGGCAGGATCCGTGGTTCTTGAATCAGACATGTGATTTCGGTCCGCTTCAGAGTCTCCCATCTACAAGAAAGCGAAGAGAAAGAGAATGATCACAGAGCAGTATGAATTTAGTTTGCATTGGCTCATCTCATGAAGGACGAAAGACAATCAGGATATGAGTAATATTTATACTAAGAAGGATCACACAAAAAATGAAATGAAAGATATGCCTAGGATTTGAGTGGGGACCATATTTCTTGAAGCATTTTTGTTTGCAATTCAGTCCGCAACCTAATTTTACAATCTGATGAGCATCTTCGAGGAAACTCTTTGACTAGCGGTTAAAACTCTCTCTTTTTCACCACACATTGTGATGACTTGTGCGAATCTGGCTTGCCTCATCTATATCTAATTGCACTGAACTTTGTCTCAGTGATTGAATGTCCTAGTACATGTAGCATCTGCCAATTTGGTCCGCTAAGAGTGAGAGGATGAGCTGGAACCTGACTCCGATTAATGTGACATCGATCTGCCCACTCGGGTTAGTTAAGGCCATTGCTGCTTGACCGAAATGATGCTGAAAAATCCTCGTGTTAACAACAGTCCGAGCTCACAAATGCGAAATGAAGAAACTCATTTTCTTTGACAGTTCAACCAAGTCATGATTGAAATAATACGGTACGTGTAATTTTCAACTCGTTCCTAAGGGGGGCCTTAATGGAAAGAGATTGCTGTTTCGGCTTCATTTCGTGAATTAGCGAAGCAACTGAAACTAACCGAATGCTGGATAGTATTGGAAATTACAGATACTGTCGATAAGCATGTTTTCACAATTGGAGATGTGGGCAACTCGTGAGGTCTTCTGGTCGCGAGGCAGGAGTGTTCTCTGTATGTCACAGATGAATCCATGAGAAGGTATATATATAATGACGGGTTTCCTTCTTGATGAGATGAAGCTGTGACCACTTCACGGGTGGGCTCCATTCTAGCATGGTTCAATCACATACTTCCTAATTTTAGGTCAAGTTCCTTTATCTTCCACTCTTTTTCAATGATGCAAAGTAAACAGAATTTTGGCAGTAGTTAGAGAAATGGATCTTTCCAGGTTCCAATCATCAGTATGCACGACAAACACATGTGAACGACACTATTCACGCTTTCGGAGTTTTCTTCGCACGTATCGCGGCATGTGACATGGTACGCCTATCAAAAATAGGTACCACTGGGTCAAGTAACCTTTCATCATTACATTGAGCTTGACCGGCATCCGTTGACAGGCTGTAAATTTACAAGGAGATTCAAGGTAAATGCTTTCGAAGGTCTCGTGATCCTTGATCATAGTCAGTTATTGTGTATTTTGGGCGTCTTTGGTTCTTCAAAATCTAATTAGATATGAATTATCATAAGTGATAATAAGAGTATGAGAAATAGTAAGAACCAAAACATTGATCAGTTATAGTAAGAATCAAAACATTGATTTGTCTTTCCGTCAAGGTGAGAAGAAAGTAAATTTCACTAACATAGAGAGGAAGTTGTAATTATACAAAGTTGGAAAGAAATAAACAGTTAATTAATTTCCAAAGTACGAGAAATGGAGGAATATGATCAATCAAGCTTGATGAATGTAGCTTCGCTGGAGTCTTCTCCGTTTGGTCAAATTTGTGAAGATTTTATTTGACCATCGGGGAAACATGATGCACATTCATAGCCATAATTACTGTCTTATTACTTCGCCTCGAGGTGGAACTCGGAAGCATGCAGAGGCCCAATTTGCATCTTAAAGCTTGACGAGCAATCGGCATCCGAGTAAGCGTACAAGTTAAGTGAGCTTTGACGCAAAATTCGGAGGCCTTGACCGATGGTGCACTTAAATAGGGAAGTATATGCTTGACAGCATGATTACCACTAACAGTCGGCAAATGCATGAACCTGCACACGCACTTTACCGCATGGGAGAGATCGGGGCTACTCAAAGTCAAATACTGAAGAGCCTTTACAATGCTTCAATATGGTGTTCGGTCCGGGTACAGATCATTATCTGAAGAAGATGGTCTGACCCTTGTTGCCATGGAGTGGAATCAGTCTGCAACCTGTCGTTTGAGAATGAGATAGAATATCACGGGAATATTTAGATTGGCACAAGAATAAACCATCCTGTAAGGTGGAAACTTCGATGCCCAAGAAATATTTTAAGTGACCCAAGATCCGTGATGGCAAACTATTCACCGATGTGTTGAACAAACAACTCCATGTATTCAGGTTTGTCTCCGGTTAGAACCATGTCGTCCACTTAAATTAGGAGAAGAGTCCCTCTATTAGAGTGGCAAAATAGATAAAGAATCAGTGAAAAGCCACAGAAGATACTAATGCTCATTAGGAAATTACTAAGCCTGTCAAACCAAGCACGTGATGTTTGCTTCAAACCATAAAGAGTGTGCTTCAAGTGTCAGACATTATCAGGAAAGTTACCATCTAGAAAGCGGGGAGGTTGCTCATTACTGGTATAAAATTCCATTTGGCTAATCGCATCATCGCTAATGGCCATAAGTAGCGTGTCTTGTGCACTGATGACACCTGCACTACATAAGGTTGAGTAAAGAACAGAATTTTTCTCATGGGTCAGAGCATCGTTTGGCGCATGAAGGCAAGTGGGATGATTTGTGCAAAGGAGTATATCGAGTGCAATCCTTTTATCCGACTGCAAGCAATCAGAATTTTCAACCGGTCCTTTTGTGTTGTGATTTCTCCCTCCGCTGCTCGCGCACCATACGTGGAATTTGGTAAGAAGACATAATTCCGTTTGTCCTCGGGTGCCTAATAGAAAATCCATTAGAATCAAATTTATTAGAAGCTAGCTATATCACTTAAAGGGGGAATGGATCATTTTCACTTATCTCATCAAATTTAAACTTGAAGTATAAAAGCAAAATCAAAGTCTGATTAATGTACAAGAATCCATAAGACAATAAAAGCCTGAGGTTAAAAATTTGTAAGATTTTAAAACAACTTAAAGGTATGCAAGTATATCAATCAACGACACTTAAATTGCATAGAGAGTTTATCATGACTTGACTTCAATCAAGTCTATGTCCACTCTCCCGAGCCCATAGTTTACTGACTAAATTTCACTATATGATCTTTTTTTTAACGGCATATGATCAATTAGGAGATTACTATTGTGAGCGATAATTCTCAATTTATGATATGTCTCACTATCCTCACTCAATCACTCTTTTTTATTGTTTCCCAAATACCACACTTTATTAAAGACAAATGTGTAAGATCAAAGTACTCTCAAACTTTGGAATTTTTGTATTTCGAACATCTTCCTTTTCTCCTCAGTACCTTGGTCTCCTTTTATACTCATCCACTTCCAACTAGCCATTGTAGTGTGTCCAGAGGGTTGTCTTCCAATCTACCTATTTGACTTAACTATATTAAGAAGATTGAGTAATAATTGAAAGACAAAAATTGAATACACGTTGATTTGGTCCTCAATACAAGCAAATATACATATTCCATAAGTAGAGTTCTTTAGTTCGGTAAGTAAATTGTCTTCGGAATGATTGTCAATCAATCAAAATATATTATAGTATGTGGTAAAAGGTAATCTTAAATAGAAAATCAATATCTTGTATTATGTGGTAATCTTAAATAGAAAATCAATCAAAATTGTCTAAATAAAAAATATGAGTCGGATTATGAGCCGTTTATATGTTACGACTGATTGCGATAAATTGTAGATGTCAAAGTTTGAAGTTTATATTCAATACAAAGTCTAAAGATCTAAAGAGTGTTTTTAGTACAAAGTCTAAACATATATTCTGATAAGGTTCAAATTCTATGTTTGAACATATAATCTAATTATATCCATGAAGTAAACACACTGGCTTCTTGGTTATATCCAACTCTCTATGTATTTCCAAGTATATTGGCAATTGTGGTGCTATGTTGCTATTCACCTATCCATGATACTTCTAAATTTTATCGACGTCGATAAAATCAAATATAAGTTTTCTTTGGGAAGGTCGACCTTCCCATTTTTTATTCGTTCAACTTTCACCCAGGCCTAGGTACTTTTAGCTTGTAGATGCCTCTATACCCACTATTGGTAGAAAATTCATAAGTTTTAAATGTTCCTATTAGAATATCATTTGCATAACCGCTCTTGCATCTTTCACTTGGTTACTCAATCACTTAATGTGCTAGTAGGTTTTGATTATTTTGTCATCTTCATAACATCGTAAGTGATTTTCCTACCAAATTCAAATATAAAAAGGAAATCCTTGGTCAGTTGACTCGTTGAAATTATATTATGTTCATTTGAGGCAACAAGGGAAGCATTTTAAAAGGAATAATGTGGTCTCCATGAGAAGTAGAAGAGTCGCTCACGGGAGGAATTTTCTTTTTCTCTCCACTTCCAACCATAACACCATCCAAGCCATCACAGAGCCATAAGTTTCTAGCTTACTAGATGTACCAGTCATCAGAAAACTATTTATTCTCTTTTCTTCTAATGTGCTTGATGCACATCATCATCTTGGTAAGAGTGGTTGAGCCGATTGAAGCAGTTAAGATCTGTGTGGTTTGGTTTGCCACGGATTTGGCACTTTAGATCTCCATCTTTGCCTCATTGATTATCAGACTTTAGGCCCATTGCATGCTGCAATACCATATACAAATGTATTGCCAAGATTATGGCTAATAGGCTAGCATCCGCCATTCCAACCATCATTAGCCCCTCCCAGAGTGCCTTTGTGAAGGGATGCCACATCAATGATACTATTCTACTACAAGAATTATTATGTGGTTTCCACCATGACTCTTATTCATTATAAGTGTGCTATCAAAGTCAACTTCTGAAAGGCATATGATACCATTGATTGGGACTTCCTAGAGTCCACACTACTTGTGTTTGGCTTCCCCAAACGCTTGGTGGGATTGATTATGACTTGCGTATGCTCACCAAAATTCTCCATATCTATCAATGGGGAACCACAAGGATATTTCTCTAGATCTCATGTCGCCCTACCTTTTCAACCTGGCTATGGAGGTCTTCTCTAGATTGCTACATTCCTAGACCATGAAGCCAAGTTTCAAATTCTTCTGGAGGTGCTTTTGTAGGTGCAAGCCAACTAGACTCTCTCATTTCTTTTTTGCGGATGATGTGTTCCTCTTTTCTGAGGCAAATATTGCATCTATCACCCTCCTCAAGAATGGATTATTTATGTTCTTGGAATGGATTTGACCGACACCTAATCTCATGAAGAGTGAAGTCTTTCTAGTAAGGGTGCTGAGAACGTGCGAGCAGATATTCTTCAGACTCTTGGTATGCAGGAAGGCGCCTTGCCAATTCACTACCTTGGAGTTCTCATTATTACATCAAGGCTTGGCAAAGCGAATTGCAACACCCTTATCAACCTCATAACAAAGAAAGCACAATCATAGACACAACACTTCCTCTCTTTTGCGGGACGTCTACAGTTGATTAGGTCAGGCTTTCACTCTATACATGTCTATTGGGCTAGTATATTTATGCTACCTATAGATGTACTGGACCGTATTGAGAAAATCCTTAAGCAGTTTCTTTAGAAATAGTCTGATCTAGGAATGGGGTGCAAAAGTGTCATGGGATGACGTATGCCTATCCAAAAAGGAAGGTGGGCTAGGCATTCGCAGACTACGTGATTGCAATGTCACGGCCATGATCAAGCACATATGGACTCTTTTCACGGATGAAGAGTCCCTATCGTTGTTGGGGTATTGATCTTGTCATTACTAGTTTCTTCTTGTATATGATATTGAGAGATGCCGGTATATTTTGTAATGTTGGTTCGCCTCCTTTTTGTTGTTGTATGAGGCCATTTTCTATTTGGCCCCTGCATATTTGATGCCAGGCACCTTTCCACTCATGAAAACGCTTGTATCACCATAAGTGTAAGTTTTGTTGGTGCCTGGTTTTGCACTAAAAAGTTTTTTTTTTGGTAAAGTAAGGAGTATATTGATCTTAATTGCCAAAATTACAAAAGATGGAGATACCTGGTACCACAAACCTACACTTACACCCATGATGAGTTAAGTGGATGAGTACCATGGATCTCAGTCGCTAAAACTTATAAACAAAAGGACTTACAAGCAAACCAAGCAAATACATCGAGCAAAAAAGAGAGTACAACACAATTATAAGAATATGGAGTCGTCTAATCCCCAATTGTGTTGAATTCTTCGATTCTTGGATGTGTCTATGACATTCTTCTGCGTTCTGGTAAAAACCCTAACAAGCTTTACGAGCCGAATCTTCATGGCAGGGAGGAATCTATCACGATTCCTAAATAAGATATTATTCCTAGACTTCCAGATGATATGGCACAAAGCTCCTAGACCAAACCTCGCAATTCTCTGAGAGAATTGGTTGTCAGAAATATGTTGTGTCGCCCAAGTGAGGGTGTTGTTCCAATCACCATCACACCAATCTAGTAGGCAATTTCATGACCAGTATAATACCAAGTGATATGTGATGAAACACCCAAAGAAGAGATGATCTATCGAGTCTAGCTGTGAGTGACAGAATGCACATATAGCATTAGTAATTCTACCACAAGATATAAGAAAAACCTGGGTAGGGAGCCTCTTTTTGGTAATCAGCCATAATAGGAATTGGTGTCTAGGCATAATGGATTTGTCCCAAATAAACTTAGACCATGGGACCAGGGGCCTTCTCGGCCTAATAGCCTCCCAAGCCGAGGACATCGAAAACTTGCGAGAAGCCAGTCCCATCCACAGTAGCCGATCGTGATGGGTGTTGCGAACCGGGAGATTACCGCCCCCTTCACGAAGTGCCTCCATGAGAGTCGAACTCGGATCCTGATTTTGTAGGAAATCAGCAAGCACAACATCTCTTGGGTAACCCAACAAGTAATTTGCCGATTACTGAATAGCAAGTTTAGAGGGCCACTAGAATGCCAAGAATCAAACCACAAGGAAATAGAAGAGCCATCACCCACACTCCAACAAAACAAGTGCCTAAATTCTTTTCCCAAGTCAATGATCTTTTTTCAAGACCAAGAACAAAAAGTAAGTCTACGTACCTCCCAAAAACTTCAGCTCTTGAGGAAATTAGAATGTATCCAAACGCATCAAAGGGATTCTTTATCCGAGAAGAGAGCCCATATATGTTTGAGCATAGAAGCTTTGTTGCTTTGTTTGAGGTGCCTGATTCCAAGTCCTCCCTCCTCCTTGGGGAGGCAAACATCCTGCCATGAAACTTTTGCACCCCCAGAGCCAAGAGAAGGTCCTTTCCACAGAAATTGTCTAAGGATCTTTTCAATACAATCAAGTACCGAAGCAGGTAGGATAAAGTTGTTAGACCAATAAACTTGAATTGCATGAAGGACAGATTTAACCAACTGAAGATGACCAACAAATGATAGGAAGCGTTGAGTCCATGATTGAACTCTCTTGGTTATGGCGTTCACCAAAGAGATACAATCAGCTTTCCCCAATCTGCCTGCTACCACGGGTACTCCAAGATATTGAAAAGGTAAAGACCCTAACTGAAGTTTAGAAGCCCAACAATATCTTGTGAAGTAGAGAGATTGCCCGAAACATAGGCTTCACTTTTAGACAGGTTCGGCCACAAACCCGACCACACCGAGAAGGAGTCAATCGCGGACTTCAGGCATGAGACAGAGGCAACATTAGCTTGGCAGAAAAGCAATACATCATCAGCAAAGAAAAGATGGGTTAACTTAGTGGACTTGCACCTCCAAAAATAACTGAACTCAGGACAAGAAGTGCTAGCTGAGATAAGTCCAGAGAACACTTCCATGACCAAAGTAAACAAGTATGGAAAGAGAGGATCTCCCTGCCTTAGCCCCCTTGAGCTCGAGAAATAACCATGCAACTCCCCATTGATTGATATAGAAAATTTTGGAGCCTGTACACAAGCCATCATCAACTTAATGATGTGCGACGGGAAGCCAAATGTAATAAGAGTCGTCTCCAAGAAGTCCCATTCCACAGTATCATAAGCTTTTCTAAAATCCACCTTAACAACACACTTTGGAGAGTAAGTATCGTGGTGGAAACCCGCAAAAAGTTCCTGTGCCAAAAGAATATTATCTGATATCTTCCTACCTTTGACAAAAGCGGCTTGAGACCCACTAATCAAAGAAGGAAGCACCTTAGAAATCCGGTTTGCTAATAATTTGGTGATGCATTTGTAAATAGTATTGCAACATGCAATTGGTCTAAAGTCACTCACAGTAGATGCATTTGGACACTTTGGAACTAAGGCAATGATAGTGGCATTCACTTGTTGCAGCAAATTTCCAGAGTTTAAGAAGTCCAGAACGGCAGAAGTAACCAAAGGCCCTACAATATCCCAGTTTTTCTTGAAGAATTCAGCATTATACCCATCATGTCCGGGGGCCTTACCCGACGCCAAGGAGAAGAGAGTGGAGCGCACTTCTTGCTCAGTAAAGGTAGCCATCATGGAAGACTACTGGGAAGTACTGAGCTTACGTTGGAGACAGCCAGCAATGTCTATTGGAGACGGTCGGGACAGCCGTTTAGAACATGCAAAAAGCTGCCTATAGTAATCAACAAAGGCTTCACCAATTTCAGGGCCTGAAGAGACGCAAACTCCCGAGTCACTACGGACCGGTATGATACGGTTGTTAAGTTGTCTTTTCTTGACCGAGTAATGGAAGAACTTAGTATTGCGGTCGCCTTCTTCCAGCCACCTAATTCTGGATTTTTGCTTGTAAAAGAGCTCCTCTTGGAGGCGAAGACTAGAAAAAAAGTCCCCTGCCAACTTCTCCTCATGGGCAAGGCCTAAGTTAGTCGGGTCCTGTAAAAGAGCTTCCTGAATAGTCTGGAGGTGCTGTCTTGCCACAAGGGTACGTTTCGATATATCAGAATAGGATTGCCGGTTGAATAACTTCAGTTTTCCTTTAAGTATTTTTAACTTCGTACACAACTGAAACATATGAGAACCCACAATGCCCATCTCCCAGACCTGAGAAAGCAGAGGCAGGAACTCGGGATCCAACATCCAAAAATTATAAAATTTGAAGGGACGATTCACCCGTGTCACCGGCAAAACCCGAATCACCATCGGGGAATGATCAGATATACCGGGGGAGAGAAAGGAAGCTTCAGAGAAGGTGAAATCCATAACTCATTTAGGATTAACTAAGACTCTATCGATCTTTCTTTGAATTCTATTTTCCCCTTCAAAAGTGGAAAAAGTAAATCTACAAACGACATACCGTAGATCATCTAGCTCCAAGTCCAACAAGCACTTCTAGAATTCATCAAAGGAAGGTGGCCATGCAATGGTGCCTCCTACACAGTCTGTGGGAAACCTTATCGCATTGAAGTCTCCAGCAACTATCCAAGGCGTGTCTTGCATTACCCCACTTCTAATTACCAATTCTGTCCACAAGGAATGTCTAGCAACAAATGTATGTGCAGCATATATAACCGATATAAAAAAACAAGCACTAGAGTCCAGCATTCTCAAAGTTCCATGCATAGCTTGAAATGAAGTTGCGGCAAGTTCAAAATGCACTAGCTGGGGGTTCTAGCAAACCCAAATTCGCCCTATAACAGTATGTATATAATTTGTCTCCCAATTCCAACCCGGGATCAAGTTTTGAGATATTTCCTCAAAGCCAATCAAGGGGCCTTGGTTTCCAAAAGTCCTACACAAAGGAGATTATTTGTTCGAGCAAAGTATCGAACTTTCGCCTGTTTCACAGGGTTAACTAGACCCCTTATATTCTACACACCAAAAATCATATATACAAGGGGAAGGAGAGGGGAAGCAGTCACCTCCTTTTGGTTTGGCGGCTCTTCTTCTTAGCCGTAGACATTCTCACCGATTCAACTGGAGGAGAGGAGGTCCCTGCCTGTGCCAATAAACCAGTTTCCTTTGTTGATAGCAAAGCAGGAGCAGGGGCAGATTCTGATTTCCCCAGCTGAAACAGCTCATGGGAAGAGTCCTCAGATGAACTTACTTCTGAACTATCAAGGGCAACTTCCACTTCCTTTGGCATTTCACCTTCAGAAGTGGAGGATGAGCCGGCTATCCTTGCCACCAAGGGGGTGGCTTCTAATTGCACTTCTAATTGCACTCCTGCACAAGTGTCAGCAGCAACAACAATTGACTTCAAGGTCTGAGGATTAGAGTATTTCTTACTCTTAGGTTGAATTACAGTCCATTCTTGGTTAGATCCCGAGAGATTCACAGGGGAAGGGGAGATAGGAGCTGGGACCAGTATTGGAAATTCCTGAGGCACATTCTGCTCCCTTGGTTTGTCAGCCACAATCTATTTAGTCTCAGAAGTGTCAGGGCACTTGTGCTCAAATGTCTTGCATCTTTGGCAAAGTAATGGCTTCCATTCATACTCCATAGCCACTAGTATCTCCTCCTCCTCCTTGAAGACAGAAACGTTATCATACATTGGGTTCTTAGCACTGATTTCAATACAGACCCTGGCAAAGGAAATCCTTCTTCTATCCTCAGTGTGCTGATCCACATATAATGGTTTCCCAATGATACTTGCAATTGAACTAATCCCTTTTGGAGACCACGCAGAGTAGGGGATGTTCCTCAGCTTGACCCATACCGGGATCTTATCATGTTTTTCTTTCTTTAAGACAAGCGAGGGGCGCCATTGTTGCAGGATTAGAGGAATTCGAGCAACAGTGATAGGGCCTCTCTCTAAAATCTTCCTGCGGAAATCAGCATCTGGCACATGAAAAAAATAAAAGCCATCCTCGTTGGCAATCATATCTTGGAGGTTCTGACCCCAGAGGTGTTTCAAAGATGCTTCAATCAGTTTGAACGGCAGTTTCTTGCCAATGAAATACTCTACAATCGATTCATGCCACACTCTGTCCGTGTCCTTAAGGATATCATTAGAGATGTGAACACAGGGCTTACCATCTTTGAAGGAGGGCGGGATATAAGTCAAATCATACCCGATAGCTGCATTAGCACGAGCCACGTTCGCCCAAGTTTTAGGCTGAGTAAGAGCTGGAGTTGGCTTCTGTGTATCACTCCCCTGAACAGCTTTGGCAGTATGAGTAGTGTTTGAAGTCAGCAAGTGTTTCCAGACAGAGCTATTAGAGCGTCTATCCCTTCTTCTGCTCCTTGAGGTATTAGGAGCAACCAAGTTTGCAGGAAGTTTAGATTGATCCCCACCTTCTTGAGGAAGCCTAGTTGGGGTGGGTTGAACAATACCAACAGAACCATGGGGTTGGACCTGGGTTGAAACATCCTCCTCTTCTATAATTTCAGCCTGATTAGTCACTGAGGACTTATCTCGAACAGGTAGTCGGCCAAAGGCAACTCTACTACGGCTGCGACCCCTTCTATTCAATCTCAGTGAGTGGCCTACCTCCACAAGTAGTGCGCCATGGTTTCTTTTACCCCCATCACGAGCGTCAACAGCTCGTTGTATAGGTTGTAATTCCACTGGTTCAGTGCTCTTCATTGGAAATGCTTGAGGTATAATGTATGGCCGAGCTCCCAAAAGCTTTGTAGGAGGCCCACAGTAGTCCCCCTTCAACCAAAAATTCCTGACACCGACTCCACAAAACCCAGAATTTAGACACTGTAGATGAATATATTCAATGAACAGTACCCAAACTTCAATGAACAGTGTCAGCCAGATTCAATTTCAAACCCAGCAACCACGATACTTGATACAACCCAGAGAGAATCACAATACCGAACCAAGTTATCACCCAAAAAAGCTAGCCACCGAACAATCATCCACCCAAATAAAACCCAGCACAAACAGTCGCGGATGATGCTGGGATAAATCACTTGCCCTACAACCAACGCTTCAACTATAGAATTACATCGTGCAAGGCTAGAATAATGAATCTTCAATGAACAGTGTACCTCCAAACCCTACCCAGAGAATGCCGAACACACCGACTATATACTCACCTAACAGAAAAAAAGAAAAACCAGCTGTGTGTCAGGTTTGCTTTAGTCCCCTTTCTTCTTTCCTATTGCCGGTCCTGTTTATGTCAGGAACATGTTTATATATGGCATCCAGCTTCACAAATCTTGAATTTTATTAATATTCATTTGGAGTATCAATAACATTCTAAAGCTTTGTCAATTCTTGGCTCATATTCTGTACTCTATCCTGAGAGCTTCGAGCAAATTTTTCCTCAAGTGCCTGCCTATTGTGTTTTGCCGTGACAAGAACAGCCACACTGCCGGCACTTCCTCAGATATCCATCCTCGAAATAGAAGATCAGACCATTCCAAGCAATAAATTCTGGATTCGGCGTATTCTTGCTTTTCTCAGCATCGGTGCGGTACGTTGCCATGATAGTGGGCTCTGGGATCTTGTTTTCTCCATCCATGAAGCCTTGCATGTCTTGGCTTTTGATGAGGGCTGCCATCTGAGTTTTCCATGGTAGATAATTTGTGGAAGAAACTAAGAGATACAGATGGGTTATAGATGACGTCATTACAGTATTTGACGGTAATTTTATTTTGTTAATTATGTCTTGTTTGTCCTGGAGAATTCATCGTTTAACATATAGGTCATGAATTCTGCTTGTTTGTTCTACACTACACCAAATTCAAACTACTTGCAACTTATTAGTGCATGTGCCGAGATAGAGTATAGTTAGGAACAGCGTTGAGTGCCCTATATACTAAAGTTGAAGGCGAACATGATTTGCTTGGCTGCCTTATATTCGGTAGGATAGATATAACTTCTAAAAGGTTGCCCAAGTTGCTGTGGTGATAATGAGAAGAATCGAGCATAATAGCTTGTAAGAACTTCAATGGGAGACAGTGATGCTTTTTTCTCTGGAGACGTCAAATATATCTGTTCAAGGATTTGAATTGCACCATATGTGTTTGGATCAAATTTACAAGAGAAATTTAAATGTTTCGAGTGCAAACAATGCTCGTGTTTTTTTTATATGGCTGAGGAACTGAATGTATGCATGCACTGTAACCAAGAAAATTCAGTATGATTGCCAAAGAAATTACATAGATTGCAAAGTTGATTCATTCTAAATGTTCATCGACCATTGTCATTTCATTCAAGGGATAATGTTGGATTTATATTAATAGTTGTGGATGATTACTTGATGAAGACCTATGTGTTTGTGTTAAGGCACACGTTTGATATTATTGTCAAGATCCAACAAGTGAGAACTTGTTGATACAAAGACCAACAAAACGATTAAGTATGTGCAAATTGATAGTATTTGAAATTCCGCTTGAAGATATTTAATATATAGTACATAGAGGGGGGCATAATGAGACATTGCCCTAGTGCTAGTAAACTATGATCAATTATAGAGTTGATGAGCAAAACTTTAATAATAAGTGCCCATAAAATGCTCTCAAGTGCTTCTACGGCTAAAAAATTTTGGATGATGCGCTTAGTAGGGAAATTACTTTTGAGGAGGTCTTTAATATTTCGGGGAAGAGTGATTGTGAAAATGTTTATGTAAATATGTACATTGTTCAGCTCGAGATGGAGTTGCAAATGAAAACACTAAGGTAGTTTGTGCTAGCGCGATCGAGCATGTATAATCGACAGTCGTTGTCATTGCTAAGTTAAACAAGCTGCACGTGTAATCTGCTGACAGGTTTGGATGCTACGATGGTTTCTCTTTAAGAGAAGCTTGTGTCTAAGAAATCTTGTGGAGAGGCTGATGATGAAAGTAGAGTTGGTCTTCTAATAAAGTCCACGGCTAAGGTGAAATTTAAGCAATGATTAGACTTGGTAGATGTTATGGCTATTAAAAAGCTCTTAAGGGGACAAGGAGATTGGAGAGTAGCAGTGAAATTTAGATTCTTAGGAAGAAATTATCCTAACTTGGCTTGAAGGTCAAACCAATGTGACGATTTATTTAAATATTTCTTGAGTTTGAGCAAATGCACAAACACACCTTGAATTGTGTTTTGTTGGAGCCTGAAAATTACTCGCCGTTATGAATTTTTAGAGATTTCGGCCTAAACTGAAAGTCATATATCAGAAATTGATTCGGCCAAGTTGACTCCACGGTCACATATGCGTTTTTTTTTTTCAAGGGTTCGTCTTTTGTGCCTAGTGTGTACTGCAAGTCTGCCAGCGACGCCGTGATCATGCAGAGTTAGGATCTCCTCCAGTTGATGGAGTTATCCTGCAAATCGTTGGAGAAACCTTCCATGAATTGCATAATGATTAAGAGGCATCCGATAGCAATGATGTTGCAGGAAAATTTGCATAATTCCATTGAGGTATCATCTCACGAGATATTGTAATAATTAAACAAGCCGTTGCATGAAATTGAGGACCAAAAATCTCAATTTTAAGCGACTTGAGTATTATAGCCATCTCTGTTGTAGCGCTTAATTTATAATAGGATCTTATGTTGCCCTTTCCCTAAAGCGGATCACAACAACTGAATAGTGTAAATTCAGTATCGGATTTATGTGCTCATTTTGCTTTTTCTATTATCCGGTCGCGTATTTCTTGCAAGAAAAGTTATACATAGTATAGTAAGAAATGAGCAATTGAGTAAGATGATCAGTCAAGCTAAGATCAAGATCATTGTCGTGGGAACCTTGCCATCTGTAGCTTGACCCGAGTCTTCTCCATCTTGTCCGGTCTGTGAAGATTTCATTTGACCACCAGGGGATCACGATGCGCATTTATAGCCGTAACTACTTCTGCTGTCGTATATGTTAATTGAAGCAGCGACAAAATAGTGAAAAGTTGACTGCCTAGAAGACGTTGGGACAACTTTCATGGATTTACGCTGAGGTCGGCGACCTTCTCAACAGATCACTCCCCCGTCAAAACGCTTGGTCCTATACGGGTAAAGCAAGATCTGATCTCCACCGAAATCCAGTTATGCCTACATGGGATCGTCACAAAACTCTAATGTTGGTCGAACGTATGAAACCTCAGAAGTATATCCGCATCCTCATTAAGTCCTTAACTGATGATAACTTAGTAAAGTATCTTGTGTTCCTCGGGCTTAATGGAATGGTAACACCTTCGTGGCCCAACTTTTAGTCGATCAGTGCTCGATTGTCTCAATCAAGCAAATCAAATAAACCTGCGTGAAGTGCTCCACCCGTTCAGCACTACACTTTTCTTTCCTTCCTTTCTTCTTTTGTGTTTTTTGCCGCAACAAGCAACTTCTTAAACGGAAAAGCACATCCGAGAGGACGTTCTCGCAGATCTTGCATGTTGATCCTTTTTCTCAATGTCAAATGATTTTTCAGAATGTCACCGGGCTGCTTGATGTGATGGAACTAAGAAAAATCAAATTGAAACCTTGCTGATCTGCAGATCTGCAGGGGCGAGCTCGCCCCTGTGGCCGGCGAGGCAGCTACAAGGGCAAGCTCGCCCCTATGGCCGGCGAAGGCCGGGCGAGGCTCGCCTCGCCCAGCTGCCCCCGGTCGGTGAGGGCCGAGCTCACCCGAGCTCACCCAGCTGCTGCAGATTTGCAGCAGCTGGGGGCATGGCCGCCACCCCACCGGTGATGGGGCGGCGGCCACAGGTGGAGGGCTCCGGCCCTCCCCTTTTTTTGGAATTTTTTTTAATTTTTTTTGTGCCACGTCGTCGCCGGCGACTCGCCGGCAAGGTTCCGTCCGCCACGTCGTCACCACGTATGCATTTTCCGGCCAAAATCCGCCGGAAGGACTTAAATGGCAAAGTTGCAAAAGGTTTAGGACTTATTTGGCATAAAAAAAAAGGTTTATGACTAAATCGGCAAAGTAGCAAAAGGTTTATGACTTATTTGGCAATTGTCCCCTAATGTAAGGTAAGAAATTACTAGTCGACAACGTCAAAAGGTTTTAGTACAGTGGGACCTATTAAGTGCGTCATGAGGTCGTTATGTGCAGTAACCGTCATAAAAAGGTTGCATAAGATAGCCATCATAGTGTCTTCTTTAGTAAAACACTTACTTTTTTTGGCATACCAAGTCACTTTATTATTTCCAATGCTTTCTAATGATGCCGCGTCCGTTTTCATGAATTAATCGATCTCTGAGAGCTTGGCATATAGATTATGTCTTAAATTTGCATGGAACGTTTATTTACGTATCCATGAAACTCACATACTTTGTGAATGAAAATATTAACCAAATGGGGAAATGAAAAATAGTTAGATGACGTGTTAAATATGCATGAAACGATACGATAAATTTACGTATGAGTATTCAATAACATGCAATTTCACACATGCGAACTTATGTACTTTATCGATGAAGAGATGAATAAAACAGGAAAAAAGAGAAACATACGTTGATAAAACTAAAGTTAAAAGCTATTATAAATTCACAAGGTTTTGTCTAGTCAATCAACTTGCTAAACTCGCCTACTATGTCCTATAAATACACGAGGCTTAGATGAACTATATGTATTTGGGATTTTAAAAATGTAATAGTATATCTTGCAATTGATTGATTTTCACTCACAATAGAAAAATTCACTTATAGTTTAGTAATCAAAAGTGCTATGAACATCACAAAATTTCCCTCAAATGAACAAGCATCCGTATATGCAAGCATTGCATAAATTTAATTGTTCTCCTATCTTAGAAGAACAAAATCAGATAAAGTTTGATTAGCAAAAGAAGATCATTGCCTTAAGATAAACGGATTCTAACTAGATAATAGTGGGCATCTTACTATTGATGGGCATATCTTTTATCTACACTGTATTTAAAGTCCACTTTACAATCTATTTTCCTCCATTTAAATGACCGAAATAGCGTTCTTCTCAATATAAAAGTAAAAGAAGTAAAAGATAAATTAATATTGCAGACAATTTGATATATTTATAAGCTAGAATCAAATAATTAGGAAAAAAATGGTTGAAAATCCCATGACCTTTAAGACTAATTTTTGAGAATTTCAATAAACAAGTCGATATGTTTCTATCTGTAGATTGGAAAATGAGGGTATTTTGTTTGAGTTTCAAATTACCCTATTTCAACTACCTGTTGCTTGGCTTTGTATCACGAAGTAAAGGATCACACTTCGTTCATTTCATCATGAACATTTTCATTGGATTTGATTCGCAAAAATTAAAAACACCAAAATGTCCAGAACTTCCTGCAAAGAAAACAATACTATATAACATCCTCATTTTTTACTCCTACTAGAAAAAAAACATCATCGTGTTATATCAATTTATCAACAACAAAAAAAGGAACCACTGGAATATCAATTGCTCAACAAATATAATCTTTATAAATGAATTTACCAACTTCTCGAATTTCACCTTAATGAAGGTCATCAATATGCGAATCTCATGTTCTTCCTATTACCTTTTCCAATCATTTGCAGAATTTTTCTTATAACGAAGCACAAGAGAAAGTGGCTCCCCATTTTTCATCCTTGTTTATCAATATTCAAAAAAAAAATCCCGAGACGAAATAGAAAGACACGCTCCTAAAAAAAATAGAATTCACTCAAAAAAATGTAGTTAAAAAAAAACACAAAAGGAAAGAGAAAAGAAAATCATGGGTTTTTGAGATAAGATTAGGTTTAGATAGGTCCACTCCTAGTCTTGAGTCGAATGAAACAGTGCTCACGTGTGAGGTGACACCCTAGCCCTTCCTAGATTTTATCAAAACAAAAATCACTTGGAAGTCCGCACTCTCATAGACCAGAATGGACGAATCAGAAATCACCTGAACGTCCTTTTTTATTTTTTTGCGGCGAGGTTTGGAGCAAGACACACTGTTCACGCTGTTCTCTTCGCTCGTTCTCTTCTTCTTTAGTTGTCCTCGCTCTCTATAAATACGTGTGTCTTCCCCCATCCTCAGACACTACAATCACATCAAGACCTAGAGAGAGAGAGAGAGAGAGAGAGAGAGAGAGCTGAATTCTTCATCAGTGGTTTCAGGTGAGCTTTTTTCTTATCTTGCATGTGTCTGGATCTTGTAGACATGAGAGTCTCAAGAGAAGGACTTCTTTTCCTTCATTTGTTTTCCTCGATCGTTTTGCATATGCTGAAGTCTTGTCCAAACCTGTTCTACAAACAATCTGGTTGCGCTGATCATGTCATTTTCCTAAAAGAAAAAAAAAAGGGATGGGCTTTCTGATGAATTTTGATACGTGAATTAGGTTGAGCTGACGCAGAAGGAAAAAGGTCTGATCTTTTTAGGAGATCTGAGTCTCTGATAACGATCAGGTCATCTTGATCTTATCTCTTTTCAGCTTGGGTTTATCTTTTATGGGGCTTTCTGTTGAATTTTCTTCTGTAGAGTAAAGGGTCTAAATGTGATGTGAGCTAAACCCAAAAAAAATCTCTTTTTTTTCCCTGTGCAGATGAACAACATGGATGGAGGCGACAATAATGAGTCAGTGCAGAGGGAGATCGAAGTCCTCTCGCTCTTTCCTATGGCTGATCCCGAAAATGATCATGCATGGGCCGATCCTCAGCTCAATCCAGTGGAGCCGTAGGCTTTTTTCTTTTTGATACAAAAAGTTTCATTATTTCCTCCTCAGATTTGAAAATTTATATCTCACCAGCATCTTGTCATTATTTTTTTTTTTATCTGCAATTATTCTTATCTTGTCACCGTGTTTCTGTTGAGAAAGTATCATGACCTGTATTTTTTTTTCTTTTGGCCCCCTTTTACAGATCTGTGCAATCAAATCCCATTTCCAATGAGGGGGTGAACCTAGGGTTACAACTTGATGCTGATGTCAAGGTGATTGTTTCTCGTCGCAAGATGTAAAGTGCATAAAATAAAACCTAACATTGTTTTTCACACTTGTAAGGAGGATAATGATCAGATCCGTGAAAGGAGTAACATAGCTATGAGTGTGCCGATTGATTTCATCATGATATTTTAGCCAAACCCTAAAGCCCTATTTTTTTTTTCAATCGACTGTTCTACGCATGTTTAAATCCAAAGTTCTCTAGTCGCCTACTAAATATCTCTCTAGGTAACCACAGATGATCGACTTTTTTCAAACCAATGCTCATGCTAAGCAATCTGATGAGTCTTTTGGAACTCAGCATTCATCGCAGGCAAGTGGTGTCTCTGATCGTGCATTAGGCTCAGATTTAGGAGGGAATGTTGCTGGGGCTACTGATCTACTAGTGGAAGTCTCGATGACTACTGAGGCCACAAGGCGATCAATATTTGGCCGAGCTTTAGACGCCATGGAGGAGTTGATGACGATGGCCCAGACCGGAGAACCATTATGGCAACTCCAAGATGATGGTGTAACTGAGCTATTACATGATTTAGAGTACAAACGTGCGTTTAACAAGCTAGATCCAGCCTTATATTTGTTTCCCGAGGAAGTGGCTGATAATGAATGGAGGCGGCCAAATAGGGCAAATTCATCCAACATCATTGAATTTCTGAACTCATCCCCCGAGCATGTGCCAAGAGTTTCTACAACAGGAAGGCTTAAGACTGAAGCTTCCCGAGAAACCGCTGTCATCAACATGGATCGATCTCGCATTGTTGCAATGCTTATGGATGTGGTGGGACTGGTTTCCTTATTAAGTAGTCAGCATACATAGAATGTTTTGTTTTCGACACACTAATGTTCTTTTCTTTTGGATCATTTCCAGAATCAGTGGTCGGCTAAGTTCCCCAACATTGTGTCGAGGCCCACTGTAGTAGGAGTCTTGTATCCCGGCACACCAGGAACTTATGATGGGACTTTACAAGTGGTATGTATGAGATTTCTTGTTTTCTAACCGCATTATGAGAGTACGTGACTACAAAATTGCTAGTTCATCACCCCATATCGTCGATCATAGGAGTTGACAACAGGTAATTAGCCTGCTTGATTTCCCTATATCAGTTAACGTATCATATCAACCCATATACGAGTGAAAATGCATTATTAGCATCAAGAAGTTCTTGAAAAACCAACATCTATTGGTTGAGCCTTTCCATATCTCCCTCACCGTTGTTGTGGAATAATTGTCCGAGAACTTTAAGAATATATCCTAAGCTTCTCGCCATTTCTTGGATGGCAATTACTGTTTTTACATGAACTTGTTCATACATTAGCATCTAAACTATATACAGAACGATAATTGCATTAATAGATGTCTTCTAGCTTGTGGTTGGGGACAAGGTGTTCACTTTTAGCCAGACTATCAAAATGTTTGACATGTGAACGTTACTTTAACTTTTTCTCTCTCAAAATAGAATACGAGTGTGCTATTGAGTATATCATTTAAACTGCCCAAACCTCGATCAACGATTTAAGTGTCCTTCTCTCATCTTTAGTTCCTAGATGTCCTTTTTTAAAGCTACTTAGACAATGCACCCATGCGTGCAAACTAGAAATTATACAGATTTAAATAGTCATTTCCAACACTAGCTAATTCTTTTTTGTTTAATATGTCTCCTAGATGTCTGCGGAATTCCATATGCCCACTGCGCTTGTTCCCGCGAGACCCGTTCACTTTGCTAGGTACTGCAAACAGCTTGACTGGGACCTGTGGGGAGTAGTCGATTATTCGTTGGAGGGCATGTTCCATGGTCAACTCACCAAGTACCAAAGGAGGCCATCAGGTTGTCTGGTACAACAATTACCATATGGTTCCTCTAAGGTTTGGCTCTTAAGTTTAAACGATACTCAACGCTTATGTTACTTAGTTTAATTGACATATCCATCTATGTATAGTTTCTTATGCTACATCCACATGCCTAACAGCAAAAAAAAATAAGGCAATTAAACGGGAAATGACATAATTATAGTTAAGTTCCCAATTGTGTTTTATGTGCGTTTAGGTCACCTGGGTTGAGAATGGAGGAGTGGACTATTCCTCAGTCCATAGCATCTACAGGCCAATTGTTTCCTCTGGATTTGCATTTGGTGCAAAGCGCTGGATTTCTGCCATCACCAGACAAGCTGAATGGCTTGAAGCTCTAATGGTGCCTGATCAGAATGCCAAACTCAACAATGGTAAAACAACTTGCACGCACACACCCAAAAGAAAAAATAAAGAAAACCCTTTTCTTGTTATTCTTTCAATAGTAAAGTAGTTTCATGATGATTAATGTAATCACCAGCCAAACACCATTTTTATGATTTTTGGTGTAAAATGTGCAGTGGTGATATCACAAGGTGGGAGGGAAAATCTGTTGAAATTGGCTGAGAGAATGACGGGAACTTACATGAAGGAAGTTAACGGCTGCACATTAAATGCGTGGTCGCCATTATTCGCGGCAAGTGGGGCGAGAGATATGATGGTCACCACCAGGACCAACTATCACGGAGACATTGGGTCGTCTTATGGATCTTCCATTGTTTTCACTACGTCGGTTCGCCTCCCTTTTCCAGCCAAAAAGGTGTTCAATTTCCTCTCTGATGGGACCCTCCGACATAAGGTACTATGCAGTCTACATCAATACTTTAAAAAAAAATTAGTGAGTGAATGAATGAATGGAGTGCAATATTTTGTGTATTTTCATATGCTAATGAGTTGCTTTATTGAGATATGCTTCGCTGAGTTGACTATTTAAAACACGAAGACGTGCCTCTGCATTGAAATCAATAAGTGTAGGTGATCTTTGATTTGGGTATTGCTGGTGAAAAGATTAATTTTTGGTGATGATGCTGACAAATATGAAATATTTTTCTTTAGAAACTCACATGTGCGATTTTTGTTTTCAAATTCGGGCACATATAGCTGATTTTGGTAATTTTTTCCTTCCCTCTTTCAGTGGGATGCCCTTGCTCAAGAGCGTGTCATTCAGGAAGCCACATACATCTCCACAGGAGCAAATCCAGGGACTCGCGTGTCTATTATGCAAGTGGATGTAAGTTCTAGATCTCTCTTTGTCCTTGCTTTATCAGATACCATACTCATTAGAAAATCCACATTTAGTGTGATAACCTGGCCTCTCTCTTTTTTTTCCCTTCGCAGCCGAGTCCGAACTATCCCTTTGTCCTTCACTTGCAAAACGCTTACTCAGACCCGACGGGCTCTTATATTGTTTATGCTCCTATCGATCTCGGAGCGATGACTGCACTCTTAAACGGTGCAAACCCAGACTCGGTAGCAATTTTGCCCTCGGGTTTTGCAATTCTGCCAGAGAAGCCTCCTGTGCCTGGCGGAGATAGCCGCAAAAGTCTCCTGACCATCGCGTTTCACATCTTGGACGCGTGCCAAAGAGCGCCAGGTAGCGTTCTCCCTCAGAATGTGACTTCTGGAGTATACAAGATCATCAGAATGACTGTTGGTGCAATCTATGCTGCTCTGGAGTCTCACATTGAAGCAGACGCCCGTCGCCAAAGAAGAGTTTGGACAATGCGACCGAACATCTTCACCAGTAAGCTTGTTTTTTGCCCTCTACTCTTGCTTCGAGAGTCCGGTTCTTTTTAAAATGGTTCGTCCTGGATAAGTTTTATTTTCCCTTCGGTCAATTTTAGACTCTTTTGGAGTTATACGCTTAGTGGAGTTGGTCTTGAAAAAAAGAGCTAATCAATCTATATTTAATTTGTTTTATTAAAGATGCTTAAGAGTACTGATCATGGATTAATATTACTCATGCATGACTGATGTAGCACAGATTTATTGAGTAATTATGTCATTATCGGTCAAACATGGGCCATCATATTAAGTGCATTTTTATGTAATTTTATTTGTCAAACAGAGATTACCAAATTATGATAAGTACTTCTACATTATTCGACCCTAGGCAAGCATATTATTCAGCACATTTTCGGTACATTTTTATAAAATTTATTTTATAAAGTATGTAACATCACAATATATAACTACTTTTATTTTCTTAATGTCATTTGTATGTGAAATACCATAAAATACTTTGTTACAATGGATATATAGACAATATTTTCAATCACAGGAGCCTGTCACTCATTATACACTTCATAATACTCATCGTTTTGATTTACTCGAGAAGTATTTCGCTAGTTAATAGTAATGCTAGTTAACCCATGATATATACGAGAAGTATTTTGCATAGATATATCTTAACTACACAATTACCATTAGTTGGTTCCCTAACTCTATGTAGAGCTGCATGATCAACTTTTCTTGAGATTTTATCACTAATATTATGTTTTACCCTTCGTTTTGATTGCATTGAGGAGTGAAAGTGAATTTGTTGTTATTGCAGTTGTTCTGGGGGAGGAAAGGGCAAGGGAATTGGGTTGCGCAGACTTGTAGGACGCCCAGCCAAAATCTGTCTATTATAAATAGAACTGTCATCGTATCGTCTGTTATATAATAATAAAGTGTGGTTTGAACTATTTTAATTTGTCAATGCTGTGTCGTGTCTGTAAATGAGACTTGTCTGTTATATAATAATAAAGTGTGGTTTGAACTATTTTAATTTATCAATGCCGTGTCGTGTCTGTAAATGAGACTCTCGCTTGTTGTGTGTTGTGAAATATATCTATGTAAGGCATAGGAAGCCGTACAAGTTGTCCGATTTGACCTGGGCCTTAAGTTAAATGCTTATGCTGTGATGCGTCTTTTGGACAAGTGCTTTGCCTCTGCTTTTTTATCTCTTTCGTCGCGATGATGTGTCGTGCGTCTAGCAAGGAATTTATCGGTTGTACAGGATGTAGCTCTTCTGGCGTTGGATCTTCTAGCTCGAGCTGGCGATCCAGATCCGGCAACAGTCTCATGCACGCTCGCGCATAGCTTGGCGAGGCAGGTTATGTTATTTCGCGACGTGCGTGGATCGGTTCACGTGCATGGCTCGGTTGCATGCAGAAGATCATTGAAAAGGGGCCTTTTCTTTTCACCATTCTCGACCTGTTTGCCTGCCAAGCCCAAGCTTGTTTCTCCGTTCGTTTTCAGTACATCGACGTTTAGAACAATGAACATTATGGCTCGGAAAGCATGCATGGGGTCCCTCTTCGTTGACTATCGCACTGCAGGTCATCTCTGGACCACTTCTAAACATCGGATGGCCTGACTATGTGTTATCCCATAGATTATCGTGATTACTTGGGGGAGTGTTTTTCTTGTCTGTGGGGGTCGACGTGAATTCAATGTCCTTTTCATCCCTAAGTGTTGGAAAAATTTTAAAAAGCCTTTCGTACGACCCCAATACAAACTCGGGACCATGGTTAGCTTGGCTAGACAGGTTTATCATTGCATCTTGACTTATTGGTGATGTCGATTAAATAACTTTAACTTAGAAATATATCCATCGAAAATGGAATCTCTTTTTCTCTTCATTAAAAGAGGGCAAAAAAAAAGAACATTTCTTATGAACGCGATAGGTAGGCTTCTCTTCACTAGCAGTCTTACATGCCGGAAACGCAGACTAATTACCATATCCTTGATGACGATTTCATCTTGCGGGTACTTTCCAACACCTCCATTATCTGGGAGCTTGTATATTTCCTGGTCGAATTGGACGAAAAATGATAAAACTTGCTATGAATCTTGAATTCATCTTAGTAAACGAGGAAGGAAAGGAAACCGCAAAGCGATTCTTTTATGTATCTTCTTTTCTATTATATTCCTTTATTATTACTAGTAGATTTGCCCATGAGTAGGATGGTTCAATTCGCAATCCATGTATGCGCACATACGCGATGATACACATATGAAACTTTGACTGATTTCAACATCACATCAAATTAAAGATCGTCTAAAACGGGCACGTGACCCAACTAGCCCAATTCATTCACTTTTATAGATACGATCTCTATATCACAGAGATAATTGGACATAACTCTTTCCATACTCCGATGCTGGGATTGGCTCGCTCGGAAGAACAAACTAATCATTTTTCAAGTGGCCCAATCTGCCCTCCCAACCATGCACTCTAGGCACATCATATCCGATAACAACTCCAATTTTTCTGAGTTCGGTAACAGAATGAATAAAATTGCTAAACAGGCATAAATCTTCAACTGCTCGATCTCTCTTTGCTTGGCTATTTGGCAAGCCTTTTGGAAAGAGGCTGTGATTCGCTGGTTTACTGGAAATAGAGATTTTCTTCTTTTTCTTCGGAGCTGGAAATGAGATGGTTATAAAGCCTGACCCTGAAGGGCATGTTTTGCTGTATCAAGAGACAACCTATACTTAAATCGAAAGGAAATACAGGGAGCTTTCAACACCAAACCTTTTCCCACAAAAAAAAAAAAGAGCATTGTGACAGCGAAATCCTCCCAAAGAGAACAACAGATCACCGAACTGAACTGTTGATTTCAATTAAGAGCTTTAGAATTACATGCCTTACTAGAAAAACCACACAACCTTCATCTGCTGGGGAGGATGTCCGTAAATGAAAAATCATGGAAAGGGGGACCTGAGATGTGCAAAAATAGAGAATGTTGAATGTAAACTGCAGTTCCTTAATCATTAATCACTCCATTTATTGTTCGATTAAGTTAACATAGAATGTGAGGACAGATGCTATGAGGTAAAAATGACAAGGTCCAACCATTGGAAAGGACGCAAATGTTATGACCATGCATATACATAGACTAGGATTCATAGGAGATGTAGCTTTTGGGACAAAAGCCTAGGATCAAAGTCTTTTATTGTCTGAAGATGGCCTGGGGACTAAAGGGTTTTCAGCAGATTCTCAGTAGGTAAAGAAAAGTGCACAAATTCAAATGGGTAACGCATAAAAATTCAGTAACATTATTATTCTCAAGTTTACCACACCGATCCAATGGAATGATATTTCTAGCAATTTTAGGGCCTATAATGTGCCAATTGGATCCAAATAAGAATCTTCTTTGATTTCTTTTCCTTGCTTAGAAGTGGTTATAAAACCAATCCCAACTAACCTGTGGGCCTCCCAAGAAACAGCTGAAGAAAAATAAAAACGTTGCATCAATCAGAAAGGTACATGCAAGTCTGTGCAAACCTTGATAAGTGTTGTCATGGCATAATTAGCTAATTTACTCTATGGACATTTATGCACTTCTGAGAACGGAATGCCCTGGTAACTATCCACTAAAACCGCTCAAATTTCCTTCTCTATTTAGATAATTTCTAACTTGATTTCTGAATCTTTTGTCACCTCTCAACCAAACAAAACAAGGAAGAGGAAAAAACTAACCTTCTTGTTCTCCCAAAATGTAAAAGGGAATGTGTGTATTCATCTTTGTGCAATCTTCACTCCAGTTAACCACACCAGGGCTCTGCATATGTTCATCTGAAGGCTGCGAGGGCCCCAAGACAGATATACAAATTGCAGGCTCACTCATAAGACCTAAATAATCCCGTGCACGCCTCCAAACCCGGCCATCTGATATTCGAGATCGTGCTACCTGGTCATGCAAGAGCAACTTAGAAATTTTAATTGTTGACAACCTGGCATTGATGTGTGACAAAGCTCACGATGAACCAAGGAAATTACTAAACAAGGACAAGATATCACATGAATACATACACAAAAGCATTGTTCTTTTACCGCATCTGTCAATCATTCTGATTAAGATGGACAACCTACCTTGCCTAAGGACACACGTGCCCTTGGAAGAAGCTCACGATGGTAAGTAGCAAGCTTTGCTATTGCTGTTATCACAAAACATAGTAGTCTTGCCTGTGATGACTTTCTGGATGCACCAACAGCCAAATCCTGCCGTAGCCCAAGACGACTTCACAAATAATCAAGAAATAAACTGTATGAGTAGTCTGGTAGTGCAAAAGGTGACATCAACTAATAATGAACGAAGCATAGAAGTATGGGCAAGAAAATACCCCCCAACTTGAGCAGAAGCAGGACAAAAGTATCCACTGTAAGGGCCTAAATGTAAGGGCTCAGCTTACCTTGACGAAAGGTTTTCATATAAGAGTAGCTCTAAGCTCTCAAAAAGCTCACGTGCTGCATCTTTGTGAGATCCACCTCCTCCTCCATGCTCTCCAATGGCCCAACACAGTTGCAGCGCCAACTCTGTCTAGAGAAGAGAACGGCAAATAATTTTTCCATTTGCATAATTTAACTAGAAGCAGCAATATGGAGGAAATTCTCTGACCTTTGCAGGACTATCATAAGCTTCTCCAAGCCTATCCATGATAGGTTTCTGCAAAGAATTTAGACATGCCCCTAGATAAGGCTTAAATAAGGAGGCTAAAGAAAACAAATTACCCAAGTACACAAAGCGCCTTCCTCTTTCTATATTCAAGTCGTATAGAGCTGCATTGAGCATACTAAAAGTTTGGGCAGAAAGAATCACTGCCAAAATACAGAATTATGAGCTTGTTCTTCTTTGATATGACATTACTGTTAACACTGCCTGATCATTGCGACCATTGACTGAACTAAACTACTGAAGCAGAAAGAATATTAGAGACAATTTTTCTGGCAGAATATTACCTTCAGGAGAGCAACAAAGTTTGGAGAACGTTGAAATGCCGCAAGCATGAATCCCAAAAGCCCCTTTTGAACCTACAGTGGAAATGACAAATACCCAACCTCTTCAAATAACAGTGTAGTATTTGAATGCACGAAAATTCAAAACATCCAGCCAAGAAAGGATGTTCTATAGGATGTTATTGTTGTTTAAATACAAAGATGTGATTGATCATGCTCTACCAAATGATAAAATATCACGTTAAAGCAGCTAAAGAGTATATCATTTGCATCCAAAGCAAGTGTTGACCAATTTGACAGGGTTATCCATTAGAAAGTTCCATTACATATCAAGGCGAAAAATTCTCAAAATTAAGGTCTGAAAGGAGCTGGTAACTTGTATAATTACAGCTAATTCACAAAGTCATTCATTAAAAAAGCCCATTAAATTAATACGAGAAACTTCCTAAGAAATAATTATTTCATTTCTTCTCTTAACTTTTAAAATTATCTCTGTGGAGACAGTCACTGTAATCAGTAATAAGCAAAATTTGTTTCTTGCCTATCATGTGTTTCAACATCTTCTCAAGCTGCATGGGATAAGCTAGTTTAAGGCCACTAGATCCAACCAATCTCCAACTATGACAGCTACTCTCACCTTATTCTTCACCACTTAATACTCGTGCAGCAGTAATGAAAATGCAAAGGAAAATTTAGTAAACACATCATATTAAGGGAGTACCTCATAGGAGAAGGTTTTGTCTGGAAATACTTTGGAAATTCTGGACATGAGCAGGGGAATCAATGCGCAGATCAAAGCTGCATAGGCGAGAAAGTCCAAGAAAAAATGGTGACACACAGTTAAGCTCATCTATAACCACATCACAAGAAGACAAACAGCGTGTTTACCGACTCTCAGCTAAAGTTAGGATTCAAGACGTACAGTCATTTACTTCACGTAGAGCTATGGCAAAATAAACATCCAGGAGCCTGGGAGCTATATGCAATGCTTGTTTCAACCGCTCAGACTGAGGGTTATTTATTGCAGCCTGTAGTGCAGCTGTCATCCCTGGAGAAGTCCAATGGCGTTCCTACAACATGACTTTTTATGGTTATTTGCTCATGTCATCAGTCAGCTAAAGATAAAGGATTCAACCATGAATGTGACCAGAAGTGTTCAAGTGACATCAGATAAAATCCAAGTCCTGGTAACATCCATATGCTCTCTCTCTCTCTCCCCAAATACTAACTCCATATTAAGACTAAAGAAGATCTGGAAACAGAACAGGACTTGAGAAAGAAAAGCCTTACAGCAAGGCCATCGTTTTCATCCTTCAGAAGGTCGAGAAAAAGAGGATCAGCAACATCAATCGTGTTGTTATCCTCAGATTCAGAGTCTATTCCTCCATCGCCAATGGTTGATCCAGTATATGCTTCATCCATGAGAGCAAGTAACATCTGCAACCATAAAAATTCGCGCGTCCTTAATTGAACAATGCAGCAGTGGAATAACCTGACTTCTTCCAGCTTTTTAAGTGCCAGATATAACCTCAGGAGCCGTACTCTTCTGAATTGAAGCTATGCTGCTTCCAATAAGAGATCCGGAGCTTCGTTCTACCTTCTCTAATGCAACAATTAAAACTAGAGTGGAAAAAAGGAAAATTATAAATTCATACAAGTATGAACTTGAGAAAAGAAAGACAAAGTGTCGTGCAACCAATGATTACAGCAGATGCTATACAAGCATTAAAATGGTTCTCTTTGTATGACAACTAGTCAACCTACTACCAGAGAATTACAGAAATGCACATTCCTGCACCAAACGTCTACACCAATTTGTGCACAGGTGTTTTTATGATGGGGAGAGAGAGAGAGAGAGAGAGAGAGGATAGAGAGAGAGACTTTATAATCATCTGTCGCTGTGGACGAGAGTTTAAAGAGAATATGACAAGCTTTACCTCAAGCATGGAATGAACTTTCAGGTACAACTGGAGTCCCCAACCCATTGAAATACAGAATTGAACCCCAAGCAGCACCATCATCAAACTAACCTAAACATCTACAGGTCAAACTCTATACTTCCTCTGCACATCCTATTACGAGATTGTTGTCTCTAAATGAGAACTTGGAAAACCCTATTTTTTCCTTTACTTTTAGAGAAAGTTTGGATGTTTCATCAGCTCCCATCATGATTAAGTCCATGCACGCCATGATAGCATCCTAGAATCAATATCTATGTGGCTGACAATTTATCAGACCATAAGGGTCTGTGTGGACAACTAGTTGAACCACAAAGCAGTAAGGAGTTTGGACCATAAAAAAGATGCACATATTATAACGTAGAGAATGTAAATCCACCTGGAAGGTCCATTAAAGATGGGAATAGAGGAAGAAAAGATCCAGTGGCTATCAACCCAGGAAAAATTTTTATGAATGATTTCTCCAACCTGCAGTATCGGACGCGTCAATCCTGATTAGTTGATCTTCCATCAGATAGTGAAAGCCTAGCAATTCATTGTCCGAATAGTTCAAGGGAAGAAAGTTTAGAGGATGCAGCAAAGCTCCTGACCCCTTATGTTAATTTGAACTATACCATATTCCACATATAATCTATTGGAGGTTGACATTAAAAGGAAGTCTTACTTCTTTTAAAAGTTCCAATGCGACTCATCCGGTTGATAACCTATCTAATTATGCTTCTATTGTCATCTTCACTCGTTCCCTTGTAAAATAATCTCAAGAATAAATTGCTCTTAGAACACACGTATACGCAATTTCTTCTCTCCTCGGTACCATCTGAAGGTAAGTTCTGTGTGGGGATGGAAAAGCCAGATCTCGTTTGGACAAACCAGAAAATAAGCCTAAAGGACTGAAGGTTGCCTTCAATTCCAGCATTCTAGAACCTAAGTTCCCAGTGCTCCAACTTACTTTCTCCACACAATTTCTTCTCTACAATCTTATACTTTCCTAAAACTTTCCTACCTAATTAAAGTTTAACATGCACAGCTACCAAAATGTAACGTAACAAGTCTACCGACTGTGGAATCCACAAACAATATGACCAGCTAAGCCAGCAACACTCAAGAGATGTTGATTGGACGACCAGCAATGAAACAGTAGTGGAAAACTTACTTCTCTCCATTCCAAGCGATCAACTTCAGCAACAGTGGGAAAAACTGCAACACATTATTGTGTTGTCAGGAAGTCCTTGATTGATTTCCAGATTTATTGTAGACATAGTTACCAAGAAAGTGATCATTTCTAAATCAGAAGAGTGCAGTGTACATTTTCATGTAAAGACCCCTCTTTCCATTTCTGTTTTTGATTAATTTCTCACATGAAGCTGGCCAAATCAGAAGTGCTACATGATACAAAAGATGCTAACTAGAAAGTACGTGTGACTGAGTGACGAAACCAATATGCTGCAGCCATCAAGAGCAACAATTAGCGTTATACCTGTGGGAGCAATGTGGGGAAAGAATGGAGAAGTTTCTTCTTATATGTATTAAGAAATTCAAGTGTGGCTTCTGCAACCACCGGATCAGCAAATTCACTGCAGAAACATCAGGATAAGCATTAAGACTCACATCCTCAGGAAAAGTACAAGGTGCATAAAGGCTAATCTGCACTGACTGGTAAATATTCAAGGACAAGCCTTTAGAATGGAAGACTATGTAAACGACTGGTATATGAAAGCTCATCAGCAGTGGTTAGAATAATCTTTTAGAGGATATAAGAAAGCTTATCCATCTCATGACAACAGGTTTACTCTTTAGTAATTCACACCATGCAGAATGCCATGAAGAGACCTTACCCCAGGTCTTCGAGATGATATATTGGTTATTGGGTGTTCATTGCTCTTTCACGAGATTCGCATGTTTAGGGAAAATTCAGTAGGGTCATTTTTAAAGAAATCAGAGGATCAATGCATCTCCAATTACTGATGCCATGTGGCATATTAATCAGACTTCAAAAGACCTGGCTGCTGGTAATATTATTGAGAAGAATGAGATAACAAAATCAAATTCCTTGGTCTTTTTAGATAAGATATTTCCAATTGGTGGTTTTCTGCTGAATGGCTCTCCAATCTGCTTCCAGACCATATGGCTATTAGTTTATGTTATTTGTTGATATCCTTGAAAAGAGTGAAGCCACGTCAAGATGTGCAAATGACAGGGTAATATAGGTCGTTACCGGCTCAAGCATGATCTGAAGAAAGTCCGTAGACTTGTATCAGCGTCGTGAAGGACTACATCCCCAAAGTCAAGAAAGAATTGAAGGATCGCCTGAATATAGTAGGACAATGAATACCATACGATATTTGAGCATTCATTCTGGTGGAACAAGCATAAGGATATATAGATAGTATACCTAGACATGTTATGAACAAACTATTACACATATCCTTCCTTATAACTGGTCTATTAAAATCATCAAATCTACACTATAAATCCCCACATTTGAATGAGGATGAAAGACGTCGAACATTTATGATGCTTTTAGGCAACGCAATCTTCTCTCTCCATAGAAGGACATATTCCATAGTGAGTATTGCTGAAATTTGGTGATCATAAATCCATGGCATTTAAAGCAACGGAACGAGTAAATGCACATAAGAGAACGCGGGGAATGATATCAAACCAGCAAGAGAAGGCCGTAAGAGGTGCTGGATTGAGACAAGGAAGCCACTGCCCGTTGAAAAAGCTTATTCATCTGAGGATACACCCTCGCAATGAGATCTTCCGAGTTTTCAGTCTTACACAGTTCATACAACCTCTTCACCTATCCAAGTAATGAAACAAGTATCATCCATAGGCGGACGACAATAAAAGAGTATAAGAGCACATGTATGGAAACCACAACGATTGCTCGACGAGCTCATCCAAATTCCTTACGGCAAAAACGCAAAATCACGGTTCACTTAAGCTCGTTCGAGCTAACTCTTCGATAGAGCGCGGACGCAAGCACCACCGTTAGTTCACCTCCTTCCCTCACCGTCGTTCTTCGCTACCGAGCAAATGGAATGGAGAAATAGCGAGAGTAAATGAGACGGGAGGAGAAGCTCACCGAGTGAAGAAGCGAGGGATCGGAGGCAGGATCGCCGGCGAAATTGGCGTCCCTGGCGCTGCTCGACAAGGTTCGGAGATGAAAATCCCAGCCTCCGTTTCGATCCGCCATTGGTGCTCCAACGCTATCTCGGAAAGCATACCGATGGGGAGGATCAAACCAACTGCTTCTGAGGGGGCGCGAGACAACGGTGAAATTGGATTTCCCCTCGTTTTTTTTTTTATGTTTTGTTGAATATTATCAATTAAAATTAATACAAGAGAAAAAAATATAACTTTTTTCAAAGGGGCATACTTTGATCATGACTGAGTTATGATTAATATGGATGATGGTTCGAAACATTTACATGATATTATTTTTTTAATAAATTTCGAACTCTATCCAGTAAACGTATTACAAAAAGTTAATAGCGATCCAACATTTCTTATTTTTATTTATGTTTTCACTAAGTAAATTCTTCTTCTTTTCTTATTCATTTAGCCAAAGTATTGTCAAGTAAATATGATTTTATCAACTCGAGAAAATGAAAGTTTCGATTCCACATTTGACCATTGTAAATACTAACATCAACAAATGAAATAATTGAGAATCTTGATTAACTGGCCAAACCGCCAAAGTAGCTAAAGTGGTGATAAATCTCATCGGTAAAATAGGTCCTATAGAAAGCCCACATATTCCCAATCTCTGATAAGTGGGCACTAATGTGTGCCTCAGCTAGCATTTGTGCAATTGCAAAATCCCTGGATTGGTGATGGGAGACTTGTGACATTGGAGACATGCCTCTTAATTTGATAAGAAAATGCTTACTTTGACATGAAAGCCTATAGCTTCCTTTATTATAGCCTAATTACAGTATCTTAGCCTACCTTATGAAGTGATAGTGATAAGAATAAATAATAAAGATAAGAGTAAAGATTGAGGAAAGGAAGGGTAATGGGAGAAAGGGGAAGGTAAAATCACCCATGTGGCTTGTCAAACAAGCAATCTAGCTATCCATAATAGCCTTTGCTATGAAATGACTGTTCTTTCTTTTATAAACACTATTAGATTCAAAAAAGCTTTTCTTTACCAAATTAGAAAAGAAGATCAAGGAGATTCCTCCCTTATTGCTAGCTACCTCATACCTTCGTTCAAAGCAGCCATTCCCTTGTTATACAAGAGCTCGCCTCATGAAGGACAGGATGAAAGTAGTCCCTTTCATTTCCCTTCAAGCAAGAACCACTTAAAGAGAAGAATCGATTGTATTTCGTTATTTGTTCCCCATAGTAATTGGGGGATCAAAAAGCACAAAATTTGATTTTTCAAAAAGGAAATGTTGAAGTAAAGGCATGCTATTGAAGATGGATAGCAATCAGAATAAAGGGTAGACAAAATCATTAGCGTTGTTAACCTAACAATCAACTCAAGAAGCTCCTTTGTATCTCGTCATTCAAGTGAGCTGGCCATCCTCAATATGGGGATCCTATGGTCATTCATTGTCGAGGAAGCGAAAAAAAAAAAAAAACTTTTTGACTTCCGAAATCAAAACACGAACTACATTCTTGGCAACTCCTAAGAAGAAATTGAAATACCAACTCTATAAGCTAAGGGACTACTAGCTGATTAAGGCACTATTTTATTTAAACTCTTGAACCATGATATGAAATGAGTTAATAAAGCCTAAGTACAACATAAATAAAATCTCTAAAATAAAATAAAAATGGTAAAGTAAGCATGCAATATGTGACTTGCCTGAGGTAAGATCTTATTATGCATAATCTCTCCTTGAACAACCACCACACATGTGTTGTTTTTAGTGGGTTGTACAACTCAGAGTCATGTCCACCCATCTTCTTTCCTACTAAGGCTCCACTAACAAATGGTACATGCTATTCAATGAGGTCAAAGAGGGATGCAGGGCTCACAACTATACAACAGCTACAAAAGTGGCTGGCCACAGCCTAAATATTGGTCCAACTTGTTAATCAATCGGAAATCAAGAGAGACAAGGCACTACAAGGAGACATGAAAACATGTGTCTTCGGTAAGCTAACTAATCTATCTAATCTACTACATAACTATTAGACAATTAGTTCCTCCTCACTTCCATAGCACATTACTATTGATAGAGCAACTTTACCACCAATAATGTTGGATTCCCACCTTTCGCCATCAATAGTGACAATTAGCATCTTGGTATTGAATCACTCTCCATCTTCCCTCCTAGAGAGTGTCAAATTCAGTATGCTGACTAGGATAAAAAAGCTAAAAGTAAGGAATATAGGTAAGGCTTTTACCCATGAAAACGAGGGAGGTAGAAAGGCTTTGAAAGCATAATCCGCAATCAACTCATTTGCCTAACAGATGCCATCAATAGATTGGGGTATGTATGTTTCACCATCGAAGAGTGGATGCTAGGAGTTGACAAGAATGAGAACTACGAAACACTAATGCATGATTGTGAGATTGCCTATTGAAGGTCCAATAGCACCTTACTTCCACTCCAACTATGCAACAATGAGATGCACCTTGATTCTTGTCGGACCCCCATGATATGCTACTTGGGGACTTCTTACTTCAACCGTTCCAAGAGTCTCCACTAGGTGAACCACGTCCAGTAGACTCCATCTTCCACTCATCCCTTTTGTCAGCTATTTGATCGGGATACTAGATCCAAGATTCCTCAACTTGGAATGGATGACAGAGCGTAGGTGATAAGAATTTTAAGGCCGTACATATGTTCTCTTTGGATTGTAATTCAATCGATTAGAGCATTGCCCTACCAAGGCGGAAGCTGCGGCTTCGAGCCCCATCAATCCCAATGGAATCCAATTCGATAAAAAAAAAGTACTTTGATTCGATTATATCATTTGGATTCTAAGATTTAGATTCAAATTTTATAAGTTTCTATAGAGTAATCAATTTTGTGCGATGGTTATAATTTTAATCTGGCCCTTTTTTTTTGTAAACTCTTCTCCAATTTACTTATATTTAGTTTAAGACTAAATTAATCTTTAGTAAAGATAGAATATGTTCATTTTCAAATATTTTAGTCTTCGTATTTGCATTATGGAATTTTCTTATTTTTTACTCATTACTGATTTTAAAAAATGAATAAATTCATCTCCACCCTTTTTTTACCTTGTGTTACTTCTATATTAGTCTAATTTGGCACTTGCTTATCAATATCACCTTGGATTTTCACGGTCTCAAGTCTCAACACAAAAATAGCTAAACCGTATCTTTTCTATAATTAATATTCGAGATTATTTGTTTGGATTCTTGTTATTATTAGAGAAAAAAATGCAACGAGAAATATGAGAAAGTAAATAGATAAAAAAAATAATGAATTTTAGAGGACATTTCACGAAGCTAATTTAAAATAAAAAGTGACTTTCATTTCTTACCTCATTATTTGAACTTTGGGTACTACCTTTTCTTATTAGTTCTACTTATAAATATTCAAGAAAAAATTCCGAAGAATTACACTTAGATTGCTCTGGATTTAAAGATTTCGAATGGTTTTATGTATTTCTTTTTTGCCAAGCGAAAGTTCAAATAACATAAAATTCACAACAGACAAAGTCATATTTTAAATGTAAAATTCACGATAAACATTCTAACCTGGCACGGAAACTTGAGCTTCATAAGAATTATAATATCGGAGCTGCAACAATGATAATTATATTGGACAAGATATGGAATTGATATCTCAGAAAGAAAAAATCAAAACGTTTTAAGTTGTGTTAATCTATTTCAGGATAAAGTTTTTTTTCCTCTACATTCATGGCAAGTCCAAAATTGCTAAGTGGTAGGTGAGCCACGAACAAAAATTTCCTAAGAAAGGAGCACAGAAAAAATCTAACACTAATTGAAATAACAAATATTTTATGCCTATTTAAATACCTGAAATCTCAAGCCTCGCGTTGAAAAAAAGAAAAAAAGTAAAGACAAAGCCTCCTCGAAATCCACAAACAACATCAACCTCTTGCCTCTTCCCTCTCTCCCTCTCTCTCTCTCAGCCAATGGCCGCCTCCATTAAAGCTCCTCCGTCATCCTCCTCCCGCAGGCTCCCGAGCCTTCACCGGGCCCAACCATTGTCGCCCTTCATACCCGCGAAGTTTTCCGTCCCCCGGTCTCCGACCCGCCAGCTCCGATCCGCCATTTCCTGCACTCTCGCCCGAGACGCCCCCGTTCGAATGGACGAGCCCGCCCAATCGCTGCGGCCCGATCCCTTCGGCCGATTCGGGAAGTTCGGCGGGAAATATGTCCCCGAGACCCTGATGTACGCGCTATCCGAGCTCGAGACCGCGTTCCATGCGCTTGCTGGGGATGATGATTTTCAGGTTCTGTCGAGTTTTCTAGAATTGGTTTCTTTTTTTTCTCTCTTTTTTTCTGCAGAATGGTTTTGTTTTGTTGCTTGGAAATGAATCTTCTGTCGCTGTTTTTAGCGTTCTTGTTTGTCTTTTTGACTTGTCGCTGTATTGAATATTCGATTGCCGATTGATGTGTGCACTAAGGAAGTTTACCGTAAAGTAAGATATTTTGGAAATTGCATCTCTTACTGGATGATGGAGATATTAAGCTCTTCAAATGATTGGTGGAGGTTTTCCTTTGACTTTTCTTTTTTCTGTTTTACTTGAATTGTATAGTAGGAAAAATGCATGAGTTATTGCGTATATAGAGTAGATTAGCTGTAATCACGCATCATGGATGTCTTTTAATCCATCTTTTTTTTCCCCGCATATATATTGATCTGTCATTCAATTGACAGCATTTTAGCCCGGTTCCTTGACATCTTTGGCTCTTTTACTTTCTTGGGTTTCCAGCTTTCTGTCATTAATCACTCATGAGTTTGTGCGTATTGTTGCTTTGGCACTTTGGAGTCCTTCCTGAGATGAATGTGTTTGTCGCAGAAAGAGTTAGACGGGATTTTGAAAGATTATGTTGGTAGGGAGAGTCCTCTTTACTTTGCAGAACGGCTCACGGACCATTACAAGCGCCCAGATGGTGAAGGGCCGCATATATACCTCAAGAGGGAAGATCTCAACCATACCGGAGCTCACAAAATCAACAACGCTGTTGCCCAAGCTTTGCTCGCAAAGCGACTGGGCAAAAATCGGATAATTGCTGAAACTGGAGCTGGTCAGCATGGAGTTGCAACTGCTACAGTTTGTGCCCGCTTCGGGTTACAGTGCATTATATATATGGGTGCCCAAGATATGGAGAGACAATCACTTAATGTTTTCAGGATGCGTCTTCTTGGAGCTGAGGTGCGTTCCGTGTATTAGCCCTTGTGCTATATATATTGGAACCCCGTGAATTTATTGTATGGTGATGAATAGTGGTCTGACTCTGTCATTATTGAAATTTTGGTTTGCTCCAAATTGTTGTGTTGCATGAAGTTGGAAAATCTTGCAGGTCTGTGGCCTTTTACCTTTGTCCAAATGCTGTTAGTTTTGATATTAATATTCTTGTACCTGAGCGACGTAATGATATATTTGATTGTTCGTTGGAATCCATGATCCAACTCATAGAAGGTGAGCAGTTAGTCTGTTAATATCATTCATATTGAGATAAACACTGATTAAAGGAGCCTTGATTTAATAATTCAGATGTCATGAGAAGTCTTATTTCATAATCAGAGCTGGCGACTGGGAGCAGCTATTAACAAATCAAGTGTGAAAGGTTTTGCCGGATGGTCGAAAATCATCTATATTCTGTATCTGCCCTATTTCTGGCGGCAGGCTTCCTTCTAGTTGCTGCCATTCTCAGTGCTGCCCCTGAAGATTTCGCTTTTCTTATTCTACTACGCGAAGCTACTTTTTCTTCTAACTGGGTTTGGACTTGGAGTCTTAGACAGCGCTTGACTAGAGGAATATCATTTTTTTTTCGTAATCAAAAAGAATGGGTTGAAATATCTATTGATATTTCTATAAAGAGTATTTTATTGAAGGATTAAGTTATTACTCAACAAAGAAAAATTGAAATTATTAAAGGATGAGATCAATTCAGAAGTGCTTTTTTAGTTCTTATTATAGCAGACAGAATTCCATTGGTCTAATTCAGGACCTTCCGATAGGTTTTGACTCTATCTATATAGAATATATCATGCACCGTACAATATATTTGGTGGCTAATGCATTACTAGGTGTTGGTGAAAGCTTAGCTCTGTTTGCTGGTGTTTGACGTCTCTTTGATCAGATTTGAATGAATGTCCACCCTGTGATGCTCCCTTCAATCAACATTCATCTCCTCTTTCACTGTATCTGTTGAAATCATAATGTATATGTTATCATATGCAGGTTAGACCAGTGCATTCTGGAACAGCGACATTGAAGGATGCTACTTCCGAGGCTATAAGGGACTGGGTGACAAATGTGGAAACAACCCATTACATTTTGGGTTCTGTTGCTGGGCCTCATCCATACCCGATGATGGTCAGGGAGTTCCATGCAGTGATTGGTAAGGAAACTAGGAGACAAGCTCTTGAAAAATGGGGTGGAAAACCAGATGTGCTTGTTGCCTGTGTCGGGGGAGGATCAAATGCCATGGGACTCTTCCATGAATTTGTTGATGATAAGGATGTTAGGTTGATTGGGGTGGAGGCTGCAGGTTTCGGCTTGGATAGTGGTAAACATGCTGCCACTCTAACTAAAGGGGAGGTTGGCGTGTTGCATGGAGCCATGAGCTACTTGTTACAAGATGAAGATGGGCAAATAGTTGAACCCCACTCGATCAGTGCAGGGTAACTAGCTTCCTTACTTTCCCTTTGAATTGTCCATAGTTTCACTCCGATGACACTCTTTCTTTGAAATCCTATAAAGCTTGGACTACCCTGGAGTTGGACCTGAGCATAGTTTTCTGAAAGATATCGGACGTGCTGAATACTATAGCTGTACTGATGAAGAGGCATTGGAAGGTGAGAAATCTCTCTCTCTCTCTCATACACACATACGCAAATCTGTGGCTTTCTTCTTCTTTTTTTCCGTGTGCTCACGGAAGAGCACTTCTGTACTTTGAGGTGAGAAAGTCCTTGGTTATTGGGTGCAGTGTGATCCGACTAGTTTTAATAAATTCTCCTCTTGTTTCCCTGTATGAGGCAGCTTTTAAAAGATTATCGCGGCTGGAGGGCATAATCCCAGCCCTGGAAACATCCCATGCACTGGCTTTTTTGGAGAAGCTGTGCCCCACTCTCCCCGACGGAGCTAAGGTCGTCCTCAACTGCAGCGGCAGAGGGGACAAGGACGTTCAAACAGCCATTAAATACTTGCAGGTTTAGGTTCGTGATAACATCTCATCTATGTGCCATCTTCTGTTTCATATTCCGTGGAGAGTTTTACTTCGGATTCTTACCTTCTCTTCAACTGCTTTAAGACCGAATTTTGGCTGTCCATATTGCTCATGTCAGATTAGCCAATATTTTCTTAAAAGCGCTTTTCTCTTTTGATTTATTTCAGCGCATGCTTGTAGTTATGACATCAGATCTGTTTTAAGCTCTATTTTCGATGCAATGGACCCGCCCTTCCAAAGGACCAAATTGCTAAGGCTTGGCCTGCTCGTGAATCATGCGGATTGTTGGGCGAATCATGACTACCTCGATCCATGAATACCGTGTCTCTATCGCCATGACTATTCGCTCAGCAAAACGAGTTACACATCTATTGCTTGAATCCCTCACCCTTCCTTTTCCATTTAAACTTGACACACGACCTTTTTCTTTCTTAGATCTTTTCGCAACCAATCGATTACTCCGAGATTATCGGCGCCAATAGTCTGTACCATCGCATTCCTATGATGTGAAGGTTGTTAGGGATGCCAAAGTATGAAATGAATCCAATTATGTGTATAAAGGATTATAAGAGAAAAAGGGGGAACGCGGAAGAATCAAATACTGGACTCCTCAGGCTGATGATCATGTCAAGCTCAATCTTCTGTAGGGCAGTGCATAAGCTTCATCCATCACAGAATGACACGTTATATATCTTATATCTTAACAAATTAGCGAGCTCCTAAAGAAGCCAAGAGGGGATCAAACGCTCCCAACTTTTTTGGGGAATTCTGATTTCTGCAACTCAAGAATGTAACAACCAAAAAAAAGAAAAACAATAAAAAAGGGGAATTAGCTAAGTAAACAGGAACTTATTCTCTCTCTCTCTCCTTTTGTTTTCTCCTAACTGTTGAACTATGTACAAAAGGCGTTTTCCAGGGAATGGCAGACGTTTAGAAGTCGATGATGGGCTCACCAATGGTCAAGTTCCTCTCAAGAGTCCATGGCAAGTTAAAAAGCTTGGCCATTATGAACTTGAATATCTTGTTGACATTGATGTTGTGGGTCGCACTCGAGAAGAAAAGGGTCGCCTTCATTGCCTTCGCATATGCCCTTGCCTGCATTTAAATGCAAATTCAAATCTCTCGAATCGCACCCACATGTGAAAATTGTTCAATTTAAAGAGAACGATTTAAACAAAGGAAAAAGAAAAGGGAAGCTTTTTGGTGTATAAATAAAAGGTATAATGCAGCTTTAGTAAAGCGTGCATCCCTGTGCTTGTGCTTTACGCGTAGAGAGGTCACACAAAGTCCAAAGCGTTGGAAATGTTTGACAGAGGGAAGACTTCTCAAATCAGTCTTTCTTTGCTGTCATCACAGACATTCTTGCTCATAAAGCTGTCCGTAATTACCTGGGTTATGATTGTCCACTGTAAATCCGGAGGAAGCCTGACGAAATCGTCGAACTTGGTCCCAATTAATATGGGAATAGCTGTCTGCATACAAGCAAGGTGGAAAATGAATTCAATAACCGTGTTCTTCATAAAACCATACACTTTTAACTTTCAATGTTGCAAGACTCGCTGTTCATTGACTAATGGCGGAAAACAAGGGGAGAAAAGGATGCTATTATCATCGATTTCATCATCAATTCAGGGGCAATTTTGTCATGATGTCAAAGAAAGCTCCTCCATTTTGATGAGTGGCCTTTCAGAACAGTGCATACTTTTACACATGGAGAAACTTGACATTATGATGCGTGACAATCCAACTTGCCCAACCTCACATCACGGAGCATTCCCGATAGCAAAGTTCCAAAAACAAGAACATCCGCTGCATCATCATTACACTTCGATTCTCCAACATTAGGATTGGTCGACGGTGTTAATCTTATCGCCAATAATTTGAATCCCCACAGAACTTTACTATTGATATGAACTACTCATTTGATGGCAAATTGGTTAATCTGATGACAAAGAGAGGCAACAATGTCAAGCAGAAAACTGCATTTGGTACCTGATTCCACTTTCTTGCTTGACTATACCACCCAACGACACTGCAAAATATCCGCACCACAAGACACAATTATTCAGAAACCTTTCAGAGAAATCATCAACAGCAAAGTGGAAGTAATAAACCGGTAAGATTCTTCAGGAAGAAGATTAGGGACGACCATTATGTACAGACCTGTTTAAGGTGCACCTACTAGTAAGGTCAAACATGAACAAAATCGCCACTGCATCTTTGCAAGCTATAGGCAGATGATCCACCGAGTTGTTGTCACCTGCGATTAGAAACAGAAATCCCCATTACAAGCAGAAAATTGAAAATCGGGTATTTAACCCCAAAAGAATCAACGAAACTATGGAATCATTTCTCTGAATTTATCCCCAAAAAAAAAGAGGAAGAAGAAGAAGAAATTGTTTTAACTTACCGGCTACATCCCAAATACTCAATGAAATTCTGGCTCCCTGAACAAACATCGTTTTGTCCATCAAATTTAACCCTGTCATTTGCAGGCTGCACTTTTCCTGCTCATCTCCCACATACTTAGTCTGCATAGAAGAAATTGCAGGATTTTGCATCAGTATTCATCGCATATTCTGCCCAAATATACCAGAAAAGCAGTATCATCCAACGGAGGAGTAATTACTAAGAACAAGAAAAGAGCGGGCCTAAAAGAACTCAAGAAGATAGGAAGAAGTTTACCTTCTGATGAAAATCAAGAAAAGGAAAAAAAGAAGAAGAAGAAGCAAATTTTATACTTTTCTTGGGAGCAGAGAAGAAAAGGATCGCTTCTGTTGTATATCAACAACGCCGTCTTACTTACCACGAAACTCGTTTTCCCAATCTGGCAATCACCCAGCAAACTGATCTTCAAGGAAACCAAATCCGAATCCGTCTCGTGCTCGCCGTACGCCGTCGCCGGCCCTTCCAGGGCCTCCATGCCGGACAGAGAATTCCCCCGGCGGGGCAAGCGCCGGTACCGGGCCGCCGCCGGTCGCCCCGTGGAGCAAACGAGGATTCTCTCCCAGATGAACCGAAAGAAATCCCGGAATACCGAGACCCGCTCGACGATCCTCCACCGTATGTTGACGCGCACGATCTTCCGGCAGAGCTGCGTCATCTTCCCGGTGGCTTCATGGATGAGTTCGGCCATGGAGACGGAAGGTGGCCACAGACTCTCTCATCAGTATTCGGTCTCTTTGCGTGTCCACGACGTTTAGTACATGCGTGGGCTAGAGGCAGGGATGGTCAAGTATTGTGTTATAGATAACTCTCGGAGACGGTTGACCGGTATGCTTCACTGGGAGGACAGGATGGTCCAGATCGCCGGCTTCTTGGTTTCGACGAAGTTCGGGGGCATTTGGGTCAATCTAGTCGACATTCGGGTCTCTCTTAAGGAAGCTTTTTCATAGTCGTTGTAGATGCCAAATCGATTTCTGTCGCCTGGCGGAGAGGGGTAGTTTCGGAAGTTGGGCTCCGCTTCTTCCTCTTCTTCTTCTTTTCCTTTTAACTTTTTCTCCCTCCTTTCTTAGAGAGATGGAACCTTGTCGACACGACACAGAGCACAAGCATCTCGTGACGCGTTGTGAATGCAAGAGCTTGGAGAGCGCTGAGTTTCTTTAATGCGCATGATGTCTTGAGTTGGGTCGCCCCGGGAAAGATGCAGATCAGAAGCTATCCTCAATGTGAAGGAGATTTGAGCTGTAAATAGCAGCAATTAGAATTTAAACACGAGTTGAGTCGGAATCGAATCGTCTTTTTTTTGCTCAAAGTGACTTTAAAAGTCTTTTTTCTCGATGCATGCAAATCGACCGATTTCCGTGCATCTATCGAAACTAATAAGTCGGAGACTCGAGCACGTTGTTTTCAGAAAATTTTATCTATGATGAACTACGGTTTTCGTATAGTTCTAATAAGCACGTAAGAATAAGGAGGTCGATATGTAAAAATTAAAATAATTTTTTTCCTAAATATATGGATTTTGGAACACGTATTAGAAGAATCGATGTTTATAAAGCTTATACGATTGATTAAGACGACAGAAAATTCATTCTCAGTTCGATAATCTGTTCAGATCGAAAGTTTCGGATTAATTTATTTAGGGGAATTGTTGAATGTTTCATGAGTTCTTAACAATCAGGCTTGTATGTTTTCTGCTCATATATAAAACATGTACACGTATATACGTATATGTATGAGTACGTGCAGGCTGTTGCGGTCTTTGCCAAGACGGCAGTTTAAGGTCGATACCCGCGTGACCATCCGACACCGAAGAAAGAAGAAAGGGGGAGGCGACCAGATGGCGCTTTTTGATTGGTGGATCCAGATCGAGTTAGGATTTTTATGCATAAAAGGTATGTCAGATAAATCCCATTTTTTTTACCAGAAGAAAAGTATTACCCCAGAAAAGTACAAAAAAAAAAAAAAAACCCAGGACGCGTGATCGAGCGAGCATGGAGTCGTCTCCGGTGGTTGGCGCACCAAGTCTTCCCTTCCAATCCACCGGCGTTTCGTGGGTTATCTCCATCTGGAATTAACCACGGCCAAAGGAACAGGGCCCTTTTTTGTCATGTGATCGCATGCTGCTGACGCGATCGACGATTGTCCCGAGAGATAGCGAGCGCACGGGGACGTTTATCGCTTCGAGTGCTTTGATTTGGGACCACGTGTAGCCAGACGTATTGGTCGACCGCGTCCAGCTCGCTTAATCACCCTGTCGTGAATTCCAACGATATATCTCGAATAGGGAAAAGTTGCGAATTGACTTTGAGCGGAGGTACGGATACAGGATTGGAACGAAGTGGTTATCACGAGATCAATTCATTGAAAAGGATCGGGTTAAAAAGAGAATACGGATTATGAAATATGGCGGGGAGTGGGGGCAAAACCGTCACTTTTTTTTTATTGGAAAAATGCTCTTTGCCCTTTTATTTCTTCTAAACCAAAAAATGCACCGTCAAATGCACCGTCCATGATTAAAAAAAGTCCCTAAGAAGCTCTTAATCGATATACTTCCAATTGTGACTGAAGGTTCCCACGCCAACTCAAAAGAAGCGCCTGCTAATCTCGAATCTAACCCAAAAGAAAGAGGGGCAGCAGCCACTTGCATGCCTTACACAATGTTTCCCCCGGTCCATGTACATATGTTTTTTTAATTTCTCGATTTTGGGAATCTAGAGGGCCAAGTTACGTTAATCAATAAAGTAAGGGGGGGCTAAGGGGGAAAAATACGAATATTTAGGTCGGACACCTATGTTTCACCTGCAATCACATATAAAATCATCGAGCGCCACGTTACTAGTGCCAAACATGATGACATGTCGAATCCCATCGCCGACAAAGCCCGCACGATTTAATATGCAATGTAACTCGTGAAATTAGCATCTTTCTATTCGATACTTTTGCCAAGAGAAGAAAAAAAAATGGGGAGGGGACAAATATTACTCACACAAAAACACTTAATTATACTCACCATAACACAAATATCCAAAACTCTTTTTTTTCATGTCATTAATAACTCTAAATCAACCTAATGCGATATAAATACTCTCAACTTTCATTTATCTAACGAAAAAATGAAAATTCGTACACTTATAAACATATATACCATTTATTTTAATTTCATTCAGTACGTACTTATCATATTGATATAAGTTTGACATTTTTTAATAACAAAAGAAGTGAGCATTTATGTCGTAATATGTAAATTTAGGATTCTTAACAACGCAACCAACACGTAAGAATATTTGTGTCGAATTGAGTATCATTTGGAATATTTTGTGACGGTAGCCCAAAAAGAAATTAGCAAGTACTTGAGAAGAGAGAGAGAGAGAAAGAGAGAGAAAAGTCGAAGCTTCCAACCTTGATCAATTGGGTGGGGGGGGAGACTTTCTCTAGGGCGGCCCAACATTAGAACACGTACACCTAAAGTCTATACCCACACCTAACCCTTTCTTTTCTTTTTTTCATTTTATTCTATTTTGTAATTTTCACGCCACGAATTGTTAATTTGTTGTGCATATAATTAATGGGGTTAGGCTATAGTCCACATCGCACGGGATTTCCCTCGGGCATCAAACTGCAATTTGTTCGTGGAATTCAGCACCAAATTCCATCGGATGGTCATGTCAATGTGGACACGAACTCTCGCGTTATTCTAATGTGTGGAGAGGATCCGTCGACCGACGGGTCTGATCTGATGGTGATTTCTGGCGAGTTGCCCGAGGCCAAGGCAGCGAAAGGGACCCGATTTGGGGTGAGGTGGCATCTGGTTGAATGCATCGTCCTCGACCACGGTTCCCGATGTCGAACCGCGTGCGGACACATCGGAAGGCCCACCAAACAGGAGCGCCTCCCCTTCGTTTCAATGGCGGCGGCGGCGGCGGCGGCGGTGGCCAACTCAATTTGCGCACTCAAAGAGTCGAAGGTGAAGTGCCGCCTTGCGATCCTGCAATTTCCCAAGTTTCGATCGTTTATCTGATTAATCAGGACGAAAGCGACCATAATTGGCTTTGACTCACTTACTCTAAATGCGTTTGTCTCCTTAAAAATAAATAATTTAAAAATATATATATTTTAAATCGATTGCTCATACTATTTAAAAGAAATAAATAAAAGACTACTTATCTTTTAAGAAGATATTTAATCTCGTTGCTAACTACATGTTTTTCATTGATTAGTTATTTTGAATGATGCAAATGATGTTTTTGAAAAAAATAGTACTTTTTAGGCTGTGAAGTATTAGCATTTTTAGAAAATATTTTTTGAGAAAATGATAATATTTTCGAGTGTTCGTTTGTCAAAAACCGCCAGCTCGCCAACCTCGAACAATGTCCATGCATGTTGTTAAATGCCGTAATATTTAAAGGTAAATAAAAAATACTGATAATATTTTTCATTTCAAAAAAGCGAAAAATATTTTCTCAAATTTTGAATGTGTTTTTTCATTGATGGAAAGTATTTTTATGACTAGATAATTTTTAGTGAAACGAATGCCAAACAGTTCGGAAAATATTTTTATGAAAGTTATTTTTCGTGAAACGAGCGAAATCTTAAATTATTTTCTTTTTGCTAATCAAATCAAATCTTCAGAGTTTGATTTTTAGGGTACATTCCTTATTAGCACAAGCACCCTTGTAGGTGCAACTTGGGGGAAAAAAATCCTATAGGATTAGGAGGCCATTGAAAGGGACGATTGAGAGGAGAGAATGCCCCCATCAAGCAATCAACAGCCTCCAAAGAAAGATTGCGAAAGTTTGGACCGTGATAAGTGTGACTCATCAGGATGTAACATTCATATGCTTATCCAACAAACGACCTAAATCAAATCTTTCCATGACTTGGGCCTCTATCCAAATAAATAAAATAAATGAATTCCATATGAACATGAAGGGCGCCTTAATTTAAAATAAAATAATTATTTGTGAATCAATTTTCTAGATCTTCATTTATTTAGGATGCGTTTGATGACCCTTATGATTCTTGGTTTCTTGTCTCCGGACGAAAAACCTGTTTGGTGAATGCCTTTAAAATTTCTATTCTCAAGATAAAAAAAAAAAGACACGAGGATAGGTTTTGGATGGGAAATCAAACAAAAAAAAATTAGTTCTATGTTTCTCGAACAAAAATGCACATTATGAGAAAGAGAAAACCGATTTCTTTCTCAGGTACCAAACGTGTTTCTTTTCCCAAAAACTCATTCGAAAAACATTTCTAAAAAAAAAACTCATTTGTGAAATTTTTTTATTTCTGGGACGAAAATGATTACCAAACACACAAATCTACTGAAATTGGCAGGTCAACAGAAAACCATTCGCTCACGAGAATGGATTTTTTCAACCGAAAATGGTAAAACATGTTTTTCTAGAGAAGTGACTTTCCGAAATGCGTCCTCATTTCTCATGAAATTTTTTCCAACCTTTGATGCGATTCATGTGCTGACTCAGTTGGTTTTAGCTTAAGGAGACGGATATAGAAAAACATGGATGCCGGATGAGCAATTTAGAGGAGAAAGAGCTCTCACATGAGGTGTTTCATCCTCGATGGTTCCTCCTTTCGTCCTCACCTCCTCCTGTTTCTAGCTTCCCTTCTTTCCCTCTTGGCCCGTCTCCTTCGCTGATTTCCAAGCTAATCAAAGCCGAAAGACGACGGATTTAGAAACGAGGGGCAATTTTAAGAATTCGGAGAACACGTTGAGGCCCCCTTTTTTGTGAACGTTTCTCTTGTTTGACAGTGCATAAAGGCATTACGGATGCATAGGTGCATATGGGTCTCTTACTATTCTTTAATGCTCGGGAGTTTTCTTATCTGAAATTGTAGAATTAGGCACGTTAGTGAATCATTCTCAAGAAGATTCTGCCCAGCAAGGAAGATATGCGGATAAGAAAAGGAGCACATCGATTAACACACTTTCCACTCTTTGCAATGGAGAAAGTAAATGTAGTGCAAGATTGGAAAGAGTCAATGCTCTCACTCTGAAATGGCTTTCGAGACTATAATATTTGATCTTATATAGTCATTTGAGGTCCCTTAATCTCTCTCTCTCTCTCTCTCATCTCTTCTCAGATGCCCGTACCGTCTTGTCTGCAAACGACGCCGTCTCCTTCCAGATATTTCCAGCGACCCTCTCTGAGAAGCGGCCCAACGTCTCGTGAAGGGGCTTCTTCACTGTTCAGCCTACGCGCACGCCTCGCTCAAACACAGAGAGGGAGAGGGAAGAATGGCGCATGTGCAGACATCTCAGTTTCTTCTTCAATTACGGCCTCCTCCATCAATACCCAGGTCACAAAATGCCGTCTTCTTCTTGCTATCGCATACATTTCGCTAGTGCTTGCTCATGGTTTCTGTTAGCGATCTTTTGTCCAATGCAATGATTGCTCCGCGAATTGGGGCTCTCATTAGTTCGCTCCGGAGGAATCACTGAGTTTGTTTGCGTGTATTATCTTCTATCCCACGCGGGATCATTTGCTCTGGCACTGAAACTATGTTAAATTTGGACGTGGCTAATGAAAGCACGATGAGTTGGTTGAGTTATGCTGGGTATACTCAGGCTAGCATGCTAAATTGGTGTATTTAGAGTAATGTGTCGGACTGCGAGCGGAGATTTGAACAAGTGGGCCTACAATAAACACCCGGTTCGAGTCCTCCACACGACCCAGTATGCCCATTTTATAGGCTATTCTCTTTTTAGTATATCTGATGAACGGGTCTCTGGGGGCTCCAGTTAGTGTTCAAATTGTTCTTTTTCGAGATATTCCCACATGTCCAGCACATAAAATCTGCCCTATTCTCGTCTCTCTATGAAGCCATTAGTAGACAGCCCTTCGCATTGCAGTCAAAGGTTCTACCAATATGATGCTTGGTTTTGAGAGAGACCCAACGTTTTGATGGTCATTTTGGATGCTTGAGTTTTGCTTTAGCATGTACTAAACATAGCTTTTGGAGTCGTAGAACTGTTGAAGTTCATAAAGGAGCCTGAGAAAGGTTTTAGGAAGTCGCCCCTGTTTCATATGTCATGCACCCTCCATTCTTCAGTTGGTTGATTTAGAATAATCCTCAATTCTCCTGCCCATGCAGGGTGACTCTGGGAAAACAAAGCCTGAAATGCTCTAATCACCAACCTTTTACAAGTAAACTGGCGACCAGAAGTATAATGACCGGGATTGCTACTTCGCTGATATTTCTCTTCCCCACTGATCAGGTGTTCCACTTAGTGTCAAATCTGTTAAATATTGCCATTGCTTGACACAGACAATGTGAAAATGTTGCCGAACAATAATGTTCACGCTTATCAGATTGAGTGATCGACAGATGAGATTATGGGGTCTTTGTTTAGACATCTGGCGTCAAATTTCAGAGCATTAATTAATTCCCCAGAAATTCCTTCATTTTTTAACATATTAAAGGGGCAAGTGTTCTAAGTCGTATCTCCCTTTCAATTTGTAATAGTCCACTTTTGAACTGCACTGTTTCCGTTTAGCTAGCAAAAGTCTCAATTGGAAATCTCCTGTCACATGTCTGCTTGTATTTGCGAGGCAGGTTTATGCAAATGATTTCTCGCATCACCACAATGTGTGCCAGCTTGCAAGTGCTGAAGAGACTGCAATGACATTGCCATTTGATAAGGGGTCTGGAGAAGAAAGCCAGAAGTTTATGGTCATGCGAGGTATGACAGCTGATAATTTTGACCCTCTTAGATATTCAGGAAGATGGTTTGAAGTGGCATCTCTCAAACGTGGATTTGCCGGACAAGGCCAAGAAGACTGCCATTGCACTCAAGTAAGTGCTACAGTTGTCTTGTTCAATGCAGGCATGTCTGTATAAAACTAATGATGAAGGTCCTGTTTGGCTGTAGGAAATTCAGAGTTGTTTTGCGAAAACTTATGGAAATGAAATGAACAATAGAATTCTGAAGACATCATTTTTCGTCATTTTCAAAACGAGCAATAGAAATTGTGAAAGCATGTTTTGGTGAACATGTTATCAGATTTCCTGTGTTCATTTTCCTTATTTATTGATTATTAGTTGAGGAAAATATTTTAAATTTGAAAACTCTATCCACAAAATCTACTCCTTGTCTATGAAGTAGGATTTATGTCCATTAAATTTGCTACACCTTATCTAAAGTTACTTTTCCCAAACACTTGATATATTATTTGAAGATGGAGGAGACCCATGAACTATATTGCCACTATAAGTAAGCACTTTAAAAAAAAATGTTTCTTCCCTTCTCCCATGGTTTTATTGCTTTTACATCCTATTCATGGTTCAATGTTTGCAATAAGAATACTCCAAGCGAAAAAGGTCAACTTCTAAGAAGAATGCTTCATGTGAAATAAGAAAATTGCAATTTTTATAATTCTTTTGATTATGAAAATGACGCAACCAAATATATTTTTCACAATTCTCATTCCTATGGAATATTCTGTTTTTCATGAACTGAACACATTTCCAGGAATACAGTAAATTGGAAGCAGTAGATTGTTTTCATTTTTATCTTCACTGATAACGAAAACTGAAACTTTTTATTGAATCCGGTTACCCACAAAAATTCACGTTCCTATTTGAACAATAGATGGAAAAATGTCTAAGAACATATTGTGCTTGATGAAAACGAATAGGATTCTGGTACTTCGTTTATTGCTGCATTAATACCAGCTCAGCTTTCTGAGTGGACTAGTTAAGTGGGTTTAGAGCTCAACTATCAAATATGCCACATACTTGCACCCTTGGACCGATGAAGCAACCCATTATTTTGTGAAAGAAAATGAAAGGTTCTTTTGTCTGCTATAAATTTTGATGCAATGACAATGGTGGCTGCTATAACACGTTTGTGACACATGACAGGGAGTATATACATTTGACATGGAGGCACCATCAATCCAGGTCGACACCTTTTGTGTACATGGAGGACCGGATGGATACATAACTGGCATAAGGGGGAAGGTTCAATGCATTCCAGAGGAAGAATTGGAGCAAAAGGAAACTGATTTAGAAAAGCAAGAAATGATCAGAGAGAAGTGTTATCTCCGTTTTCCAACACTGCCATTCATCCCAAAGGAGCCATATGATGTCATAGCTACTGATTACAACACTTTCTCTCTTGTCTCTGGCGCGAAAGACCGAAGTTTCATCCAGGTAACTGTCTCATTTTCGTTGAGATAGAGAAAGATAACTTTCTTTTCTAGGATATCTAATGTTACATGGAGAGCAATGATCATGGCTGGATTTTTTGATAGAATGGGATGCAAGTGATCTCTTGATTTTTGGGATTCTACAGATTTATTCCCGGACACCCAACCCTGGACCTGGATTCATTGAAAAGTACAAGAGTGACTTAGCAAAGTTCGGTTATGACCCGGATAAGATCAAGGACACACCACAAGACTGTGAAGTCATGTCAGATAGCCGGCTCGCTGCGATGATGTCAATGTCTGGCATGCAACAAGCTTTGACCAACCAGTTTCCAGAGTTAGAGCTGCAGTCCCCCATCCAACTTAACCCTTTCACGAGCGTATTTGATACATTAAAGAAGCTTATCCAACTCTATTTCAAATAGGCGTCCCATTAATACACTCTGCCTGGATTTCCCTCCTGGTATATGTTTATATGATAGTCATTGCGATTTTTTCGTATGTTTGAAGCAATCCCCGCACATATCGTCCAATTGAATGCATAAAGCGTCATGATACTCTCTCTTCCAGCACTATTGTTAACAGCGCAGTGCCTTGAATACAAGCAATGGATATAACTGGATTAAGCAAATAAGGTGCTCCATCTGACCACCTGTTCTGATTATCTTTGATTTTCCAGAAGTAATCGAGTATAATTAAGCAAACTCTCAGAGTGAGCAATCTCTTTGTTTATTGAAACGCAAGGAACGCTTTGCCAAAATCTTTTACAACTTGGTCATGTTCATACTGACCACTTCCCACAGTCCTCCTCAAAGACTCGTAATCTTCTACTGTGGGAATAACTAGAGTCACGAGACTGATGACGGAGTGTTTAATACAATACTAATTACTATGGCAACCAGAAGGGAAAATTTGCACCAAAAACATGGCCTATAAAAATGACGCAAAAATTGGATATGACAAATTAGGCAGAACAGCACTATAATTCTTCCGATCACGACTTCTGAACGGAAAACCCAAGGATGAAGTCCCTAGTTTCTTCGTCTGCCCTGTCAAGTGCAGTCCGCCCATCGGCATCCTTGACATTGTAATCAGCCCCGGCCCTCAATAGCTCCTCGATCTTCGGTTTGTCACCTTCCAACGCCGCCAACAGCAGTAAGATATCTACAGGGTGGATGTTTTGGTTTAAGAGATCCTCCATCTTGTCATATGATCCCTCGACGGCAAGCATCCCCATATAGTTGAAGTACTGCAGATACCATTACCAATCCCTCTGTCATTAATTTGCCCTAACCTGATGCTGCTCAGAAAGAGATATTTCGGTCACAGCCACAAATGACTCATGCTGGCGTCCACGTTCTACCTTCTTATTTCGTTCACTACTTAAAGCTAAAGCCACAAGATCGGAATTTCAACTGTCCGAGGATTAGGACTCCTATGAAACTCATCTTGCTTTCCACAATAAACATCCCACCAAAAAAGATGAACCAAAGACCAAAAGATTTTCAGACAAGAGAATAGCAAAAGCATGAAGTAAAACGGCTTTAAGGCAATGGCATCGCTCATCATTTACTTACTCCTACTTTACTTCAACCTTGTTTCATTCGTATCCGACAGGCTGACAATGTTACGAGTAATCAAAGCAGTACACTTTCCCTCTGTCTATTGTTAGCAGAAGATATACCGCTGCTAATGAAACATGACAACTACAATGAACAGTAGGAATAGATAAGGCTATCATTTCACACTCGAAGCTCTCTCCACTCCATTTCCTGGACCTTCAAATTTGTCTTTTCAAGAACTCACGACATTACATTCGCTATTTACGCGTGCTTCCAATTTTGCTCTTAAAGCTACCTGCATCCTCAAAAACCGTCCAATCTTGACGAGTACAAAGTATGCGATGAGCCAAGCAGTCAAAAGTACCGAAAGTTTTCACCATCTTCATACTGTCATCGAATCTCACGATTCATCCTCAAATTAACAACCCCAACCAAACAAACGAACTCCAAGCCGAAGTTCAGTCAGACTAAATTCCATCACGACTTCACTGATAAAAAGAGAGAGAATTTACATAAAAACCTGATACTCCTACCTGTTCAACATCATCTCTGTCAAAATCATCACGAGACTGGCTGCCATAAATGCCCGCACCTTCAGCATCAACCCCATTTTTCCCGAACTTGAACCAGCACCTGGCTCTGGACCCGTTGCATGGTCCAATTCTAACGGGTCGTACCCAACTCAGCTTGCTCCTTGCACCCAGAAACTGTGAATTCAAGATCAAACAAGGAGCAGCAGGAGGAGGAGGAGGTCTTGAGGGGAAGGGCAGTTGATGGATAGTACATGAGATTGAAGCCATTACTGTGAACGAAGCTTAAGCTATCTATGTCGAGGGAAAAGCGAAAATCTGTGACTACCTGCGAGTTTTATCCACTCGCATCTAAGACGCTCAGGCCCTCCCTGGGCCGAATGAATTCGAAACCATCTGGGCGGGTCCCCATATGTAATTTAGCAATGAAGCCGGATCGGCCCAATCAAGCCCAATCCAGGGCCGCCCGACCCGAAACATACCCGCTTGGGAAACTGCAACAATTGTCTTAAACAAATGGTCCATTGACAATCAAAATCTAAACATTAGGGAAAGTACAGCCAAATTTGTTAATGTAGCACGTCGAAATTCATCGTGGCGTTTTTCTGACCACATGAAACGTTGGCATAGCATAAAAAAGATCGATTTTTCTGATGAAAATAAAATAAAAAAGTGTAAAACTTCCAAAAAAAAGTCATAAAAAATTTTAAATTATAACCGCTAAGACACAGTTATCTTGATTTTTTTTTGTAACGATAAAAATCCAATAATATTCGTTATAATATATTTACCTTACTTTTTTGAATGACGTGGAAAATTTCAAATTTGTTTTTATGTAACATATTTAACTTCTGTCAAGGTTTCATCATATAATTTTTTAATCAAAAAAACTTCATCTTTTATTTTATTTAAACCACCTGGGTTCTCTCTCTAACTTTCAATTCCTTTTTTTTCTCACTTCTTTGCTTTCTTTTTTTTGCAAAATTTTATTTTTTTGGGGCTTTCTGGTTTTCTTTTTGTTTCTTTTTAGATTTAGAGTTTTTCTGATGAGACAAACACATCAGCATTGCTTCCGTGTCACATATGCCAAAAATTATTAAAAAGACATGTTGGGTTTCTAGTGAGCCACAACAACGGCTGAGCGGTTACTGAAACGCACCAATTTTTTAAAAAAGTTTTAAGAGTCATTACATTTTTTCAACAGTTAAAGGACTTTGACTATATATCGAACAAAATGTTTGGGACTTAGATTACACATAGATCGAATATATATTCGGTATGATTAACAAGTACCTATGAGACATTAGACATTTGTTGAGAACGTCTCCATGATATTCAAGATGGTCCATTTAGCACGCAATCTTTTGGTATGACCATGGGAGGACAAGCTCAAATATTATGATGTTAAAAGGGAAAGAAAAAAGCAAAAAAGAGGTTCTTGGAACAGGGTATGAAAGAAGAAGGGTGAAAAAGAGAGAGGGTGTTCTCCGGTGGAGTTCTAGAAAGGAAATGGATAGCTTTCTAAATTGCGAAAGTTGCTAATTTTCACGCAAAATTGAACAAAATCTTAGACTTAAACTAGATCATCATTGTGATATCGGACCGAGTTATCGACTGGAAGGTACGATTGCCTCGTGGCGATCGTCATAGACCACGGTTACTATCGATCATCGTGATCGATCATAACCCGTCATGACTTTGATTGTGTGTGTGTGAGAGAGGGGTAAATTTAGCTTGGAGACAGATGATTTACTCTTGTGGGGTTAAATATAGCTCGTTTCCTCGTCCTCTTTTTTTTTGTGTTAATTTTTGGCGCTACTAAATGTTGAAGGTAACCTCCCAGCAACCAACCACCCTTCTCTGTTCTCACATGATATACTTTAACTTCAATTGCCCACCAAGGCTCTTGTGATCTGAAGCTTTCGGCGATGGATGAGGGTAATTTATGGCTTCGGCGGTGGTGGATGAGGGAGGAGGAGGAGGGGGAAAAGGGAAGACGTTGGACTGACGAAATAGATGTCATATCAGCAACTCTCTCTTCAAACCAATAATAATAATAAAATCACATTATTGACACGTGCCACAAAAAAAGTAATATAAAAAGTTATATTGCCATTTTCCGTCGGTCGAATTGAATGTAATTAACAGAAAGAATTGATTTCGACGATTTAATAAAATTTATGACTCGATAATACTCCTTTTTGAAAAATATAAAAATTTAGTTGCGATGTTTTCATGCCATTAACAAGGATTAGATACGATTATCACCAGATTGAGAAACATAAAAAAAAAATACGCTTGTCCTCAAAAGATATAACACTCATCTTCGAAAATATTGAGTTACGATCACAGTAAAGAAATTTAATAAAACGGCTACTTTATAAGTGTCAAATTCTTCGGATCTTATTGATGCTTCTATTGGACTTGTCGTGGATAGATTCAAGGGTATGTCCATCTATTGGTCACACCACAAAGAGAGCGTGAAATCAGAAATATGTCTTGCAGTGAAGCAACTAGCCTTTCGAAAGAGTTCTAATGTTTCGTAGATCTAAGGAAGCGAAAGATTTGAGAGGAGCAAGAAAAATAATCTAATTTCTTTTTGGGTCGAAATAAACTCATTGTTATATTCTCACTTGAGCAGTAGTTTGATGAGACATAAACATAGATTCATCACAAATTAAATCCAAGAGGCTAGAAGGGGGATGATCTACCAAATTACTAGGTAGAAATCGTCTCCTTTGGGTTTTGGTGACCCAATCCGCAACCTGGTTGGCTCTTCTCGGGTAGTAGGCCAGTTTAAGATTTGCGAAATCCTTCATATGGGCCTAGGCTTCGGCGATTCGCACACTTGCCTCCCACACTGCTTGATTTGCGCCTCCACTTATCGCGACTAACAGATCAAAGTAAACATTGATGCGTCCTTTGATCCAAATACAGGGGAAGCTACTGTTGCCGACGTTTGCCAAGACAATAAAGGATTCCTGGTAGAAGGGATCGCTTGATCTGTGAGAGTGTCGTCGTCAACGCAAGCTGAAGCAGTGGCGTTTCTCAAAGCCCCAAAGACCGTTTGTGGAAGAAGAGAATTCTCGATTGAACTAGAATTAGATCGAAAAATAATCTAATTGAGTGTCATCTTTTGTTGTCCTTGCCCAACAAACATCCTTCTCCATTTGAGATAAAAATTATGTGGACAAAAATGCCATCTACACAGCTAGCAGTAAGTCAGAAACGCCAACCTATAGAAAACCCAAGATTTCGGTTAAAAAGCCGGAAGCCTAAGGCAAAGCCATTGTCAAAACCAGCCAAGGCGACTCTTAGATTTCAACAAAGACATCTTCTTCTTTCCTTAATGTGAAACTCTAAAGCTTGATCGACGAAATCAACCCATTTCAAAAGTTAGGAATCGGGATACGTAATTGAAGCAAGGTTGCTCAGAGACTGGAGTCAACAACAATAATTGAGGCTCGAGACCAGTGGCTAAAGCCTAGCAACATGAGGCCGAGGCCCCCCCTCCCCACCACCTTGCAAGTTTTTCTTTCTGGTACTCTTGGGTGTACCTCGGCAAGACAACAAAAAAACTACAGCTGTCGCCATAAACGTAACGACCCATGCCTACGTGCCTACAGGCACCTTTGTCTTTATGCGGATGAAGCGATCAGTTAAAGAACTAAAGATGGCGATCAGATGCAACGCCATGGATTTCACCCGTCTCCCCAGTTATGGCTACATCAGATTTCACTCAATGACCCGAGTGAAGTCTTGAAAGGACACGAACGCCAAATTCTGGATCAGTCCCTTCAATGCCATTGAAGGTCATTTGCTTCCAATGGGTCTGGGAAGGTTGAGAATCATTGGGAGATAACCCACCTCCGTCTTATCCGCATCCATAAAGGTATTTCAATCATGGTTTGCTCATGAACATGGAGAAAGGGACAGCAAGTGCAATCACAACCACACCCACACCCACCATCCCATCCCCTGCGAAGCACTCGAGTTGTGCGCCACCAAATCAACCACTCAGTACTATTGTTTTCACTTGGCATCGAAGACAAGGAAAAAGACACATATCACAGCTTACTTGAAAATGACAAGATAATTCGCCTTCATCCTAAATATCTAGCATGTCGTGGTTTGCCAATTCTAGAGTCACCGCGCCTGGCGTGCCACATGAATCATTCTCTAGTGTGGATTTCGACCTGTACTGCAAATTTCCAAGCATTTCCATGGTTAACCGATCTGAAAATCACAATTTGCGACGAGAAATATCAGGAATGTCTTGATGAGAACAACTGGAGTTTCAATAGAAGTTCCTTCCGTTAACCATATTGACATAAAGATGCTTATGTCGAAAACGATCGGGAAAACTATTTTTCCATTTCCAATATTGACATAATGCATGTGGGTAGCATTATCAAATTGAATCAAACAGTAAGAGCATCAATCAGCAGGTAGAGAAAAAAGACGGTTGGTCAGCACCTTAAATGGTTTTAACTGCAGGCACATGAATAAAGTGACCGTACGTCGCTATCCCATCCACCGAGCAGGAAAAATCTACAGTGGTTCACTTTCAGATAGAAAACTTAAGGTTTAGAATTCATGGGAATACGCTAGCTATAAGACCAGAACACCCAGTTGCCTCCGATTTAAAGTAATCTTCCCACCAAGACAAGACCCAAAACCACCTCTCTTCATTATCAAGCTTCCATAGCCCCTGACATAGAGAACATGTATAAATCCAGAGCAAGCGACAGAGAAATCCCTCAAAAAATGGCCGCTCCTGTTGAAATAGGGACAAAGGGCACCATCGGATCCCTTATAATGCAGGAAATCGAGTATTTCAGAAAGGTTGAGTTGAGCTGTAGAGAGAATCCACAGAAGCCTCGACCTCACGTCACAGACATGGCTTCCTCTAGCAATCCTGCCAAGCCTACATTTGGCTTTCTCTTGACCCATAAAAAGAAAAGGAGAGGGAATAGCAATAGGCTCGTGCCAAGCATATGTTCCATGGTTGAGGTTTCAGATAACAGAAGGCCTGTTGGCACATCCAGTTTCAACTACAGAAACCTCAAATTGGAGATGAATCTCCAAGCCTAGACAATACTCTCCGAGAGCTTTGAGAAGCTGAGCTTCTTAAGCCGGCTAGCTATAGGGCCAGCCCAAGCTCTATCAGCATTGCCACATCTTATATCCACAACCTCAACAATGTTAGTTACCTTTTTGTCAGTTTTCCTCCTCACTGGAGTTCCATCAAGAGCAATGTCATTGCCTGCGAGCATTGGGAGTTGAGTGTTAGTTCGGGCATGACCTTTTGTTTTCCGAGGAACCTCTGGGCTTCTTTCATCAACACAGTTGCTGCTGCTGCTGCTTGCTCCATCCACTGACTTCCTCTGTTGTGGTCTTTTAGGAGTAGTGGCCTTGCAGGAAATGGAAACCACATGTGGCCGAGGTCGATTCCTAGGAGAGACTGGCGTCTTAGGAGCGGACTTGATGGATTCCAATTCTCTTGTCATTAGCGAACTAATTGTACCAGTGGTTCCAATCCTGACGGATCCTCCACCACCTTTGATAGCTTCCAGCGTCTGAACCATGTTGCCGAACAGTCCGATCGACAGTCTAAGGTAATTCTTCCGGCAGAAGAGTTCCTGAAAACAACGGAATGGAGAGATCACTAATCAGAATAGCAGTTGCAAATATTTTCTGTAGTATCACTGGTATGAAGTATGTAAATTCTTGATTGTACATGTGAATTATGAGAACAATTCTAAGTATACATCAAGATCTTGAAACAGAAACGACGAGATCGAATGACGTCCTCTTGGCACACGCACCAAACCCTCCTGTTGATGTTTAAGTCTTAGCAAGAAAATTCATGTCCACAATGAGGTCATAATGGAACTGAAATTCCAGACTGGTGACAACAGAGACGACACTTTCAGGAACAGAATTAAATACATTTGACAAAGGTTTATCATGAACAGATTGCAACAGCAACTAAAGCCATAGACAAAGCTGGTAAACATTGAAACAGAATAAATGTCCATCGAGTTTGAAGTTTAAAGCCTATTTTTCTATGAGGATTCTGCAAAAGGGGGAAAAGGAAAGTTTCAAATTTCTCACGAACAGTAACTGTTAGTTATGAAATCACAAGGCAAGCGCTCGATTTGCGGTGAAGATATCTCCAACTCCAAGAAATCTACGCGTTTCAGCTCTAATCTATTTCCATTCAAAACAACGCTTTCCCATTAAGCAGAACTGGAATATAGAGCAAAGCATTAAACGAGACAAATCAATCCGAAGAGCAATGACTAAGCAACTCAGAGCACATCGACAGCTCCCAAAACCCAAACAAATCCGCCCTTCAGGACTCAAAAATCCGGCAGATGCCACGCATTCCCCCAAAAGCTCAAAACCTTAGCTCGAGAAGAATCAGAGCGAGAAGCGAGCAAACTCCCAAACTATGAAGCTGGATGATTCACATTGAGAGCTAAGCAAATACCCAGAAGCGTTTCGACAGCGAGCAAAATCCGAGCAGATCCAACGAAGATTACGTCGAGATAAATCAGATCAAAGACCCATTTCTCGTCGCGGAACCTTCGAACGGGAGCGAGATACTCGAGGGGAAAAAGCCCGCTCCGAGATCTTCACACGAACGATAACGTCGCCATCATCATCATCTTGCAGAAAACAACACAACAGCGCCGCATCGAATCGCGAACAGTGGCTGACGATCCCTGTGTCCCTTATCTACGATTTTGAAGAGCCGGTCAAACCTTAGGGGACGATGCCCTTCAATCATTGCCGAGGCGGGTCGGTCTGTCGGTAGGATCCGGATTGACAGCCCAGTGGGCCAATTTAAACCCGCGAAACACCCGACCCGAAGCCTCTTGGCAATACGACTAATTTCCCCAATTAGACGAGGATTTCAATTTTAAGGAAGAAGTATCCAAATGTCTCATTGACTTTTCAAGTACCCATTGCAAAAAAAAAAAAAAAAACTCAAATTCAACTGCAAGTGATTGGTTATAATGGCTAATGAGGCTGTCGACATGTTAATTCCCATGCCTTATGGAATTTTCCAGTGGATTCAATCAATCCTTCCTCCTCCAACTTTTGATTTCTTACTTGAATCCACATTAGATAATCGAAGACTTTAGTTTGTCGAATTGGAAACACAATAGACAAAGGAAGCAGAGCCAAAAACATCAGACGAGATGACATTTGCATGGTCATGGAAGGTTGTGAACAAGTTTGAATCGAACCATTCTAATTCCTTTCTTCTCTTTTTAGACTTCTCCGGTGGCAATTTTCCCTCATCCTCACCTCTAGCTATCAGTCTCAATTTCTGCTCCATCCGTTCCTGCACCATGAAAATCAGACTTGGCACCATTCGCTTCTTTGGCAACATTTTCCCCTTGCTTGTTCCTGTTTGCCAAGTACTCAAGAGCCGTCACGACGTCGCTGATCAGTGGCCGAGTGCTCGCCTCCTCCTGAAGGCACATAGCCGCGACTGCAAGAGCCTGGTAAAGACCCTTTATTGGGTAGGCCCCTTCGAGCAACGGGTCAGCCATTAATGTGAACTTCCTTCTGTCTTTGAATAGAGGTTGCGCCTAAGAGCAAGATCAAGTAATCTCATCAGTTCAAGGCTTGAAAATGTTTTTTGATCATGATAGGCCTAATAGACTCAGAAAAATTATATCTGGACGTACAAATTAGAGTCAGATTAAAGTTTTTTTTTATCAGGCATTGCTACCATCATCTTGAAAGGCTAGAGTTGTATTGGAAGGTTGAAAACCTTTCAGACCTACCCAAGCAACTAAGTTCTGCTCTTCAGTTGGCCTTGTGTTGTCAATTACTCTCCTTCCTGTGATGATCTCCAGGAAAACAACTCCAAAGCTGTACACATCAGACTTCGTTGTCAATTGGCCCGTCAGCGCATATTCAGGTGCGCAGTAGCCGTAAGTGCCCATGACCCGTGTCGACACGTGGCTCTTGTCCCCCGTTGGACCTAGCTTCGCGAGCCCGAAATCGGAGAGCTTCGGGTTGAATTCCTCGTCCAGTAGTATGTTGGATGCCTTGAAATCACGGTATATCACGGGGGGATTGGCCTGCTCATGCAAGTACTCGAGCCCTTTTGCGGCTCCTGAAGCGATTTTCATCCTGGTGTTCCAATCCATGGGCACCTTCCCCGGAGGCAGTTCTGAAAAGGTCCAGGAAAAAAGTCAGGATCAAACTTCATGCTTTTGTTTTCAGAATTCGAGATCAACTTCAGGACGATTTTGGTTGGTTTGTTTCTGAGAACCATACCGGGATGCCAAACTTACCGAGAAGGTGGTCATCTAGAGAACCATTAGGCATGTACTCATATACAAGAACCCTTTGATCTCCATCAGCACAATATCCAACCAAATTGACAAGGTTAGGATGGTGTAGCAGACTCAACATCAAGACCTCCACAAGGAACTCCCTGTTCCCTTGAAAACCATTCCGATCGAGTTGCTTAACGGCAACCACCTGATAAGTAATGCTCAATGCACAGCGGTGCGTATTAACCAATTGTTAGTTCAGGCTTTTTCTTTTTTTAAGCAATAATATAAGACACAAAAGTGAGGGAGATATTTCAAGTCGTTACTTGATTTTTGCTCTCTATATGTCCTTTGTACACTCTCCCGAAACCGCCTTCGCCGATTAGAGAATCGGGGTTGAAATTCTTTGTTGCGACGCACAGCTCCCTGAATGTAAATATTTGAGCTGCGATGTTCCCTTTTCCGATTTTTTTAATTTCTTCAGTGATGTATCTGCGCCTGCTGCTATCTGCATTAAGAGAAATTTTTTCTGATCAGTTTAGCGAAGCAATGTTCCTAATATTATCAAGCATTCATATCAATTGTGCTCATGACAAAAACTTTCAGGACAATCCAAAATCATAAGACATGGTCAAAGATGGTGATTGACTTCCTTAATCCTACATCTCTCTCTCTCTCTCTCTCTCTCTCTCTCTGCGCTTGGTTAGCACTATCTTTCCACATATCCAAAGAATTTATAAGGAAGAACTTATAATCGAGATTTGATTCAGAGACTATCGACATGACTATCGAGATTCTTCTTCAAGCAATTCAAGGAGATATCAATGTATATGCGCATACAAACGTGGTAGGAACTGTCGCTTGAATTTGAAGGTGCGAAGATATATTGCGACAGGAGGAGAGCCTCCAGAATTTCACAATTAGCCTTCGAGAAGAGCTTAATCCAATGTTTAATTGTAGTTGGATTCTATTGAAAGTATCTCTGCAAGCACATTTTATCCTGTCGATTCATGGACATATTTCACGAAGAGAAAATGCAGAATCATCAATGACTAGTATTTGCTATTTCATATTCGAACAAAGACAGACCTGGACCAAGGGATCATTCAGCGACAATGGCCGTGAGTTTGTTACCTGATTTGAAGGAGATGTTGGCGAATGAGGCTAATGTCTTTGTGTCGTGGTATTCTTGGATGCTCTTCTTCAATGATCTTCGCGCGATTTTTCTCTCGGACATGCAACATTGTAAACAGCTCATTTTCTTCTCCGCGTACCACTTTCAATCCACAAGTACTCGGATACAACCACCATAAAAAAACCCAGAAACAATAGCTTTTGACAATAGACCGATCACGCCCAATTCGTAATCATAGTAGATCTCAAACCCCACGCCCCAAAAAAGAAAAAGATCCTATCCTACAGCCGCTCATAATCCGAAACAGTACTTTTTCAGTGGGAAACAAGGACGATAGAAAACGATTTCTTTTACCCCTGGAAGGAACCTGATTTTTTTTTTCAGGTCTTTGCGCAAACACAAGAATGCAGAAAAATGTTAACTTGGATAATCTTTTCCTGCAATGTTCTCTCCACCCATGAAGTTCGCAGAGGATGAGACCCCATTATAACTGCAATTTGCTAAATTAAGAAAAGAGAGACAGGTACACACGTTTTGCTTAGCTGCCTCCCTCTCTGTGCCTGATGTTTTGTTTATCAAACGTACCTTGTTTCTTTTCTGGACCTCTTCCCTCCTAATAATAAACTCGAACAATTTTATACTGCACGTCAGGTCTCAGGGCACAACACAGGCCTACCCTCTCAGGCCATTCCATTTGAACGAGCCACAGAGAGCTAGAAAAGGTCTGTTGGCTTTGTCATTCCCCTTTTCTGTTCTACATCATCTTTGATTCATGATGGAAATAATCTCATTTCTTGCGGGATATATCCTCAGCTAGGATGTAGAACAAATGGGCGATCAAGTTTCCCAAGTACCCTTTTCTCCAGATCAGCAAACTGTAATAGGACGCCTGGCAATCTGGTCAACCCAAATGAGCAACAGTACCCTTTTTGACCTGATATTCCATGAGGAGCAAAAGCAGTCGTACCATTCCTTCTGAGTGAACGTTCTTCAATTTGAGAATGCCGGTCAAAATTGCAGAGGAATCAAATAATTAACAGTATAGCTCTTTCGATCGATTTGGCGAGATGGTACGGGTGAACTATCTCAATTGAAACAACTGCTGCACAAGTCGACTCTGTATCATCTGAAAGAAGAAGAACAAGAAATTATCATTCTCACGACATTTCTGTATCAGGACGACTTTGTCAAGAAACGGCATCTTTTCAGAACTAAATACAATAATCATAGGCTTTGATTCTAGTCTTCGACATAAACAAAGGCAGAATGATACAAGATCTCAGACATATTCCCAGTAAAAAACAACCTTTGGACCCTGGAAAATACTTTTGACATTGTTTTGCAGGGCTTATCCGCAGCAGGCATTACTCCTGCCAGTATTTGATAGATGATGGTCGTTAAAAGGCCAAAGGCAATGAATTTTTCGTTCAGAATTTTCTGAAACTTTAATCTTCCTTTTCACACATTCACAAAAAATGAAGTCTTGTCCACTGCATCAGATGCATGACACTAAAATCAGCAACTACGTATTCCATTTCTCACACAAGCTGAATAATCAACAGTAAACAATTTCAACATTCACAAAGCATCAAGATCGACCTTTGTAACCTCCCCTAAAACAAATGAAATGAAATAGAAGGAGGAGTAGGAAAATAAATGATAGTCAAGAGCATTGATATAAAAGAGATCCAGTTCAAATGCTATCAGACACGAAAGGGCGGTAGAACATTTACATGAAAGCATCATAGTAGCATTTCTTCATAGTGATTTTTCATTTGGTAATCTGAGCTTTTTGCTCAGAAACTACTCTCTCGAGCTTGCTTATCCGAGCTTCAAGATCCAGTGCTAGGATTTCAATCATTAAAATCTCACTGCTTTCTCCCGCATTTTCATTGGCTAAATGTCCTTCAGTAAAGCTATGCCCTATTCCATTTGTGCCTTCCTCATAGTCTCTTTGAGTACCTCCAGGAGCAGGATCGTGGGGCCTATTCCTGTCGACAGAAAACTCTCATACAATTCTAAATTCTACGTCAGATCTCACGGCGACCAGCTCGCCTCTTTTCCCAGACCATTCCATTTGAACAAGCCAGAGAGCTCCGAAAAGGTTGATTGCCTTTCTTGTTCTGCTTTTCTGTTGGATGCCATCTTTGATTAAAGATGGGGATTAATCTCATTTCTTGCGGGATACGTCCTCAGCTAGGATCAAGAGGACGTAAGAGTGAATAGTGCAGTTGAGATGTCCAAGTACCCTCTTCTCCAAATCAGTTGAGAGTAACATGACCCTCTGCAATCTGATCAATCCGAATGAGCAACAGTACCCTTTTTTATTAGACATTGCATAAAGAGCAAAAGCACTTGTGCCATTCTTTTTGGGTAAAAGTTCTTCAATCTGAGAATTCTCACCAAAATGGCAGAGGTATCAACTTATCACGCTTTAGCTTTGACCGGTTTGTCGAGACTAAACAGGTGAACTAGCTTAATTGAAGCACAAACTGCTGCACTAGACAACTCTGTAACATCTGCACTGAGAAGCATCAATATACTTTTATTTCAAGACATTTCGGTATCGGGATGATCTTTCTCAGAAAAGACATCTTTTCAGAACAATAATCATAGGCTTTCAATTTTAGTCCTTGATGTGACGAAAGGTGGAATGCTACATAATCTATGACATATTCCCTGGAAAATTAACCTTTTTGCCCTTGAGAATACTTTTGCATTGTTGGGTAAGGAATAACCTCAGCAGGCATTACTCCTGCCAGTATATGATAGATGATGGTTGTTAAAAAGCCAAGGGCGATTAATTTTTCACTCGTTTTCACCTTCACAAAAAGTGAAGTCTTGTCCACTTCATCAGATACATGACACTAAAATCAGCCACAACGCATTGCCATTTCTCATTCAAGGTAAATAATCAACAGAACAAGGAATCTAAACATTCACGAAGCCTTGAGATCAATCTCTAGGAGCCTCCCAGAAAGCAAATGCAATGAAACAGAGAAAGAAGGAGAAGAACAAGAGATGATATCCAAGAGCATTGATAAAAAGATGATCCAGTATGAATACTACAGACATGGAAGGACAGTAGACAGTTTACGTGAAAGCATCACAGCTCATATTCTTCTGAGTGACTTTCATTTGGTAATCCGAGCTTTTATCTCAAAAATAGTTCTCTCCAGCTTGCTAATCCGAGCTTCAAGATCTGCTGCTAGCATTTCAATCATTGAACTCTCACTGCTTTCTCCAGCATTTTCATCGGCTAAGCCTCCTTCAGTCAATCTCTGTCCTATTCCATTTGTGCCTTCCTCATTGTCTCTTTGAGCTGCTCCAGGAACAGTATCGTGGGGCCTGTTCATCTCCACAGGTTCCATTGCTGACCCTCTCATTTTGGTGCCTGTGTCTTCCGCATTCCGTGAGGAGGAACTTTGCGTTTGATCAATCCCAGAGCAATTCTTGCAGTCACCAACCAACTGGTTCTCGGCAGCACTTCTTTGCCTTTTGGACCTCAAAAGTTCCCACAGAGTTAGCCTGTCATCATTTTCGCTGGAGTCACCCACGTCCACACTTATCCTTTTCCTGCGAAAACCAGTAGGTCCCAGGTCATCATTAACTCCCGACTTTCCTTTTAAACCCTGCATTGATCTATCTGGACTCCTTGAAGCCCACCACTCAGCATAGCGAGCTGTAATGCATGGTTCGTAAAACCTGGCTGGAATGTACAACTGCACATCTTGGACTGACTTACTGTAGTTGTCCCAAGCACTATCAGGGTCCTGGTTACAGGAAGCAACCCAACCGGGAATATCTTGATCCATCCCGAATTGCATGGCCACTCGATGAGGCGAGTACTTCTGAACAAAATTCAGCCCAGGCAACTGACAAGCCATCAAGCAGTGAGCGAACGACCTCAGCTCCCCATCAGCGTCCTCCTCCAGTGACACCCAGTTCTCTTTCTCACTATAAAATGCATAGGACGCCAAGTTATTCATGGCCGAGCTGTAGGGACGCCATTTAAACCGTGCTCTGGCTTCTCCCATCATAGAATGCACATTTGGAAGGTTCGATTGTCCTGATTTCTGCCATCGACCCAACCTAGGCTCCCCTGGTTGAACCTCTCTAGGATTTGGCCTGATGGCGGTGGCAAATCTCTCCCAAGCCCATACTTGAACCAAAGCAAACTGTGCCGACAACTTTAGATCAATTACATCCGATTCATTTCCATCCTTCAACCAGGGAACTAGTCCGTTCAAGATATTCTTCAGCTTACTTAACTCTCTATAAATACGAGCTAAAACAGCCGGCGCTAGCGCGATCCTCACACCTTCAGCCAGACCTATCGCCATTGGCAGTACCATAGTGTTGATCACAAAGTCAGAGCGCGGGAACACAAACCTCGACAGCCAAAACGCGAGGAAGGCCTCGTGCTCAATATCACTCCCAGTGCCACTAAACTTCTCGATCCACTTGCAACTGCCCGCCTTCTTCGCATTGATCTTTGGTATCTCGGATATCACTCGCTTCAGCTTCTTAAGCTTCATCTCATCTTTCCGCGACTGGTTGCTGAGATGGCTCAAAACAGGGGACGATCCCCAAACAGAGTAACCCCCTAAGACCATTACGTCCTCAAGCGTGATGGTCGCCTCGCCCCAGGGAAAAACGAAGGTATTCGTGTCGGGACACCAATACTGAGCAAGCTCGAGGACTAAACAAGTGTGTTTTTGCATCGAGAACGTCGAACCCTCAATGGCATCGTAAATGCCAGCTTTTTTCCATGCGAGGTAGTGCGCGGACTCCAGGCGATCGACCCACGTGGTCCAGCTCTTGGTCGGGCAACGCCAGTTACTGAACTGGACGTTGATCGGCAACTCCTGGGGCGACGATAAGGTCGAAAGGAGCGGAGGCGGGTCGGGCTCTGTTGCGGAGGGCTTGAGAAAGTGACCCGTTCTTAGAGCCGGGTGGGCGTCCCTGTTCGGACAGAGCATGAGCTCTTTCCTCTCTTCGACTATGAAGATGGGCTTGTTCTCCATGGTTTGAAAGTGGGAATGGAGGACCAAGATGGCAGAGGAGCTCAGAATGGTTAAGAAGAAGAAGAAGAAGAAAAAGAATTAGAAGATGGGGAGACGCAGGTGAGAAGCAGGATACTTGCATCCGAGGGAGAAAGAATCGCACCCCGACGGGACCCTGACTCTTCCGTTCCAAAATTTACCGGCGCTTGGTTTTCGAGGAAAACGTCTCCCCTTCCATGCCATCATCCGACGCCGTGGTGATATAATTCTTGTGTAATCCATCGTTGATCGCAGTTTAATGACAACTTAGAATGGCACAGCATACATTATTTTCCGACTTTGTTGGCTGAAATAAATGATGATTTAGCCATTGGTACTTACTAAAACAAAGAATTATCACCACAAAAAATCTCGCGTTATACTTTTTTTCTACTAAAAGCCATAAATTTATCACACCAATATCCTAAACTTTTTTATATCATAAAAAATCCCTGAATTTATATCAATGTGAGTTCAGGCAAAACTAAAATTTAGTGTGTATATATGATATATAGTTTGGGTATTTTTGTGACACAAAAAAATTGGGATGTTGACATGTTTAGGGTTTTTCAAGGCAAAAAAAAATTAAGCATATTTGTGAAACAATATGCATCATTTTGGATTTTTTTGGTAGTAATTGCCCTTCAAAAATGTTAGAAATATAAAAAAAAAATTAGTATTCATGATAAAAGATGAAATGTCATCTGTCTATGCAATGACTTTGGTTATTTTTTAGGGATAAACATATTATAAGTGCCATAACTTTTGTATAGTACTCATTTGATTGTAATAAAAAAAAATTCAATCACTTAAGTGCCATAACTCATAAATATATGTTCATTAGATTGCTATAACTTTTGATTGATACTAAACATTTTGAAAACATTTGCCTAAGTGCTAGGAATTCAATGTAACATAACACTCAAGTGATCGATTGAAGAGTTATATGCCACTTAAGTGAGTGACGTGCATAAGTTATGGTATTTAAGCAATAGAAAAAATAATTATGGCACTCGACGTAGGGAATCGTACAAAAATTATAGCATTTATGATATCTTTTGTTCTTTATTTTTTATCTAGCAGCATGGAGTGCGCTTATATTCTAGTTTTAAGTGAGCGTGATATACATCCATCAGAATTTTGAAAAAGAGAGGAAGCAAAGCAAAAATAAATAAAGATTGAGAATAGAATGATATTCTCCTTTTTTTCTGCTATCCTTCATTAAGTGAGTAACGCAATCTCTTAAGTATCCCACACTTCCATTGAAGTCCTCTGTCCGTATCTTGATGATGGACTCCTCCATGCACATGAACATAAAAGAGAGAGAGAGAGAGAGAGAGACTAATTTCTACAAGTCTCATTTGGAATAAGCACTTAAAGTACGTAGATATGGATGTTAACTTCCAGCTCAAACTCACTAGCCGGCAAATTGTCTCGGTATAGCTATTCGCTTTGCTGCAGACATCAAAGATTCTGGCATAACGAGAATTGTCGCATGTTTCGAGTTCGAGCACACAGAGCTTAAGTTTAAATTGGTAGTTTGCCCATAATAAACATTGGGAGGAAAAGGAGTTAATTGCTAATGGCAGTCCGTGGAGGGGCAAAGGAGCTGTCTGGGACAAGCACAAGCTGCATCAACATAATGCGTCTTTATTTTCGCAAAAACATGATGCATCTTTAAACTTTCCAACTCTAGCTGTCAATTAGTGCAATTAAGTAGAAGCAAGACCGAAACAGATGAAGAGCTGCCAGAACTTGAGACTGCATTATTACTACCGTTATCAGGAAGATGGTTCCGAAAATAAGTATTTCGACGAGCCACGTTTAAATATAAGCCCCGCATAGCCGCAATGTGGACCATGATTAATGATTAGTACAATATGATTGTTATGATGGCGAAGTGAACCAGAAAGCGTTAAAAATGATGACATGCCGTTGGTACTTCATGTTGAGATCGCCAGCATTAGGATCTGGTATGGATGCAATTGCTTCTTGCAGCAAATCATAGTTCCCCGACATGAATTGGGTGGGCATCGGTCCACGATCTTCATCACCACGGTCCCGCTTCCGCAGGATGGCATCGGAACGCCTTGGTTCCCCGCACCGACACACTTGACTTGGTAGCATTGGCAACAAGCTCCAGCGTCATTCTGCATTGCTTTGCTCGCCGCAGCTATCATCATCCCTTGGTCTTCAAATCCATAACAAGCAGAGGCTGAAGTGTATGAATTGAACCACACGCAAGAGACGCACAGATAGACCTCCATCACTCGGTATGCTCATGACAAAATGTAGAAGCAAACAAACATGGGGAAGTGAATGATTCTGCAATGACAATAACTGCTTTAGATCGAACTGTAGGCTGGATAACATATGTTTGCAGAGATAAGAGTTTTACTTCATTTTCACTGAATAAGACTCATGGGGAATTATGTAAGAAGCCGAAGTAGGGCACTGTCGTGTTCAGCTAACCCAACTGAAAACCTCGGTTTTGTACGTAAAATTACAAACCTAAACAGAATTTGGTGGCTGATCCCCAACAGACGTAGTGAAGCTGACAAAATTAGAGCATTGTGTTTCAATGATATTGCAGCAGTTGCACCGCAACTTCCACAGAAGGCCAGCAACTATATGACAGAGGAAAGTCAAATTGACATCTTGTCATGATTGCTCTCAAAGAGAAGATGTTCGGGCCTTGGTAATGGCATCTCGATCAGGATTCAAATCAGTATTGATAGACCTGGTGGCCTGTTAGGCCTGAATAAGCCCAATGGTCTGCAGAAATAGGCAGGTGTGATGTGTGAAGAAGTAATTTCCTTCTTAGGCTCGGCTCACCATGGTCTGGTACATTAGACCCAGTTTGCCCGTTGAAGTGATGTGGAAACGAATCTTAACGAAATTAGATGTATAATGGGTGCACTAGAAGATTGGATTGAAAGGCTTACAAATTACTAGGTGGAGGAAGTAAAGCTATACATAAAGTCATGATAAGTCTCATAAGCAAGCAAATATGGTATAACTTTGACATCACAACAAAAAGTGGCGAATTTTAACATTAATGGTCCTTATTACAGGATTTAGAATCTCGACACATAAATGAGGAACTACCATTATCCAATGGTAAATCTAAGATATACAAAGAAAGGTTGTAGCTATATGAAGAGGCATCTTGAAATGATACATGTATACCTTAGTCTCATTTCATATCGATCAACTTGAAAGCCAATTAAAATTCCTCTTGTTCAAAACTATGGAGCAGCTGACTTGGAGGCTGGCTGGAGAGTCTACACCAGCAGCAACCATCTTAACATAGGGCTGGCGGGAAGCGCTGGTCAAAGCGAGCTGTGAAAAGAATTACCTGATTGAGTACACAATCGCGTCCAACTCGCCGACTAGTTCTCTGGCAGGCCCAGCATACCAGTCAATTGGATTGCGGTGTACAGTGAGCATGGCGGTGTCATTAAGCCAACTGAGGCAGCGTCCATGTCATAAGCACTAGCATTTCAAAAGGAAGCAGTGTTAAGGGACGACGTGGAAGTGAAGGATGTTGGGATAGATGAAGCGAGAGGAGGCATGGTGGTCTGTACAAATATGTGGTCAGTGTTGAAGATTGAACCAGGAAGCTGGTTCATGCAGTTGCTAGGCTCACATTGCCAATTCAACCGCTGGACGTGGGGGCGATTTTCCAAAGTTCTTGAGCTATAGGATATGGACATATTCAGGACGTCGTCCTTGAAATTTCCAGGGCTGATCAAGATTATACTGGACCAAGGCGGACTTGGACTCCTCAACGAGTGCATTGAAAGGAGAGTTCTGGGAGCGGTGGATGGCAATGACGAGGATTATGTGATGGATATCTTGGGAGGAGAGTTCAGGGAGGATGTGGTGATAGGCGGTCGGTTTTCGTGTCACGGGTTCAAGATGGCTACGGTGGTAGGGAAGATATTGGCGGACATCGCACTTGCCGGGCATGCAGATGGGGTGGAGCTGAACCATTTCAGGGTTGGAAGGTTTGACGAGAATCCGTAGTGAAGGAACAAAAGCCAGTTCTCTATGTTTGATTTATAATCTGTGATTTGGTCTTTGGCTTCTAATGATTTATTGCCTCGATCATGTGCCCATCAACATGAACAGCTTGACGTGCACGAGAGTTGCTTACTCAATGTGCGTACAGCATCTGCTATTGCTTCCTGCTTTTTCTCGGATGACCAAGAACCTTCACTGAGCCAAGTGGACTGAATGTCGGATACAATTAGTGCTAGACGGTTCGCCCAAACATAATTTATTTCGAGATTCTTATGCTTACAATTACATTTGCCAGGAGCATTTAAAGAGTAAATGAACTTCAAGAGAAGTTGATGCCAAACTTCAGTGGCATTTCATTATTCGGGGAAGGGTTCCATTTCCTTCAGAAGTTTCTCGAGCAAAGGATCTTCCGCTGTCCCAATTCAGAGCCTGCGTGACATTAAATTTAACATATTCATAGTTACCTTGCCGCACTGATTTAATGTATAATAGCCTAGCAAATTACGAGGGACAAAAGTTTACTTACTCTTGATAACTTATGTTAATAACTCCAGCATCTGGATCCGCTATGGATGCAAATGCTTCTTGTGACAGGTCAATAGTTCCTCGGCATGCATTAGGAGGGCAGAAGTCCACTATTTTCACCACCACCGATGCGCTTCCACGACACGGCTTTGGGACGCCTAGGTTGGTCCCGCTGAGGCACGTGACTCGGTAGTAATGACCACAAGCGCCACCATTGTTCCAAAATGCTTCGCTCGCTGCTGCTATCATCACCCCTTGATCTTCATATCCATAACAAGCGGAGGCTGCATTGTTTCGATGCATAGCCATCTCACATTAGTCCAGTTGCACAAGATATCGTTAGCATTAGAAACAAACACATCGGAATGCTTACGCTCGTATGGTGGAGTGTAGAAGGTAGCGATCCCACCATTCTGCCCGGTGGCTCCAAAGACCATGACGGAAGTGAACCATAAAAATGCCGTGAGAGACAAAACCAGGTCTGTCGATCGTGGTGCCATCGGCTCTATGATGGGGCGATGGCTCTATGATGGGGATGTCAAATTGAGCAACTGAAGACAATTGAGGATTACTTCCAGTGATGAACTGAAGTGATGAAGAGGAAGGTCCTATTTATAAGTGAAAATTATGCAGCAAGTCAGTGTGGTCGACATGGAAGAGATCCGCTCATCATTGTATATGATTACAATGTTGCATTTGCGAATTACGATGAAGAATTAGTGTTTTCCAATGACAGTTGGCCACGCAGGCCTTGAGGTGTTTACTAAGGGCGTAAGATCTCTTAGAATCCTCAGCATGAGAGAGCTTTTCTTGCTACCAATGCAATGTATAGCCAAGAGACTAATTCGTAATGAGGCTCGTCAAAGATAATGAACTATGGAATTCAGAATAGCACCCTGTCGATCTTCAGATATGGGATTTGATAATGAACGGCAAAGTTGCGATTTTGACTAACCAAGTTGCTGAAAATATCGGCTACGTGCAGTGAAAATGTGGAAACCATTGGGGAGCTGGTATCAATTTCCAGAATCGGAAAACTCACGCAGTATTCCAATTGCAGTAAATGTTTAAGATATTTTGGTGAATTCGAGGCGTTGTCCTTGTCCCATACCAATCCTCTCTTCGTCAAAGCGGAAAATATATCCTTGGTTTTAACCGGGTGTATGTCGTAGGGAATTGGGAAGAAGCTGTTTTGGGGCGTTGTGCGTTGTCCCATTCGTACGATCTCCTCATCAGAAGCCAAGATGCAATTTACTCGTTAGCGCAGAAGACGTGGTGAACCTGACAAACATCATTGTGTTTCGATGATTTCGTAGCATCGCATGAAATAGCATTCCCAATATACAAGCAGGTGCACTGCAAAGGAAAGTCAAGATCACCCTATAAGGGTATGCCAAAAGAGCTGCCGAAATACCAAACGAACCGAACCGAATCGAACCAAACTGAACATTTTAGGTCTTCTCTGGTTGGGTTTCTTTTTTGTTTGGGTAATGAGAGAAACAAGCAACCTTCTCACGGTTTGGTTTTGGTTCCTAAACCTGAACTAACCCATATCTGAACTTTTGCCCGACACCAAAATAATCAGAGCGAAACTGAAACCCGATAACCTGAATCAATCTCTTGCCCCGCCCGTTAATCTGGTTCTTCACGGGTCCGGTAAAATGACATAATATATATGCCTTCATGTCCAGATCAGATCGGTTACTTGCAGACGAACCAGCATGCCGACGCCTACACCTAATAACATTTCGAAAATTCTTGTGCAGGGGAACGAGCAGGGAGACGCATCGACAAGTCAAGGTGAGCAAAGCTAGGCTCAAGAAACTGGTTGCCTAATCCAGTCCACTTTTATCCGTCTAGGCGACCATGCGGTCGTGCCATCCGTCCGATGGTTTAAGTCTAATGATGTGTCGTCAATCATCACGAGACCATTGAAAATACACAAATAATGACAGTATTGCACACTCTTTGTTAGGTCCCCTTGAAAATATGAGAATTTACAAGAAATCGTTTGGTGGGTCATAAGTGAAAATTCATTGCATTGCCAACTTCACGGATGCCTTATCACTGTATTACCATGGAAAGTCCAGTTGGGTTTTTGGTCTCAAAAGCATTTGTCCTGCCCCTATCTAAGTACCTAAAAAATGCTCTATAACAAAGAAAACGGATTTAAGATGATGTTTGTTTCGCGAAAAATGAATAATTTGAAAAATATTTATCAGAAAACAATCGCTTGAATTATTTATAAAAATAAATAAATAAAAAATATTTTCAACGTTCAAAAAAGTATTTAGATATAAATTATACTTTTTATTAGCATTAGTTGTGCCAATACGGACACATTCACATTCCCCTGGAGAGAAGTCGTGCCTGATTGTAAGAGCCCAAAAAAAAAATTGACTCGGTAAACGGTCAACAGTCAACGGTACTACAGTGCACCGACTTTGGGGAGGCCTAGAAGACACAAGAATTCAGCAGAAAACAGAAAGGAAAAACAGAAAGGAAGAAAGAAAGAGAAAGAAGAGAGGAAAAGGGAGAAAGAGAGAAAAAGGGGAAAAGAAAGGAAATTCTTGCGCCCGAGACGTCACTTAGCTGACCTAGCTCCTAGTCGCCATACCCGGTAAGTATTCGTGCCCCTCGCCCACTTATTCGGAATAATTTTCGGAATTAAAGTTGAAATTCGGATTTTTGGGGGTTTTGAGCGGCGAAGTCCAATTTTGAAGTTATTTGGGCGAGAAATTACGTGGTTATGGTAGCCTAGGATGTTAAGAAGCTATAGCAACTGATGAAATTTGATTTGAGCTTACGGTTGATCCAAAACGGAACTTTGAACTTCGGTGTGCACTGTTCACACACTGTTCACGCGCGAACAGTAGCTTCGTTGGCTGTTTTCGTGGGTTTCTGGTTGGAGTTTGGGTGGAGTCAATGCACGAATGTTGTAGTACGTCAAATGGGCTTTCCGTGGACTGTAAGATCGTTGAAAACGGAGTTCGGTGGAAAAAGTTATGGCACAAATGGATTTTGTGCGCGAGTTGGGCATATTAAAAAATAGTGATTTTGGTTATGGCGAGCTCTAGCGACTCATAGGTGTCGCTTTTGTCGATAATAGACGTATTTAGTCAATTCGGTCATTAGAGAATTAATCACTCAATTTTTAATATTGTTTTCTAATTCGTCACTAGGAACCCAGGGACGTTGATCTGTCGACTGGTAGAATTTGGCGTTTAACCCATTCGAGGTGAGTAATACAATTACTTCTATGCATTTGTAAGGTTGTGTTTTGAAATGATAATGTTTTGGATTCAAATGTTGATTCGAGAGTTAAGAATATTGTGAAAGGATATATTAATAGCTTTAAATGTTAAGTTTGAAATGTTTTGTGATACAAATCTTATTTGATATAGATTTGCGAAATATTTTGTGATACGGTTTATAAAATCGGTTTGTAAAATGATGTTTTGATGTTGATTGCGAATTGTTGAAGAATGATGTTGGTTATTATTGCTCTCATCGCTATAAGGAGAATCCATAAGTGGGGGAAAGTATGCATACTTAGGACGTCCTTCTGGGCGAAGCCCCTCGGTGGATTTTACTCAAGCAATGATCCATTGGTATCGTCAGGCAAAAGATCTAAGCGAAGGTGGGGTATCCGGTTTATGCACTTTTGCACAATTCAAACAAGCAAACTCACCTAAGTTTGATGGAAAGTTGGATCCTCTCAAGGCTGATAGTTGGGTTAGGAGTATAGAGGGAATTTTTAGAGTGAAGAATGTTCGTGATGAACAGAAGGTTAACTTTGCCACTCGATTTTTGGAAGGAGAAGCTATATATTGGTGGGAAGGGACTAGACCCACCCTTGGAGGTGATGATGTGACTATCTCTTGGAAGGATTTCATTGAGGCATTCAATGCTCAATTCTTCCCGGAGTCAGTCCAGGCGAAGATGAGGAGTGACTTTGCAAGTATAGCCCAAGGCAACTCAACGGTGATGGAATATGCAGCCCGTTTTAATCAGTTGAGTAGATTTGAGGAAGGCTTTGTGGCTAATGAACGACGTAGGGCTGAACATTTCCAGCGAGGACTTTGATCCGATATCCATTTTATACTTACACCTTTTGTGTTGATGACATACAAGGATGTCTTAGATCGAGCAATTAGGGTGGAACAATATATATTAGAGAGTGGCGCACATGATACACCCCAACATAAAAGGTTTAAGCCTTATGATTACCATGATAGTCGTGGCAATGGGAGCCAAAAGCCAAAAGGTTTTAATTAGCCAAGAAAGTCGAGAGTTCCAAGTAAACTGGGCCCGTGTACTACTTGTGGAAAGCATCATAATGGCTAGTGTTATTGGAAGTGAGGAGTTTGCTTTTTATGTGGAAAGATGGGACACATGAGACAAAATTGTCCTATTAGGAGGGATGCTCCGGTGGGTAATAGATTATGCTTTGTATGTGGACAATCGGGGCATTTAGCACGCACTTGCTCCATGAGGAAAGATGTACCATTAGTTGGTAAGCCTCAAGAAAATCAGCCAAAGCAGAGGACAACTGGGAAAATCTTTGCAATGACAGAGGATGATGCAGCGGCATCTAACACAGTAGTGACAGGTAATATTCTTATTGCCTCACTATACGCTTATGTGTTATTTAATTCTGGTGCTACACATTCGTTTGTTTCTATCGAATTTGCAAAGAAACTTGATATGCTACCTGAGTCTCTTGAATGTGAGTTGCATGTGGATACTCCTACTGGTGACTTTCTGGTTGCTAATCGTATATTCAAGGGATGCATGCTCAATATTAATAATGTTGAAATGCCTGAAGACTTGGTGAAGTTAGATATACGAAATTTTGACGTTATTTTGGGGATGGATTGGTTATCAACACATCATGCTACTGTTGATTGTTATTCAAAGAAAGTTATCTTCCAACTTCCAAATCAGCTTGAATTCTCCTTTTCGGGAAGTCATAAGGGAACTTTTCTGATATTAATTTCAGCTTTGAAAGCAAGGAAGTTTTTGAGAAAGGGGTGTTATGCATATTTAGCTTGTGTACAGGACACAAGAAGGATGTTATAAAGTTAGAAAATGTTCCTGTTGCTAGAGAGTTCCCCGATGTGTTTCCTGAAGATTTACCCGGCTTGCCTCCTGATAGAGAGATTGAGTTCTGTATTGATTTGATGCCTGGTACAACACCTATCTCTAAAGCACCATATCGGATGGCACCATCCGAATTGAAGGAATTAAAGATACAGTTGCAAGAGCTTTTGGATAAATATTTTATTAGACCTAGTGTTTCGCCTTGGAGAGCGCCGGTTTTATTTGTGAAAAGGAAGGATGGTAGTATGAGACTTTGTATAGACTACCGAGAACTTAACAAAGTGACTGTCAAGAATAGGTATCCTTTACCCCGGATAGATGATTTATTTGATCAGCTTCAGGGAGCGCAAGTGTTTTCTAAGATTGACCTTCGTTCTGGATATCATCAGTTGAAGATAAAAGTAGATGATGTGTCCAAGACTGCTTTTAGAACAATGTATGGACATTATGAATTCTTAGTTATGCCTTTTGGGTTAACGAACGCACCTGCTGCTTTTATGGATTTGATGAACAGAATATTTCGGCAATATCTCGATAAGTTTATAGTGGTGTTTATTGATGACATTTTGATGTATTCAAAGAGTTTGGAGGAGCACGAGCGGCATTTGAGACTTGTCTTGCAGAACTTGCAGGATAATAAGTTGTATGCTAAATTTAGTAAGTGCGCTTTCTGACTTGATCACATAGAATTCTTGGGTCATATAATCTCGAAGGATGGTATTTTGGTTGACCCGAAAAATGTTGAAGCAGTTGTTAATTGGGATCGCCCTACTAATGTTACGAAGATTAGGAGCTTCCTTGGATTAGCAGGTTATTATAGGCGTTTTGTGAAGAGATTCTCAAGGATCGCTAGCCCACTAACTCGTCTGACTAAAAAAGGAGTTAAATTTGTGTGGACGCATAGTTTTCAAGAGCTGAAGCGGCGATTAGTGTCAGCCCCTATATTAACCTTACCTTCAGGCACTGGTGGTTACACAATTTATTGTGATGCGTCTAAGGAAAGTTTAGGTTGTGTCCTCATGCAATGTGGTAAAGTGGTGGCATATGCCTCTAGGCAATTAAAAGTGCATGAAAAAAATTACCCTACTCATGATCTGGAGTTGGCTGCTGTCATGTTTGCCTTAAATATATGACGACACTACTTATATGGTGAAAGATGTGAAGTATTTACTGATCACAAAAGTTTGAAATATATTTTCACCCAAAAGGAACTGAATATGAGGCAGAGAAGATGGTTGGAATTTTTGAAGGATTATGATTTGACTATTAATTATCACCTAGGTAAAGCCAATGTGGTAGCAGACGCTTTGAGTCGAAAATCTTCTAGTAATATGGCGACATTACTTACCTCCCAAAGGCCTATTCTTGAGGATATGAGGAAGTTGGATCTTGAGGTATTTATGCACCAGCCTAGCATTCAACTGGCTACTCTCCAGGTGCAATCAACATTAATTGAAAGAACTAAGATTAAGCAGAATGGAGATCCCCAGTTGGGAAAGATCAAAGAAGGAGTAGAAAATGGAAGATAAGGATATTTTAGTATTCATGTAGATGGATCGTTGAGATTCCATGGTCGGTTATGTGTCCCTAATGATGAAAAACTGAAAAAAGAAACATTACAGGAGGCCCACAGGACCAAATTCTCTATCCATCCAGGGAGCGTTAAAATGTATAGAGGCTTAAAGGGAAACTTTTGGTGGATCAATATGAAAAAGGATATCGTGAAATTTGTGGATCAATGTCTGGTTTGTCAGCAAGTGAAGATTGAACATCAGAAACCAGGTGGTTAGTTGCACCCACTTGAAGTACCTAAGTGGAAGTAGGAACATATTACCATAGACTTCATTGTTGGTTTACCACGGACGCCTAGTGGTAAGAATGCTATATGGGTAATAGTCGGTCGATTGACTAAGTCTGCTCATTTTGTGTCATATCGATTCGGCTTAACACTAGAAACTATGGCGAAGCGGTATGTGAATGAAATAGTGAAGCTACATGGAGTCCCGATAAGTATCATTTCAGATAGAGATCCCAGATTTGTATCTCATTTTTGGAAGAGTTTACAGAAAGCATTGGGTACTAAACTTAACTTTAGTACATCATTTCGCCCACATACGGATGGGCAGTCGGAGAGGACTATTCAGACACTAGAAGATATGTTACGAGCCTGTGTCATGGACTTTGGTGGCTCATGGGATGAACACCTTTACTTGGCAGAATTTTCTTACAATAATAGTTATCACTCAAGTATTAAGATGGCTCCATTTGAAACGTTATATGGGCGAAGGTGTAGGACTCCTCTTTATTGGGATGATGTTGGTGAGAAAAGATTAACCGGCCCCGAGTTTATCCAACAATCAGAAGAGAAAGATTAATTCGAGAGCATTTGAAAGTAGCTCAAAGCCGTTAGAAAAGTTATGCCGATCTAAAGAGGCGTAAGGTGGAGTTTAATGTTGGGGATCATGTTTTCTCCAATGAAGGGTGTTATGAAATTTGGCGTACGTGGAAAGTTGAGCCCAAGGTACGTGGGACCCTTTTTAATATTAGAAAAGGTTGGAGAAGTTTCTTATAAATTGGTGTTGCCACCAGAATTATCAGAAGTGCATAATGTGTTTCACGCGTCACTACTACGGAAATACGTACCGAGCCCTTAACATGTGTTGGATTTTGCCCCATTGAAGTTAAAGGAGAACTTAACTTACGAAAAACAACCTGTTCGTATTGTCGATAGGAAAGAACAGGTGTTGCGACGACGTACGATTCCCTATGTGAAAATCCAATGGCAAAATCATACCGAAAGAGAGGCTACGTAGGAGCTTGAGGTGGAGGCGAAACGCAAATACCCTCACTTATTTGTTGTGGATTAAGGTATGTATAAATTTCGAGGACGAAATTTTCTTTAAAGAGGGTAGAATGTAAGAGCCCAAAAAAAAAAAAAAGTTGACTCGGTCAACAGTCAACGGTGCTACAGTGCACCGACTTTGGGGAGGCCTAGAAGACACGAGAATTCAACAGAAAACAGAAAGGAAGAAAGAAAGAGAAAAGAAGAGAGGAAAAGAGAGAAAGAGAGAAAAAGGGGAAAATGAAGGAAGTTCTTGTGCTCGAGACGTCACTTAGCCGACCCAACTCCTAGTCGCCGTACCCGGTAAGTATTTGTGCCCCTCGCCCACTTATTCGGAATAATTTTCGGAATTAAAGTTGAAATTCGGATTTTTGGGGGTTTTGAGTGGCGAAGTCCAATTTTGAAGTTATTTGGGCGAGAAATTACGTGGTTATGGTAGCCTAGGGTGTTAAGAAGCTATAACAACTGACGGAATTTGATTTGAGCTTACGGTTGGTCCGAAACGGAACTTTGAACTTCGGTGTGTACTGTTCACGCACTGTTCACGCGCGAACAGTAGCTTCGTTGGCTGTTTTCGTGGGTTTCTGGTTGGAGTTTGGGTGGAGTCAATGCATGAATGTTGTAGTACGTCAAATGGGCTTTCCGTGGACTGTAAGATCGTTGAAAACGGAGTTCGGTGGAAAAAGTTATGGCACAAATGGATTTCATATTAAAAAATAGTGATTTTGGTTATGGCGAGCTCTAGCGACTCATAGGTGTCGCTTTTGTCGATAATAGACGTATTTAGTCAATTCGGTCATTAGAGAATTAATCACTCAATTTTTAATATTATTTTCTAATTCGTCACTAGGAACCCAGGGACGTTGATCTGTCGACTGGTAGAATTTGGCGTTTAACCCATTCGAGGTGAGTAATACAATTACTTCTATGCATTTGTAAGGTTGTGTTTTGAAATGATAATGTTTTGGATTCAAATGTTGATTCGAGAGTTAAGAATATTGTGAAAGGATATATTAATAGCTTTAAATGTTAAGTTTGAAATGTTTTGTGATACAAATCTTATTTGATATAGATTTGCGAAATATTTTGTGATACGGTTTATAAAATCGGTTTGTAAAATGATGTTTTGATGTTGATTGCGAATTGTTGAAGAATGGTGTTGGTTATTATTGCTCTCATCGCTATAAGGAGAATCCATAAGTGGGGGAAAGTATGCATACTTAGGACGTCCTTCTGGGCCGAGCCACCGACTGATGTAAGTAGTAGACCTAACCAAGAGGGGTAAACTTGGTCGCCTTTCTTACGGGCGTTAAATGTGATTATAGTAGATATTGATCAGTAAATTACTCAATGGAATAAACCATTGAGGAATGATTTATGAGATTAGGCAATGGGATTGACCATTGTTGTTTCGTTATTATGAAGTGGGTGTTGTTGTCGACTGATTTTGTGTATGAAGTTTGTTGGAAAATTGTGATACACTTCTTATATTTTGCATGCATTATATATGAGTTTTGCAATGATATTTTGTTATATTACGTTATAACGGTGCATAGTATATCTTCGATCCGCATAGAAGAAATGTATTACTCGGCGACCTATTGCTTTTCAGGTAACTTGAGGACCCGCTCGTAAGACGAGAGCGTGTACGTTTTGGGATTTTGGACAGTAGGGTAGTTTGGTATGAATTACCTTTTTTTTGGGTTTAGAAATATGTAATGGATGTGTATTAGTAAGCTTTGATATTGTAAACTGGATTTCCTTTTATCATATATATGTGTATATATTGATATAAGGCCAAATTTGATTGTTTGGGGCTGCGTCCCTCGAAAGGGGGACGGTCGTGTCATACCCTTCTACCCATGAGTTGAGGGTGTGACACTGATGATCTACACTTGGACGGGGACAAGAAGTCCTTTGCGCGGTGCTGGCAGCCATTCGAATTAGTCGGATTGGACTGTAGAGGGAAGTATTTGCCATGTGAGGTGGCCAATGCAGTTTGGGATGGATCAGGATCTCCCTGCAAATTGTTCACATTTGGGTTCCAGACCTCTTGGAAAGAGCTTGATTGTGAAAAGACAAGACCGTGAGTCTTGCTACAAGACAGGCCAAAAGCGAGCAATAACTTGAGTGAGTTAATTTAGGGGTGTCTAACGGACACTTCCCGTGTGGAAATTTAGATGCCCTTAAATGTGAGCAAACAGGGGAAAATGATGGCAATTATGTCGGAAGTCAAGGAAGGCTCAATTGAAAGTGTGAATTTGAATATCAGTGATGGCGTCAATGGCGCATCAGATGAAGAGAGGCACGGGATTGAGATAGGAAGTGGAGGACTGGGTACAAATTTAGGAAGAAATGACATGAAAGAAGAAGCTAAAGGTTTTTGCAGTAATTCACCCAGAGTTGATCACTAAAAGGAGGCCACCACAAGGAAGGAAGACCTCAGAAACTCCGCGCACTCGCTCGGTCACAACTCCTCCCACTGCTACGGCTAAAATCCTTCCACCTTTCTGTTTTGGATTCCTTTTGGGAGGAAGCGAATGCGAAGCTCATCAGCAATTGTATCAATGGCACATTAGATGAAGTGAGACACGAATTTGGGACGGGAAGCAGAAGATGGGTAGAGATGCAGGAAGAGATTGCATGAAGAGAAAAGCTGAAGCCTTTTTCAGCAAATCACCCAAAGTAGACAGCTACAAGGAGCCCACCTCAAGCAGGGAAGGAAACCACAGAAACTGGTTAAATTTCTTGGGCAAAGACTCGACAATGAGATTTGTTTTAAGGCTACGTTTCTCTCCTTCTTTGGAGCCAGGAGCAGCTTCTATTACCCGAGTGTCGAAGCAGTCGTTCCGTTTATGCTCTTTTACGTTCAGATTTAGCCATTAGAACTCTAGTTGTGACTTGTGAATGATCAGTTATTTGTGATGAAACGGCGCTGTTCTGCTTTGTTCAGCTGATTAGCCTTTTCTACTACAATCCATCTGTTGCTAATACCAATTGAGAATCCTCTGCTGCTTGCCACTCTCAATTACCACAGAACCTTGCATAGCCAGAATCGCCTGGATTCCTTTTCTATTTGGGTGAGTTAGTTTTCCCTACAGTTTGAAGGATGGCAGCTGCTCATCTCACGAACTCCACGACGATTGACCAACTTCAGATTGCGCATAGATTGTAGCTCAGCCTTTGGGGTTTCCACAAGTTTTCACAGTGGGGTGAAAAATTATGCTGAAGCAACTATGTGTGAAAAATAGCTAAATGGTTTTAGTGCAAGGAATGAAATTCTAGAGCTTTTTAGCACCCTCTAGAAACAAAAGTACATACATGAAGTTCAAAGATAAGACTACGATATTATTTATGGCGCAACTTTTGCATCAAAAAAATAATTATCAAACCCGTTGGTTTATGATCTAGCCATAATTAAAACAAATACTTTATTATACGAGGTAAAATAACGAACTATGAAACAAAACAGATGCCAATCTAAGTGCTGTTATTAGTGCATCATAAATGTTTCGCATTTTCAATAAGTCAATGCACAAACCAGAGGGTGCAGATTAAGCAAATCCAAAGGTACCCAAATTCACGATTGCCTTAAAAAAGAAACACTTGACGATTTGTATGATTATGCATTGCGGTTAGATACGCAAGCAGAAAAGGTAATTAATACATAGCCATTGGCCTACTGTTTACATACTCATCCCCTGGGCCAATCAAGTTGAACACATCGTATGTATCATTTGTGAGATTCAACAATGAAAAGAGGAAATTTTTTGCTTAAATCATCAAAGCAAAGACGTTGCAATATTTGATATTGTAATTTTTCTAGCTTATTAAACTGAAAGTTCTTGCTTGTAAAGCAGATAGCAGCTGAAATTGACCAGGCTTCGTTCAGGTTGGAGCGACAATTCCTGCAGAATGTTGCGATCACACCCCAATAAGTAATTGCCTCAGAACAATACATCTGATGAGCTCGACCAATGATTAATGAAAAGCACTTTGAGTGACCTGAAATACCGTTACCAAATTACATAACCAGAATGATAATAACATGACTGAAATTCAACTGCTTTCAACAGCTATTGAGAAAAGGAAACAGAAGAGGAAAACCTTTGGCAAGATCGTCTCATTCTTCATGTTCAACGAGAAACCAAGAAGCCAAAATGCACAAATCAGGTCAGATGAAGCAATGAAGTCATGGAAGGAACAAGAAATACCGTAACGATCTATTTGAGCATAATACTTGTTATAGAGCCTGTGAAAGTCGGATGCAGCACATCACCTGGAGAGGAAGCATCGCGTGTTCCCTGCGCTATTTAATATGCTCCACAATTTGACAACAATAAGTGATTCATATAAAATCTAACTAATGTACCCAATATTTAATAGCAACACCAACCTCAGCTCAGAAAAAAGAGCATGAATTGTGGTTAAATACTCAATCAAGATCCAGCAGATTTCACCCTTTAAACATAAACATAGGAAGCATTGAAAACGACTCAATTTTGCCTAGGGGAATAGTGCAGTTCGAATTGGAACTTAATTCAACAAAAGAAAGAACGGAAAGATCCGCCAAAATAAGCAGGCCCTAAAAATGAAAGTAGCCCTTGCAAGAGCTTAATGTGACAAGACCAAGTCCATCTCACTTGGCACCAGAGAAGGACAAATGAGGTGTAAATAGGTTCCTTGAACCACGAACAAGAACCTGTTGCCCTCTCCCGGTCAACTGAACCCGAATGTATCATCCAAAGCACATCCCTCAGACCAAAAGACTCGTCAGGGAGCATTCAGTCCTATCAACATCCATCACGGGGATGTGAAAAACCTCGTCGCCTTGACATCCAAAAGGAACGTGGAAAATCGACTGCGAAGACCAAAAGGATGAGAACGAAAACATCAAGGCCCGTGATATCAAGAGCATCATCTCCTCAGGAACGAATTTGATCATCAAGAGTGGTCAGTCCACTACTTTAATTTCAACAGTCCTCACAGGAGATGCATGATCTAGAGATATCAAGATGATCAATGAGTGTCGTATAGGAGATCTAGACAGAAAAAACATAAACAAGATCGGGCTTTGCGACTGAAAACCTTCACGCGCAACCCAAATCGATGCAATCAAGCAACGAAACTCATCCCTCGGAGCTTAGATTCATCAGATAAAGGTCAGTCCACTACTTTTATGAAGAAAAACTGAATCGTCATTGAGATGATGGACTGGCCAAAACACGATTGAAATTGCCGGAGATAGAACGGCCGAAACCAAATACTCGGTGTAATCACCATAAGAGCAGAACCTGAGCTCATCAGGCCGAAACGAGATGATGACAGAGAGATCTACATCGCGGTTTTATGCTTACTTGCTCGTATTGAGAGCTGTGGAAGTTGGGAAAAAAAAAAACAGAAGTTCGCAAGAGAGCTTCGTCGTCGTGAGGACAAGACGAGAAGCGCCATTGCTGGCTTTCGGCTGACGAGGCGAGAGCAGTCGCTAGGGTTGTGAAGAAGACGACGCCTTCTTGCATTCTCTCGGTCTCTCTCGACCAGCACAGGCGGAGGCCGGAGCCACGATTTTATTGGGTCTCGCTGGGGAGATTCTAAGCTATCTGCGTACCGTGTGACTTTTTCTTTTTCTTTTTCACGTCGACCATTTTTCTTTGGCTATATTTTACACTTAACTACATAGAAAAAATTTCATATAAGGGGTTGAAATAAGACTATCCCCTTAGAAAATCACTCGAAGTGAAGTTCGTCTCAAATGAAGGCGTGAAATTGTCGTTTCAATCTTAGATAATGACTCGACCTTATCGATCGATCAAATTTTTATCCGTCAATTTAGTCTCTCGATCTTGAATGTATCAAAAGAATGCCATGCTATTGTTTTAGACACAATTTCTTCTATTAATTTATGGTCGCTAATGAAATTACATATTTTCCTGATTGTGGCCAAAGTTTGAGAAAGAGTTGAAAAGGTATTATATTTTTATATCTAAAATTTAGGATAAACACTACAAAATAATCCAAAACTATGCCTATGACCACACAAATACTTCAAAAAAAAATTGCGTTGCCCAAAATCCTAAATTCATCAACTATGGTACAAATATTTCCAACTTTGCTTTGTTTAACGAAAAAAAATCCCAATTTATAAATATGCGCCATATATACATTTTATTGGAATTTTATTTGACGTATATCTGCCGCACTGCTATAAGTTTAAGGATTTTTATAATAAAAATATATAGGGACATACAAAAAATATTTAAAACATTTATGTCACGATTGATAGAGTTTGGAGCATTTTTTTTATGGTATCAACCCTAAAATTAGTGATATGGATGATTGCTAGGGAAGTGGACATTGAAGGAGGTCGTGCTTCTATTTCTACAAAGTCGATTCCGTTTCACATGCGATCTTTGGAATGGAACCTAATCTGACAACATGGCCCGTGATTTTGACTCCAATCAGATTCGAATTTTCTCAAAGCAAATGTAACTTCTCTTTTATGTTACGAGAGGGCATCTTTTCTCACCCTCTTTTTCTATCATTACAGATTTCAAATATTTTCCCCCTTTTCTCTTCTATATATTTTTTATTTCACGTGTTTTATCTCATATAAAATACGTGGCATTTTTTTCCAAAAAATAAGACATATTTTAACATATGATAACATTTTAAATAGGGAGATAAAAAAAAAAGATAAAACAAACGGGCCGTGTGACTCGTTCATCTGAATCTTGCCTTTTGGGCCTACTTTTGGCCCATGATGAAATTTACCCACCGACGGAAGAGAGAGTGGGGCCCGGCGAGCTTCAACGCGGAGCTCTCGGCTGCGAAAATAGTCTCCGGGCATTTCTTTCCTTCTTCTTTTTCGGGGTTCAGCATATCACCCAATTCAGCTTCACAGTAGTGGGAGCAGCGAAGCCATGGAATTGCAGAGGTGGAAGCTGTTGCTATCACTCTCTCTGCTGTCATCTTTCCTTTTCGTTCCCGGAGTCAGAGGCTGGACCGGCGAAATCCGCGGCCGGGTCGTCTGCGACGTCTGCGGCGATTCTTCCATCGGACCCGAAGATCACGTCCTCCAAGGTCTCTCTCTCTCTCTCTCTGGCCAAATTTTATCCTTACGATCTTTGCATCCTCCGTGCCTGGCTGATCATGGAGAACATGTTTTGCCTGTCCTCTCTGCGAAATGGGTGGGATTTTGTGTGGATGATAGTCTGCGAGATTACTTTGATAGACTAATTTTGAGCTGCATGCTCACAAATGGAGTGAGTTGATGCAGTGTTCGACAATGGCGAATCTACTGCGGGGATTGCCATAGGGATTGGCCATATTCTCACGGAATCGATCAGAATTGCGTGGATAGTTTTCTTTCTCAAAGAATAATGACTGCAGAGATGTCGATGACTGGCCCACGTTAAGTGGAGAAGCACCTTATAATGTTTCCCTTAGGCGAATCGAATCAAGGCAACGGTGGCACCGCACCGTTTGCAGCTGTTATGTGTCAATATAGCACAGTTTTTATCATGGCTATTTTCTTGTTCTTCTTTTTTTTTTTTTTTTGGTGGGGGGGGGGGGGGGGGGGGGCGGTGTGATCATAATTAGCACAATTTATCCGTGTTATTATCAATTTCTGTCCTTAATAAAACATGAGACAAAGTTGAATTGGTTCACACTACCAGGTGACCCTTGATGACTTTCAATCTTTTATTATGTTGGAGGGTAATCAAGCTACAAGTTCTTTCTTGAAATAATTTTATTTCACCCATACTCTGTTGCTTTGCTTTTCAGTTGGGAATATAAGGCTTCTTGAATATAGCTTATGGCTGGAAGGATAGGTTAATGCAATTTGATAAGTGATGGGGTTGCTTTATGTGTGGTCATCATGCTCCAGCATAGCTCATTTTATTACTGGAGGTCCTAATGCACATGATGACGATACAAGCAAGAGCTCAGAATGAGATATACTTCTTCATAGAAATGATTTGGCGTATGTATAGTTTGAGATGTTGAAAATGCAAGAGTCGGATTGGCCCATGCTGGAGGTCGAGGTATTAATGGACCAGTAGCTCATGGTTGCTTCAATCAGTGAGATGTGACCGAGGAAAAGGCCTGGCATCTGGAGGGTGAAGGCCCTTTCTTCTTTCCTTTTTTTTTTTTTTCAAATTTTGATGGAAATTTGTTGGATAAAAGAGAAGACCTTACTGTACGCTTTTTTCAGTGTCAATTGCTTGGCATTGAAGAAAGCAAATTGAGGTTATGGGAAGAATTAAATTCGATGGAAGAGAGATGCGTTTGAGGACATTCATATTCCTGGTAGATGCAAGACATCAGTGAGAGTGTGTACCATGACGGTATTAGAGTGCATAAGATGGGTGACCCACTGGCTGAGGCGAAAGCCCATCAGTCAAGTTTTTGCTTTTTGTATGGATATAAACTCAGTAATGGTGATAACTGTGGTGTCCTCCACTGTTGCAAAGGTTTCTAGGTTCTAAATTGTCGCATGGTGGGAATGGGGCTTATTCTTCTTTTTACGTAGCACAATTGAATGAGCTGCACTTCATTAACAAATATTTGTTCATTTCTGATGATTTACTATTCCTTATGTGGATATCTGTTAAAAAATGGCTATGAGATTCAATGTTTAGCCGTCTGACACATTTTATGCTGGCTACCTAGGGGTATACTCTATTTAATCATGTAAGGTCCATTCTTGTCTTAGGTTACGAGAGCCGCTACAGATCATTATGTTCTAAAATTTCATTTGTGTGACCATGACTAATTTGTTGATTATTGAGAATAGAGTGACTTTGGCAGTTGGATATGCTACACGATTGTCTTATTCGGAGGAAGCATGGCTAGTGATTTTCTTTTTTATCATTCTTGTTAGTCTTTTTTCTCACTTAGGTAGGTGTAGAGAGTAGTTGAGTATGACTATGCAATGTAGATGGTTTCATCTTTACAAAGCCGGGATTGAAGTTCAAAAGGAAGTCAGAACCTCTTTCTTTCAATCTTGCAAAGTTTATTTCTGATCTTTCCATGAGTTGAATGATGTGCATGATGGTAGGCGGAGCACATTTATTGAGTCTTTTCTCTTCTATCTGTTGCAGGCGCTGAAGTTGCTGTTCTTTGCATCACAAAATCTGGCGAAGTTGTCAACTACCAAGCATTTACAAACTCCAAGGGGGTATACCGAGTTGCAGAGACAATGCCGGAGAGTGATCGCTGGGACGCTTGTCTTGCGCGTCCAATCAGCAGTTTCCATGAACACTGCACTCATCTCGGGGGTGGCACTGCTGGTGTCAAATTTAGCTATAACCATCCATCAGGTTACTTCCATACCGTTAGGCCCTTCGTGTATCGCCCTGTTGATGTTCCAACATACTGTTGAATGTACATGGCTTAAAAAGAGGGTGAAAAAGAACAAGCTGTTTTAGAGTGTAAGGGTTGCTGTTACTGCAACTGCTACTGTAACAGCTATAGGAGTGCAGATCTGTATGCATCGTCTCTTATTATACAGCCGAAAATGGAAGATGCTTGGTGATAATCTCCAGGTATACAGGTTACACGAGACGTGGTCACAGTGATCGCCATTGAGTTTAATCTTTGAGGCGCTGGAAGCAAACGACAGGTAAACCTATTCAGCCAAAAAGGCACACGACAGGAGGCAAGTTGTTTTCCTGCTGTTATGAAGGCACAAAGGTGGCCAAATCGCATGCCACTGTCCTTTTTAATGTGCCAAGCCACCGAGATCTTTCCAATTAATATTAGGGGTGAGTACGGTCTAGGTCCAACCCGGAAATCGGACCAGATCGAATTGGCCGGTTTTGGGCAGCTTCTGAAAAAATCCTTTCCTTGCTTCCTCACAATCGTGGGCTCGCCTCTGGTCATCACTTTCGTGGTAAAGGAGCTGTGGATCTTATCTGCATATATGACATCCTGAAATTGAAAATAAAAATAAAGTTACAATCGGTCTCTTTCCAATTCAGGAATCAATCCAGGATCAACCAGTTCTAGCTCCAAGATTGGAACCGACTCACTTTAAAATTGATCATATCTATCAGATACCAAGTTAGAGTCCGATGCCTCGATGTAGAAAATATGTCATAAATTTAACATTCAACTAAGTAATGCTGATAAACTTCGGTCCCCATCAAATGACAAAGTGACATAAATTAGGAGAGCATCGTGACATAAGAGTAACATAAGAGTAACCGACGCTTTTGGCATTCTTTCAGTTTTAGGTTTCGTTTGTGCTTGGAAAATGAAGTTAATGAAAAATATTTTTATTATCGAGAACTGTTTATGTTTAAACATTTTTACAAAACAATAAAGAACAATGCAAATAATTTTTACAAGCGATAAAAATATATTCCGTTCGTTCACCTTCATAAACAATATAAATAATCGTACAAAGCGAAATACTTCTCAAATTAATTGCATTAGCGGGTTATTATAAATCGGTGCCAGGTCGAGATTTTTGCTCATTATTACAAGGTGAGTCGTTTTCTAATTTCCCTCAGCAGCACATGGAAAATAATCTATTTTTGGGTACTACCTTTAGCAAGTCATTGACCGTTGACGTGATCTTCAATTGACCCGCTAATACAAATTACTTCCTCGGCGAGCCGATGCTGCCGTGGCGACATCCTATAGGCAAGACGACGTGTCCGCGAATCCCATCTTCAATTGACGGTATCACCCCCGACTTTATTCGCGTGCCCTCTCCAATTGAGTACCTTGAGCAGGGGCAAAGCCGTCGACCTATATAGACCCGTAAAACAAACCGCCTGATCGAGAGCATGCCGTTTGCCAAAGGAGGTGGGAAACGGAATGGAGAAAAAAAAAAGAAGATCTATAATTCTGGCATGAGATGGTAGCGCGAGATCCGTCCTTAGGAAAAGAAGATGACTAAAGGCTTGAAGCAGCTGAGAGCAGCATTCGGAGCGCCCTTCCTCTGGCTCGTTTGCTTGATTTACTTCACTCAGGTTCGGTTCGAAATCCTGCGGTTCGAGCTGATTCGCGGTTCGGACATCTTGGTTTTTTCTTTTTTCCTTTACTGCTTTCTTCGTGCTCGCGATCATGGGGAGGATTGCGTGTCGCATCGTTTTGCGGAGCTCAGTGATTTTGCGGTGTGTGATTCTTGATTGTGTGAGTTCTCGGGTGAGGAATGCGATTCATTTTGGTACCGGATGACTTTCTTTTGTTGATGGGTACTTTTTATTTGGCAAGCAAGTAAGAGCTCCGAATTTTGCGTTTCTGATTATAGACACGAAACTCGCGTTCGTGTTTTGGTGCTTTGATGGTTGATGCGGATAGGTACTTGCGCCTTCTGGCAGGGAAATGATGTTTGTGCTTGTCGAAGTGAAGGATAGGCTTTGCATCGCGCCTCTTTCTATAGGATTTGTTGTCGCTGTCGCTCTTCAGGTCCATTTCGTGACGGTTTCTCTATTTGCATGCAGGGTTTCAGGTCGTTTGCCTGGACAGCAGTTTCTTACCAGCTCAAAGACATACTCAAATTGTCTCCCTCGGCCTCTCAGTTTGTGTTTTCGGTTGCATTTTTCCCATGGAGCATAAAACCTTTATATGGGTAATGCATTGAATATATCCTACAGCACTGGTCATAGTTATATCTGCTAACATGGGTACATTTTTTTTGTGCCGTTTTTAGTACAAGGCATCCTTGATTTCCTCTCCCCTGATTTTGTTGGTGTCGTCGTTTTCTTGTCTGGAGCAATGTATATTCATATGGCAGTGTTCTTTTTTTTTAATATTGTTCCTTTGACTTCTCTATGCTGTTTCGTGTAGAATTGTGTCAGACTGCATTCCGATTAGAGGAAGGAAACGGGTTCCGTACCTGATTCTTGCGACAATACTGTCTCTTGTGCCATGGCTTATTTTGGGCCTAAATGCTTATTTGAGGAATTCTACATGGCACCTCACAATTTTCTTAACTGTCCAAAATTTGGGCTCAGCGATTGCTGATGTTGTCATCGATGCAATGATTGCCGAAGCTGTGAGATTCCAGAAGTATGTCCCTGCACTCTTCTACTTTTTTGAATTTTTTCCTGCAGAAAAACGTTATAGTTATAGCTTCCAACTTGCTTGCCATTATCATAGGGCTCAATTACTTTTTTTTCTTTTGTTATTCTATTTTAGGGCATTGGGCTAGAGCAAAATGTATACATTGTAGACATAATTCTCAGATTTGCAGACATTTGGCCTTGTTCTTGCTCTTAATGAGAGAGATTTTCTTTGATATGAGCAATATCAGAGAGAGCCCATAGTGCGCTAGTTTAGCGACAAATTAAGGAGAATTTATGATATGCAAAACAGTGGGTTACCTTTTTGTATGTGCAATCATTATCTTGGAAATCCAACAATTTCTTATTAAGTATGCTTAGTAAGTGTCCCAAAATCATTCAGTAAGAGGATTCTTTTAATATTTCTAACCTGACTGCATTTTCAGTGGATCATTTATGCTTATAATTGAGGGGATTATGTACGTTTAATTCGTGACCTGAGCATAACCTAGCTCCTATTGCTCTTGTTCAGGGCTTCATTTGCTGGAGATCTTCAGTCATTGTCTTGGTTTGCAATGGCTTTTGGTGGTATATGTGGGAGTTTGTTAGGTGGATATGCATTAACCAATGTGGAGATAGCTACTATTTTTCTTCTATTTACCGTGCTTCCAGCTGTGCAATTACTGTCATGTGGTTTCGTAAAGGAGAATCCCCCAAGCAAAAATGATGAAAAAGATCATCCTGAAGGCAACCATCTGATGAATGGCATTAGTAGTTTAATAGATGAGGATAGCTTTAAAGTGAAGAAGCAAAGTAAGAGTACTTCAAGAAGAAAGAAGAACCAGAAGAGTAGACAAAAGATGGATGTTGCCTCTGATAAGTCCAGACCTTTCCGGGAAGGTGATCGACTATTCTTGAAATGGCTTCGCTCTCTGAAAAATGCTATTTATGGTCTATACCAAGCTTTTCGAGAGCCAGTCATATGGCGGTAAGTGGGCAGAAAGCTTAACCTATAGAAGCAATGATTCCTTAGCATTTTAAGGTCATTTGTCTTGTCAGATTTTTGGGACTTTTGGCACTCACAAGTAAATTTGTGGAAGTGAAGTTGGCTATAATTATCAATGATTTGTCAATGACTGTTTTATACTTTGTCCAAGGACAAAACTCCATGCTGGTGGTGGTTATGCCATATGCACATGAGTAGCCTCGTCCTTTTTATAGAGTTAAATGTGTCTAAATAGTCAATGGGAATGCCCTTTTCTTTGTTGAATTCTTTGTCCTGATTGATTTTATGATGCCTTGGCCAAATTTCTAATCAGGTGCTTTTCTATTTCTTTTCCTTGATCCTTGTAAGACCAGACCTATGGCTTGGTTTTTTCTAGCTCATGTCACTGTTCCAAACCTCTCGACAGTCATGTTCTACTACCAGACGGAGTTTTTAAAACTGGAAGCATCGTTTCTAGGGACTTCGCGTGTTCTTGGATGGGTAGGCCTCATGATTGGGACCTTCATATACAATCGTTTCTTCAAGACCATGAACTTACGAAAAATCCTCTTGTAAGTTGTGGGTGCTTTATGATATGGTTTTCTCTTTGGTAAATATGTTCTTCTACAGTTGCCCTTGCTGATGGTGCTTCATCTTTTTGTCTATCAACACAATGCAGGTTTGCTCATGTTGGTTTAGCCTTACTGACCACACTGGATATGGTTCTAGTATCTCGAATAAACATGTCGTTTGGAATATCAGATAAGGTTATGGTTTTGAGTGGATCTGCGCTTGCTGATGCAATTAATCAACTCAAGTATGTGCAGTGTGTCTTCATCTGCACTTTACTAATATTTGCTCCTGCTGTTCAATACTTTTCCTAATTGAATTTACCAGCACAAACAGCTATCTAGGCCATCGTTTCTCATAATGCGCAACCCTTGTTTCTCCCTGTGAATGCAGGTTCATGCCGTTCTTGATTCTATCGGGACAGTTGTGCCCGCCTGGAATTGAAGGGACTCTATTTGCACTCTTTATGTCAATCAACAATTTTGGATCCACGCTGGGTTCATTTGTAGGTGCCGGCTTGGCTTCATTCTTAAACATCCACTCTGGTTCTTTTGACAACCTCCTTCTAGGAATTGCTATACAAGTCGTCTGCATATTCATTCCAGTTGCTTTGCTATTCTTGATACCGAAAGATGCCACAGGGATTTCAGCTCAGAGGTAGATTATACTTTCAACAGCGTTGCAGAGGAGTTTAGGATAGATCGGGAGAGAACTTTTTTTCTTCACGTCTCTCTCTCCTGCATAGCAGTTTACAGGTAGATTTTTAAATTTACAAGTCCATTGAGCGATAGATATAGAAGTCGAATGTAAACAGATGGAAGATACTTTTGGTACTTTTTACTATGAAATAGAAAAGTTCCTTGTGCTTCATCACTTAAACGCATACTTTCGAAATTCAGTGATTTTATGTGATTCTGTGCGTATGTGATGGAGTAAAATCAGCTGCTTCTCAAGCAGCAACCGTTGCCTTCGTGAACTCCTCTTTCCATCTCTCTTCACATACAGCTCAAGACATCCCGCACTACCAAGCCACCGTCCTAATGTCAACCTCACCTAGCAGTCCAACCCCTACCATAGTCAATGTTCTTCTCGCGCCCCTGTCCCTGTTTGTGGCATGCTCCCTACCGGGAGGCACTGAGCTCGCAACCGAAGCCCGAGGCCAAGCTTGCAGTGGCCGCAAGCCATTGGAGGTGGCCCTCGTGGCCGCGAGCCATGCGAGAATTTCTTTTATTAGTTTGGTGCCTAGAAACCACTCTCAGTGACGTTACTGTCTAATTTTGGATAGTTCCGAATGCCTCAGACATCAAATTCTGGCATTTATGTTTGGGCCGGCATGGCTTTTCAATATTCATCTTCCATCAATTCCTAATATTCCTCGTACTGTCCCATTGTATATGTCTCGTAATACTTAAGACTTAGGACGCGGGTTTCTCCAACTTTCCCATAGCGTCTCCAAGAGAAGCATATAAATACATACTTACGTTGAAGGTGGGATGTAGCGTAAATCCTACAATCTTCACATTGGATGGAGAAGTGAATTCTTGGTAAAAATATAGAGTTGGCAATGCAAAGGGAAACAACGTTCTCCTTCCAAAGAAAAGAAAAGGAAAAACAGAAGCTAGGATACGGAAAGAAAATTTTTAAAAAAGAAAAGGAAGAGTGGAGACGAGAAGCCTTTCTCTCTGTCTATCAGAGCCAGGTTTCGATCCTGGGACCTGTGGGTTATGGGCCCACCACGCTTCCGCTGCGCCACTCTGATCGTTGTTGATTAGCCTCATTTCTATTTTTTTATATCTTTTCTCTTGGTGTCATTCTTCCAAAGCCACCATCTCTCTCCCCCTTTCGATCGCTCCAAAACGTTCGTCTGAACTGAACGCGCACGGAGAGCCAGGATGAGAAGACGGCCGGGCATCGGAGGCTTGCAAACCGCGGCAGCTACTAGGGTTTGTTTCATTTCTCGATCCTCGTGCCTTGCGTTTTCTCTGTAGCTGAATCTCTACCCCCGCTCTGCTTGGTTCCCAATCGAAACCGTCCCTTTCTCGCTCCGAATTGACCGTCGCTGTTTTCTTTGTTGCGCCCGGGGTTCAGGATCAATACCGATTGCTAGGAGAGAATGTAGCTAAGATCCGGACTGATCTCATGAAGGAGCAGCTCGCTACCTTCCGCTCCCAGCTCGAAGACTTCGCTCGCAAGCACAAGGTCGGTTCCCGTGCGTTATCCGCACCTCTAACAAAGCTTGGATCCCAATTTTTCCCATCTTCTTCGTCGAATTTTTGAAGCGGTGGGGTTTACAGCGACTGGAAAATGAGAATTTGATGCGGATATTATGTATTCGACTGAATACTCTTCGGATGGAATAGGCTGCAAATGCGGTGATAGTGCTTGAGAATTTGTTTTCGGAACGCTATGTAGTGCATGCCTATTTGCCTAATGAGTTTGCCTGATGTACAAGAAAGTTAGTTTGACCCCCCCCCCCCCCCATAATTTTTTGGTTTTCTTTAGTTCCATTTTGAGTACTTATATTAAATTGGAATGTGTCTCACAACCCGAAAGAATTCGCGGGACCATGTTTAGTTCTTGCTGTTTGTAATAGCCATGAATGAATCATATTTAATGAATCGCCATTGCTTCTGAATTTCTTTAGCTTGTGAATAAGTTGCGGAAGCTCTCTGCACTTTCCTTCTGTTACTTCCATCTCGAATGGAAATCACTCTTTGTTTTCTCTGCCTACGATTATAGTCCGCGGCTCCTCTTCCGTAATAAAAGTTGGTGATTGGTGTTTTTGAAGACAAGTCTTGAGCTGTCTTAATACAGATGCAAGTACTTGAGGCATACTTTTGAACGATAGTTTAACTTCAAGTTTAAGTATTTCTGTCCATTGCTTTCTAGCACTTAAAAAACGTGTGGAGAATGATTGAGCTTCACTAATGATGTGCAGAATGACATTCGCAAGAATCCCGCTTTCAGGTCGCAGTTCCATGAGATGTGTGCAAAAGTCGGGGTTGATCCTTTAGCATCAAATAAAGGTTTTTGGGCTGAGCTATTGGGGATTGGTGACTTCTATTATGAAATCGGTTGGTATTTTCATCATCTTAGTGCTTCAGTTGTAGCTTTTGTATAGGTTGAAGTGCACATTTGTGGACATAAAAAACATAGAAAGAAAGAAAAGGGATTTCCTCTTGTCCTCTGCCTTTATTAATGTTAAATCTTTTGCTTTGGGGGAAAAGAAAAAAACAGACGGCCATAATATATATCACTTGTTTTACAATGATAGGTGTTAAATGGTGATATAAATTGTTTTACAATGATAGGTGGTGAATGGCGATATGCCTTGAATTTGCAGGAGCTTGCTATTCTCCGTGGCTTTTCAAATAATCTACATCAGTAATATAGAGTTCTCAATTTGTTAGGGCAAACTTTGCTATCGTATATAGTTGGATGGAACATTCTGGGTTCAGAGTAGGACAGCGGGCTCATCTAAATATAACTGCAACTAGACTCTGGTTTTTCTTCTTTGAAGGATAAGAGCAATTGCCCCCTTCAATTCAAATAGTCTTCTTTCTCCTTATAATACTAGTTGGTTGAAGCTAATGTGTCAGCTCGTCAAAGGTTTTCGTATGCTGAATAGGCAACTCAATTAGTCAGGGGTGCAAATTGTTGAGATTTGCTTGGCAACGAGAGCCCAAAATGGAGGTTTGATCAACCTGCAAGAGCTCTGCAGTCTTCTTCGTCAGAAAAGAAAAGGCTCGAGGGAAGCTGTTTCTGAGGATGATTGTTTACGTGCCATAAGTAAGCTGAAGGTATTGTGTAATAACTTTCCTCTGCAACTTCTGATCCTACTTTTCATTTTCTACCTTATGACTAACATCACCATCTGATATTGTTTCAACATTCAAGTAATTCTTGGAAGACACAGCAGTCACGTGTTTCTTAAGTAGTGTTAGATTTGAATATTTGATGCAGGAAAAAGGATGGAAGTATTTACCTCACTGAGGCTTTCTGACTTTCTGTCCATCTCTATCGAATCTATTGTATATTCTTTATTTGGATGGCTACCAATGATTGCCTACTGATCTATGATGGGTATGTGTCTCCCTATAAGATGCATTAAGATCAAGTGTCTCCACACATCACACAGTACCTTGTGGAAATACTGTATTCTGTGGCTATCATCTGTGTGAAAGTTTGGTCCATTGAATCTTTGATCAATATAAATTGGGATTCATGTTTGAGCTCCCTCTGTTTCATAATGGTTCAAGGGAAACGACGTACTTCTCTATATATGGCCCTCTCTGTTTGCTCTTGTGTTAACATCTTTTTAGTAGCATAAATTCATTTTTTGTTTCCAGGTGTTGGGTAGCGGTTTTGAGGTAATATCTGTTGGGAAGAAAAAGCTTGTTCGATCTGTGCCAACTGAGTTGAACAAAGATCATAATGAAATCATTGAGCTTGCCCAGGTACTTTCTCTTGTATATTTCTCACCTCAAAATTGGAAGTCTTTTATTCCCTTTAATTTTATCTCAGATGCGGTAGTCCAATAACTTTTTAGAAAATAGTTGCATTGCTTCTTTCTGTTGTAGCTCTCTTTACCAGTACCTTCAGATGAGGAATCTTGATGGTAAAACTCTTAATTTGCTACGATGTTAGGCTCAAGGTTTCGTGACCGTTGATGAGCTAGAGAGAAGACTCTCCTGGACCTCTGGCCGTGCCATTGATGCACTGGAAACTTTGTTAAAAGTAAGTTTGCGTGGCCATTTGAGGAGGTTTCTGTCCTTTTTTACTCCGAAAGGGTTTTGTTGATCGGGTTCCTTAGGCTTATCAACCATCATTTTGCTGAGCGCAGGAAGGTTTTGCTATGATTGATGATGGACACAGAGATGGGAGGCGTAGGTACTGGTTCCCTTGTGTATCATCCATCTCTTCATTGGGAGGAAATGATGCCTGAATTCCCCTCTTTTTGTGCTTTAAGTTAAGAAGGTGGTCGAGAATCTGTTCGTTTCCACATTCAAAGCGATGGGAAAAGAGGGTTAAAAGAAGTCAGTATGTGGGACAAGACGGATTTTGTTTTCCCCTGCAGCTCTTGTAGCTTTGTCTGTAACTTCACATGTCAGTGTAGATTAACATAAAAATTTGGTTTCTATATGGAGATTGAGTTGAATACTTAGCACAATTACGCAGATAGTGTGTATCCTTCCGACGTTTTCACAATTGGCAATTCTCCTCCTGAACGCGGTCGTAGTATCTGGCGAACGATTTTTAGCTTAATTTGGAATCCTCAAACGCCCTGAAAATGCCCTCTTGTGTGATTAAATTTGTCATTCGGTCCGTTGCTGGGCCTACCGGTTTCTTTCTCAACCACAAGTTCCAACACAGAGAATAAGGAAGAGGGCATCCAACAACGTTCCGAGTTCTACTTCAACATCGTGCCATGAGCGTGCCTTTAAGGCTGTCGAACCTTGTGTGCATAAGTTCCATCTTTAAACACGCGAATAATGCGAATTTCTATGTTCCTCGATTCGATCTTATCGAAACGTCATCTTCACTAGTCACATGCGTACTACATTCTATTTAGATATTTTCATTTGACAAATAATAAAATTTCTGAAATTTTATCAAAACTTTCATTTGTCGCCCGCTCGAGTTTGGGCATTGCACTATATTTGCCTTCCGCTGGCAATGAGGCAGTAAATTTCCGGGGGTGGGGGGGATGAAGATTATCGAGTTAAATTCTTTTTCAAGAGTTATAGGAGGGGCTGGAAAAGGAAACTTCAAGGGGCAAAATATTCACTTAGCCGTTCCCTTTTATGACTCGGTTCTTGAATCAGGCCGGATTACAACTAAGAATGAACCGGATCGGTCCGGCTTTCTCCAATAAAAGCTCAATTTCATGCGTTCAAGCAATAATCAGCGCTCACGAAGCCCCCAAATTTAAGGAATCGTCGTCATCTCCATTAACGACACCAATTCCTTTTCTTCTCGTCCATGCATTGACACACGCCCGCGTACAGATTCTCCCTCTGCGATGGCAATGGCTTCTTCACCTTCTTCGTCACCGATCGCGCTCTTGCTCACATTCTTCGCCGCCGTTTCCACCGTCGCGCCCCTCTCTTGGTCCGCGAAGCTGCCGTTTCACCCCGAGGACGCGCTCCCTCTGTTGCCGCGGCAGCTCTCGTGGCCAATCCTCAACCGCCTCCGTGGCCCCCTGGACCTCTTGCCGACCTTCGTTGGCTCGGCCTCGCCTTCCTCCAATGCCAGCTTGAACTGGAAGGGCGCTTGCTTCTACGAATCCGCGGCTTGGATGGAGTTCCACAACAAGAGCGAGAGCGAATTCGGCGGAGGCACGCTTCACATCAAGGTCGGCTTGGGGTTCTCTTGTCCCGATTCATGTCGTTGATTCCGTGAGCATGTTTTCGCTTATTACTAAGTATTGGAGTATTATGATTGGTAGATAGTTATTGGTGACTGAGTTAGCCTTAGGTTGCAAATGAATCCAGGTTGTCGCGAGCCGCTCTAGTTGATTTTATTAGCTATGAATGATATGAATCGAAACGAGTGGAGCTGTTTTTGATTCGTGATGCTTTACTTGATTGGTTCGTCTTTGATCGGACAGAAGACTTTCTGTAGATAACTATGTCTTCGACAGAATGGGGTCTCTGTTGCTTTTGGATAACCATCCAAGCTTTAGAGTTCAGCATCCATCTTCGACTTCTTGATAATTGAATCTAGTTTGGACAAAAAAACTGTGTTGACTTGACTCAGCTCGACTATACCCCTGATACAGAGTTGGTGTCATTGCAATCGGTTGTGTGTTTCAATATAGTGGGTTGGGGAGAAGCATGTAACTTATTCATTTGCTTGTTCAGGTTTCTCCATTCAAGAAGTTATTGGAGAGTAAGGCTTTTCTATTGTGGGAGTTTGCTGCTTGCTTAGTTTTCTTCCCTTTTGATATATCCTTATGAGCCTTTGATCGTTTTGTTACTTGATGTTTGCTTAGTTCAATTTTGTTAAACATGGGAAGGAATTTATGCAAAAGTCCTTAAATTCCTCAGGATATATGGTTGTTGCTCCATCCGTGATTTCAAATGGTGCCCCATATAACCTTTCACTATCTGCGTCATGCTTTTAAGTGGTGACAACTGACTATGAATTCTTATGGGCACTAATTCAGGTCAGCAAAGCTCACAGTTGGACTTGCATGGATCTTTATGTCTTTGCAACTCCATACCGTGTGACATGGGATTACTATTTCTTGTCTCGGGAGCATACCCTTGAGTTTAAGGCCTGGGAAGGAAAAGCAGAGTATGAATACGTACGTGTGTACTCTCTTTTATAGGGGGCTTAACTTCTTCCTTTTCGTGTTTTGTAGTCATTGCTATCTGGATGTAAACATGATCCTCTTTTCATCCAGGTAAAAAGCAAGGGACTTTCCATCTTTCTCATGGAAGCCGGGATGCTTGGAACACTTCAAGCTCTCTGGGATGTCTTCCCTTTGTTTACAAATACTGGCTGGGGTGAAAACTCTAACATTGCCTTTCTCAAGAAGCACATGAGTGCTTCCTTTGAGGAACGCCCCAAACCCTGGGTGACAAACATAAGTACAGATGATATTCATTCTGGAGATTTCCTTGCGATATCAAAAATACGTGGGCGGTGGGGTGGCTTTGAGACATTGGAGAAGTGGGTCAGTGGTTCTTACGCTGGTCATTCTGCAGTTTGCTTGAGGGACTCTGAAGGAAAGCTGTGGGTTGGAGAATCAGGACATGAGAATGAACAGGTAGGATAAATAATTGGCTTGCTATTGAAGGTGCTTCTATAGAATAAGTATTGCGTCTGATCCGTCCTGTTCTTTACCCATCCTTATGGGACCACAAGTTCCTTAGTGTGATGCAATTGATTTTTGCCTTGGCTTGGTCTTATTTTTGTTCATGCCAAATTGCTCATCAGCTGCCTTGCCTGGTTATTCAGGGGACGAGAAAAGTCATTAGCAGCACCTACTGACCTGAGTGATCAACATAAAACAAAGGAGGAAAAGCCTAATTTACAGAGATATTTTGCGTTGCTGCACCTGTGATTTATTTTGTGTTCCTGCTTTCCCATCTTGGTGTGCCTGTCTTTTCTTCTTAGTTTGTTTGATAGAGGCTCAGTTTTTAAGCACAAGAGACTTTTTTCATGATAATTGGACAGCCAGCCATTTGTCTTTTCTGCTTCCTGCATTAAATGAAGTTTTTTCCGTGCTAAAGTGTAACAGAGCTAGAAATGATTCTTCTTTTTCCTCATGAGTGGCAGCAATTTGGTGTCGATATAAGATGCTATGCTGATGAGGAGCGAATCTGAGTGGATATGCTATTCCTTATGAGAATGCATCCATTGAAGATAGACTTCTGAAAGAACTCGTGCATGATGAACCATAGCTCTCTAGTTTACCATTTGTAGTTGTCTGGGACGTGTTCATAAAACTTATGATATTACACAGTTTCACCAATTATGATGACTTTGAGGTGCTTTTCCTTTGTCTTTTTCTCCTTCTAGGGTGAAGATATTATCGCGTTGTTACCTTGGGACGAATGGTGGGAGTTTGAGTTGAATAAGGATAACTCCAATCCCCATATTGCATTACTTCCCTTGCATCCTGACATGCGGGCCAAGTTCAATGAATCTGCTGCATGGGAATATGCTCGGAGTATGGAAGGAAAACCATATGGTTATCACAACATGATATTTAGCTGGATAGACACAATTGATGGGAACTATCCACCTCCCTTGGATGCTCATCTGGTATCCTTATTAACTATATTTCCCTATCTATAGTTTATCCAAATTAATTAATAATCTCCGATAGGGTTATCTATAGGTTGTCTACCAGTCTATGCTCGGTTGAAAGTACAGATTCTTGTGCCTTTAAGGCTCCAAACTAGAAGTTCAGATTTACTTATTGTGACATGTTGTATGTTTCAAAAGGGTCTCCTTTTCTGCAGGTTTAAATAGTGCAGTGTCTGTGCAGGTGGCCTCCGTTATGACGGTGTGGAATCAGTTAAGGCCTTCTTATGCTGCCAACTTGTGGAATGAAGCCTTGAACATGCGACTTGGAACTGAGGTATCATTAACAGTTTATCTCTGCTGAGGAACTATGGTTTAGAGAGATACTGTTTAATATCATGACTCTATAGGATCTTTATGTAGACTTGAGCCGTTCGCTAAGACATACCTCACGGATGATTAGACATGAGGAATCTTGGGTTTAGTCAAGTAATATGACTACATTATTAAATTTTTTAACTTGTACGACTAGGGTCCAATCCACCTAGAATGTCCTCTAATGATGACTTACGTTATGGTGTCATTTAGTAGGAAGCCAGTTAGGGTTTAGCTTCTCTATGGTTGTGTTCATTTGCCTTAATGCTGGAGTGGAGACCGTGCATCATTTATCTGGTTGTAAACAGTGCCATCCATCTTCTCTCAGTCAGGTTAACAGTATGCCCCTTCTTTCTAAAATCCTTTTCCTTTCTTGGGACTTTGCCAGCTGCTTTACTGGGATTCTAATGACATGATGGAATACCTTAGATTGAGATCCTAGAGAGAGTGGATTGCTTGGGACTAGAGGGATTGCAATGTACTTCATCTTTTTGTTTGTTTTTTTTTTTTTTTTTTGCATTGAAATATTTCTACATGATATGGCTAAGCAAAAATACTCCAATATCTAACTCTTCTTCTAATAACTGATTTGCCTCGGTTTTCACTTCCTTCATTAATAATCATGTCAAGTTTTTGTGTCTCCTAGAACAAGTAGTGAAAATTAGGGACATGAGGGAACTTGTAGGTGTAAATGGGTAAAAACTCATTTTTTGATGAAAAATGATTCTAACATGCATTTCGGGTCATTGAATGCAATGGCCTGTATCTCTAGTACTTCTCTCTATGCTTGTGAGATGTGCCAGATGAATTGCAAAAGAGGCTGGTTGAGGATATATCTATGAAAACACATACCTTGAAAACCAATAGGGAGATGAAAATCGTTATGTTGAATCCATCATATCCTTTTCCTTTCCTGAAATAATCGTTGACTTCTTGCAGGGGCTGGATCTCCCAGATATTTTAGTGGAGACTGAAAACCGTGGCTCTTCCTTTGATGAACTGCTTACCATCCCAGAGCAGGATGATTGGCTGTACAGTGATGGAAAGTCAACCTCTTGCATTGCTTTTGTTCTTGAAATGTACAAGGAGGCAGGGTTGTTCGGTTCAATTGCCAACTCTATTCAAGTGACGGAATTCACGGTGAGGCCACCATGCATGATGTGCATCATCTTGTTTGAGTGGATTGTCATCTCAAATTGGGCGCCGGAGTTAGGTTCTTTAACAATGCGGATTCCATTTCTTTTCTTGTGGAGAAGAATAGTGAATCGAGTCATTTTGCGTTGGGACAAGGGAGAAACTAATTAATCGTATCAGCCATTTGTTTAGAGATATCTCTTTTAGATGCTTTCAGTTTTCTTTTTCTGAAGTTCAAGTTCCTCATTTCATCTTTCCCCGCATGCAGATAAAAGACGCATATACGCTACGGTTCTTTGAGAATAATTTGAGCCGTTTGCCGAAATGGTGCAATGATGCTGATGATATCAAACTCCCCTTTTGTCAAATCCGAGGGAAGTACCGGATGGAACTACCGGGTTACAATACTATGGACCCATACCCCCATATGAACGAGCGGTGTCCTTCTCTGCCTCCAAAGTACCTCAGGCCAAGAAATTGCTAATGTAAGTTAAGATTTCGCACGGCATGTCATATCATGTATCTTTTGGATGGCTTCTGCCAGAGATTTCTTTGTTTCCTCATAGGAATAGTTCATGTGCGAGTGGATTGGTACTGTAATAACTGTAAATATGAAATTAGACAGTCGGGGAGGGAAAATAGTTGGTCACTTGATGGAAGTCTTGTACCATATGCTGTATATTGTTTGTTGATTGGAGCTTTTCTCAAGTATAATGTGCTTATTCATTCTGATTCTGACATGTAAAGACACATTTGACACTGAAAATTTTTACAACTGACAAAGTTGCCGAGTTAAAACATAAAATCATGTTCTATTAAGTGCCACAAGATACTGCACGTGTTTCTCCGTTGTGTTTTCCAGGCAGGTGAAAAATGGGGGTATCCGACGTTGATCTAATCCTCAACTAGCATTGACATAACATTCGATAGTAGAGCACACAGGTTTCCATCCATATGTAGATTGTAAAAAGCAGCCTCTCCTATGGATCAATGCCTTGACATAATCACACTTCTAGCCAAACATGTTTTTTGCACTTTCATTACGTGTACAATAGAGCAGTAAAACGAGTCCTTAAAATCAAGTGAGAAACCTTAAAGGCTAATGCCGTGGATATTAGCCAGGGTTCGTCCATAGGAAAGATCTCTCTTGCACCTACTCAAAACAACAGTAGAAACACTTGGTAATCTTCAGTCGAGATCTTTAATTTTCCACATACAGTGCGTATCACCGATGCCATCACTCAGCCTTGGCTGCGAAATGGTTGCCTCCCGTTGCAATTTTATAGATGTAAAACCCGGTCATCAGAGCACTGAACGGCGACGAATTAAATGATGCATTAGCTCAGAGTAAATAACTAGGCAAATAAGATTACATGAAGTAGAGGAAAGTAGGTGTTAGCTACATGCGAAGCCACATAAATATAACATGAAAATAATAATGAGGAACAGACATCCAGTTTCCTATTCAACCGAATAAGCTGGCTGGGGTTAAGAGCAGCATGATTACAACATGACAATGATAATGAAGAACAGACATCCAGTTTCCTATTCAATTGAATAAGCTGGCTGGCCAGTTCAAAATACGCTAGGTAATTATACACCAAATAAAATTGCATCAATCAATTTAGTCATTAACTCAGTCAATGGTGCATGTAAAATTAAGCTAAAAGAAAAGTAATATCTTAATTCAATGAGGTGAGAGGCAAAAATTTAATATAAAAGTTCATAGATTATCGTACATAATCAAAGAAACAAGATTTACATGAAATTTCCTAGATTTTAGTACATAATTCCAGAAAATTGCAGCAAACACCTTGTCCGGTCCACCCATGAACCCCAGTTCATATTATATATTACTATTAAGCCAAAAATGACTCCAGTGTGGAACTCCTTCCCCTAAAATGACAAGAGAGTATCCATTTTTCTTGTATCTATTCTTGCCCACTCCTCATAAGTAATGTCAAAATAAGATACGACTTTCAAACTTCAAATGAATGACCAATTCCTTCAGCGTAGTAACTGTCAACTTAAATTGACCTCTCTACAGGCTTAAATTGGTAGGATCAATGCACGGTTCAGTAGTTTAACAACTTTCACTCTATTATTACCATTTCGGAACGCACATACACGCAATCAGATATTGATACTAAACGTATTTTCATCATAAATTGTTTTTTCTTCTCACTTTTTTTTTGTTTTTTTTTTCCTGTTTTCACTTCTTTGGAATTCCATAGTTTTGAGGTTTAAAAACTACCGACTGCCAAAAAAAACTGTCCACCATCAGCCTGATGATGAGAAAACCGACAGAATGTATGAACTTTCTCTATGAGGCAGCCAAATCTGACTATGAGTCAAGATTGATAGGAGATGAAGCAAAGGATGTTCTCTGAAGGTCTAGACCATGTGAATCAGAACAGATTAATCCGAGTATTTCATTTTCTCTATGGAGGACCATACAGATGAAGAAAAAGATTGAGGATGATTCTTCTCGTTTAAAATGACCAGCAGAATGGATATCCTTGGTCCTATGCATCTGAAGATCAGTAGTCATCCATACTAAGTTATACTATAGGCAGAACAGATCTCCACATTTCATCTTTTAAATAAATAAAAAATCCTCCTTTAAGAACAGTCACTAGTCGTAAACTAGCAGTAGCAATTAGCAGTGGAGGCAAGAATATCTACATGAAAGTCTCTCTTATGACCTTACGACCCTTTAACCGACGTTACATCAGAAAATTTGTGAGTGATCGGTGTCATAACTCCATGGTGTGAGAGAAAAGAGAACTTGCTTATTCAGATGATATATAAGTTCTGTAATACCATGCACGGTTAGCAATGGAGGAAATAGTTCTAGCTACCTTATTCCAGCAAGAATACCCGCTGGCATGATTTTAGATGTCTGGAGGTAGCGCTGTCCCATGACGAAGGTGAGCATGGCAGCACAAACTGTCAAAGACACAATAATAACTCTGTTATATCTATACAGAAAGCTTAATCTACATGCTGCTTTCACGTGCGTGCATGTCCCCAGTGTGCATGATTTTAAATGACATTATTCAGATGGAAAAACTTATCGACGAACAAAAAAGGAGAGACAATAATCATGTTGTATACATTCTCAACACATCCTCTCAGACTAAAGCCTTCTACATGCACGTACAGTAAGAAGTTGGGAAATATTCCAACAACATAAATCACCAGCTTTATCTTGTTAAACATAGTAAAAGTTCCATGTTCAGAACTCTTCTTCGGCACAATCCCTGGAAAGCTAGCCAGTTGTGACGACAACATTTGCCATTTGCTAAATGTTATCCTTGGACACTGCCAGCTTAACATGCAAGCATTCGACACCAACATCAGGCTATTCGTGGACGGAATTTCCATAGTTCTTGAACACTCCTAGTCCTTTTGGATAACCGACTCTGGTGATATGGTAAATGTGGCTTCATCAGAAACATTCCTGACCAGGATACATCAGGCATCCTTTTCTAACCCCCCATCACATGAAACTGCTTGCAGGAACGCCAGAATCACCAGTTTCACAGAAAATAGAACACTTAGATAGTGCTCCCCTTGAAAGTAAGATTGCCAATATTGATATGCAACAGAATCGAGGATGAGAAATGGAAATTGCGAACTCCAGAAAACCAGAAGTACACGGATCATCCTTTCGGACTTGAGGCAGTATTGAATGATGGATGCAGATAATTTAATAACAGCAGTGACTAATGCAACAGCTAAACCCCCGACCCAAACAGAAACGGCACTGCAGTTAAATTGGATTTCAGTTTCTCCACCTTGCAAATCTCAATATTGTGTTCTTAACCACCTAAACCGATCGACAGAACTGTCTTCAGCAGTTTCATCTCATCAATTCAGCTCCAACAATTGAACCTTCACACAACGACTTCAAACGGTCAACCAATAACGCATTGACGCAATGCGGCATCACATCACAAAAGCCACACAAAAAAATAAATCAAATCAAATCAAGTAGCCGGCGAGGACGAAATCTCACCGGTCTCGAGAATGAGAGCGACGTAGGAGTTCTTCCTCTTCTCGAAGGCCTTGAGGCTCAAGTAGCCAGCAAGGACTATGAGGAAGCCGGTGCCGACGCCGCCGGCGAGGGAGGCGACGCTCTTCTTCCTCAAGAACCCGATGACTCCTCCGATCACCAGAAGGAGACCGTACGGGATCGTGAAGCAGAAGTCGTGCATCTTCTTCCTCTATCTCTTCTTCTCTCAGTGATTTTTCAACAGATTCGAGAAGCGGGCGAAACGGATGGATGAACGCTGAACAGATCTTTCAAGCGAGTGGTGCACACATATATAGATTTTGCTCTTTCTTTAAGATTTCTCGTTTTAATGATTCTTGGGTTTTTCATTTCTAAATGAGCAGTTGAAAGTGGAGAAGGCGTGTGCCGACCTGAAACGTCGCCGGTCAACGCCCACTCCCCGATCTTGTTTTTGGCCGTCCGTCGGGGTTTGAATATTTGACGATTTCTTGCAACAACTCAATAAACTAAATTTCTGATTAATTATTAATATTCCCAAACTTGTTTTCAACATTGGATTTGAATTTCTCTTAGCAATTACAAAGTCTTTTTCATATTCGAGAATGCATAATAATGATAATAAAAATAAATTTATTCCGTTGAAAATGAATGATTTAAAAAAAAAAACTGTTGTGTGGATGTATCATCTTTACCATTTCATGAATAGTTTTGTACATTTCCTTTCGCAATGTACATGATCATCTTCTTTATTGATAGACATTCATGTGATAGGCATTCATGTTCATGTACCAATAGAGATTTTGTTGAAGATAGAAAAGAAGAGTTATCATTTAGACTCTATTCGTTTCACGAAAAATATAATATTTTTGAAAAATATTTTATAGAAAACCATTTTTCAAGAAAATAATAATATTTTCTAGAGCTCGTTTGAAATTTAAGTAAATTATGAAAAAATTATTTTAAAAGTTCTTCCTTCTTTTTTTCTTTTTGTTAAACATTGATATGTTGACTACAAGCCTTGCCAAAACTCTCGGCTTGTCATCAAAGAGCATGAACTTACCAATTCAAAACAAATCTCGAGCTCGCCTTTGGAGGTTACAAGCTCGCTGTCAAAGGTCATCAACCTCGGGCAAGGTCAAGGCATGCAACTAGAGGACGCAATATTTAAAGGTAAACAAGGAAAATTGACATGTTTTTCACTTTCAAAAAGCTAAAAATATTTTCCTTACTTTTAAAAGTGACTTTCCTTAACTATTTTGTTTTCCGCGAAACGAATGCCAAAAATTTCAAAAAATATTTTCTTAAAATTTTTTTCCGTTTAACGAACGAAGCCTTACTCTCCACTTCTTTCTTATCTCATATATCTCTCACGTCTCTCATTCTATATTTTTAAGTTGATTCCAAAGATCACCGTTTTCTTTTACAATAAAAACATCACTTATACAATCTATAAAAATGAATACATAAAAAATATTATCCATAAAAATATTTAAATATAAATTATTATCAATAATAAAAATATACTTCATCAATTACTTATTTCAAACTTACAAGCCATTAATTTTTGAAATTTTATTTCAAAATGTTTATTTTTCATGGAACGAACGAACCCTAAATATTCCCAACCTGAAATTTAGACCTAAAGGCCGGTGACCTGGTTGCAAAATGTTAAGATCATAGGGCATTGTTATGCAAATTGCATGGCGACCATTGCGTTGAGAACATTAAACTGGGCTAATCAAGGCGACCTCTAGGGACTCGCTTTGTGAATTTCATGAGGATGATGTGCCGACACTAAATCAAGATTTGACAAAATTGGCTTATGCGGGCCAGGTACTATTCAATCTGTACACAAGCTATTCTCGATGATAGTCCTTTCCCATTCATATACACCGCATCTCTCAACATCTTGAGGCGATAAAGTGAGCGAATTCGAAGAGCTCGTCCGGAGCGTATCTGCAATCACGAGTAGCAGGGTTTGACATGCATGGTATTCTTCCAGTCTCTCCAAATCTGTGCTCTCCGACGACAAGTTCTTCCATGGCTGATGAAACGACCTGTTCACAGAAAAACACCGATCATGACAGATACGAGCACCAAATTAGAAAAAGATGGCAAAGGGACGTGGATGAATAAGTGACATCTTATGAGGTGAAACCGAAGTTACTGAGATAGATGGTCGTGACTCGTGACTTAATCGCAAGTCAGTTTACATCTATTTGTTCAAGAACATGGAACATCGATTATACAATCACCACTCGGATTGACAAGTATAAGGAACAGAAACCGCAAGATGTCAAGTAAATTAAAAATTACCATCTCCAAGCAGGATTAGCTTCAAGAGGGCAGCTTATCTTTGACAGTTGTGATGCCACAGGAGTACCGCCGAGCAAAAGATCTGATTCAGTAACTGCATAAAATTGCATTCAAGTCTTTTAGCTAGACTTACTTGGTCTAAGAATGAGGAATTCATTTTGACCAACAGTATCTCTAAGAAAAACATAGTAGGTTAATTTACCCGCAATATCACAGAAATCATATAGTAGAAGGCAAAGTGCAGACACAACAGATGGAAGCACTTGGCAATCTGTGCCAAGAAGCTGCTGAAGGTACAAAATCGCAGCAGCTAACGCCTTTGCAGTTCCAGATGCATTTCGGCTTCTTCCTCTACTTGTTTCTTTGACAAATTGTAATAAAGAATTTTGCATTTCCAAATTAGATCTTTCTGAGTATTTTGCATCCGAATATGTGGATCTATCAAAGAGCTTCCCATGAATTATAGATGCCACCAACCAACGAAGAAGCTTTGATGCCAAAGACTCTTCACATATTTCTTCCTCTGAGAAGATCGTTAAACTGACGTGAGATCCTCCAGGATGGGGAATTTCTGTGGAGTCTGCTTTCAAAGCAACAGAGATTGCCCAAAAGACAAAATCCAAAAGCTTTTCTTCATCCTGTAAATCAAATCAAAAGGAGATCAGCTAACCAGATATAAAAGACATCAGTAAGCTACGGGATGCAGAAAAACAGACAAGTTCATAACTGCATCCTTGAGATGCGCGTGCATTTTTTAGGTCACACCCCAAATATCTTTGTCCAACATATTCAAGCAATGGAAATGTTCGTAACGGTCCAGTGACAATTGACTGCACACACGCACACAAAGAGAGAGAGAGAGAGAGAGAGAGAGAGAGAGACCATGTCGATAATTGATGGAGGAGGTGCATTCATTAGTATAGACCTGAGGCCAAATTCAGAACTCGGGAATGCTCGGGTGCTGTCACACGACTTAACGGCTTCATATATGTGAAACAGACCCTCTATGGCAAGGGTAAAATGAGGCTGGAATATCTTCCTTTTCTGAGATATCTTCAGGGTCGTCACCAAAATCTGGAGGACCAAATCAATAACCAAAGCATTCTCTCTTATCAATTTTGCTTTGTGTGACAGAAACTTGAACAGATGAGAAGAAAGTTCTGAGAGCTGCTCAAGAGCATGTTTCTGTAACCACTCCGTAATATTTCTCAACGAGATAATATTACTGATGACCTGAACCAAAAAGTTAAAAGTTAGAGAAGGAAGTCCTTACCACATGCTTAACTTTACTAAAGTCAGCATCACAATAAAGATCCCAATTGTCTAAAACAATGTAGAAGCATTCACAAAGATAACTTTCTAGTCCTCCAGGTATTTATTCTTTTCAAACATCCTCACAAGTGACATGCATCTAAGAAAAGCTTGTGGACCCAAAACCTAAAAAAAAAAGATAATAAAAGAAAAGGAAAGAGAGAGAGAGAAGGGAATTCAAACCATTTTAGGTTGAATTAATTTTATTTCATAGATAAGTCCAGCCATACACAGCTTAAAAATTAATGGAAGACTTTTTTTTTTTTTTGCAGTGGGCATCCAATAACCATTTTACGTAGTTTTACATCTTTATAGATTATTCCAGGCCATCCCCAGCTTAAAAAGATTTTAAAAAAAGGAAAACAAGAACTGAGAATGGAGAGAGGCGGTGTGGGAGGTTGACAAGAGAAGGAGAGAGGATCTAAGGGGTAAGATTTTGTCTCTTGCATGATGCAGAGACAGGCAGAGAAGATAAATTTTGCCCTGAAGGAAACAGTCTTATATTTCCTATAGACTGCAAAGGAAACCATGAAAATTACTATCTGAAGGAAATAGATGTTAGGAGTGGCTACCTCTAAGATCACCACCAATTGATCAAAGTAGAAATCCTTTTCGTCTCCAGACAGCATCTCATTGATATGAGGAAGGGCAGATGATAACCATGAAAACAAGCCACACTGCTCCACCAGATGACAAGCCATCTTTCGCAATCTAACTGATTTTCTAACTATCTACATGAGATGAAGATTTTTGTTACTCCATATCAATAACCCAATATGAATTTTCAATAGCTCATCAAGAGAAATAGACATATCAAATAACACCTGACTCATTCACATCACCTGAAGAACGAGTTCTTTGGACTCATTATCTGAAAATGGAGAAACATAAAGGCTCAGCAGATTCTCGAAAATGGAGTTCCTCATGAAAACCGGGGTATCGTCATCTACGCCAAGGCCCACATAGACAAGTCGCAATATCCAAATCCTTTCAGCTCGGAAATTGACAGAGCTACTCCACAAAAACTCATGGAACAGTGGTACAGACTATAGACAATTAAATGAAGCATAAGGTTACAACGCTTGATTATAACGTAGAAGCAACATGCACAGAGAAAAACAACCTGCCTTTGAAACTTAATCAGGAAAGAGCTAGAATTTCATCATTTACCTTCATATTTATCCTAGAAGAACGCATCAAGAGCTTACTGAGTGTAGAATAATGATCATTTGATGGATCCAATAGTATTAGAGATGCCTCTGCTGCAAAGACTGCAATAACAGAAGGAACTCTTTGCCAGGGTTCTTCAATCCCATTTTGCACATAGTTCAACAAGAGACGAAGCTGAACGATGTCCTTCTTCTTTTGGCACTTCTGAAAGATTATTTGAGCAATTTTTCAGAAAAAACCTTTACAATATATATCACGTAAGAGACATAATATTATGTTAGTACAATAGGGACATGACAGACAAACGAATTTATATATATGCCTAGCTAATTAATATCTCAGCATCTCCTTTATGGTTTAAGGAGGTTAAGGTAATTAACTTATTACGGTTTAGTACCTGCCCAATTCAGCTAGATTTTCAGATCGAACAAAAGTCATCCTTAAGTTTTGCATAGCAACTTCTTTTTTTTTTTTTGGTAACAAAAAAGAGGACATCTACTTCACCGTCATACTATCACAAAACAAGCTGATGTTTAAGGATAACTACTATAACAAGATACATAACTCATATAAGTGGAAATTCCTAGTACATATTCAGAGATCACAGCTGCACATGAGAGACCGTTACCTCTAAAGCAATCTTAAAACTGGCGAGAGTTTGATAGGCTAATTTCCTTATCCCATCATCAGGTGAAGATAAGCAGGAAAAAGCTACTGCTAGCAACCCTAAACCGGCAAACTCCACAGGCTCAATGAAGCCTATTGGTAGAATATGAAGCGAAAATTGCAGAATGAAAAGAGGATCATATCTTTGCTTCCTCTCAACATCAGGCATATGGATCTGCATGCAAGGTAACCAACAGAAAGTTAGGACAAAGATAGATTCATAACTTGCTGTCAAGTAGTTAGCTAAAGGAGGAACCATGTCATGTAAAATATAAGGATCAGATGACAAATACAATAGCAGACATACCACATCTTTAGAGTAATTAATCTGGACCTTCTTCAAGAAAGAAGGCTCTTCATGTGTGGCTCTATTATATGGAAAATCTAATACAGTCAATGCACATAACTTGGGATCAACAGAAAGGTTTTCCCTAAATTGTATTCTCCGGTATTCATCTGTTTCAGTATCAATGATGACATCAGATAACACATTTTGCTCCATATCCCATACTTTCGTCACTTTCAAGGCAGCACTTCCCCACAGGTAATTTGTATCAGTAAGCTTTACCAACTCTGATCCACCATTAGAGTCCATCTCTTGTAACATGTTGAATAACTCAATATCACTTTCACCAAGGGTTGCACCATAAGAATACAGAATAAATGAATGCAGTTTTTGAAAATTTATGCCATCCTCATTTCCTGAATCAATTTCGCCACCGCAGTCATTGAAACTGAAATGAATCAGAGTTCTGAGCAACTGTAGCACTTTAAGCCTCTTTACACTATGCTTGTTTGATTCTTGATCTTTTTTGCTGATATGGGAAGCTTGATTGATGCGAGGAATAGCAACTGACCTAAGAATGCTGGACATGGGTCTCAAAAATGCTCCAAGCTGTAAAGAATGCGATAACTCGGGGATAGAATGCAATATAGAGGGGAACTGAGAGTGCGCAAGTAGCAGCTCCAGATATGGTGCACATGAAAATTGCCCCTTGCACAGTAGAGTTAAAATATTCCTAAGTAAGTTCAAAGTAATAGGATCCTCAAACCTATAGAGAAGAGAGGTTCTTATCAACTGTCTCACGAAGGGAATGAACTTCAACTGAGCAAGATACTCATGCATCTCCATTATCAACTCAAAGATGCTTCTCAACATCAACTCTTCCAAATATTTGTACAAAGATTCGCATTCTCCATTTTTCTCCTTTTCAGGAGTAGAGTCTAAATGGAATCTTTCAACAATCTGTTCCCAAGAACTCACCAAAATGCATAAAAGTCGCATCCTTGATGAGTCCAAACCAGCTTTTATCACCTGAGAGTTCTCGTTTGAGTATTCAGGTGCTTTATTTGTCAAAGACAGTGTATGCTTGTCGCTGGGAAATAACAACATCCTACATAAAATTATCTTTGCCAAAACTCCATTTATAACATTCAGAATCGCTTTAACTGAATGAAAATTTAAATCTCTCCAATTACAATCTAACAAGTCATTACGACTCTCACAATCTGGCACGACTGAATCAAATAGCTCCATTTGCTTCTTAATATTCGAGGAATTGGCGTCCAAGACAAAGTGATAATGTAACATATGAACTGCTTTTCCAAGAGAACTGTTTTTCACAAAATTGAGGAGTTCATCTGCGGAAGATATTGTGAACTCACCATATCCTTCCTCAATTACAAACTTGGACACAAAACTTTTCCATTCACGGAATCCGTTTAAGAGAATGCTGGAGTAAAATAGAGGTATATATCTTAAATTCCAGTAGCACTGCTTCCCATATCTGAAAAAAATTAAATCCATGAATGATAAAGCAGTTGGAAGGTGCATTAGAAAGTCCTCATTTGAAAGACTTCTGCAATGGTTCTTATACTTCAGATTTCCCTCAGGAGTCAGAGCACCTGAAAGCATGCACCCAAAGATTGACAGATGCAGAGGACTCAACTGAGTGAGCAGATACAAAACTTTAGCTCTTATCATACTCATCCCACTAATGCAATAAGCAACCATCTGTGCTGGAGTGCTCACTATGACCCTCAAAAGTACAGAACTCAGCGGATGTACATTAAGATGCTGCACAGATTTCAGTCTGCAGGCAGCAGTGATAGCTTTCAGCAAACAAATATCAGTAATATCTGTTTCATAAAGATTGGAAAGTTCATATACTTTCAAATAAATATCTTCAATAATATCAGCATTAAAATCTTGATCTCTAGTCCTCCATAACAAATCATATTGTGATCTTTTCTTGGTTTGCTGCTGCAAATATATACCGAGAGATTCAAAAGCATAGGCAGCAAAACGACATCCAATATAAACCACAGATTTCCGGCAAGATTCAGAGATTGTTGTGTCTTTCATGTCAATTATATTGAACACAGACCAGACCAACTTGAAAACCTCAAATGGGGATATGAGACAATTCAAAGCACTCAGAGCATGATATGTTGGCAGAAGGGGTCTGAAGTTTTGTGTCTGAATGCACAGATCAAGCACATTCTTGAACCCAATCAGAAGCCTACGTACCAGAGATTCAAAACCCTTCACAAGTTGTCTAGTTGCATGAGTTTCCACATTGAGAAAGGAGGAGTGATTCTCAACTAAAGACGAGAAAAAAGCAGAAACAGTTTCCAGTAAACCAAAGTTACAGAAGTCTAGCTCAAGAGATCTTTTACTCGATATATCAAAGGTTGCGATGAAATTTTCCAGAACATCTTCCCTGGTTGACATCTCATTGCAGCCCAATGGACAGGACAAGGATGCCGTTGATGCAGGATGAGAGAAGATGCATCCAACAGCTTCTTGGACATATTCTGGTAACGAAATAAGTTCATCCTTCTCTTGAAAACCACTATTAAGTTTCGAATGCAATAGTTGAGACAAAATGTGATTTAGTAGACTAATGCAGATTTCAAAAGATTTTCTGAGTTGAACTGATGGCATACTTCCTGTAGACAGTTGTAGCTGATGTATCCAGAAAAGGACAAGGTGTATATAGGAAAGGAGGCACTCAAGGTTCACTTCAGAGGCTTTTTGCAGGAGCAACTTTTTCATTTCCAAATAATCTGCTACAGAAGGGTTATCAAAGCACAAGATTGCAGGAAACAGCACATGGAAAGGTGTCTGCCCCAACAAGACACTAAAAGCAGCAGAAGAAGATTCACTTGCACCAGAGCCACCCTCAGAATGCAGTCCTTCAGAATGAAAAGATTGACTACAAATCCCACCAGCTTCATCTTTTCTGCCTTCAGAACTGACATTGACTAGAACCAATTTCAGAGCTCTAATAACCATTTCAGGCCATAATCTAAAAACATCTGCAAGCAGATTGTGTTCGAGAAAGAATAAGGATGTCAATAATGACAAAGAAATTCCACCGATATCCTGTGCGATGCTTACGACAGCCGGAAAATGTTCTATGATCAGCTTCGGTGAACTGCACATAATTGAGGAAGAAAACCCTTCAGTAATTCCAACTCTTTCAATGGTCTGGCATCTCCTCAGAGATATGTTCATTTTTTCAAGTGAACCTAAAAAGGAGCTATCAGCAGGCATGGCCTTCTCATAACTTGCAAAGGAACAACAAGTTTGACCCTGCAGTATGCTCTTTGCAAAGAGCAGCAAACTCCTGGCTGGTCTCCATTCGGCTGGAATATCACCAGAATCATCTACCATGTTTGAGCAATTGTCAATGCCCCCAGAAAGCAGTGACACAAGTACAGCAGACAAGAATCTTGCATTTACCTGTTCAAATTCAGAGCTCTGAGCAGACTAGAACAAGAGATTTCACAACAACAAAGCAAAACACAAATTAGTACCTGTGTTTGCAACACATACTTCAATGTACTACAAACGTACAATGAAAGCATTGTCTTCTCACATGATGAAAAAGAACTTGACTCAGACTTGAGCACCCTCAAACACTTCTGAAGGATACATACAGCAAGAGGGCTGAAAGAAGGTGAAACATCTGCTAGAAAATAGGATAAACATTAAAAAATTCATATATTTGAAATAAGTTTAAAGAATAAGCCAACCAGGTTTGAGTTAACCCAATTCACAGAGAAAGTAAAAGTTGAGGCACACCTGCTTTTGAATGAATAATTTCATATCCTCAAATGTTGAGGATCAATGTGATGTCCAGAAACAATTTGCTTATCGTGTATAAATATTATCTGACTTTTTAATTTATTTTGTGCATTAAACCTTATGACTTCTTCATGATGGTTTAACAAGATAAGCTAAGCCATTAAGCACTAAACATAGTTGGGTACTGATACAGTCAGCAGCACTGGCAAATAGTTATTGTCACAGTGAACAAAGCATACATTCAACAACCTTCATCAACACATTCCAGTGAAACACTGCTTATGCAAGCACAAAACATTCAAACATAGTGTAATTAGCAACCATGACAGCAAATTAGTGGACATACATGTGAAAAAAAATTACCTGAATAGTCTTTGAGGTCATTTGAACTTTTGATAAGATTCCGGACGCTATCCCAATACTTGAATAAATTATTTCCAACGGTAGAAATAGCATCAGCAAGGAAAGAAATGACAGCTTGAGATGAAGTTGGTAGAACTTTAGTTTGTTGGACAAGTGAGTAGTTATTATAGTAAAAACCAGGTAGAAACAAGAACCATGCGTTAGCCTCCCGCGGATTTCTATCAAATGCACCAGTGCTCAACATAGCTGCTGCTGACAGATCATATGATTGATCCCGAATGCTACGAATTGGTGAAAAGAGTAATAAGTACATAAAAGTCTGTAGATGCTTGTACATCAGCATTGGAATTTTCCGGGGCAATCCATTGCCAGGGGCCAATCTGATGTACTCATTCAGTAGATTTAGCAACGAATTCAGCAAGTTAGTTGGCAGTTCCAAAGCATCGCGAAGAAGACTGACAAAGAACTCAAAGGACCCTTCCAACACCGTAGGCATCATATGCTGCAAGAAAAACATCAGTTGCAGAAGCATTTACAGATATGATGCCGGTAAAAATGATAATGCCAAACTGAAGGTTTATCCAAAGCTGAGATAGCAAACATGTCTGAAGCAGTACGCCCCTAACCATGATGATGGTGTGCAATCAAAGAAACGACTATGAGAATTATTCAGAAAAAAGTCTAGTTGTTGCAGCACAACCAAGGAGGAAGACTTACATAGGAGGCAACAAGTAATAGGTCAGACAAAAACAAGAAAAAGTAAGATGAAGCAGTACCATTATGAATCAAGAGTAAAGAGCAGAGCGCCAAAGGATGGAAAACTACTTGAAGTTGAAACTAGTCAATACTTCTAAGGTGCTATGCTCCATATAACAAAAGCTGAACTGCTATGCATGGTGTATTGCTTAAGAAAATTAGGCCGAGCCTAAACGATCATGGTTGATTAGAAGCAGTAACTATAAATCATACAGTCTCCCACACAAGCTGTCAACCCTAGCGCATCAATGACTTCTCTAAACTGTATCATGTGATCATAAATTGGGAGATATCAAGTAACATTAGCCATGTGGAGTTACAGGGAAAAAAAAACAAAAAATGAAAAATATAAAAACCATTGCAGCCTTTCTTGATGCACATTTGTCAATATTTCCATCTCATCCACACATTTAAGTGATGATGTCTATTACACAGATGATAAAATAATTGCACAATACGAAAATGCATGGAAGGCCATCAGATAGCCTTCTTCTACCACGAGATGGTAGAAAGCAATTATTGTGCAGAAAAAATGTGAAATTCATTCATTAGCAGTATGTACCACCTATTTTCCTTTTTATTATGGTGAGCAATTAAGTCTTATGCTCGTAGCCTCTCTACAAGACTTGCAACCAAGATCTATGCTTCAAAGAAAAAATGTGATCTCAACTTACTAGATATATTTGGAGAGCATCAACAAGCCTGGAGTAAAAGTATATCTCTGCCTCCTGCATGGTAGAAACAGGCATTTGGGACTGGTCAAGACCCCATATTTCTGCAAATATATTTGTAAAACTATTTTCATCACCCGACTCGTCCCCTGTTTCCACATTTTTTTCACTTTTTCCAGATAAACCAGCTTTTGGACTAAGTGAAATCCCGCTCACAATGATATCTCCATCATCATGAACATCATCCAGTTTCAATTTCTTTACGCTGTTGCTGCCATGTACTTCCGTACCCAGCTTTCTCTTATTCTGGCCACTTTTTCCAGAGTTACTGCTCAGAGTAGAAAGCAGAGTCACCAAGACTTGGGGATCAGGGAGCAAGGTTCGGATTTCATTCCGTATTTCTTGCTTGAGAGATTCCCAAGTTTGTATGTCTCTATCACCGGCACAAGAATAATGGCTCAAAGCATGAAGAAAGGAATCTAAGAGCTTAAGTGCCTCTAGAAGAAGCCTCAAAGTGCCATTCTTGACAAGAAAATCGGAGTGAAGCAAGCCCTTATTCATACCTGATCGACAGTATGAATGAGGGCATACAGATCTCATGACATTCTGAACATCTACACTATACAAAGAAGGTGAATCACGAGATGCAGAATCAAGGTAACCAAAAGGCAAGCCAGAACCCACTGAAGAAACCACATCAGCCGCCAAAGAAGCAACAGAAAACCTGCAACAGTTGCCATTTAAAAGATGGAATTGGTCCATATTTCAGTAAAGATTCAAAGAGAAAAAAAAAGTGGAGAAAACATAATTTAGCAAATACAGTGCTCCCCAGGGACCTACCATAGTGGTGATGCATGATCTTCCACATTGTAAGGGAACTCTTCCATGTATGCAGACCCAAACAATGGTCTCCCATGAACAATAGCCAAAAGAAGGTCTCTGTGATTCTTGAGTTCTGCTGCTCTTAGTTTTTTCATGAGGCCCACCAGTCGGGGAGCATTACCTTTCAACGTGTTTGTGCCTCTCTTTATATCAGGCATCAAGCCATTGGAGGGATCCGTACAAACTATAAGTAGCACACCATGAGCCAACTCCGCGGCGAGCCCCCCATTCTCCCTTCCAGAAATGCCGATAAGCTGCTCCAAGGTAACACTTCCAAAAAGAACACTACGCAGTCCAGGGGGAACTAAGGATTCTTTAGTAAGAATCCTATCACGCAATGTGGATAGGACATGAACTACAATCTCATCATCATCATTGCCAAGACCACGAAGGACACTGGAGTACATGTCCTTCTGTTGCAGGATCCACCTCAGCAATCCGGGTTTCCCTACCTCCAAAAACGACATTGCAAACTCAATAAGTGGATTTCTGGCGGAATACTTCCTTTTGGCATCAATCTGCTTCTTCTTATAGACGCAAAGCTTGTGAAAGCCCTGTCTTTTGAAATCAAACTTCTTTGCAACCTCAGAGGCTAAGTCAGAACCCCGCCTTACGATTGAAGCCATGAGCTGAAGTGCAGCATTTTGGCGCTTAACTTCTTTGCTGTCCAGTTCCTTATAAATGTCGTCCAACTTTTCATCAAAAACCAACCTAGCAAACTTGTCAAGAGCCCTATGAACAATGGTTCTGCTGGCATTAAACTGTCGATGCTTTCCATCAGGATGACTCAGAATAGCAGAAATTAACTTAAATATGTAGGAAATTCCCGGTTTCCCTCGTCGAAGCTTCCAAGCTTCCAGAAGTTCCGTTAACTTGGAAGAAGTCTGCACATACTTGTGAAGCAATTGACCTCCATGACTACTTTTAAGTAACTTAATGAATTCTTTTGTGGCATCAGCACACAACTTGATTTCCATGGATGTAACATAATGAAGAAGCTCCTGCAGTTTTGCTTCATAGGATGCCTTAATAACATCTTCAGTAATCTTTTCTCCACTAACTTCAAATTCCTCTTCATGCATCATGGCTGCAATCAGCAAAAACTACAAAGAAAAAAGCGCCAGTTAAAACGAATTGTTTCTATCACTGATTTCTGAGTGATAAAATGATATTGTACAACAAAACCAATCAAAAAGAAGAGAAAGAATCAGCAGAAACACAGGATTCTTATAGAATGAACATGCACATAACACCCGAGACGTCCCGCAGAAAACCCAAAAGTACATCGACGGAGGCCAGAAGAATAACCTCAGAAAAACTCGGCGGCCACTTTTCAGCTGAAGCGTGCGGAGTATGCCATTGGAGTTGCAAAACAGGGTAAGGAAGAAGAGTGAGAAAGACGAGACGATGAGGGCTTTGGCTTCGCTGCTCTGATCAACTCCCTGAGCTTCAAGTGCTGGGCTTCGGGCGGGAGAGAGGCGCAGCGGCGACGGGGGTGGTGGAGGAGAGCAGGAGAAGGGTGAAAGAAAAAGAGGAATGTGGCGGGGGAACACGGCAGAGGGCAACTGCGTAATTCCGCATGAAAAGGGCGAAAATATTACATATGTTGTTTCAGAAGTGTGCACGATTCAAGCCAATCTAATTCCTCGTCAGAATTATGATCTAGATCGATAGGACCAATCTCCAATTTCTAGGACCAAGAACCGGACTACGTTCCTAGAAAATTTAATAAGACCGGTTGGAAATAGAAAAAAAATTTTAAAAATAATATTTTTACTTTTTTAATAAAAAAATTTTTGATAAAATTGAGTAAAAATTAAAACTCTAAAAATTTAATTGACTTCATTTTACTTTTTTTACATCTGTATTTTTACTAAAATATAAAATATATTTATCTATCTGGCCCAATTTTTCTAAGAACTATAGGTTTTACTTTTGGGAACTGGGGACAGGACCGATACTTTTGGTCCGATCCTGTACCCCACCTGTTCAGGCGATTCTCGATTCAGGCAGTCCAAGTTGTTCACCCCCAATATATAACTCTTTCTTCTTCTTCCTTTCTTTTATGGTCGCAAAGGCAGAAATATTGTGTTTAAAGGCCTAAAATAACGTCATAATCGAATATATAATCCATGGAAGTGTACCTTCATTTCTTACGAGGGAAAAAAGAAGAAGTAATTAACTCAGGTTCCTTCCAAACTTCCTCGCAAGAGGAAAAACATTACAAAAAAGTACTTAAATAGAAAATACTAAAATCCAGCACACAAAAGAAATCTCCAAAAAAAAATTGATATCCAGCTGGAAAATTTTACTTTGGTAATAACACGAACAAAAGAATTCACCGAAGTACTTTTCCTTTTTATTTTACAGATATTTAAAATGGTCATTTCGATTTTTATCGTAATTAATGGAAAGCAAATATATATTGCGTACGAAAATATCTCGTAGGTCTCATATAAATAGAAAATCCGAACTATAAAATGCCGGGCCACCCCATGAGTATCCTTCCCTCTGGAACCCTCTCGGGGATTTAGGATCTCTGAAAATCCTTCGTCCCTTCTAGGGTTTCCTCCCGCATCCTCCTCTCTGTCGCCCTCCTCGTCAACCGAACCCGCCCTCCGAGGCCCCAACCTCGAGCTATTAGGGTTTCGAATCCCCTCCGCCTCTTTCCGTCGCCATGATGCAGCAGCCAGTCCCAGGTGCCGTCCCCGACCAGCAATACCAGCAGCAGCAGCAGCAACAACAGTGGATGATGATGCAGCAGGCCCAGCCGGTCCCTCCGCCGGTGGGTTGGACGCCGCAGCCGGTCCCGCCGCCCGTGCCGGCTCAGTCGCTTGCTGGATCCGCCGCCGAGATCAAGTCGCTCTGGATCGGCGACTTGCAGCCTCACATGGACGAGAGCTATCTCCTCAACTGCTTCGCCCACTGTGGGGAGGTAATTTGGATCTGCCGCTTTGATTTGTCCTAGTTCTCCTGCTTCAAATGTCTCTCTTTTTTCTTTTCTTTTTTCCTTTGTGTGCGTTTGTGCTAAAGGCTGATCTTCTAGGTTGGTAGTTAGGCTCGTCTTCGAACTATTGCCATACGACTTGAGTTGAAAAGTTACGGGTCATATGTTGGATTTTAAGATTTTGTGAGAGCTAGCCCACGTTTTTTAGTATGAGAATAGGAACAGGGTTCACTATTTTAATTCTCTATTGACACAAATTGAAATCTGCCGGTTTTGATTCGTGATGGCATTTTCTTGGCTTTCTAAACTTGCAATTAGTTTTTATTCGATTCTCTGCATTTTATGATATACTAAAAGACTCTGTACTCGTATCTGCCCTTCCGACAATGTTTAAGTGGACACCAAAATGTTACCTGAGAAGGGTATGGTGACCGATGAATCTTGGACCTCTCTATCCTTTATTTAACAGCCTAGATATCTGGACATCCTTGCTATGGTCTCTATCATTCTCTTCTAGCTACTACAGCTATCTGATAGCTGTTCACTTAACTGGTTCTCTCAGGTTCTTTCGGCTAAGGTGATTAGAAATAAGCAGACTGGTCTGCCCGAGGGTTACGGTTTCATTGAATTTATGACCCGTGCTGCAGCAGAGAGGATTTTGCAGACGTACAATGGCACATTAATGCCAAATTCTGACCAGAATTTCCGACTAAACTGGGCTACACTTGGTCCTGGTGAGAGGCGTCAAGATGAAGGTCCTGACTATACAATTTTTGTCGGAGATCTGGCTGCTGATGTAACAGATCACACGCTACAGGAGACATTTAGAGCTCACTACCAATCTGTGAAAGGTGCCAAAATAGTTATCGACAGGACAACTGGCCGTTCTAAGGGCTATGGGTTTGTCAGGTTTGCTGATGAAACCGAACAGTTACGGGCCATGACTGAAATGAATGGCATGTATTGTTCTTCACGCCCCATGAGGATTGGGCCCGCTGCTAACAAGAAGCCTGTTACTACCCAGCAATTTCAGAATGGTATGTATTATGGCCTGTATAGTTGCTGATGTAGCTCACTTGCAGTTACCTTATGTGCTGTTGTGGCTTATTGATTATGTTGATAGCAGTTTGACATGTTTTATGATGATTTGCAATTCTACGTCAGAGTTCACTTTGTTGAAGTTTAAGCTGAATATGCTTGATGCGTCTTTTAGAGGTGAATTGTGTGAAAGGAATAGTCAACTTTGAAGATGAGAGGAATTTACGTCATTTCCTCAGTACTTACCTTTCTAAAATTGGGCGCATTAATTTCTAGAAAACATTCAAAAACTTATATAAAACTCATGTTCTCTTAAAGCAGGACGCCAAGAGGCTCTCATTTTGGAGGGCCTGGAACTGATTTCAGCTGAAATGATTCCACTTTAATGCGTGGCCTCATTTTAGGTCAGTTATTTTGTTTATGTCCCGAGTTCTATCAATTACCTAGTAGCATTTTCAATGCTACAGTTGGATTTACTTCACGCACTTGCTCACTAGGTTATCGGCCAATTTAAATTTTTACCGCTTTTATTAAGTTAATACAATGGAGTACTCCCTTTAGATTATGGTATTCTGTAATGAAGCAGCCTTCTTCTGTTCCTTTAACATAATATCTCTCTGACAAGTCGTGTCATTAGGAATTTTGAGGACCTATCTGTCTTTTCTTAATTGTCGTTACTTTTCTTTTGGGTCATTTGTTACTAGGACATTGAGTTGGTTATTTGAAAGGACTTGCCAAAGATATTATGGGTGTGGACTAATATCGATTTGCTGTTTTGAAGTGGCATGGTCTCTATCTCTTGGAAGTTAATGGATTTATATATGCTTAACTATTAGGAATCTTTATATACCCCTAACGAATTACTTCTTTACAACATGTGCCTGTGTGTGCATGTGCTTCCATATGTATGTGAGTTGCCTGTTGTCTGAAATCTTAACGATCCATCTGAGGCTTTGTGAATAGTAAACTGGGGCCAGTTTGTACTGATCAGAGAATTGCAAGATCATTGCTGTGATGGTAACATTTGGCTTAAGTTGAGTGAATCTTTCTCTGTTCTGAACTTTTGCTTCCCGTGTTCTGCAGTGCTTCACTAATCTCTCCTGAAAGATTATCTCTTTGCCCAAGATTTTGAAACTTCTGTGTTGCCTAGCTAGATAGTATTGAATGTGTTATAGTGTGTATGATCACATTTACATGTCCGTTGCAGCATCTTACCAGAACAGTCAAGGATCCCAGGGGGAGAATGATCCAAATAATACAACTGTGGGTAGCCTATTTTTACTGTTAAGATTTTTGACATTACTTCCTGTTCTTGACTAATAACCTTTTGGAGCTTAGATATTTGTCGGAGGCCTGGATCCAAGTGTATCAGATGACCTTTTGAGGCAAGTATTCAGTCAATATGGAGAGTTGCATCATGTGAAAATTCCACCTGGCAAACGTTGTGGGTTTGTTCAATTCACAAGCAGGTGATTACTTGGTTTCTTTTCCCTCTTTTCGCCCCTGCACATTTCATGTAAATTAATTTGTGTACTTTCTCATGTCAGAGCTTGTGCTGAGCAAGCCTTGTTGATGCTGAATGGAACCCAGTTGGGAGGACAAAGCATTCGACTCTCATGGGGGCGGAGCCCTTCGAACAAGCAGGTAACTGAGATTTTTCACTTCTTTGAAGAAGCAGGTTGATGGCTATAAAGGATATGGAAATGACAGTGGAATTGCAATTCAGGCTCAGCCGGAGCAGGCGCAGTGGAATGGTGGATATTATGGATATCCACAGGGATACGAGGCGTATGGATATGTCCCTCCTACCCAGGACCCTAACATGTTCTATGGAGGCTATGCTGGGTATAATTATCAGCAGCCCGTAACCTACCAGCAGCCACAGCAGGTAACTGCATTGACAACCTTTGTGGCTTTTGTCTAATGCTTCTTTGATAAAAGTAGTGGGTAAGGTTATGTTGGGTACTTAGCAAGTCGACAATATCATCAAAATAAGTTTATTGTGCTTTGGAACTATTCTTGTGTGTAATAGGAATTACCTTCTCATAAGAAAGTAAATATTACAGAAGTTATTTTCTATAACATCAACCCTTTTAATCATGGGTTGTGTCTGGATTGGTGCAGTGATGCTCCTTCATGATGGAAGTATGATCTGACGATGTTCCACCCTGCTGCATTTTGGACTGAGGTGTTCTCGGATTTATGGCGGTGGTTGGCCTATGGAGGTTGTCTGCTGTAATTTAATATGCAATTTGTTTGGTACTTTGTATGTCGGAGTTTATGACCGTTGTTTTCTATGGACAAGTGTGCTCAGATGAGGCAGTTTATTGTTGACATATTCCTGATAGTAATGTTTATTATTTCCTCATTATTGTGCAACTTCTTTGCCTATTGGCTTTCTTTCATATTTTATGTGATGGAAGCATAATTATTCTTTCTTGGGTTGCATAGTAGTGCTTCTTTAGGTTTGACAAATCGGACTAAGATGTTACACTGACATGGAGGCTGAGATTAATCTCGTATATGGTTTGTGCTATGGCGATTATTTATTTTCCATGACATGCTTAATCTCAGTATGATCATTTTGGTCCTGAGCAGAGATCACTCGGTCATGATGGACTTGTCAAGAAGATTCTATATCTTTAACTAACACTTGGTCTTCGCGTATGGTCTTTTTACTGGAGAAATTCGGCCCATTTGTACACTATACAAACTACAAATGCACTTTCTGTTTGTCCTCGAGACACACATTCCAGCCTATATCTCATGCAATGGTTTGGAGCCTGAGAATAAGATTTTTCAAGTCGACCAGTTCAATCGAAACCGTCCCTCAGTCGTCTTTAGGCGCACCATGGTTTCTCTAGTGGTAATGTGAGAGCAAGTTATGGTGCGTGAAGTGAAAAAGTGTCACCTGTTAATCGTGATTTTTGACATTCGACCAGTGACATTCAACCAGCTCAGCCTGGTCGTGTTGGCTGGCTGTTCATGTACTGGGCAGCAACGAAGATGAACTACTGATACGTGCATGCGACCATGGCAAGACATGATTCATCTGAGATTGGATCTGGCAGTCGATATAAATTCTCAAAAGATACATAATCAACAGGGGAAAGTTAAAAGTAGGGTCCCGGCTCACGAGCAAAAGAAACGATTATTGAATATAAAAATTTGCTTTGAGATAGTTGGGACATCCAACAGGAAAAAAAAAAATTGCCAGACTCAAGACAGGAGGACGTAGCTTCCACTAGGACTTACGATTTCAAGAAAGTTAAGTGCTAGAAGAAGCTGTCTCCAATTTTAACCAGGTTGAATTCTCTACATCTTTGACCAGCATTTCAAGATATATTGCAGAATTAAGTGAATTAAAGTCTAAAAAGCTTCAATACCTAAATCTAGACCTAAATAAAGTTAGAAGTACACGATTACTAATTATTTTAACAAGACCGCTGGTTACCACCAAATCTTCCCTCATCTCCTGTCAGCTAAATTTCAATTGTTCTTGAAAGACCGATCTCCAGGCATCTCGCTCTTCATTGCATTTTCCTGCAAAGCCTTGCAAAATAGTAACTTCTCAATTTGGGCTGCCGTGAAAGTTCAAGTCAACGAAAAGACTGCTATTTGCTCTTCGGAAAATAAGCTCACCTGCAACAGCTCGGTCATTTTGCCAGTTCTGCTGCTGTCCAGATGCGGAGGCATGGTGTTTAGGTGGGGGTTGATATTGGGTTGCACGGCTTGTAAAGGCTCGATGAAAAGAGGCTGATCATCATCACTATCTTCGTCTTCTGGAGTACTGCCGGATTTATCACCTGACTTGCTGCTCTCATTTTGATCAGCCTCTACTTGCGAAGGTTCATGAATTCTCTTGATGACTTCTGTGACTAGATTCTCAAAAGGCATACCAGGAGTCCCTGTTGACTTCGTTTCTACCTCATGCAATGCCTCATCTGGGTGTTGGGCATCAATACCAGTTTCGCTTTGTACATGTGCCGCACTTCCCGGCACTTCTTTGTTCGATGCAGATCCATTTAAAGGAGAAAAGGCCATGTGCTTACCTGTTGAAGGCATATGATCTCGGATAGAAGCCGAAGCAGCTTGGATGGGTATGGGCAAACCATTTGCAGAAGTACTGAGAGGTTGAAGTACCACGGGCACCACATTGCCCCTCGATGTCACCGGACGAATAGGCAGAGCTGTACCTGGAGCTACCTGTCTACCTTTCAAGACAGCCGAGCCAGGAGGCGATGCCCCTAGACTAGTGGTTCCATTCCTCTCTCTAGGACGAGGGCCAGAGACCTGCATCTGTATATAACTCTCACTCTGAAGAGGAATCTCATTTCTTTTGATCATTTGGATGTTTGGTACCACATCATTTTCTGCAGAAACAGGTACATATCGCCCCGGCTTGAACACAACCCCTCTTAAAGTAGTATCAGAGTCGCCAACCCTAACCGCAAGCAGATAACCACCATCAAATGCTGCTTCAATAACACCAGAAACCAACTGTCCTATTAAGATGTTGTTTGAACTGTTGGATGCATCTACTTGCCGGGCTTGGTTACCATTCACAAATTTATACGCAGGAGGGACATGGACATTTGGTCCACGATTCATGTTTTGATCCCTCAAAGCATGGGCATGGTCTGCAAAGATTGGGCTTTCATCTGGCATGGGATACTTTCGTGGACGACCACGTTTGCGTTTCAAAGGGGCACCGGCTGAAGCATCGGAGTTGATTCCTTGACTGGCTTGGTTCATCTTGTCAATTTCCAGCATATATTCTTACACCAAACAGAAAGATCCCTTTACTTCTGCCAACAGAAGAGTTGATGCTTTAGAGATATTATACCAAAGCCACACCAGAAAAGGGACGAGTAATTCTCCCCAAAAAACAGTTCATAGAAACTAACCAGTGTGCTGCCTCGACTTTCAACCTCTAATTAAGATATGGCGAAATAAATGCCGAATGTCATTAACAATCAATTATTGTGATAGACACGTTATTCTAATAAAATGATGATACTCAACATAGATCACCATAAAGTTGCTGATTTCTATATTTAAGCTCAGTCTTTTTATGGTGAAACTGCAAACTCCAACACCAACTTAAACTTCAGCATGTATCATAAACCTAATTCACGCAATAACTAGAAGATAACTATAAGAAAGAGAGTGAAGAACTCTCTCTAAGATATCTCAGTTACACTTTATCAAGTAAGACTCTCCCAACTGGTAATGACAAACAAGCAGTTCACTATTAGATCCTCGCCAGCGGCTAGCATATTAGAACAAAAATAAGGAAAAGTTCTAGCCTGACGACAGAAAAGACTGACAAACATCGTCAATTTCTCTTTGGATGGGAAAAAGTTGACTTTGAAGTTTTATCTAACAATGCAGAGTCAATTTACTTTAGCACACAGTAGTCCTCTTCATGATTAATAGCTGAATTTAAACGACAGACACAAGACAAAAAGCTATGTTCCACCTTCCCTAAGATAAGGAAACTCAAATTCACAAGAAGTTGGCACCACTTGCTGCTACCCTCTGCCAACCCAGCATAAGCAAGCAGCTGAATTCATCGAGATGAAATAGCACAAACTCATTCTGAAGTTGTATTTCCACCAAGTGAGGTTATCCCAAGTTGCAAGGACAGGGGATTTTAGGAGACCGCAAACACAAAAAGGGGTAGGCAAGTGAAGTTAATGCTTTAAATTATTTTTAAAATTGAAGGGCAGCATGACCGTAAAACTGTCTTCATATCAATACAAAAGATAAAATTGCTGGACATAAAAGGAAATGCGATGAACACTATAGACACAGATAGACACAGGGTTCTATACAGAGAGTTAGATTCATAACATCCGAAAACCGACAGTCGAAAAGACAGCAACATTGAATGAGCCCACGGAATGAATGTGCCCAAGGAATCTCAAAATTTTCCCTTTTATACCAAAAATCAACCAATGCCTAAATCTAAGACCTAAAATAGTTAAATTGCCCAAAATAAAAATGCAGCAAAGCTTAAAAACAGAGAGCAAAACGAACCATAGATAGAAACCACTCCATCCAAGCATCCACGAGTTAAATCAACAGACCAACAATCACGTGTGCACTCGTAAACACATGCATACGTGAATAGTGCGAGTTTTTCATAATCATCCAATATATATTTCGGTGAACAATCTGCACGGAAACTGCCATCATATGACCTGCAGCCTACCTTCACTGTTTCCTCAACAGCTAACGTAAATATCTTCGTCCGGCTCAGGTTTCCCGCAAACGCTCATCGGCCTGCGATTCGCGATCTCGGAGACGCGCGCCCCTCATCGAGGAAGGCCGGCGATCTGGATCGCCGGATGCAGCGACCTGCCGTCGGGAGGAAGAGGAGAAGAGGGCGAATGGAGAGGAGAAAGGAACCGATTCGAATCGAAACCCTAGCTGAAGGAAGAGGAAGACTATCTCTCTGCCCCCGTGTTCGGTCTCCTTTTGGTTGTTTTAAGGAGGAATTTAAAGCAAAATTGCCTCTTATTTTCTCTTTAAAAAGAAACAAAATTTTTCTTTTAAGGAACATTAGCATTTTCTTATCTAGAAATTGTCAAATACCAGATTCGGAGTATTTTGCCACGTGCCAAAATCAATATCTTTTTTCTTATTTTACCCCGATTACATTTATATTATATTATATATATGTATGTCTATAAATAATTTATATTTTATTACATTAATCTGAGTATAAATACGCAAATTACCAAATTCTAAATAGAAACATTCGATTTTACGTCATTACTTTTAATCACTAATCTTGTACATTCCACCTTCCCTTTTGTATTCTCTCACTCCTTGACTTTTTCAACTATCCTATACGGTAGATGAGAATCTCCACATTCTCTAATGATCAAATACATTGATATATCGTATTATATTTAATGGTCGAGCGATTTTTATTATCGTTTTTCATGTACATTAAGCAGTTCACCTCCTTCGACGATCTTAAGAGGCACACTTCTCCATATCAATCCGATGCAATTCGGGATTTTACTTTGAGTGTATTCGACAAAAATTAAACTCAAGATCATGATAGAATAAATAAAATCCGTTGCCATCTAAATGGGGACGTTAACGGTAGATATGCAGTTTTCTATTTTTCTTGCAAGCTCAATCAAGCCATTTATATTGGATTTCATACTTTTTGTCACCATGTAATTTCAAAATATTTGGAAAAGCAAATTTATATAATAGATCGGAGCTAATAACTTGAGTGGAACCAATTCTTAAACCAATGGGAGAATAAACAGAATAAACTTTCCAGAAATTATTCAAGATGGAAATCTTGTTCAGGGAGTTGTAAAGTTCCCAAACATCACTCGCTCATTAACAATTTAAATATTGCCAAGGGTACCAAAACACGTCTACTATATTCACTCATGATTCAGTGATGCGAAAAATTTTATTGGATGTATAAACCTCGAAAATAACTTCAAAGAGAATGCCAAAATCAAACGTGACGAGTCGATCCGATAGACCGAGTCTTGGTATTCCCACATTGGTCGAAATTCTTTTACGTTTCTTAAAAATGGTGGCAGATTTCCGCCGTGTCTCACCAGCCACCATAGAAATAGAAATAACTAGAGTTTGCCTTCCCCCCCTAGCCTTGGGGAATTCCATGATCGAAGGAAGGACAGAAAGAACAGGACAACTCCAACGTATGATCAGACGGACGACGACACAAGAACGACCGGGACCCCCCGATGCGCTGACTTTTGACTTGGGCCGGATCGAAAGATTCCTTGGCCCACAATAGCGTAGTGTACTCTCATCTGTGGTCCCAAGGGCATCCTTACTTCTCTTTTCCACCCTACATCCAGTTCAGCAGCAAGCAAATTAACTATCATAACCCCCCTCCTCCTCCTCCTCCTCCTCCTTTTCTTTTTATCTTGGCCGGACTCGAATGTGTTTCATCTTCAAAACCCACGATTTGCACGTTCATCATGGACACGTCCTGCTTTTAGAATAGGAGAAAAGGCCCTTTGCTTGATTATAAAGTGATCTGTACCAACATTATCTTCTTTAGCTGTAGCGACATTCGTATGAAGAAACAATAAAAAGTTATATAGACTTTGTTTTCACCCGGTCCGAATGTCAAAGCACGTCTAAACACTCCCGTATTTCTATGACAGAAGCCGTCGAGAGACTTGCCTATGCTCACATGCCAACATCCTTTGAAAACTCCGAGCCCACGCGTCGCGCATTCCTCGCCATGTACATTCATTTCTCGATTCCCATCCCACTTCCGCATCATTCCGATGGCACCAGTAATCTTTTAGATTCCATAATTAGGAGATCGATGCAAGTAAACTCGTTTCGAGTGAGTGAACCTCAAAACAGCATGTGTGTTTTCTATTTTTTTAACCCTTTTAAAGGGTTGCAACTAACTCTCCATATTCACGGTGCTTTATTCCATGAGTTAATAGTACATGCTTCCTAATCTAAAATGACACAAAGTTGAATAGAAAAGGAATTCACCTAGGAAACTGAATTGTTCCTAGTAGCAGCATTCGATGCACGAGGCCTCTGCGACTCGGGAAGGTGTTTCACATACATTTCATGGACCATTTCCACATACTCATCGATATGATCAGCAGTCCACTCATCAGTTTTGATCGGGGGAAGGAACTTTACAGTAAGAGGTGCGGGGCGAACGCGTAAGCTGCCCTTTCTCCATGCTAGATGGGTCCCCGTCAAGACTATAGGCACTATTGGGCGTTGTGATTGCAAGGCCAAGTGTACAAAACCCTGGACAAACATGATACATGCCCATGAACAAGAGCAATGATGAATCGCGAACTGCATCTTAGGAATGAATCTGTTATCAAAGAAAATGGGCTAAAAAAAAATAATGCGGTATAATTTGTTTCGGACAGTCCAACTACACTGCAACTTCTTATTCCTCAATTTCATCAGGAAGTTCAGTAACAGCTTAAAATCTTAGACAACGATGGAGTGACTTGCCTTCTTAAAAGGAAGCAGTCGTCCATTCTTTGACCGGGTGCCTTCAGGGAATATGTTCAGAGACAGATTATTTTTAACCACGGCGTGAGCTGCCTGTACAATTGCACCATCGACTTGTTAGAAACACATGCACAACTTTGGCAAATGATGCAGAGGAAGACACTCTTACCTCCCTCATCGACTCAATGGCTGCAGTGGGGTTTGAGCGATCAATGCGGAGATGGTTGGCCAATACATAAAGCTGTCCAAAAAGTGGGTACCAGACAATCTGCATAGATGATTTTTCATTTGAGGACAAGATTTTGGAATCGGTCGATAAAATAGTATCACTATCTCAATGTTGGACACTTGCGAATGCTGTTGAGACAAGCATGAACCATTTTCTTTTTGCACCCTTCGTAAAAAAATTCACGTGTTACCAGCCAGCATGATGCTTCTTATCCCTGATACTTACTAACCACAAACTACACTTTCCAAAAGCAGGGATCTTACCTCCTTCTTTGCAATGCCAACAGTGCCTGTCGGAGTCAACCACATTATAAGGAAAATATCAATTGGGGATGCATGATTGCAAATATAGATAGCCTTCTCATCAGCATATTCCAACCCTTCAAACTTTATAGGATTTCCCAAGATCCACATCTGCAACAGATACATAAACTCCACTTCAAATGCATAATCTGAATCATTATTGCAAAAAATAAGAGAGACTTTTCAAAAAGCCACATAACTTGGCAGCACTTTAGAACACTAACGACCTATGAAGTAATCGCATTCACATGCAGTATGCTCCATTTCTTCATCTTAATTTGCTAAAGAAAATAACTACATTTTCTGTTGATGGCCCCAAGGAGAATAACGGTTTCAGCATGAGCAGATACTGAGACTCGTCAACTCAACAAATAATGACAAGGAATTAAGGATCACATTTTCTCCTTCAGATGTCGATCCAAGTACCAACACATGTTAATTATATAAATCCTTCTGATAAGATTCATGTAACTAACTGTAAATTCTGAATGCAATGGACAAGCTTCCCCAGAGTAGTATGAGGGGAAAATGAGAAAGATTCCAAATTGTAGCCCACGTGAAGTGTCCACACATGGTAGGGAAAAGCAAGATTAGTCTTTAAATCCTCAATCAAGAGAAAAGTTGGTGTAAAGCCTTCTAATCACTGCTGTTTTTTTGGAAGTGACTATCTGCTACAAGGCCAAAATATTGATAGTAAGTAAAAAACTTCCAACCAAATAGCAGCATAAAGAAAGCATTATCAATTGTAATGTTTAAGTAACTCATGAAACCATAGTAGCTTACCAGCAGTCTGCCAGTTACGTGCCCATAAATATTTCCTTGCCTTATTCTTTCAAATGGCCACGGGATCAGAATAACCATGATCAATGCCCATATGAAGGTCATAACCACCATCAATAAGAAGCATGTCACTATTCTTATCCAAGATATCAACTCGGATAACCACCCGTCATCATCAACATACCCGTCAGTCCTCAGCCGATATCCCACCACTTCTTTCACCGAGGCTTTCGTCGAAACTCCGAGAGTTTCGATGGAGCTTGCAGTGAAAAAGCTCTCCAGCTTTCTATTCCTCAGGAAAGAGCTGGCGCCACTAGTTTCCATGGCCGAAGTGCCAAGGTTCTTTTGGGACGTTCTAAAATGACGTAGAAAAGTGCAAGCTGTAACTGTATTGTAAATTATAGCAGAATTAGAGGTGGGATATCTGCAAATCGCAATAAAAGAACTATGATGAAAGCATGATTAGTTAGTCAATGAAGAAATTATCAGGGACCATCACAGCAAGAACTAAGCGCAATTTCTGTGCCTTCCATTCAGTTGCAAGAACTGTCGAAAAAGGTTCATTCATCAGTTCTACACGGAACCAGCTGATGGATTCAACTGCATACATAATCAAACTTCAAATCAACCGTCCCCCAACTCATTCTTCCTTCAATTCGTCGAAGACCCAAAAGACAAAAAGAGCTTAAAGAGAGTCAACGCCCAATCAGTGATCGAAGCTATTCAACAATCTGCTTTGTAATCTACTCGAGGACCGGATTTCAAAGTAAACGTTAATTTCATTCCTCAGAGTTAAACAGCGACGAGAAACTGAACAACAAGCGAAGTAGAAAACGAAGTCCTGACTAGACGAATGTGGCTATTCAGCGCGTTTCCTCGGTAATCAAAAGATTACCATGTATCAGAACCAAGACTTGATGGTTCGAGACAGAGAGGGAGGCTAACATCCTTACCGAACAGGTCGCTACCTCGCCAAGAATTGTCGAGAAAATGCCAAGTGAAAGAGCCCCAAGAGAGGAGAGGCGGGAAGTGGATAACTGAAGCAGAAGACAGAGTCGGACTCAGAGTCCGACAAAGATTTTAAAGAGAGGAAAGAGGGGGGGGATTTTGTGGAGCAGAGCGAAAGAGAGAGAATGAAGAAAATCACTTAGTGTGGCCACTGCGACCGCCAAGACGATGAGACGATCCACACACACACACACGGAGACTCTCAATGATTCAATGCGTCTGACGAAGGAATTCTCCTCCCGTGACCACTAATGTTTTCGGTCTCCGCGCCGTGGAGTTCAGCAAGCTCCGTAGGCGATGTGGCTTCGTTTCAAGACATTGCGGCGTATGTTTCTTCCTCGGACGAGACGCAAAATTACGCACGAGGAAAAGGTGAGAGCGTATATGTCCAGCGCATCTACAACTTCCAAGAAACGGAGAGCGTGGGCATGGCTTTTGTTTGCATAACTCGAAATAAGATTTCCCCTCAACAACCACTAAGATTAGAGCAGATGTGCAATTACCTAAAATTTGTGTTTCCTCTAAGCTCTTTTCTTGTTTTCACGACGTGCAATGTGGCAAGATTGATTTGAAAAACAAACCAATACGGTGATCACTTCGACACTGTGAGAGGGTGTTTTACAATAAAAATATGCTTGATAATCATTAATTGAATTCTAAAGCATTGAACCTTATGAATCACAAGAGTATTGAAAGGTTTTCTCATTAAGTTATTTAATAACTAAATTATATATATGGAGCATACGACAAAGTTTCTTTTCATGCTAACCAAATTTTGAAAATTATTCCACCAAACTCTCCATTGTCGTCCTGCGAATTGAACAACGGACCCATAAATCGAGACGCTCTGTCTTTCCATTTGGCTGAAAGCCACATGACCATTACGTCGAAGGGGAAATGCTCAAAAACATTCGCCATCACAGGGAAAAAAACGCGACGACTTGCTTGGGGATATGGTCTTTGCCTCCTAGATTTCTCGGAGAAGGATTGGGACAGAAAGCGAATTTATCGAAAAGGTCAGATTGGGCTTGTGCGTGAGCCACGACAATGCCTTCATTAAATTAGAGAGAGAGAGAGAGAGAGAGAGAAGGTATTTTTGGTGGGTGGGCTGGCGATGACTGATCCAGCATTCGACGACGACCACAAAAATGAGGAGGGACGCTCCAATTTGCCAATCCAGAGGAGAAACGACACTTCCAGTTCGTGGCCCCGTGTACCGATTGAATTCCAAACGATGAATTGCACATCCACGAAAGGCGTCGGCGCTTCTGGTTTGTTCCCCGCGGGTTCGAGATGGGGGGGCATCCGAAGTCAAAATCATCTTGGAATGAACCCGAGCTGTCGAAATTGTTAAATTAAGACTTCTGTTCTCCAACCTACCCTTTTCTAATCTTTTTAAGATGAATAGTTAGGTCGCAACTCGACAATAAGATGACATCAACCGGAGGGTTGGATAATTAGGTAGTTGCCTTGCTTACACACAAATGGGAAGAAGAAAAAACTAACTATTACTGATAAGTGATAGGCTTAATTATTGATAAGAGCAAAGTTTGGCTAAAGAGGAATCGACATCTTGAAGGGACCGATGACTATTACAGTCGATGATTTAGATGCAACCGTTGAAGAAACAAACGTTGACACAATGGAATAAGGAAACTGTCGAGATAGTAGAGTCGATGGAATAGTCGAAATAGTGGATTCGATGTGACCATTCGTAACTTCCATTTGCAACCATCGATTGTATATTTTAGATAACTACATCGTACCCTTTATCCTCCATTGACAAATTATCTGAGAAAAGTGTCCTGCCCGTGGGCATGTCGTGGGGGAATGCCGAGTCTGGCATTTTCTATGAGGAATATGATGGGGGGGGGGGGGATTCGACGATGGTTTTGGGCTTTTCGCCGTCCAAATATATCGGGCGATGGATGTGGGATTCGAGGGATCGTGGGCCGAGCTCGATTTGGGCCCATTTTTGCCTTCTCCTTTTGGGCTGCATCACCTCGCGACATTTTTTGACGCTTGCCGATTGGGGCTGCAAACTTCAAACTTCTGACTTCCTGACTATATGGCGAGTAATTAAAGTTATCCCTGAAAGCATAGTTCGAATTGCAATTGATTTACCATCTCCTTGGTAATTTTCGTGTGCTACTTCTCCACAAGCCGTCTTATGGAGACGTAAATGAAAACTAACTTTCTTCTCCTTGAAGTAGTTTCGTTGACCTTAAACTTCACGTGCATAGAATTGATCATTTTAGATTGATCTAAATAAGATGGCGATAGCCTTATCTATACATTAAAAAGAACGCGAGAGAGAGAGAGAAAACACAAAGACGGCAATCTTCTCTTGTCCTCATCATCAAAACCCTGTCATTTTCCAAAAGAAATATCAAAAGAGTTTTGAATAATTCGTCCATAATTTCCGTCGAATCTTTCTTTTTTTCATTTAGACTTAGCCACGAGTATCACGAGAGCATCATTGAGGAGGTCGAGTGACTTCTTACCTCACTAAGAGATACGCAAGTAGAATTGATTCGATTGAAAATATCCTAATTTGTAACTGTCTCGTGATAACGGCTGGTGATTAGGCAAATTCGTTCGTTTGGGAAGCACGCGGAAAGATTTGAGGGAGAGAGAATCGACGACGATCTCGAACCCATGTGGGGCCCGCCACTCTGTCGTGACTCCCATTTTGCTAGAACACGAAGAAGCTCGGCTGAGATTCGACAGTGAATTATATATTCCCAAAAATGACCCCATTCCCCCACTTTTTTTCTCCCATTCCGTAGAGAGAAGCCCAAGGGGGTAAATATGTACTTTTACATAAAGAATTTTTCTTTTTAACCTTACCTCCCACTTTTCCTCTCTTTCCCAGCAAGATAATTTTCTTTATCCTATATCTTCTTCACCTCCATTTTATGACCCGTCAATTTGTTCGCCTTCAATTTTATCTTGGGCCAACCTTAAATTGTTTCCCAACATAATCTAAGATAACACAGCCTGCGAAGTATAAACTGCTAGGCATGAAGAATCAGCTCCTAGCTAATTTCAATGATTTCCAAAGATTAATTTAGGACAAGGAGAGAGAGAGAGAGAGAGAGAGAGAGAGAGTAGGAAGGAAATGTCAAGTCTATAAGATATGATCATCACTTGGACAAAACTCAGTTTATTCACATCTGCTGTACACCAAACTGCAAAACCCAGCAAAAGAATATGAATTACCCCAAAATCAAGGATCGATGAAGAATATAATTCATCTGTATGTGCATCTCCTTCCTAATAAAAACAGAAAGAAGAAAAGACGAGGGAAAAAAATCTCTCTCTCAGCATCTACCAAGTTCGCATGATATCATAAGCTAATTAACCTCAGGGATGCTCTTCAACGCCGGCCTCCAGGACCTCTGGCCCGTCTCGAACCGGTCGCTCGCGCTCATCGCCATCAGCTGCGAAACCAGTAGCTCCACGGGCTTCCCCTCCTTCGCGTCCGGCTTCCCCAACAACTCCTCCAACTGCCTCTTCGTTATCCTTATCGTCACCTCCTTCCTCACTGCTGCCGCCGCAGCCAGTGTCGCCGCATTGCTCGATCCGTGCTGCCTGCTCTTCTCGAGGAGCCCCTCCATCTCCTCGCCGTCCGCAGCCACCACGGCTTCCCCGCTACCTTGCGGCTCCGAGAATAGCCTGTCCTCCCAGTCATCGCCGCCCCATTGCGTCGGAGACTCGTGCCGTATGCAGTTCCCCATTTGACTCGGTCTTGTGAAGCGAAGAAGAGATCAAGATTTTGGGAATGGAGGAGGAGCGGGTGTTAAATAAGAAGAGAGAGAGAGAGAGAGAGAGAGAGAGAGATAGAGATAGAGAGAGAGATAGAGAGGAATATCGAGCTGGAGGAGGTGATGGATGGTGTGGTGTTGGGTTGATGAGCATGACGATGACAGGGGAGTCAAACCTAATTTGTTGCCACGTCGGATGGCAACGCGTCCGACGTGGCTGGTGAAGCGGTGGGGGTTGACCTCACCCACCACCTCATAACAAATTTGGGAGGGGGGGCCCTTCGCCTTGTGCATGTGAAGGACAGCGTCGGTGGCCTGTGGGGGTCGTTTTGTAGAGGGAGGAGGAGCTGTCGGCGAAGATAGCTCGGCTCGAGCCATTACAGATGTTAGTGCAATCACAGCCGTCGAGTTTACAAGACTCATGTAATCAAAGAATTGCTATCGACCAAATTGATCATCGATCTAGGTCCGTCCGAACAGATATTCTCCCTCGCGAGCCGAGCTGATAGCCCAAGGGTAAAAAAGGGCCCGGCTCAGAGCCAAGTGGATGATGGCTCGGCGCCGAACCGGCGGGGCAGCGCCGATGGGCAGCAGGTGTGAAAAGGGCACGGAAAGAGCATCTGCTGCGTGTGAACGCAGACTGGCGAACGGTATCTTTCCATCCTCGGCATTTATTCCGTTCACACACGTGTGTGGAGCCCGCTTGGTAGTGACGTCATCGATTGTCGAAATCCCTATCTAATCTCAGCCAGGGTTGTAACTAATGACTACCCACTTCATTATTGTCGCGGCCGTGGTCATTCCCGCACCCTCATTTGATACTCTTCACCGCAATCATTAGGAGCGTGCGTCCGTCCGATCCAATTCGACATTCGAATCATATCGAATTCGGTCCATTCCGAGTGATTCTTAAAAAGATCGATCTGGCTCCTTTTTCCGAAAATTCAAAATTTAGAGTAACCGGTTCGATTCTCGATTTCACGTAAGAAATCGAATTGTTCGGACGGCTCGGATCAATCAAAGTTTCTTATTTTTTTATGTTTAATTGTAAATCAAATCCTAATTAATAAGTTTTTTTTCCCTTTCATAAACCATCTTACTAGCTCCCGATTCCACGAATCTTGAACTAATCCCATCCAATATAACTTTAAGTTTCGGGACGGGGACCGATCTATCTACCATGAAACCAATCATCATTATTAATTATTTCATTTCTATAAGTACGGCCACCATGCACTCGCGACGTACGAATCATTTAACAAACTCCCCACGACTTCCTCTTCGTAATTCAATAAAATCGACGAATTTCATGTCGGACGGGTAAAATTAATGCCCATCCAAAGCGGGACTGCTTCTTCAACACTTGCTCTGTAAATTTCCACATCAATGTCGGGATTGAATCGTTATAAATAAATAAGAAACACAATCATAAAATTATTTTCTGTTGATTGATCATTTCTTTTATCGAAATAAACCCGAAAAAAAAAGGAACTAATTCGTAAAAAGATTACTTTTGCTTAAACAGACATATCTTACGTCAATCCGAGGAGGTTTTGCGATGTTAACTCGTCACAATGAAGTAGTTCCAGACGTTTCTCTTCCCCTCGTGGTCAAGACCAAGAGTTTTTGCTCATGTGACGTGACGTGATGTGACGTGACGTGACCCATTGATTTGTTTGGTCATTTGCTAAAAGGACAATACACGCTCCTTCCAAAGCTGGGGAATATAGACTCCAAAAGGAGTCAATACGAACGCGAGATCCAAAAGCCTGATCTTTACCCGGTGCGGTCACCTCGTCGGGTTGTTTCCATCGTAAATTCAACAAGTGATTCCCAACGAATTTCTCAGATTCTGGCGTGGATGGGCGCCATATACGGCACTATGGTAGCATCACCACATGATAGGTTGGGAGTGCCTATTCTCTTTGGAAAAACAGTTGGTGGGTCTCTATTGTCTTAATTCACCGGTCCTTTTTTTCTGGACGAGAGAGAGAGAAGGTGTACGATCACACCCTCGTCCATCACTTCATCACATGCAATGCGACATTCACAAATGAATGGTGCGCTCGATTCGCCTTTAAAAGAACGTCTTTAAAAAAAATGAAAATGCTATCGATCTAACAAGAATTTTTCGAAATTCTGATAATGTTTGGTAAAAGTACTTCTCTCGAACACAAGTAGGTTTTTCTTTTTTTCCAAAACGCCGGATGGACACGATGATGGACACTTCATCCAATAGCATCCAATAGCGATGTTCACGTTCTGTATTCATCCGTCAGGATTGGATACAATGCCAGCGCCGTGATGCTCTGGCACGAGGAAGGAAACTACCTACGCAGTCACTGATGGTACTGTCGAAGGCTCGTTACGTACAGCTCCATGGGCGGCCAAGATGAGCTGCCGAACGGACATGTCCGATCGGGAAGCAATCATCGAAGGGTCCCTCGATTCATTATCGGAGATCCTCCCGTGTGCAAAAAGCGAATCAATCATCGCTGTTTGAATTTCGTACATCAAGAGTCGTGCGGTGTTTAGCTGCATTTGATCGAATGGCTAATCCACGATCAATCATTGCACGATTGGGTGTGGGGGTCATAAAGTACTTGTGTTTTTGCGAATATCGTGCAACTTTTTATTAAAGCCGCCTGTTCAGGCTTTGTTAATATTATCTTTTTCATCTTTTGGGTTGAGTTATACATGCCCACACCACACACTCATCCCACATCCAAGGACACAGGAAATAAAACAACATTTGGTTTTTGAAGGGTCGAATCTTGGGCACGGTTCTCCAGTCATTCGTCACGGTGACCTCACCCGCGCGGTCACGACTTGATTTTGGCCCAAAAGCGGGTGCGCTTCCGCGAGAATTCTCTCACGAGATGATGGATACTAGACCTCTCTTAAATCGGGTCCAATGCAGCCATTGAATTTCGAACGCACTCGTGATATCAAGGGGTAAAAAAGAGTAACTCGATTGGACATGATTTGCATTGACATGTGATTAATTATAAGTGGATGTGACAAAATGGGTTGGATAATGTGGATCATAAATGGGTTAACTTGAAAAATTAAATGGATCCTTAATAGGTCACTCAACCGATACCTCGCCAAATTAGTGAGCTTAGGCCTTGTTGAGATCAATGAGCTCAAGTTCACCCTTAGTTAGCAAGGGTTGGTTTTCACCTCGGGTAAGCTCGAGAGGCCAAGTCATGAGACATGAGGTGCCAACTAATCTTTGTTGAATCGAGCAGCGAGGTCAAGCTTGCCTGAGGTCGCCGAGCTCGAGACTACCAGATTCAACGGGGTTGAACTTGCTCGAGGCCTCTAAGGTTGAGACTCGCCAGATTATGAGGAGCTTGACCTCATCTTAACGAGTCTCGAGTGTCACTTGAGGTCAGAGAGGTCAAGCTCATTGAAATTTGGCGAGCTAAAGCCTCACCGACAACTGAAAGAGGAAAAGCAAAGAAATACAAATGGATTTTTTTTAAAAAAATCAACTAAATTTTATTGTATAAAATTATTTCAACAATGCATTGTTTAAAAAAATCATGAAGCAAATTTTCTTAAACTTAGTATAATATAAAATTATTTTAACAATATAAGTTGGGTCGGGTATGAGTTGAGTATGGGTCGCTAGAATTGTGTTTTATGAAAATAAGTCAAAATGGATTAAATGGGTAAAGATGGCTTGGATCACTTTTTACTCGACTCAACCCACCCATTTGACGCCCCTAATTATGAATTGGATGAACCCTTGAACTTGATTCAATAGGTAAATGAAGGGTCTAGGTTCAAATTTCACGGCCACTAAGTAATTTTTAGATCGTTCTATTTATTTAGTTTATGATTCACATCTTCTCTTGTCCATAAAATCAACGAGTGTATGCTACGACGTTCTCGTGATGAGGAAGGTTAGTACGAACGTAGACTACACTGCCGATATTGTGGGAACTTTATTGGAAAAAATCATCCAAAAATTTCTAAATTTATTGTATGGTGGTCAATTCAACCCTAAACCCTTCAATCGTCCTAACTAATTCCTAAACCTCTAGATACCAATTTTATCAACAATATTTATGGTATGCCAATTTAGTCCTAAATCTTTTAATGATTTATCATTTTAATTCTAAACATTTAAACCATTTCGGCTGAAAATTGCTAACAAGATGGTTGATTAGTGTTGACATGGACAATTTTCGCAATTTTTTTAAAATTTTATGATTTTTTATCCTTTTTCCTTCCATTAGATTTGGTGAGGGCTGTCCTTGCTTGGACAGGCATGGGCAGCCCTCGCTTTAGGCTAGTGATTTAGGCTAGTGAGAATGGCCCTCACTTGAGCGTTCCTCGGCTAAGGTTGGTAATGATAGCTCTCACTTAAGGCCAACAGAAGGAAAAAGCAAAGAGAAAACAAAAAAAAAATGAAAATAAATTTGGGCACATCAGCACTAGGGTGCCATGTAAGATTTATGGTACTGATTAGATCACAAAATCAATGATTTCTAGCCAAAATTGATGGGAATGAATAAATTCATAAATTATTAAAATATTTATGACTAAATTAACAAATTATCAAAAGATTTAAGATTAAATCGGCATAATTTAAAGATTTAGAACTAATTTGACTATATATCAAAAAATTTATGACTAAATTGGCACAACCAAAAGGATTGAAATTGAATTGACCACCATGCAACATGTCGAAGACGACGTTATTCCTCCTTGAGATTAAGATTGACGAGCAGTCATCAAATCTCATCCTAAAGGAAGCTTAGTAATTAAAGTCACAAAAGGTTTTTCCATTTTAGGAAAGAAAAATTTGTTAATTTAATCTTAAGCCTATTGTATGGATATCAATTTTATGATAGATTTTTGAATTTCCAGTGTGTTCTTGCACGAAATACTTCCAATGTAACCCTTTCAACCACTTGCCACAAAAAAGCGATGACGATGCAGTCCAGATAGGACAAATTTTAAACAAAGTTTCCCGTGTCAACTTCTAGCACAAGATGACCATTGATATTTAGACGCTACATATAAAATTTCAGGCGGCAATTGGCTAGAGAGACTACATAGGATCTCCGCTCAAAGGTTTATGGTTACATTGACAAAAAACAATTGAAAAGTTTGGGACCAAATCGGCACTCATACAATATGTTTATGATTAATTTGTCAACCATATTTTTTAGGAGGCATGACATGAGCTAAAATATGTTTTGAGATGGGAAAAACAAGATCGAATCAATTTTCCTGGGGGTAAAATGAAAATTAGCGAGATATCATTATCATCATCACTGCATGAACTAGAAAGTGGAATGGAATGGACCCTTTCTTTGTAGGAGGAGACCTCTTGAGAGAATGCCTTGGACCATAAGTTTTGGACGCCCACATAAGAATGTCAACGCAGCCCCTTGACTTTTGGTGCAATGTCAACGCTTTGTCTCAAAATCACAGTGGCAAAGGCCTCTCTTTTATTAAAAGGGAAAAGAGAAACGAGAGAGAGAGAGAGAGAGAGAGAGTAATGGCAATAACATGCGACGATGTCGTTGTTGGCAGGAATGTGGGAGAAGAAGTAGTTGGTCAGTTGTTTAATCTCATCAATGGGTTCACCTGCCGGAATTGTTAAAGAGGGCACTTTTAAGATGTCGATTTATTAAGTGATGATTGCCGGGAAAGTCAACCGGAAACTTTAACGTCTCCATGTTTTATAGAATGGAGAGCACGTCGGGAGCACCGGCTGTCATCTTCCTCGCAAACGAGAATGCCCATTTCATTCCTCTGTACTTTTGACAATTAAGAAGTACCGATTTGCGTTCTCTTTACACCGGCGCTCAAATCATAAGCTTTCCAACCCCACAGAAGGGAAGAACACACTAGACACTCGGTGAGCAGCAGATGTTATCTTTTGCTGCCAGGCCAGATTTCCACAGGAATTCCTTCACCGCCTTGGTGCGTTCGGTGTTGAGTCGGATGGCTACGCCGCTGCCTCCCCCCGTCTTGTCCCCGGCGCAACCCAACATCTTCTTGAGATCCGAGAGGATGACGTCGTGCTTCAGATTCTCGTTCAGGCCCAACACCGTCGTCACGCATTTGTTCGTGTCGATCTTCTTGAACCTTGTGGTGGAGCAATTGCAACTGCTGATCCCTCGGTTGCGATTCCTGAGGAAACAGCCGCGGCTGGTCATTTCGACTTCGTCCTCGCCGAAGCTTCTTTCAGTTCGGATTTGCACGATTCCTCTTCCACAAGGAGCTGCCAGTTGCTTGTTCGGCGTAGCCATGTACTCAGATGGCAATGACCGGATGCGATTTCGCTATTTCTTCTGGAGGCCACGACAACTGAAAATCAAATCAACGAGAAAATGCTTTCGACATGCAATCTCAACCAAATTGTGCACCGACGAGTCGAAAACAGAGGGGAAGAAATGGAGTTGCAAAAAATGCCCATCAGGAAATCGAACTAAGGGGAACCATGAACTAGTAACTTCTGAAAATCTTCGACTTAGGATAGAAATTCACTAATGAACAAGTAACTACTGATGAGGGTCGTCCTTTAAGAAAAAAGGATCATCAGCAGCAGAACTATCAATTCAGACGACTATTCCCAGTTACATGCTAACGCCGGTACCGTTTAAAAGAAAGTTAAAACATAATAACGGGAAATGCCAGCACCAGGACACGTATCTGCGATGACGAACACAAACCAAATCCGACCCGGTAAAGAGAGAATTCTCATGTAGAACTTCCGGAATTTCCGATGAAGGAGCTACATATGAAGAAACCGGTGCTTGCTTACCGGTTAATAGCTTGAGACTCCAGTAATGATGCTGGTTGAGAGGCAGTTGGGCCTTCTTCGAGGTTGAAGAACTAGGCGGGAAGAGCCAATTATATATCCCTTAACCTGAAGAGCTATATTCGCCTCTAGATCAAGTCCCTGTTAGGACAAGAATATGAATATGAGAGGTACGTCATGGAGATGAACGACTGGTCTCACGTCACTCGTGAAGAGCTAATCGATGATGGTCACTTACTGCAGCAAAGTTCTTGGAATCACGTGATTTCTCCCATCGTTCTGGACATCGCATATTTTTGCTTTGGGAGAAAAAGCAAGGGGATTTGCGCAATTTTAAAGTAGGAAGGACCATTTTCTCTTGCTTCCCAATTTCATTTTCGCTAGAGACTCGACGCTTATCCAGCCCAACCATCTGAATGTCATGGGGGGGAGGCAAGATCATCATCATCATCATCAAGGACAGCAGCACCCACGAAGTCACGAAAGAAGAGTTGAGGCCAAATTTTAGTTAAGAGATTACTCCTCCCTGCTACTATTGACTAGGTTTTCATCGAGATATAGCCGGGGTGTATTCCGATCAGGGTCGTGTTCCATGATTACGAGTCAGCTCCTCTGGCCTCTTCAGGCACATCTAGAGGAACAAAACTCGGTAGATAAGGTTAGATGCATCCATGTGCGGTGACAAAGAGGAATGGGTTGTGTGAAGATCTCAAGATGCCTCTTTTTAGCCATATCAGATCTCTAGAAAAGCCCGTATATAAGATTTTCCACAAACTGTGTGCAAAACAGCGAAGCACGGCACCATCCCTCATGTTCCTTTTTGTTTTTTGAAGTTATGCTGCGTGTGCGTGGAACATAATATATGACAATCGTAGTGGGCAAGATTAACTCTTTTCATTGGCGAAATACTTCCAAAACCGGGACGAGATGCCTTTGGTGATTGAATCCTTCGAAGGTGGCCCTCGCTAAACTGTACACCACAGATAATGTTAAGTAGACGGACAAGAGGAATCGGTCACTGGAGCATTCCATTCCATCACTATGAGCACCAACGATGGCATCTTATGAGAGAAGATATGGGTGGGAGTCAATTGTCTCTTTGCTCCCACCGCTAAGAATTCCCCGAGAGATTGGATGGTCATTGATTTCCGTCAAATTGAAAATGTTCGGGGAATAAATACGTGCTCTCTTTTCTTTTGCTACAAATCTCCTGTGTAGACTCAAACAGCACAATGCGTACAATTCCGAAGCATTGGGTGGGTCCATCACGTGTAGCTACCTTGGTTCGGAAAGTTAACCCTCAACTTTGCTGAGAGTTAAATGAAACTCGAACATCAAAATCGTGCATTGTGCCTAAAAAAGGCGATGCCACATATTATCCGGGCAAAAACAAGTACGTGGGACCATGTCCAAGGACCTCATTCTCACAATTATCTAACTAACGATTGGATGGCACACGGCTCCTGGAATTACTTGAGTCTCTTGATGCGGAATTATCAAATGGCTGCTCATTTATAGCCAAACAAAGATGTCACTTCAGTTTATTAGGCTGATTGACCATTCAATTAAGAATATGAACAACGCAAGAATATATAACACGAGAAAAAGGAAAAGCTGGTCTCCGGTTCAATGAGAAATCGCATCGACCCTGCATAGAAACACTCGAGACATAGAGCATGTGCTAGACTCGTGCAAAATGGATGTCCTTCACGTCTTGTCATCTTGTGATGCAATGTTCAGATAGATACTAAATTACTAATTAGGAAAAATCTTTTAACACTAAAGATGAAATAAAATCAATTTCTGATTTGGTTTTCTGAGAAATTAGTATCGATCTGACCCTTAGCTTGATGTGATGACTAATATGAATCCGCGAAGCTGCACCTAAGAATTTGATCGTTAATTTATATGTCCCTTTTCCACTTTTTTTTTGGTCGCTTTTCGTTTCTCTCAGCTCGTAAAATATCAGCTCGGGATTTAGACGAATATAATTTTTCACCTTAACATTTGCTATAACACAGACACACAGTAAAGAGCCATCACTTAGCTTCATCCAATCCTTGGAACATAAATGCAACCCAAAAATAAGCCACGATGCCATACTGTAGGGGGTCCAACACGCTCATGCATTTGGGTGATCGGGCATGCGTTTCAGGTCCATTTCCACTTGGTGAATTGTCCATTGCATATTTTCCAATTTCTGTCGCAGAAGAATCAACCATTAGATTTCACTGAGAAGTCATAGCAGAACAGTAAAAGCATGGACTTAAATTACCTTCACAATATCGTGATACTGCCTTGCAATTGTATCAAAGTGAGGATCGACGCCTTGATACTCCCTAAGTCTTGTGACCTGCAAGAACCATTAGAATATGATCATGAGATTGAAAAAAGATGGGCTATTCCAAAGGATTAGGAAATTACAAGGCAGAATTTATCTTCATTGTCAAAACAGGAATAGCAAAAGAAAAGGACGAAAGTCCACGGCTTTATCTGGAAGTAAATATATTTAGCGCAAAAAGCAGCCAAAGATGAAATTATGGAGATCTTTTTTTCTTCACAGAAGATGAAAGAGATCCCGTATTTGAGCATTATAGTTATAGCAAACGATGGAGCTAACCGCTTTGTTATAAGCTATCGAAGCTTCTTCCGTGGCCTCAACAAGATACTTCCTGCATAAAATGCCACCAGACTGTGTAATTCCTTACCAAAAAATACACACTCAAATAATCTGTGTTGCCACTAATGTCACCTTATTTTGTGGAGAGCTGGAATCGACTCCTGAGTATAAGTTTCGTATAAAAGTATATGCTTTAAAACTCTGCAAAGAGATTGCTTTCGTCAAAGCACGTCGAACAAGACTAACAGCCATACATGAAGGCACTGAGAAGTACAAGATCTATCAGCTCCACATATTTAGTGATTACTCTTAAAGAGATATAAAATTCGACCAGATGAGGATGTGCAAAAGTGTATGTGTGGTTGAGGTGAATGAAGTCCTATATTGAGCTCATGTGAATGAGTTTGAATAGCTTATTACCCTATATTTGCTTCTAAAGGTGGTCTCTTTTGGAACTGGCATACTGGGCTCTTAAGCTCTTGGCCTATCCTGTGTTGTTCACGTGCCAAGGATACAAAGGGTTGAGACAAATGAAGTTCCACATGCCGTTCACAGAACTATGTTGAGTTGCTCATTACTCTAATTCCTCAATTCTAAAAAAGGCCTTTTCAGGACTGTTGAGCTCTGTAAATGCTTAGTGCGTTCTGTCATATTCATGTGGGCTTTCGCTAATAACTTACCCCATACTTTTGTCCTTCCTATAATGCTCACTTATAAGGAAAAAGATACACCGGTTGCAACAGTCTTGCATATGATATTGAAGATCTAAAAGAACACTATTCTGCATCCATTTGTGCAAGTCACTGCAGAACTAGAGAAGTGTCCTTGCCATCTTTCTTGATTATCCATTGATGTTAGCGTACTCAACGAGCATACTTCCAATACAGAGGAGATTCAATGCTTAAATAGTCACAAGCTGGAATTGCTCTTTCGGAAGAAAAAACAAAACTGAGGAGTAAATGTCCAAATATCAGGCTTAACAATCCATCAAAGCAAAAGCCAACAAAATAAAGCATGAGTTCAATAAGTAAGAGTATGCAACCAACCTCAGTTTAGCACTCATGGTTTCACACCTTTTGCATAGCCACGTCTTTTGTAGTTCATCCTATGATGAAACAGAAGGTAGATTCAGAGGTTTTACCAAAAGAAGAATGAAAGAAAATACAAAGGTGAGTTAAAAGACTGCGAGAAGTTCAGAAAAATGGAATCTATACGTATTTATGCTGATGTTGCAATTTCAAATCCTTGACCAGCTTGATGAGCACTCCAAGTATTTGCTCTAAGACCTAGTTGGCCAAAATGGATCCAAAACCAGAAAAAACCACCGTGCTCAGAGATGCATTTCCTTGAGTCAACATAATAAAAAATATTTCAAGCACAAAAAAGACCAAGAAGTTTATGCTTATTCATTTACATTATAGTATTCTGCAAATTTCCTATCTGCAGAGTAAAGGTCTTCCCGAAGAGCTGCCTCTTCCCTTTCAATCTCCTCGATAATAGATTTCACCCTGACATAGAGAAAATAATTGTACCATTCACTACTGAGCAGGTTATTTATCCAAGTGTAAAATCTTGATAAGAGGCTGTCAATAAACTTCAGAGAACCATATACTGAATATCTACACAACCCAATTGCTCAAGTCTAGTACTGAAGAAGCAGACGATAGACAGATGACTTTGCCACTAAATGTTAACTGACCGAGGACAAACTTGTTCCTAGGATGCAAGTTCTGTTTAACATTAGCCTTCAAGGATCAACCGAGATCACTTTTCGCAGTTCAAAGAAGTTTGTGTTCCTCCGAGGGGGCAAAATGAGGTTTCCAGGAAATAAAATATTTTCAGCCCTGCAAGATGAATTTATAGGAATATGTGTTTTCTCATCAAGCTCTCTTGTCCATTATGTTTTCTCCTACCTAGTTCCCACATAAATCCTCCCAATCAAACCACAGGACTTCAATCAACTCCAGAAAATATAAATTCCTCATGGAGTTCTTGCTTAGCAAACCATCCCAGTTAACAAAGTATAGTTTATACTCTAAGAACCCTTAAATGATTAATCACTAATACTTCCTTCTAAGTTTATCATTACCATAACACATACATTGCATCATCTCCTACTTTTAAGAAAAATATTTAGTTTTTATCATAGTGTTGTCCAGTCCTTATGGAAAATACTCTAATAGAGTCCAAACCCTTAATATAAGAAGTCACTTGATGAACCATTCATAACACGGTAAAATTTCGTGTGGATGTCCTCTCTTAGATAGAATTTCAACAGCAGGTAGCAGCATCTCAGGAAAAAGGAAGATGATATTAGATAATTTAACCAGACATGAGAAACTACTCGTGCACTCGTGCTTTATGCAGAGATATTGTAACTGGACTGCAGATATTTCTCAGGTGAAGAACAAGGGTGTATGCCAGTAGATGTAATTTCAGAAAATTCAAGTGGAAAAGGATTAGATTAGAGTGGCATGTTCTGTATCAATTCTTGCAAGTGAGACTGGTCCATTAACATCTCCAAATAGTTTGACTAGGAATCAGATCTATTATTTAGAAGAGCATAGTAGAGCAAATTCAGAAGAAACTGTAGCATCACCATGAATACAAATGGCACACATGACCAGAAAATTTCATCACCTTAAAGGGAGATATGATGGAAACATAACTCATCAGCTAATTATATATTCGAAAAAGAAACTGATTGAAGATGCAAACCTTTCTGGCAGACGGGCACTCAAATTTTGATTTCCTGATGATGAATCTGCATGTGAAAAAGTACCAAATTTTCATGTGTACAACAAAAACGCAGTACATACAGCATACCAAAATGCCTTATTTCCTAAAAAAATGCTAAGCTTTATGGTGAAGGTATTCCATCAAATAATATATAGGACATTTTCCAGTGAGAAAATGACATTCACAGGCATTAGTGGAGATAAAATGTAGTAGAGAGAGGACACAACATGCATTAGCTAGAAATAGGGAGCAGACGTAAAAGAAAAGGATTTGAGAGTTGAAATTTACCAATGTCATCGGCAAACGCATCAGCCATTTTATCACATTTGACTTTCAGACGAGCCTCAATCTCATGGGACAGAAACATCTGGTACTCTGTCACATCCTACATACCAGGCATTAAAGATAAATAATGTATAGCAACAGGTTTTATTAAAGCATAAAAGAATAAGGAAATACAGTATGAAAGATATAAAATATGACACATGACCAGTAACCTATCAGAGCAATATGTATACTAATACTTTCACAGATCAGTACCACAGATGGTGGTATCCGTTGAAGCTGAGTTTGCCATAAATAAGCAGGTGTAATTCCAAGAAAACGGTTAGGAACACCACCAACTCCAGGTTCCACTGCATCAGCATTACTAATTGATGGAGAATTATTAGCGGTGCCTAGACTGCTGTTAGTAGAGATGTTTGTATAATTTGTGGAATTAGCGCTTGAACTGATGGTAATACTAGTACTAGTACTGTCGATAGAGCTCCTTGACATTATACTCCACTTCTCAATTTCATCCTCATGGATCTCTCCATCTTTCGATATTAAAGGAAGCCTCAGTCTTTGAGCTGCTTCTGCGACAACCAGACGGTGCTCTAGAGTCTCATATACCTAAAATCAGCAAAACGATGCAGCATATTATAATATACGCAATGCCAAAGGAAAGTCTCAATAAAGAGCAAAAGAATCGGGCATCATTTCATTGACTGAGCATCAAATAGGTATGTTCCATGGGGACGTATTTTTCAGTAGTTAAAAAGCAAACTTGGACAAAAAGAGCAATGCCAAGAGCATCACTTCTAACACATTTCCATAGCATTCTCATGCATTGTTATAGCTGAACAGAGTGTTCCATATATCTATTCTAGAGCATGGCACCACAACTCACGAAGAAAAGAAAACAAAAAGCACCAAAAGTCTGTAGGTCAGGTCATCTGCTCAAGGACACAAGAATCAAAGAACTATTCTAGAAATACAACATAGACTATCATGATAGAATGTCCAAAGACCTGTGGGGAGTTCTTCAACCCAAGCTGCGGATATAGACCCTGAAGATCACGAATGCCACTGAGATTAGCCACCGAAACAGCCTGCTGATACTCTTCAACCATAGCAATTGCCTCACAATAGATCGCCTAAATTAATTCCACCACAAGATACAGAGAAACGAACATTAGACCTAAATAATACATGGAAGGAAAGCGCGGAAACTGTCGTCCTAGTAATATCTTATTGAACAACAATCTCACCATGGCTTCCAGGTAACGCAGCCTCTCTCTGGACATCTCCTCTCTCGCCTGACACATCAATGCGCGAATCAACAAACACTTACCGGATAGGACTACAATCTCTCTCAATTGCCACAACACATTTCAAAGTCGAAACAGATTAACCAAGCATAATTTCAATCAGCCGCAACGTGCGATCCTGCGATCTAAGCAATCGTAAGCTCGTTTCCGTCGCTCTCCTCGCCGTCATTTTCTCCGCAACCAAAACATGAAAGACAGCAAAAACTCGAGGAAGAAGTAGGTGGAGGTAGAGAGAGTTACGAGTTGGAGGTCGTGGTAGGCGGATTTGGAGACGAGAGAGCCGTCGGGCGCCAAGCAGTGACGCTCCAGCTGATCGACGACCTGGGAGACGTCGGCCGGCAGATTCTGGCCTCCTCCGCCACCTTGCAGTCCCTTCGCCATCGAGGAAGGAGTGCCCCCGCCGGCTGGATCTCAGCGACAATGGCAGTTTCGTAGAGAATGGTTGATCGCTAGGCGTCTCGCTACTTTTGATTTTGAAAGCCACCGAACGCCGGTTCGTTCTCCGGCGGTTCGTTTGGGATTTTTGGAGTTCAAATGACTGCAGAGAAGAAGAAGGTGGGAGAAATTCCAAGCTCCAGGGAATTTATATCCAAATATTCGTTAATTATATAATTTTGTATTTACATACGAAAAAACAACGGCATTTCAACTACTTATGTATATAATTCAACATATGTTCACATGTAATTTATTTATTTTCGTCGTAACATACGAGGAAAAAGCAAAAAAATTCATTATATCAAAGAAATTGAATTTTTTAAAAGGTAAATCATACTACGAAAAACGATACATGTTTACTTGAACTTGACAAAATGGGCTCAACCCGATCAGGACGGGTGGCCAACTTGAAGGGCCACTAACAAACAACCGAATTCTCCTCTGTCCACTTCGCCTTTGAAATTCTTATTATATTTTCAAAGAAAAATTGTTATTGGTAAATCTTGACCCGCGATAGTTGATTGGGTGGACAAGCGGACAATGAATGAATTAGTGGGATGAATGGCAATCCTCTTGAGGGCCATGCCCGAATTCATGACCTTAATCGACAGGAGGAGGTGCCAAAAGCGGAGTTAGTGACTGAACTAAAGTCACAACAAGGTGTTGAAAAGTGATCTATACATGGAACATTAGCGAATTTTCAATCAGATAAAAAGCATACTTCTTGTTAAAGTTGGACATGAATAAGTGGATACCACGTCTTTTGCAAATCGAAGGCTCTGATCGTTTCTAATTTTTCCTCATCCTCAAACCAAAGATGAGAAAAGCAACCAAGAAGATGTGCTACACCTCGATCATGGAGCCTAGCGGGTAGCGGCAAGACAAGAAAGGTACAGAAGCCTTCGGGCAATATTGCACAACCCTGAATTTGAATGAATCCGCACGGAGCCAATGCTTACATACGATTCAACTCGAGCCTAATTGAGCTTTTAGCTCAATCTACGCAGATGGTCAAGCAAACATCCTTTCCAGAAGCAAGACAAAATATTTCCAAAAAACATCTCTTGACGCCTATCACTTGACCTCTTTATTTTTCAGTGTACTCCGAATGCAGTCATGCAATATCGCATGCAACAATCTCGACGATCCCAAAGATGCAACTTCATCGAGATCAATGCCCAAAATTGTGATAACAACCTATAAAATGTCAATTTTGGCAAAAAAGAAGAAACGCTTGAGTGGAGCCTTGAAGGTTCTCTCTCGAATAGGAACTGCCGAGTCAGCACATCTTGAGCCATATCCCCTATTCTCATCAATGGATCTTGACAACAAAGCAGGACATGACCCGGAGTATCGCAGTATTGAACCTTTTGAACACCAGCAGGAATAGTTTCAAGTTGGCGGTTGCCAGGTCCCCGGCTTATATGATGCACCAGATCCTGTGGGCTCCGTCGACCTGAAAGTTGATCAGATTTAGTTACGGTCTCATACAGGACAAGCCCCATAAGATAAAGCATCTCTATCTCCAAAGTTCTTTCTTCACCCAACACTAGCGAAAGCTCAAAAGTCTGATATGAGACAGGCCTCCACTAGCAAACCCGTGACCATACTTGCACAGTACAGCAACCACTAAAACATATTGGAGACCAAGTTTTTGAGCACCGAAAAAATAATTCAATTCAAAAGGAACTTACTATAGTAGCCTAATGACAAGACAAAGCAAAAACAAAAAAGCAAAATTATTTCCTAATGACAAGCTCCAACGACATGCTTAATATAGTATCCTAGCTTGACCTCAAGTAGTTACACGAGAAATCGAGTTGGTAATGAAAGAGTTCTGCAGCACAGCACCAAAAGGAAAAAGGAAAGGAGTAGTAGTAGTGTCTTTGAGAGTACTAGTCAAAAGTAGAAAAGTTCAATCTCATTCTTCATTTTTGCTGTAAATAGAGAAATATAAGCTACTCACCTCAAGTTGCCTGTTTTATCCGATGTTTCCTCAACCTTGTCACCTTTACGAGACAACATTGCAGTGTCAACATAATTAGCAACAAAAATCATTTGAGTGATGGTGTATGTGCTTCAGTGGAAGCATCAGAAGAAGTAAAAACCACAATTCCGTCCCTAGGGCAAATTCGGACCCTTTGATTTACTTATATTTCTGGTTCTAGAAAGTGGGGAGTGTGATGTGGGGGAGCATTTGATGCCATAAGAAGTAAAACTGTCCAAGGTACTGGTGGGGGAAGTGATAATAAATTGGTATGCTCAAGTCAATAAAACCATCAGAAATGATCTAATACTTATTCCATTTATAGTAAATTTAGTAGTATTAGTCAGTAGCTAGTAGGTGAGTCTTAATTAAGGTAATTATGGTTTTTGCGTGTATCTCATGCTCTATAAGTCGAGCCAGCTGATGGACACTTTCATCTAGTCATTCTGTAAAGCTGTAGCCTTTGAATCTTCTCTCTCTCCCTCTACAGTTTTAGAGGTGGAAGGCTAGATTTGGAGTTATGCTGGTGAGGATGACAATTGACAGTGTACTTGCACTCGCATCTCTGTCCATCATTTAACAGTACACAACTGTAGCCAGAAAACAAAAACAGTAACCAACAGTGATGTTTCCTTCAGTTCTAAACAGCTGGGTGACTACATGCATGTTTCGTGGGACTGTTGGATAATTAATGTAACCTCCTACCATAAATGAACTGCCTCCATAATTCCAATTAGTAAATTATTATCATATAAAGCTCAATATATGTAATAGCTCTGTCTTTTAACATGCAATAGAACTGTAAATACACAAACCATCATACCTTCTGCAGAGGATGGAAACTGCTGAATAAAACTTCGCAAGTCTGGACCTCCTACTTTACCTACAAAGGGCTTCATATAATCAGGGGTCTGGACAGGTTGACATGAAATTATAGAGTAATTTCTACAGAGCGAACAGCTGACCAGAGCTCATGCTTTTGCGGATACTGCCTTCTTTTAATTTCTTTTCTTCTTCCTCTTTTAACTCTGTGGAAATGAAAGCAGTGAATGAAATGGAAAAACTCATTAAAAAGCAGGGAATTTTGATACAAAAAAATCTGAAAATGCCAATGCAGCAATTGTACACATTGGCATTGACTTGAAAAGTCCAAAGTCAGAAAACATAGATCATCATTGATTAAGATCAATCCAGGCATAGTCCAAGACTTAGCTGCCGTGGTCCAAAATTCATGAAAATTCAAGCTGTGATGACCATTCAGTTCAGTTCCACTACATATTTACCAGACCACAAATTTGGTCTAGTTTTTGTAGATAATAGCTGGCCTCCGCAGATACGGCATCTGATTGCACACCAAGCAATTACTTACAAAGGTGTCCAAACATTTCTGTGTTGGGAAACTTCAGAATATTTCATATGTTAACAAACATTTTACAGTTTAGTATGAATCAGACAGAGGACCACTTGAACCCATTCCACAGTTACAAAGACAGAGAGGTAAATTTCACCAAATATTTGGCTGGAAGATAAATATTAAGTAGAGACTTCGTGTGAAGGTGACAGTCAAGTCAAAAGCACCAAATGATACCAGCAAGTCATTTTGAATATGTTCCTTAAGAAACATACTTGTCTATCATATCAATCAACTGTCAGTGCAGAGGCCAATAAGAAGCCAGAGACCAGGAGAACCACATAATGGGAAACAAAAGGAGGGTGTACAATAAATATCTAAAGATTAGTTAGAGACACATACTGGCGACATTAAGTTTTATCCGTTCACGCCTAGCTTCAAGCTCCACCATTTCCTGAAGAGAGGTGCAGCGTTATCTAATAGTGAAAGAACAAGAAATCACTCCCCCAAGATATCATTGGTAGCAAGTTTAATACACTGCAAAATATACCAAGCGTCTATGTCAGACATAACTTCACCAACCCATCTAATGATGCAAAACAGATGAGGACTACACCGCAAAAAAGACATTGTATGCAACTTCCAGCAAAAGAAAAAAGGAGTTGTCAAGAGGAGTTTGCCGGAGTTCACTCGATTTCAGAAGAATCCATACTTTATGCAAGTATTGCGAGTGCCTTTTAAGGGGCAGGCGAAATAAGATAGAAATGTGACACTGTGTGGACATAAAAAAAGAAAAATCAAAAGCACCTGTGCGGAGAAATAAGCTAGTCGTATTGAGTACTCCCCCGGTCATAAATTTATTCATAAGCAGAAGGTTTTCCTCAAATTTGTTGTAGAACTAAAAAATAACAGAAAAGGAGCATTTTAACTTGTTGCACAGACTATTCTCTTTATGTATTAACACAAAATCAAGCAATTCTACATCTTTGGTGACTTTCTTAACTGTAGAAACGTTAAATTACCACTTTGTTTTTCCTTGAGCTTCCCTATTACTTCTTCAGTTCTCTTTTTCTCCAGATCTACCCCTTCCATGTTCAAGGTTTCCCTTTTTCCTTCCCTCTAGGAGGGCAGCTAACAGTTGTGTTTATAGAAATAGAGCTCACTTTACCTCTGGAGTTGGAGCTATCTTACGCTGTCCGTTCAGCCAACAAATCCATTCAACTACCAAAGAAGAAAATTAAGGAGAAAACTGTCATCGTCCATTACGTTGCAAGTACCATATTCCTCCTAAGAATTCATAGAACCCACGCTATGCACTTATGAGGGACCAAAACCAAAAAGTCATGTCTGTTAGAAAAATGCTTACCAGGAACAGATGTAGGATCCTGCTCACCCTTGAATACCACCCACCTTTTCTCCTTCACTGGTAAATACATGCATAAAGTATGTCATAAGCAAACAACGTGCTGAATTATTTAGCAGGGTGGTTCATTCTGGTACACAAACAAATTACAGATACGGACATCTCTTTTATTTTCCAATCAATCTCATACTACAGCTAGCAGAAGTCCTTGTAAATAATGAATCCAAATCAAAGCACAGCTACTAGTCACACTCTGATTATATGATTAACTCAGCTGCTTAAACACTTCCTTGAACTTTAGCTCAAATGTGTGCTCAGCCTCTCTCAGGTTACAATGTCGGAGTCCTTCAGGAACAACAAATACAATTGAAAGCCAACATTGCACGCCACCCCAATGGCCGACAAGGTTACACACTAATAATTGGGCTGATAATAACGGAGCCAGTATCTTTCAAAAAGTACTTGCGTAGCTTCGTTAGGCAATAAGCTCTTTTTCTTTTTAGGCATCAAAACCCCCCATACAGAAGTAGCTGAAGTAGAGTTGTCTACAACTGGAAATAACTTAAGCATGAAATTCAAATATTTCTTCGCTAAGAGAAAATAAAAGCGAGAGACACTGACTGATTCCATCGATCTCTTCTTTTCGGGCGAAATAGCGATTCCCAGCTTTATCCATGCCAACGAGAGTCCGGCCGCTTAAATACCCAGCAATCCTAGAAAAGATCTTGGACATTTCCCCCCCTCTCTGTCTCTCTGTACAAATTCAGGCAATCTCGATTCCCTTTCTGAGTATAGACCGGTGGAGAGGCGCTACGCAGGGACCAAGATGACGCCCAAAGTGAAACCAACGTTCCGGGGATCGGAATTAGGCGTGCCCAAGCACGGCACGCTGTAGCAAAGCAAGCGGGTCACGGAGAAGAAGAGGAAGAAGATACTCACAAAAATCTGGTTTTTTTCCTCTTTTGGAAGAGAGACTGAGAGGAGGGAGGCCGGTCCACCTTTGTCTGGGACTCGGTTCGCGTCGATCCGTCGGTTCACAAAACAGGACCGGACACGAGTGGCGAACCAAGGCCGCTAAGTTTTGAGTTGCAATAGAGTTGATAGGCCTATCATTCATCTTCGAGCCAAAGCTGTCGAATTCAAGATTTGCCCACATGATACCAAATCGGTCTCCTTTTCATGTAAAGCCCATTTTCAACTACTTCACTTACATTTTTTTCGGATTTAATTTGGGATATAGGATTGTTACGTACACAAGAAGCATACATAATGACGAGTCGAATTTGAATATCGAGAACAATATTGAGCTTTCATCTGAAAAAGGTCTTGAGCCAAGTAATATTCGATGTCGAGCATATTACCTGAGCTTAATCCTAAGGTAAAATTGTTCGCAAGTTAATTCACTCAAGTAGGCTTACAAATTATTTAAAGACAAATAATATATGTTTCAAATCTCCCGTTTAGATTTTTACCTTTCAAAATAAAGTAGAGCCAAGTCACAAATTGATAGAGAGCTGGGCGAACATGTAGTCTTGTGCTCGGTGATAAGAGCGTTGTCGTCCAAAGAAGAGAGAGAAGTGCCCGTGAGATAGCTTATTGAACTCGAGTTAGCTAACTCGACTAAGGGTGGATTTGGTTGGGCATTTGTAAGGGTTTTGGGTAAATGAGAATGCTGAAAGCCCAAAACCCCTTAAGAGAATGCAAAATATGTTTGGTAAAAACGCATTTACAATCGGCTTTGAGTGGAATTAATGTTTGGCAAAACTTGAATTTGGAATGGATTTTCAATCAATTTAAAATATATATAATAGGGCGGCAAGGTCCGGCCGGCGACCTCAGTCGCTAGGTCGCTGGACTGTGCGACCTTGCCGCTAGGTCACCAACAGCGCGACCTCGTCATGAGGTCACGACCTTAGCCGCGAGGTCCCTCTACCGAATAAGATAAACAAGTTGGAGAAAATGGTCGCCTTAGCTGGAGAAGATGAACAGTCCAAGGCAAAACTTGGACTTTTGATGAAATTTTGAAGGCAAAATGGGTAATTAACAAAAATTCATTAAACATTGTTTCAACATTTCGAAAATGCTGAAAGCCCAAAACTCCTTCAACTAATATTGGGCTTTCAGCATTTTAAATACTGATATTTGGGCAGATGGGTATTTGAAAGCTGAACCAAATACCTACTAATATTTGGCCAAAGGGGCTTTGAATGCCAAATGGGCTTTCCAAGTGCCCATCCAAACCCACCCTAAGTAGTTGGGTGAAGTATGTGTTTGAAAGTGTTTGCCAAGACAAGCCAGGGTTTCAGCTTGGAGAGCTGAGAAAACCTCCCCCTTTGGCCTTTTTACATTGAACTGATTCCGATTGGGAATTAATAACGAGGGACATGAATGATGAGATGAATAACTTCAAAATTGCAACGAAAAGTACGGACCATCGGATGGAACAGTTGATCCAAAGGGAGTCAATGGAGCGATCAAATTTGATTATGTTTACTTGGACTTTAGTTTTTTTCCCCTTTTCACGACGCCTCGATCTGGATTTGATAGATTTTGTTTTATGATTGTTAAGTACTTGTTTTCTTGGTGTGTTAGCCGCCAATACTTCTTGATGTTGAGGGGGCGGCCGGTGCTGTTTCATTTGAAAGAACGTCGCCAATCTCAGGGGTCTTTTTGCAAACAAACTCTGATGTCGGGGGAATTTGGCGAAATCAGACGCGCTTCCGGATGACTTTTGGGATTCTACGTAGAATGAAAGAATGATACAGAATTCGGAGTGAGATTGATAAAAAAACAAAAAGCTCGTTGCTTTACGGCGGCAGCTGCCAATGTGGAGGGCACAAGCTCAGAGAACAGAGTCGTCGCGTGAATCATCATCGATGGAACATCTGCGGACGCCCTGCCAAGATTCCCTTCCCTCATTTTCCACCTCTCGCTCCTTCGCTCTGGAGAAAAAACTTGTCAAGAGTGTCCAGGAAGAAACAAGAACGCCCTCAATAGATCGCCTTATACGCCAAGAGCACAGCTCCTTCATCGCGTAATGGACCCAATGCATTGAATGGCGGCACATCATTCGCATGCGGGTCAAAAAAAACGCCGGACACCAGAATCTTACCATAAGGAAAAAAAAAAGAAGAGATTTCCCTTTTCGAACTAGCAAATTTGCTGTCGAGCTCTTCGATTGGGCCCCTTTTTGGTGTTTCTAGAAAAGCGGCATGTTAAACAACCCATCTCTCCTATTCCAGGACGGCATCGTTAATACTCGGCCTCTCTCGGCTCGAGAAATCACGAGACTAGTGATCTCATGACTAGTCCCTATGCCGCATTATGGTCTGTGTCCATTTAATAAGCCAGCCATGGAACGAGTCTCTAAACTGATATGTTTTCGGGCGTCGTTTTCCCGATTACTCATTCAGCGATTGGGAAGATGTAGAAGAGATTTGATGCAGGAAGATATTTTGGACGTATCCTATGATGAGATGTTACTGTACATTAATCAATTGGGTAGCTCAAGCTGGATCCGTTAATTAAATTAGCCAAGATAAGGATGTGCACATAATGTTTTTCACTGATATTATTCCATATTCCGCAGCTCCTCCCCTGCACTTTTCTGTTTGCCCCAGTGGATTTTGCTCTCATCCCTGTCTTTTGTATTCTCTCTCTCTCTTCTCTCTTCTCTCGAAAGAACGTAAAACGTCGGCTTAAGAATCCCATGAAGAACGTGATTTAGATGGACAAGAAGATGTCAGGCTGGTCTTACCCTATCGCTTTCTGACTCCTTTTTCTCTCTTTGTGGATCTCGAGCTTCGATAAAAAGCCACTCCATCACTGGTATTCCCCTTCAGCATTCTTCGGGCGAGCCACTGGAGCTCTGATTCCGCGGGTCGCTTTTCAAATTGAATGACGAGAATATACAGATACTCAAGTTTTCTCTTTTCCATGACGTCTTCTTTAATGATAGTTTTGCAGAGATCTCTGTAAATCGGTTCTGAGCTGTGATTCCGGAAGATTCTTGATTCGGGGATTGGTAAAATTCTTCTTCCAAGTTTTATTCAACTCAATCCTGTCCCTCCACTCGTGTTTCGTCTTTGGGCAAGATTGAATTTTTACCTCGATACCTTCAACACAATCGATTTTCCTTTTCTTTCTTTTATTTTGTTGGAGTTGTGCAGTGATTGATGGAGGACAAGAATGTTTACAATTACCAGGGCAGTGGTCTATGGAGATCCTTACGAGATGGCGACTTTGATGAATCAGACATGTGGGATGTTCTTGACGACAGGAAAGATCACAGCCCAAAATCGCACCGCACCTCCGAATCTTACTCGAGCCAAAACCCAAAGTATTCCGCAGCAAAAATGATCCCGAGAGCGAGCAGTGGCAGTAGCAGCGGCTCGACCCCCGAACCCAAAATCACGCAGCAATCGGCGCCTGTCAATGTCACAAACTGGTCGCACTTTAAGGGGCGAAATGCCAAATCCGAGAAAGCTTCCAAGAAGCCATCCTGGAGAGGAAATGACGGCGATGGCGACGGTGACGACGAGACTGAAAACGACGACGATGTGCACGATGGAGGAGGGAGCGATGGAGATGAGGATGAGGATGATTATAAGATGCCACCGCATGAGATTATAGCTTCCAGGCTTGCAAGGAGTCATATATCCTCGTTCTCGGTTTTCGAAGGTGTGGGGAGGACTCTGAAGGGGAGGGATCTCAGCAAAGTGAGGAATGCTGTTCTGACCAAAACTGGGTTTCTTGAATCACCTTGACAAGAACATGGAAATTCTTAGGGAGTCGAAACGTCATGTCATTGATTGTCCGGGTGAACTCGTCTTCTCAGGGTAGTGGTATGGCCTTCCGACTTGGAGATTGCAGCCATCTTAGGGTGAACATATAGGAGTATTCATTTCCACGTAGTAGTCTACATTTCTGCAAAGTTTGGATTTATCCTGTGAAGGGGTTGTGATCATCCTTTTTTATCTCCCACACCACATATTCATTTGGAGGAGAATAAGAAGCCCCATCACAGCAATCAACTGCTCAATTTCTGCTTAGTTCTAATCAGTTTCTTCTGTGTGGTGAAATATCAAGTTGAAGACCACTCATCATCATGGATAGGTCGCTATGATCAGTTTTATTCATATCTCATTTCTCTATTTCTAGGGAGTCTCTGTTAAAGACTTGAGGGAATCATAGTGTATCTGTCTAATAAGCTCTCATCTCAGTAGAGATTTATTCACGATAACTAATTTATCCTGTACGTGTAGTACGATGCATGGTGCCAGCAAAAATTTAATCTTTCGCTTGGGCATCTGGTTCAGATATATCCCTCATTCCATCTTAACTTCTTATTCTTTGGCTTGTGTGGATGAACGCCTTTGACTCGACTGACCGGTGGAAAGCACGGATGGACTCGCCATCAGATACTTCGAAAAAGTTGAAAATGTATTAGCATATCAGACAGGTTTCTCTGTCAAACTGTATGTGCTTCAGCATCCATGGTACTCTCACAACGTTTGGACATGTCTGAGCTTCATGTGCGAGGCTATGTACCTTGCTTCGTTCCGCATCACATCTCTTCAACGCAAGGACCTTTTTCTCATTGACTAGCCAAGTACACCCAATCTGTTTCCATACTTAGTGAATATTTTAAGGAAGTATTGTAGTAATTGAATGTAGTAAAGGGCCGTGATTTCTGGACAGGATGACGTTACGGTGTAACATCGGGAGCCCAATAACAGACTTAATGAATTTACTTGTTTTACTATTCGATAGCTTATTTCACAACAGATACAGAGCTTGAAAATAGCGAACAGAAAATGCGAAAATCACGAACGTTTGCGGCGTGCAAGCACTGACGTTAACGATCCCGGGAGGTTCCAATTGACCTTTAGGATTCAACAGACTCTCTATCTCTCCCTCTCATCCTCTCATCCTCTCAAGAGTCATGAGAGTTCAGACTTTTTCCTCAGATGGTGAGCTGCCTGCGGTGGTCCCTGAATCCAGGTCCGGGAAATGGTTGAAGGACAGCCGTCGATTAGCACCATGAACCGAAAGATATATGCCAACTGCCGCTTCATATTTTTACTATATCATCAACTTGAGATTCCCTACACGACACGACGTCGTTTTCATGCAGGTCTTCCGCAGCTCCTTTTAAGAACCCGCGTGTTTTCTTCTTCTTCTTTTTCTCTTTTGGGGCAGATCATTGCACGGGTGTGAGAAGACTGATTGGTAAGATTGATTTTAAAGAGAGAAGGGATAAATTTAAATGATTATTTAGATTGGTGGGACATTAATGTTGGCTTTCTAATCATTTCTTCTTTTCTTTTCTTTTCTTTTCTTTTTTAACTTTCTATCACACCATTTTTCAATTATTTTCTTAATCAAAAGTCAAGTAATATTTTGAGTTTATCTCTGTCTCCATCTAGACTTAAATTACCTCTTTACTCTCACGCCTGAATCGAAGAAATTTGTTCTTAATAGCTAAGGATCTCAGAAATTTCGTCGTGCTAAAATCGAATCCGATATCTCATGCTTCTTAAGATGCAAGAGTCTTGAGTATTTTATCACCGGCCTCGTACATTTGTCATACTACATTAACAATACATCATGTAGCTGCTCTCTTTCCTTTCGATTGGTCATGCACCAAACTCGACTTGAGTCGCGGTTGAACATGATCACTCGTCTCATGCACCAAACCATTTTTCTTTTCTTTTCAGGCCACACAAGGAACTTTTGAGGACACCTCACCAAACGCAAAGATGCATATCGCTGGAAATTGCACTTTCCGATTTAGGCTTGATATGCATTAGATGTGCCCGAAGAGCCTAATCAAATTACAATTCATGAAAAATGTTTTCATTATCGATAATAACTTATATCTAAATATTTTCGTAAGCGATGAAAATATTTTGAAATCCGCAATTACTAGCGTCTTAAATAGGGGGCCATGGTGTGAGGGTCTTATGCTAGTCTCCCCGGAGGTATAGGGATTTGGTCTTTTGGTGCCGTCCGGACACGGGGACACGTGATAGAGTCATTGGTTATCAAATATAAATATATATATAGTTAAAGATTTTCTAAAATATAGTTTAGAATTTCAAGTGACACTTGTAAAGAATTCGAAATCACTCGTCCCTACATAACATACCTTTTGTCCAAGGATGCATCATGCATCCATTTCTTGAAAAGAGCTTTTCACTAGAACACGACGTTGTTGCAAAGATGGCAAACGGGACCATTTCTCGTGTTTGCCCGTAAAAGAAGACCCACCCTCTTGTTCCTCTCACCACCTACTCTCTTTTGCGTCATCGCGATCTCCTCTTCCAGTCCCATGCGTGTTTTCAGCTATCTCTTTCACGGTTTGGAGATCGCCATGATTTGAAGATGGACGTGGGGACTTACATGCGAATTCGTCGGCTCGGGTTTTGGCTCTTGTTACAAGAAATGTCCATCCACGGAGTTGCTCGCATTTACACAAATTATGCTGGCCACGCAAACTATCGAAGAAGCCCACGTCACTTATCTATGGATTTATGTGCGATTTATATACATGCGGTATCCCTTCACTTACGAGTCAAAGTATATTCCACGAGCGCAAAAGAAGTATTCAAAATGGTCGGACGTCTGATAGCATGATTTCTCTTCGTGGAAATAGTTCTTCCACAGCATGAAGAACTGGCGAGGAACACACTTACAAGGAGAGGTCAAATAATTACAATATGGCCAAAACTAGGCTCTATTTTTTTCTAGCAAAAAATGGATTATTTGGAAAAAAAATTCCTAAAAATGATAGTTTGTATGGTTTATCAAAATGAATAAATGATAAATATTATTATCATTAATGAAATTATTTAGACATAAATTATTGTTAATAAAGAAAATATTTTTATTAATTAATCATTTCAAGCAATATAAATAATCATAATTAAAAAAATACTTTTAATTCATTCATTTTTGCGAGATAAACGAAAACTTTAGCTAGGGTCATTTTTGCATCTTGATAGCCTACTAGGTAACAAGTTTCGTCACGATTTCCAGCGTAAACTACAAAAGTTGTAAACGGTGGTGAAAAGAGAGTAAGAAAATGACAAAACAAAAGGAAATTAACACAAACAATTCTTGAACTTTAGTTAGATGTGTAAAGTTGTCCATGAACTTTTACTTTATTTAATATGATCCCTAAAATGTTTATACATATTCAAAATAGTCTTTAGACTACATGAAAATGTTAATGTGATCCTCGAACTTAAATTGACAAAATGATAATTTTGAATATTCTCATGTGGTTTAATGACTAATTTGAACATGTACAAAAAGTTTGTGAATCACATCAAACAAATTGAAAGTTCAATATCCACGTTGCACATTTGATCGAAGTACGATAATTATATTAAACAAATTGAAAATTCATGGACTGTGTTGCATATTGGGCTAGATTTCAAGATTCATGTCATTATTCAAAAAAAGTATAGATGAACAATCTGTTCGCAAGACCAAACTCAACGATGCCAACATTATATTGCAAGTTATGATGGATTCACATATAGAAAGTCAAATCAAATTTGACCAAACTAAAAGGTTTAGAACTAAATTGGTATATACGTAATAGATGTACGAATTATTTGGTAATTTTCCCCACCAAATGGAGGTTATTACATCTAGTGTGTAGACAACACAATCAATTAGGATATTGGTATCCAACATAATCATATAATTGTTCTTGAAAGTTGCGTACTCAATCATATGATTTCGATGTCGATACTTTTAATTTCATAATTCACTCGTTTCGCTTTTGGTACAAAAGAAATCCTGATGTTCAAGATTACACACGCCTAAATACAGATAATTCTAGAAATTCATGCTCGACAGACAAAATGAGAGAAGTTTTAAACAACATGCATAGCAATGTTAAAGTGTATCCGCTCTCGACGAAAGGCTACCGTAATAGACCTTTCTCTACCGGTGCATTTTCCGTAAAAATGAAAATTTTGAAAAATATTCTCATAAAAATAATTACTTGTATAACTTATAAAATCTAATGAATGGATAAATTTTTCATCGTTCATGAAAATGTTGCAAACTTAAGTCGTTGTTGATAATGAAAATATTATTTATCGACTGATTATCTCAAGTAATACGGGCGATCATTTTTAGAAATATATGATCTTTGCAAAATAAAGGGAGCCAAAATAGAGTGTTTTCTCAAGGAAATCACTCTCTTGGGTGCATGCACACTGCCATTCTCATTGATGTAAAGTTAACGGTCCTGAATTGGGCTGTCGAGACTCTTGCCAGTGAGATCAAGCCCGCCTTAATAATCTCAAAATGGGTTGGGCTCCTACTGAATTCTTGGGTTAGAATGGTATGAATCCACCCCAAAGGAAGTGGCGGTTCTAAGCCGACCGTGATCTCCTCTCTACTCTGCCCAATTAACTGTCACTTACTGTCGAATTTCGCAATTCAAACGAGCCCTTCATTTCATCATTCCGTAGCAAAAGCTGCTCGACCACAATACTCAACTCAGAAACAGCCCCTCCTTAGGCTGCATCGCCCGAGCCCGCCGCCGGCGCAATATACTCCGTTGGAGTCGCAATTTGCCCGCAGTCCCACCTCTTCAAGACTCTCTTCATACTAATTCGAGATCACAAGAAACACCCCTTATATAAGCTTTGCTCATGCATACGATATGTGCCAGGTGTTTCTCCTTACCACCGGATGCGAATAATCTCATGCCCCGGTCGTCTTTTTGCTCGTCGATCTAATGAATGTCAATTAAGGTGGCGGTGGGATCGTCAATGGAGATCACTATGTAGATATCTCCGTGCGCCATGATGAGGCGGAAGCATCCCCCACAAACATGCAATTTCCTCCCTTTCCATTGCATAAATTATACACTTATACCATATGGAGAGCGTCATGATTTGGCCTTTTGCCAACTGCCACTGACATGCGAGAAGCGAGCCCCCACCACTCCCATGTGAATCATCCAAGTCGGCCGCCCATCCACCCGAAAAAACATCGCCTTTTGACTTCTCTTTCCCCCGGACAGGACACATGCAATCGAGATCAGATGTAATCATGTGGAGGATGATAAGCCCACCCTTTGCGAGTGGTGTTCCTTTTCCAGCTTTAGGGTGAAGTTTTTTTTGCTTAGCTAGATATGATGTGTTTGTCATAATGCGACGTCTGGTGATGAATCAATCATCTTCAGGAAGGACCCTTTTGGGATGCAAATCCTCCTGCCCTATGTCTTCCCTGTTAGCAGCAACGATCTCATTGTTTTCATTAAATTAGCGAATGACACCATCCAACTTAGGTGTCGTGGTGGGTGGACAGATCTCTTGATTCATATATATATAATTACATAAGATCACAGTACTTCAATTTTTTGCTGTCCACATGTTTTCTTTCTTCTTCTTTCTTGTGTGAAAATTATTGAATAGTTTATGGACACTTACTAATGGCATGAGCAATTCGTTACAACGCAATTAAAGAAACTTTTAACAGTTTGCATTTACTCTTAGTACTTTCTCTTTTGAGCTTCATTAAGATCTCTAGGAAACTATCTAATGTAGTGGCGGCAAACAAGCTAGGTTTTTTTTTTTTTTTTGTGGGGGGCGGGGTGTGGGGTGATCATGAAGACAAGCTAGGTTCGTAAAGGACAGAAATATGGACGAAACTAGTAATAAATTAGACAAAGGGAGAGAGATGAAAGCACAAATTTAAGCGCTTCGAGTCCCTGCAAGGGGGAGCAAATCCCGTCGCTTTGTAATGATGTTCCAGCAAATGATGCTGTCTTGGACCTTGATTCGTACCTTTCGAGAGCCCAAACAGATCCAAGAGAAGTTGGCTTTTGGCCTGTAAAATCAAATCAAAAGGGAGAGAGAGAGAGAGAGGGAGAGAGAAGCAAACCCCGAATGAATTACGAGCAACGAGGGCCTTCCTTCCGCACAGGTCGCGCTTAGAAGAGGACGAGCGCTCATGATTTCGAGAGACATGTTACCGTGCACGTGCTCCACGTGCGGGCGCCCCATCGTGTAATGGTTGTGGCTGCTTTTGGGGGGGCGTGCATGTAGTTTATGCATGGGCCAGTGGGGAAGACGATGATTGACTCGTGTCCTCTTCCTTGAGGATCGAGCCGGGGGCCGCGGGGTTGCTGCACACGCCATCGCCATCGTCGACAGATTTCGGTGACCCGCCCGAGATCGCAAACACACTAAACGATGTCGCATCGGTCCTCGCTCTTGCCCAGAAGTTGCCTCCCGATTGCGACGCTCTTGTCTTATAACTTCGGACGCCGGAAAAGAAAAATGGAAATCATCCGTTCCGGTTCTCTACATCGGAATTTCCATTTCGGAAGTTTAAGCTCGCGAGTACAGAGAGAGAACCTCGTGATCAAACTCATAATCAAATAACGTGAGATGTTTTAAAATATACAAGATACGTTGTGTGCATGATAATCGTAAAGTACCAAGAAGGTAATTTTCTTTCTTACTTAATTTAGAATTAAAACTATATGTTTTCTAGACGATTGCTAGTGGTGGGATATCGTGATGTTGGCTTGACTCGGTATTTACGCCTTTTTTAAGCGATATATTTATTAGTCGAAATACTATGTGCAAATAGAGTAGCTTGATAACATCCGTGAATTTAACGCTGGATTTTGTAATAAGAGCAAGAACCATAATGGAGTTTGTGCTTTGATTTCTTCTTTGCAAAATACTAGTTATTATGCTTTCAATTTTTCGTTGGAATTCAAGTTATCGAGTCGAAAAGTGGAAGATAAATAGCTTAAAGAAACAATGCATTAAAGCTGCATTTAGTAAGGTCTCTGTTTCTTTATTTGTCCTTTTTTTTTCCAGACATGTAAAAAGAACAAAAACTCACTTATGTACGCCAAGTTGATTTTTCTATTCCCTATAATAAAAAAATGGCCAGGATAGGTAAAAAATATTTACTTCTTATTTCTATTTGAACAACTTTATTTTATTTTATTTTATCTTCTTCCTCTGATCAGTCGTCGAGCTTTTGCGAAAATCAGTGGTCAGTTGACTGACATCCTACCGAGAACGAGGTCAACAAGGGCAAGGTTAACCTCACCGTGACTAGGTGGGTTCGACCTCTACATGGCCAAGTGAGACCGACCTCGCTAGGCCTCGACATCACTGAGTATCGGCGAGGCATCACTAGGGGCAAACAATGTCAACCTCATTGACCCAAGTCTCCATTTGGAAGAAGGAAAAAAAACGAATAAATGAAAAAATGAGGCTGAGTCCGGCACTTTGGTGCCCAATGCCCATGCCCAAACCCTCAGTGCTGGAGCACTTGTACACAAAGGCCATAATTGATCCAAATAGGCTAGGTGCGGGACCCTAGTGTTCATGCTTGAAACCCAAGTGTTCATATTCCAATCGCAACTCCCCAATCATGGCCCATCAAGGTTAAACCCGAGACTCTAATAGCACCCGTGCACGATTTGTTCAATTGCCCGTGTGCAACCTAATGCTCATTTATTATATGTCTATTTAAGAAAATTAAATAAGTTTTTCATGTTAAAATAATGAAAAATATTTTTCAGTTCATTTATAAATTTCAGCCAAATATAAAAATTATTTTTATTTTTATTTTGAAAAATGACTAAATTATACATGTTTTACGAAAAGAAGGAAAGCTAACCGTAATTTATACACAATCCGGCAATGTACGGTGATGCTACCCGTCTTTCCGAAACTTCAAAAAGCTCGAAAACCACAGAAGTCCTTTCTTCTTCTTTTTAACCATGCGAAAGAAACAAAAAACGAAACTCACCGACATTACATTCATGTGACCGAATGAGGTTTCCCGCTTCAAGTTACCGCATGGCGACGAACTCGTCACAAGCAGAAAACAAAGGAGACAAGATTCTCGTAAGTTGTAACTGGGAAGCACTGGTTGAGGATTAGTCAATAATCGTAGTCGTTTATTTGAACCAGAAAACGTACGATGGGCAGTGATTTTTCTTCTCTCTTTCGGGTTTTATTTGTTTATTTATTTCTGTATGGTATGATGAGGGAGGGGTGTGGTGGTTTGCCGGTGTCGGTTGGAGATTAAAATATAGTAGACTCCAGCTATTTATTGAACAGTGTCAGTGGAAGTTGGTCTAGTCAAGACTCCATTTTTATTTCCTTTTCCAAATCATCATCTCCTACCTTGCACTTGCAATTCAGAGAGAGAGAGAGAGAGCGAGAGAGACAAGGAAAGCTCAACGCCCACCTTGAAAAGAAGGGGTCTTTGCTTGTACCCATCTTTGCGTTGTGGAAAATTCTTCATCTTTGGGGTCTTTTGGGATCTGAATCTGGGTCAACGCGGCGAATTGACTGAGGGATTGAAATGGTTATCGCCCGTGTTCTAGCGGTTGGTTCAGGGTGAAGGAGAGGGAGAGAGAGAGAGAGAGAGAGAGAGAGAGAGAGAGAGAGAGAGAGAGAGGAGTGGGAGAGAGACGGAGAGAGAGCAATGTCTTGGAAGAGCAGAGGAACAGAGTCTTCAAAGAGTTTGGTCTCTAAGAAATGGACTCTTTTGCTTTGTATTGGGTGCTTTTGTGGGGGATTGCTCTTCTCCAACAGGTAATTTCTTTTCCTTGAACTTCCGTAATAGAAGTAATCGATTTTGATGGGGAGTTTCTCATATAACCTGCAGTTCTGAAGAACTCTTCTGAGCTTCTAACTGTGGGTAATGATTTGTGATTTTATCTACGATACTTGTAGAGCGTTTTGGGGGGTTTTCCAGTGCGTGAAAAATTGATATGATGCTTGAATTATTACTGGGTTTTGAGTTCATCACTGTTATGTGAATTTCTCGATGAGTCCGGAATGGTGAATTATTATGCGGAAATTAGCTGCATTTGCATCCTGTTCGTATTTTGCTGTTCTCTTCTACATCTTCACTTGTCCATTTTTATTTTCGGTATCCTCAATACTCGATGAAAATATCAAAAGATTTTCCCAATCTTGCAGTATGCGCATTTGCATGATCTAGCACTGCCGACTTATTGTTTCAATTGCTACAGCCTTCAATATTCCACCGGTATTTTTGTTATAAATAGTTCAACTCATAGCTTTATTTTGAAATTTACTAAAGGATGTGGACCGAACCGGAAGCTAAAGATATTTTAAGAATGGCGAATGAAGATGGAAAGCTAAAGATTGTTTCCGAGGGTTGTAGTCCAAAACCGGTGAGATCCTCATCTCTCTTAAAACTTGCAATTTATCTTCCAAAGCTCCAGATTGCATTACTTCAATCCTCGAAGTAGCTGCTTGCGGGTCACTGTTCAAATCTAGTCAAAGTATTTACCAATTGATCTGTATCTTTATCATTAGAAGGAAGGAAAGCATGAATCGACGGACATTCTGGGTGAAGTTTCAAAGACACATCATGCTATCCAGTAAGCTGTAATGTTGGAGATCTTTATCTGGGTTCAGTGAAGCTCTCTGGTTCCTAACTTCTCCATTTCTTGTTGGATGCAGAACTCTCGATAAAACAATCTCAAACTTGGAAATGGAATTGGCGGCTGCAAGAGCTGCACAGGAGTCAATTCTTAATGGTTCTCCTATCTCAGATGACTTAAAAATCAGTGAACCAATTACAAAAAGAAAATATCTAATGGTCGTGGGGATTAATACTGCGTTTAGTAGCCGAAAGAGGAGAGACTCTGTTCGCAATACCTGGATGCCTCAAGGTTTGTTCACTAGCTACCTGTAGTTTCATTAACCTATGCATCTGACTTAAGACTATGCATTGATAATCGTAACGCATATATCGTCAGGTGACAAGAGAAAGAAGCTCGAAGAAGAGAAGGGCATCATAATGCGTTTTGTGATAGGACACAGGTGATTATGGGCAGTAGCAATCTGGTTTTGTGTTACTCTTCTGAAAATATTCATATTCCGAGAAATTCATCAATTGGTTACTTTGAAACAATTGGTTACATCATCACATGAGAGTGACATGTATTCATAGGTAATTATCACACGAGAGTTATAAGCATTCATCAGTCAATTCTCAGAGGAAATCTTTCAGGTCTAGAACAAGCAAATAACTACTACATCTGACATTGTGGTGTCCTTGCACTCATAGAAGCAAAACCGATCGCATTATGGAGATGGATGTCCATTTGAAGGCCGAGATTTTAAGCATTTTCGCAAAAGAAAAAATGAAAACTTTTAATTTACTGAAGTATATGTTAGTTATATGAGCCAAAAGACAAAAATAGTGTGCTTCCTGCTTGAATTATTGAAATATTAAGGTAATCCATCTCTAGATTGAAATCAGTCTCTCTGATTAAACACTAATGTACAATCAAAAGCCCCCAGTTTTTCGAACTCCTTTTCTCCCCTCTCTAATAATCAAACTAATCTTTTTTTTGGCAAACTCTTCGATGTTTAGATTAACTTCCAAAACCATAAGAGTGTTTCGACGACAGTCATCTAATTCTTTTTCCCTTTATCTGGCCCTTCTGCTGCTAGTGCTACATCTGGCGGCATCCTCGATAGAGCGATTGAAGCAGAAGATAGGAGGCATGGAGACTTTTTGAGGCTGGTAATGTCATTCATTTGCCCCCTGGCAATTTCTTGTTCACTGTGCCATGCAAATAATAACATACTAGCTGTCAACACATAATTATTCAAACAGAAAACTCAACTAACTTGTTTTTTCCTGCACTTGTTGATACTCTGGAAACAGGAGCATGTTGAGGGTTACCTTGAACTGTCTGCCAAAACGAAGACATACTTCGCAACTGCAGTTTCATTGTGGGATGCAGATTTTTATGTCAAAGTGGATGATGATGTGCATGTAAATATAGGTAGGGACCATATTCTTCCTCAGTTTAATCATACCTTGGATACTTTGCCTTTTTTTTTCTCTTTGGAAGAAGGGTCCAAAGAGAAGAATACTAAAAATTAGGGTCCGTTCATTTTTTGTGGAAGATGAATGATTTGGAGAACATATTCTTAGAAATGATAGTAGATGAATCCACCAGAATATTTTTAAACATCAGCAGCAGTCTATGCCTAAATACTTTTTTTTATTATTATGAAAAGTGATACAGACGATCATTTTGAGAAAACTTTCTTTAAATTCATTGATTTTCCGCGAAACAAATGTGTCAGGCTTTTAACCCATATTGATTTTTCCCCAATAACCGAATACTTTTGCAAAATGGGTACTATCGCATCGGGTGAATTCAATACTAGACGCCTGTTGGTATTCCACCTGGTAGAGAGACCCAATCTTGAGTGAAATAAATACCGCGGCTAAAGTTGCAAAAATAAGAGCTTGAATACCACTTGTAAATAATCCAAGGAACATGACAGGTATAGGAACCACTAAAGCTTCATTCCATGAAAGTTGCTGAAGAGAGTTGCTTCTGTCCTTTGAAGTGCTTTTGAGTTTGAAATTGTTAAATGTCCTGCTATCCACCAAGAAATAAACACAATGCTTTTGAAAATCTGGGCGCTGTTAGATTTCATTTTGATTATATCGTCACTCTGCAGCCACACTTGGAGCAACTTTGGCAAGGCACAGATTGAAGCCAAGGGTGTATACTGGCTGCATGAAGTCTGGTCCAGTCCTTGCTCAGAAGTAAGAAAAGTACCCTTGCATCACTGTGTTCAGGTTTTGTAAGAAAGAATTACCTTTTCACCCTGCATTTTGACGATCAGGGGTGTGAGGTACCACGAACCAGAGCACTGGAAATTTGGTGAAGAGGGAAACAGATACTTCCGTCATGCTACGGGCCAACTATATGCTATTTCAAAAGATCTCGCAACCTACATATCAATAAATCGGTATGCTGTTTCCCTTGCATTTGGGAGGATATTTCTTTTGGCCCATGTTCATTAATGTTAACCCTGTTGCTTTTCTAATGGCAATGCTCTAGGCATGTGTTGCACAAGTATGCTAACGAAGACGTGTCACTTGGATCATGGTTTATTGGATTGGATGTGGAGCATATTGATGACCGCCGACTTTGTTGCGGTACCCCACCTGGTAAATCTTAAGCATTTATCTCTCGGACTCCTTTACCATATATGCCAGATGAGTTATTGCTTGGCATTGAAGGTTAAATCTCATTCATGTCATGTTGTCAAAGTTTGCAATTTTTTTTCAAAAGTTGCCTATTGGTGCTGATAAAAGAAAACTAATGTTTTATCGGTCGTGTTCACTCAGTGACTAGTGTCATTTGAATCGATCCTAATAACACCTCAATGGTTTATGTATTCGTGAATGACTTCGAGAGGCATATTTCTTGTACGGTGAAGGAAATAGAATGAGTTTGGTGCCATTAGTGACGTCTAGAATGTCTTATTTTGTGCCAAAGTCTTTAGATTCTCAAATGGTGTCGCAGATTGTGAATGGAAGGCTCAGGCTGGTAATGTCTGCGTGGCATCGTTTGATTGGAGCTGCAGCGGCATATGCAAGTCAGTCGAGAGAATGAAAGAAGTTCATCGGAGATGTGGGGAAGGCGAGAATGTGTTGTGGAGCACAGCTTTCTAAAGATACGACGTTCCCTCCCATCTCAGGAGGAAAACTGGGGCCGTTTCCACGAAATTTGGATATAGAGGAATTTATATGTATGTAAAATGTAAATGCACAAATTGGAAGTCAGCAAATTATTTTCCATGTTGACGAGGATGGAAGCGGATCTTTGGCCGGGGATATCGGTCTTGCCATGGCAGATTCTGCTCCAAAGGAGGGGACGGAAACCCATTAATGAACGCGAGGCAAGACACAGTAACCAAGCATTCTTTCATTGAACTGTGGTGTTGTTTTGTATGTGATGCCATGGGTAATGAAACTCCAAAATAAGTGAAAATGTTAGGCTTAGCCATTTTTCTGCTGTGTATATGTGAATTTGATTGTCGATTTTTGGGAAGTCTGGGGGAGTTTTATCTCCTGGATTTGACAATTGTATCTTTCATCTTATCTCTCTAGTATCTGCACTTCAGCCAAGCTCAGCTCAGATACGTCCCCGTTTTATTTTCTCTGTGCCTTTTGGATTCGGCTGCCTTTTTTGACACACTTACTTAGGTTCTTTTGAAGGTTAAGATGAAATTAAGTTCACTTTGTGCTTTCACCATTTGGCCCATCCTCCCTTGTGAGGTTTATCGTTCCTGTAAGTAATAAGCGGCCTGAAGTTCATCTTTTGTTTCTGGGATTTACTTAACATTGCATGGAGCAAAAATGGTGGAAAATTCTCAGAATGAATCGGGCAAAGGCAAATAGGTTCAATTGGGCCTAAGCATCCTGCATTAGTCCTTCAAAGCCCTTTGGTCTGTCATGTGTGTTTAGACAGGGATTCAAGTTCCTTATAGATCCTATATAGATTTTACCTGTTGGAGTAGTTTTCACATTTTTTTGAAACTTGCAATTATCGTACATACCCTAAAATCTAAAATTTATCCATCCTAAGCTGGATTTCATGGTCTAACCAGTTCCATTTGTATTATTCATTGAACGATTATAGTTATAATCAATTCTAAAAGCTATTATTTATTGCTACAATTTATTGACCTCAATTCATATTTGGATACATGAAAAATGTGAAACTTTAGTTAAAAAAAATTCGGTTGTGAATATCATCAAAAATAGGATATAATACGAGTGACTCCAAATTATTACTCATTATTGGACGTTATGAAATATCGCAAGATCATGAAAAACATAGCTTGAGAAAAACACAAAAACTTATTCTAGATTTCATGTCCCAAGTTTGGGATTCTGAACCTTACTCGTTGGAACAAATTTCTCAAATTTTGGAACTTAAAAGTTACTTTGCATTTAAAATCCAAACCGCAGTTTCTGGTTTGTGATCACCCTTAGTTTAGGCGAATTAATCGACAAGATCGGGCTTTTCTCAAGCCAACACGAGCATAATATGCTTGATCCAAGAGGCGCACCCTTCTCTCCGATGCGATCAGCTGTCGCTCGGCCCCTCTCTTCATTAGCCAAGGATGGAGTATGATCTATTTGTAGATATCCCCAAAATTTCTTTCTATGACTTCTCTTTTGCCTCAGGTCGAATGAATGAATGCATTGGAATGAATTATGAATATTCAATATAGAATATTTCAAATTAACGGATCCAATTTTTTTTTCAAAAAGCAAAAAAAATTATCACTGAAAGAGAGACATTGGCGTCGCATCCTTTTTGAGCTTTTACATTCAAGCTCGAGTCTTTAGCAGAAAACTGGGTCGGATGATCAAGATCGAAGCAATACCCAAAATTGTTCTTGAGGCTGGTCCTGAGCCCGGCCCTACGTAAAGACCAGATCACCTTTGGGCCGCTCGGGCTGTTGAAAGCTGAATGGGAACAAACAGGAGTTATATCGGTCCTCCGTGCTTTGACATTCCTTGAGAAGAAGGAGGAGGAGGACAGTCCCAGCGTGTGCGCAGAACACTGTCGTGGATTCTTGGGATCTACTTGCTTGAATTGGAGGCGATATCTTCTTCTTCAAGTTCAAGCGTTTGTTGGGTTTTTCCGTTTCACACGTAATCTCAGGTGATGGGTTTCTCCTTTTGATCTGCTTTCTTGTTTGTGTCTTTTCCCACCCCCACTTCTGCAAAACCCTAATTTTGTTGCTTCTCCCCCTTGTTCGTGGGCGTTGAATTCTCCAGAATCTAGCCATGTCAAAGAGCTCCTTCAAGCTGGAACACCCTCTCGGTTCTCTCTCTCTCTCTCTCTCTCTGCTTGTGTTGATACGATAGTCGAATGCATTGACATCATGAGGAATTGAACTTTTTGAGTTTGTTTGGCCCTTTGGCTTTCTTTCTTTTTTAAGTTGCATGAAACCGTCCTTGTGTGGATTTTTGAGAGAGCGGATAGAGAGTTAAGCTCTTTGTGGGCTACCGAGTTTTGCTCATTTGACTCTTTCATGTCATTCTCTACTTTCTTGTTGTTCCTGTGCGCCTGATCCTTTGGGATTCCTTGTTCGTTGAGCTGGCGGTAAGAGTGATACTCAGGGCAATGGATTTTGGAGGACTTATCTGTGGTTATTTGTTGCGCTCTGGGCATAGCAGTGTCAAGTAGTCTTGAATGATTGCTTGTTTCTTTTTGTGGTAATAGAGCAGGAGCGTTTGGGTAGTCTCACTGCCTGTTAAGTCTGTCAAAGTGATTAATTTCTGAATGATGGATTCCCTGTTCGTTGTGTATAAAACCGTTTTACAAACTTATTTGGTAGGCTCTTAGTGGATATTGAATACGGCCCATTCACATAAATACCCATTTGTAGTTTGCCATAATATTAATATCGCAAATTTTCCTAGTATAGCTAGCATTGCTCTTGATTTCAGTTTAGTTAAACTTAATGGAGTCTACTCGATATCTGGGTAGCGGTTGTTCCCTCCACTAGTTTCAGTCTCTTTCTGGAAGTTTGTTTTCGCAGCACTCGTCTGTCACGCTCCTTTCCATTTTGTTTGCCTCCACATTCAACTGTACTTCAGATTACTTGTGTGGAATCTTGCGTACTCATATCCCTCAGTGAATAAAATTCAGTTGACGTGGTTATTTGTGTTTTAATTACATTTATTCAATCTTTGGTTCCAGAGAGGAGGCAGGCAGAAGCAGCTCGAATCAGGGAGAAATATCCCGATAGAATACCAGTATGGAATTTTCATCTTGTTATCATAAGGAATCAGTGTGTTTGTTAAATTGCTTTACTGTGACTTTGGTCATGGCTTCAAAAGTTTTGTTCAAAACCTACAGGTCATTGTGGAGAAAGCTGAAAGGAGTGACATTCCAGATATCGACAAAAAGAAGTGAATTCTCTTTTTTCTTCTATTAGTTGGCTCTGTATCTTAGCATATGTACCTCTTCTTGGTAGGGAAATTTTCACCCTCCAAAATGGTTATATCTGTTCATCCTTGTATGAATGCAGGTATCTGGTTCCTGCTGATCTTACCGTCGGGCAATTTGTTTATGTTGTTCGAAAGAGGATCAAGCTTAGTGCTGAAAAGGCCATATTCATCTTTGTCAAGAATATCTTGCCACCTACTGGTGAGGAAGCTTAGCTTATGATCGTACTCCTTTCATTTTGTTGGCCAGCATGTGTTTCCTAGTTTGCTTATATTATTCGCTTTTCAAATGTTGCAGCTGCTATGATGTCCGCAATCTACGAGGAGCACAAAGATGAAGATGGTTTCCTTTACATGACTTATAGCGGCGAGAACACATTTGGATTTTGAGTCAAATTCAAGTGTGACTTTATGCTTTATCCTATGTATATAAGATCCCAAGAGCACAAAACTTGAGTAAACGTAAATGGTTTAGTTACCCAGTCCTTTTAAGTGAGTTGCAACCTAAAAAACGCATCGGTTTCTTTGTTGCTTAAAAAGGAATTTAGTGGTATCTTCTGAACTGGAAGCAGTAGAACTTATGATCTTCTGAACTGGAAGCAGTAGAACTTATGGCTTTTCATGATTGCATCCTCTCTCTCTCTCTCTCTCTCTCTGACACACGCATAGACATAGTTATATCTATCATCTGGGCTGGCCTAGCACATGCAATGCGCAGCTTTTCTCTACTCCGTGCCCATCTTTTGGTGCCACCGAGGAGGTTCGCGCTTTATATTTGCTCCATGGCGAGGGGCAAAAATCATAGCAAAGGTCTCTGCGCTCCTTTATGTCATCGAATGCATAGGACTGATAGCCTCTAGAAAACGCAAGTCCTTTGGAGATGGGTAGGGAGGTGGTGGTTATATGAACGCAGAAAAGGGATGGTTAAATGTTATAACCAAACAATTCCGTGCAATGCATTACTCCTTACTTCTACAAAGGCAAGGCAGGCTCCTAAGCATATTACAGTCATAACATTAGATAGAATCATGTATATCATATGGTGTCTAGAGAGTAAGAAGACAGACATTATGATAATACAATCCAAAAGGACGCAGTTTTTCTAGATGTAGCCTGTGTCGGTTGTCTCAGCTCAATGTCCCGTCTATATGATGGGTAATAAGGCCCTCTAAAGACCAATTTAGACGATCTTATAAAATAGGTGAATCATTGAACAGCTTTCCTGTCATCACGGCATTTGCCTCAGCAAATTCCATGTGAGTCGTCCCAAGAGCTGGAGACGGGAGTTCTTTCCTTGTCGACAGCAGTAATGGCTGGAAGTGATGGTGCTATCTGTTGCTGCATCTCGAGCCCTCCCGTGGTAACATCTGCCCTTGCAGGAGCGTTACACGATGATTGCATGTTGCCGAATTCACTGCTACTGTCGTATCCTGAAGAAAACTGAATTGCTGGAGAGATGACATTCAGAAGCTTCGATCCATCGGCTTTCATGGAAGGGATCGGGTCCGATTTCTCCTTTTCCAGCCGTGCCTCTTGTACCAAAGGCAAAAAAATAGTGCCGTGAGTGTCAATGTCACGGGTGGAATGCCCCAGATTCCCTTTAAAGGAAACATTTGAAAAGGAACATAGCAGGTTAGAGTGATGTAAGAAACAGTGTTGAGGAAAAAACAGTTCAAATGTTCATTGCTTAGGTGTCTTTGCAATTACTAAAGTATGTTTAACCTCTCTGAAGGGTCGAAGGGATGACATTAAGTGGCTTCAGCAAATTTTCTTCTTGCATGGAGTAGATCTGCTGCACAGTATCTTTTTCAACTTTGGTTCCTTCTTGTACCAAAGGCAAACCAAAACCTTTGCGAGTGTTGAACTCAGAATGGGTATGGCCCATGTTCACTGTAAAGTGGGGAAGATAAAGTCACTTTGTTAGGCCTATAAAAGAGAGTGCAAGAACACTTGGGGTAAAAAAAGAGCAAGAGCATTTGATGAGCATTTGCCAAGATAGCATAACCGTTATAGCATTCATATAGGCTACAAAGCTCTATGGATGTAACGACTGTGCAAATTAGAGCAATCACAAGCACCAACAATCTTCAAAGCAAATGGTCTAGTTAAATCAGCTAATATCCATGTTACGAACTGCAGTAGTAGAGCAAATTAGAAGGCAACATAGAGTCCCACTGCTTGAGTTGAAGCTTTGAAGGTGAAATCGGGAAGAAGAAGAAGAAATACATGCAAGGCGTGCAGTATGCAGATATAGACTAAATCATGAGATGCCATGAGCTGCGGCACACTACTAAAGCTGCAGCTTTTTCTCTGTCATGATACCTATTATTTTCTTAACTGATTGTCCTAGAGCAATAGTTGCAACCAGTCGGAACAAATGTTTCTAAATACAAGTAAATGAACAAACCTGCAGAGGTATTCACTGAGCTTCTAGCATCCCAATCGCAACCAGACCTCAGGGACACGTCGAGCTTCTCCACTTGCATGTTCATGAAGCATTGCGTGTGTGGGGTTTCATTAGATAGTATTTGAGCCTCCTCCAGCATATCCTCCAATAACCCACTACCACTGCCATATATACCCCGTCTCCGGTTCTCGTCAGTCTCTGGTTTTCCAATTTGGGATAGGTACAATTGGCTTGAAGGGAGCTCTGATTTTGAGTGAAAAGCCGAAACAGATGATGAGTATCTATCTGAATCCAGCTGAGTCTGCATATACGGAGGTGAACTCACATTGCAACTCAGTGGACTAAATTGAAAGGAACCCATGTTAGGCAACTGGGTAGTAGGAATAGATGGAAGCGGAGAAGAACTGAGTGAGATGGGCAGAAAAGAGAGTTGAAAGCCGGTGGTGTCCTCATAACTACCCTTCAACATGAGAGGAGAGGATGTGAGAACTGAAGTGGTATGAGTATTCTTTGATGTGCTTGCGGGACAAGCAAGAGAAGGGGAGGGGTAAAAGAGACTATTGTTGAAGCTTGATTTGAGATAATGCTGAGAATACTGTGTTGAGAGGAGCATGCTGCTGGGAGATTGTGGCGGGTCTTGGCTGGTGGGTCTTGATGGGGTTAGGATTTGGATTGGGGTCCGTGTGCGTAGCTGGGTGCTTGTATCCGATCGGGGCTCCATCGCCCGTGGTACTGATGAAGATGGCAGATGTTCAGGAGTGATGTCTTGAGGATATAGAGGGAGGCCTTGGCGGATCCGGTGCTTGATTCTCGTATTCCAATAGTTCTTTATTTCGTTGTCTGTTCGCCCAGGTAGCTAGACATTATTGAGGAAGATTTACAAATTGCTTGAGAAGTTACAAAAGTGCAGATCGTCTAGAATTATAAAACCAGGCATAAAATGGCAAACTCATTACTTTAACCACAAAATAAGAGCTAAAACTCCAGTCTTTGGATAAAAGGAGAGTAACTCTACCCGGTAATTGTTATTTGGCTCTCATCTTGAGAAAAACGAGATTCTTCTTTTTTGGAGCCCAGGAGGAACATCCGGTGAACCGGTTATACTCAAACAACCCAAATCATAACACAAATGGCATAAATCTTTAATGCTGAAGTACCACCACTACCACCACCATCCAAGTTATCTGGGAAAGGAATAAAACTTGATTCGCCATCAAGCATCAAACATTATAAGGTTGCGAAATCAACTTCAAAGCATCAAAAGACAAAAACGCTTGGGGGTCTATCGGATCGAACTCTCGGAGAATCGGTCATACTAGAGAGCCAACTTTACTGAATAACCACAGGATGACTTTAAATCTTTATACGAGGCTCAATCAGTGTAACAACAGCCATCTATACTAAGCCAAAAATTACTCAATTTATACCAAATCGAGCAGAGGAATACAACAGGAGCCAGAGAAGGCAGAGGAAAACAACACTGGAGACATCACCTGGGTAGCCATGCGGGCCCATTTGTTGCCAAGCTGAGCGTGCAGCTTGAGGATCAACCTCTCTTCCTCAGGAGTGAAAGAGCCTTTCTTCAAGTTGGGTCGGAGGTGGTTGGTCCACCGAAGCCGGCAACTCTTGCCGCAACGGGCCAGACCCGTGTTCTTCTGCACGGAATTCCAATTCCCCTCTCCATTCTTCTTCACATGCTCGATCAACACGGCATCTTCCGCCGCCGTCCATGGCCCCTTCTTCAGCACCAGCCCACCTCGACCGCTGCCACCACCGCTAGAACCACTGCTACTCGACCCGATTGATTGCCCATCATCCTGTTGTTCCTGCTGCTGTTCTTCTTGTTGTGCCGATGCAATTCCTCTTGTCATGAAACCCAGCTGGAGGGTGGAATCAGTTGCTCATGCACAGAAAGCTCATTCCTATGTGTCAGGGTGTGTTAAAATGGAATTGTTCTGGGCTTTCTTGTCTGAGCTTTGATGGGTTAACTTTGGAAATTTTTAAAAAACTCTTGGATGTTTTGGTTGCGTGTTAGTGAACTTTTATGTGATTCCAAGGGAAGATTTTCTCGCTCTTCCTCTCTGGAATGGAGGTGGTTGAGGTGGTGTTGGGGTTTAGTGTGATTATGTCCTTTCTTTTGTCTCTTCTCTTTGCATGAAATGGGAGTTGAAACAGGACAAAAGAAAGTTGTCCAGAATTTCAGGTCAGACGCTTATGGGCGACAGTAATGGTTGGAGACTTTTTCTTGTCAAGCTCATCAAGAAAACATCGAAACGGAAGACTCACTATTTGAGGGGAAAACCAAAAGATAAAGGAAGGCGCAGAATTTGATGGTTGGAGTCAATAAGGGGACACTTTTGCTGATGGTAACGATCAACAGAAAATCAAGAATTTTGTTTTAGTCTGAGCTGCTCTTGTGCTAAAATGAACAGAAAATCTCGCCAGGACCATCCCAAAAGAAGGCCCCTTTGAGATTGCTACTCACGGATACAAAGTTAACGTTTTCTTGAGAGCGGAGAACAATCAACAGGAAATTCAATTGGGAAACTGGATGCTGCTGATTCTTGGAACTTGGGTTTCACACAGAAGGGGAGAGAGGGAGAACGAGAGCCATAGAAGAGGAGCTACCGTGTCTATTCAGGTTTCAATGGCGGACCCATTTATTAGGCTCTTTTTTTCTTTGTAAACAAGGCTCCTTATTTCTCCCTGAATTTTTCCTCCTCTGATTGATCTGTGCAGATACAGGCTTGATTCTTTGGTTTGTACACTGTAAAAGGTAAGGACAGGACAGGCTGGCCATTTTTCAGATGGTGCGCCCACTAATGCGGCGCGGTTGTTATTTTTAAGGATACAGAGCATGCATGCAGTAAGGCACAGGATCTTTTCCGACAGACTCTGCAAGTAAAGAACCAATAATTTAGTAGTACTAGTGACAATGTGGCAGATGCTCACACGTGTGGAGACAAGGTCTGAATTAGGATCACTTCCCTCATTAGGGGTCATCTAATTTATCATATCCAACCTCATTTCACTCTAATTTTTTTATCAAGTGTCCTCCCACTTAATATAACTAACTATACATGGAAAATTTCCATTTGTGGCTTTTTAGATGAAATTTTGGGCACAACATTTCCCAATGGGGAATTGGCTCCACGATGATTCATGAATAACCCCTTTATGCTAGGGTGGTTTTTTTGTTGTTGGCCGTTGCGAGCTTATCTCTTCTGATGCAGTTTAGCAAAAGAAGACTTCACATTGACTCAGATGGTGTGCCCAAAATTCTTGAATGTGCCTTTATATTAGGGGGTTATTTTATTTATCCCGTGTCTATTCAAACAGTTAATTTTGATAAAATCCCACGGAGAAACTAGTGAAACCCATCTAATTTGATGGTATAAATGGACTTGGGGCGCATGCACAAATGCTTGGGAGGGCTTCACATGGCTGATGTTGATCCATTGCAGATCGAGCGATCTCAACCATACAATTTGTGGATTTCATATGAGACCTATCATTTCTGATAGCCTCGCATTGATTCGGATGCTCTTCTTTCCTTTTGACAATGTTGCTGAGAGATAATATTTTTAATTGTCAGAATTTAGGTTAAAGAATATGGATACACCTGAATTGCTTAAAATCTCCCTGACGGTTCAGTTTTACAGCTTCAACGCTTCCTTCATCTTTTTGCAATGATTCTCATTCATTGCAAGAGTTTCACCTATGGGGTTTTCCAACTAAGCTTGGCTGTACTCCCAAAATAAGGAGCTAATACAGATGTTTAGTTTCCTAATTTTAACCAGAAAAAAAGTTGCAGGAATTTGATTTTGCCAATCATGAGCTCCCATGTAAATTGGACCTCAACAAGATCCTCATATCATATGGCTTTTGTGCTGTCTAGGTGTTTATGAGATTCTGGCATTTACCATGAGATATAACAGGCAAGAGACAAAGTTATATAGCTCATCTTCTAGCTGTGAACTCTGATTTCACCGACATATTTTTTTATTTCACTCCCTTTAATATAAAACGCAAAGTTATATAGCTCATTTTTTAGCGTGCTAGATTTTCTCTCCCCAAATCATTATGCCTTCTTCTTCTTTTTGCCTTTTTTCACTTGCTTTTGATTTGAGTTTTGCATTTGCAAAGAAACCAGAATCTTGGTAGGGTCGAGACCCTCAGAAATGCTATAACATGAAGAAACAAGATTGAGCAATGAGTATGTATCTGCCCGTCTTGATTTTGTCCAAGACCCGATCTTGATTTGGTGGGAGCAGAGCAGATTAGTAAAAACAGAGTTCAAGAAAAGGCCTGGAATCAGCTTTGTGATCACATGATTGCACACTCGATAAACTCTTGTTTAAGGACATCATTGACTATCATTGAAATACATCGAGCCAAAAGCATTCCGTCAATGAGTGTAGAACTTCTCCGTCCCAAGAAAGCAAAACAAATCAAAACAAAACAAAAAAATTGTTGAATCTCATCTCGGAGAAGAGACAAAAACAGCAAGTGGTCAATACGGACAGAATGTTGATAGTTAGTATGTAAAACAAATGGAAAGTGTCTTATCTCACGTAGAAAAAGTGAAAGGGTTCTAGTTTCACAATTAATGAACATGACCTCAGTGTGTCAAACCCTACAAGTCCGTGTGCTGATGTTCGATATTATAAGCAACGTTTATTTATTCAGAACGCAACTTCTTTAGGAGTAAAGTTGTGTAGTTTAACAAAAAACACAATCTTACAAATTCGTCATTTCCATCTTAAAATTATACTTCTCAATTTTCCTTTCTAAAAAAATAGTGCAATCAATTTTTTGGATTGTTTCCCTTTAGAAAGTTCATAGAAAATTATCAAAATTGCTATATAGTATTCTCGTTTAAGACTCCATAGTATCCTAAAGGATTTTTGCCAATAACCATTACCAAATTTGTGGGGCAAATAATTCATTAAAAATTGCGTATTCACACCTCAGAATCCGATTCCAGTTCTTCTGAATTAATTTTTTTTCGTAACAAATAATCTGTCCAACATTTAAGCAGAAAGTAGCTTATCCAATTTTGTAACGTTTGCGTATCAGGGGCTATCTTATCCCATCACAAATTTCTTCTTTGATCAAGATTAAAAAGAAGGTGAAGAAAGCGAACACAGGGTTTCAAGACATTAAACAGAACGTGAAGAAAGCAAAAACAGGGTTACAAGACACCCCTCTGATCGGCCTTTGCTTATTGGTTGAAAAGAGAAAGACCAGATTGATTCCAAGAATTGCGGTTGGTAGACTTATGGCCTCCGATGTAGAAGCGTGTGCATCGCAATGCATGTCATAAAGTCAGAGCCAACCAACATGGACCATCCTCAGCCTTTTGTAGACTTCTGACAGATGAATCAAACGAAAAGAAAAGAAAGAAGAAGAATCATTAAATTCGTGCACCAGGACATCTTCTTCTTTGCCTCTACTTAAACTCCAGAGAGCACAAATCCTGCAAAGGCCTTTTTGCGATCTCACAAATCACCCATCTCCATCTCCATCTCCAAGTCCAAGTCCATGGCTCTGTTCTCTAACATCTTCGGCTGTTTCTCCGAAACGCCCGAGCCTAGAAGACGTGTGTGCAATGGAGATGTTTGTGTCCTGACAGATGAGAAGAGCTTGAAGAACAAGAAGAGGCAAAGACTCGGGATCTCGATTTCATTCGCCCGCCTTTCGATGAGAAAGAACCGAATCTAGAAGTTGTTGAGGTGATGAGCTGAGAACCGGTGCTGCTTCTGTATCATAGTGGTTTTTTCTTGTAGTTATCAATGTCATGCAAGATTTGCAAAGATTTTTGTTCACTGAAATTGAAAAACAAAAGTAGAGATATGAAGACGCAGATCTCTACTTAAGTTCACTGGGTCATGGAAAATCACTATTATTGAGGAAGAAAATTATCTGTAATCCTCTTTTTCGTCCCCTCTCACCTTGTCAAATTGAGTTTCTTCATTTCTTATGGCAATTCAGCTTTCCCATCTTTTGGGATTTCACTTTCGAAATTTGAGGAGGAAAAGAGAGGATTCCACCGGAACGCAAAGAGTCGAAATTTTCGGACTCAAGACTCATCAAAATAGCCTACATTTAAATCCTAGTTGGCCTTCCTTTTCTGCATATGCATTACGATATTCTTACAAGCAAAGGCAATCGGTCAGGCTGCAGGAATCGAGAGTACTGCGAATGGTCAAGAGAATCAAAAGAAGTCGAATACAAGCAGTTACTATTGAATTTCAATTTTATGCAAATCACCTACCCTCCAAGACATGCTTCTTTCAGATGAATAATTGGCTAAGCTCTTAAAATCTCCGAAAAGAACAAATCATTAGCAAACTACATGTTTATTTAGGCGGGGCTCCGAAAAGATCACAAACATCCAATGCAGGCAACAGCACCATTCCATTAGTACCTCTCATGATGAATCGTCCTTTTATAAAGGAACAGCCAGGATAAGGGAAAGCAATCCCAAACGATGTGTCGATGATTGAGAAATTCAAACTCCTACGTGCTTTGTATCATACATGGTTCCCATAGCTGGTCGCTCGGTCGTAATGTAAGAAGCAGAAACGACATTTAAAAGAACTGAAGATGAAATGAAAGTGATTGGGACTTTCTGGTGAAAGCCTAATTTCAGTGCCGTTGAGATGTAAGCAGTAGAAGATAAACGAAGTGCAAAAAAAGATTTGGAACATTAGGAAAAAAGTCACTGAGGAACTGTTACATCCACAACTATCACCGGCCTGCAAAAATGTACCGTCGGTCTCTACATATTCTTTGTGAGTCAAAGGCACAAATACAGATTCCATCCACAAGACCCTTCTCCAAGACTATCGTAATCTTGTTTCTCCATAAACTGTAACTTAGATATATTCCGCCATAAGTTAGTTGTCATTGTCAGGACAAAAATAAGACAGGATGCTCCGCCACCTTTACACAGACCACAACAACAATCCTGTGGCAACCTCTTGGCACGACAGTTGTTGGGAGTTTTCCGACTTCTAAGCCAATACTCGTCCTCAATCAGACAAACAACCATCTCACTTCAATGGGGACTTGCCTCATTTGGTCATCTGGACTATCTGGGCATGTTACCAAAGTGGCATTTCAAGGTTCCGGTCGACCAAGAACATACTCACTTTCACATTCCCGTAGACAGAAGCCATGGATTCCTGTTGTCTTCCTCTGTCATCCATATCAACAGTAAGCCAGCAGTCTCAAAGTTGCAAGGCCAAATCTGGCTGCTGTGAATCAACCCGAACACCAGAAGACTGCAGCACTGGGGAACCTGGTGACTGGAAACCGACATTCAGATCCGGCGGACGTATTTCCTGCTTCTGCCTCTGCTGTGCATGCGGACTAACACCTCTCCAAGGAAACTGTGCTTGAGACCTAGACATGTCAGCTGCTATAATTTGAGGGAAAACCACTGGCCTATTTTGGTATGGGGCTTCAGTGCCCAAATGACTGGGAGGACGTCCAAATGCCTGGACTGGAAAATTGCTCTTTGTGGGTTGAAATTGCATCACCCCAGAAGCTGGAATTTCACCACGAACTCGAGCCATGTGCAAATGATATTCATGAGATAAATTGTGTGGAAAAGCTGGAGGTACTTGACTTTTCTGCATGCAGGGATTTTCTATAGCCTGTTTTAGCCCTCCAGCACCAACGGACATCCAGACCCTTGCAGCAGTTGCTGCAGCATTGCTTTGATCATCTCTTCTTATGGAAGATGAAGGCGTCAATACAGATGAAGTATCAACTGCAGCATGATTGCAAGAGCTATGTTGTTGCTGTTGAGCCTTTTCAGCCATCATTCTCATCAACTGAACAGGATCGCTCAGGCCCTGGTCCTGTCCGTGGGGAAATGACATCATTCTAGGTATTTGATTGGCAATACCAACAGAAGACATAGGAGTGAATACACTATTCTCTAAACTATTACTTCCAACCTTCCCATTGAGCAAACCCCTACTGACCACTCCATTAGCATCTGGCTGCTTAGATGGCATACACTGCAGCGGACTCGTGTTTTTCAAAACTTGCTCCCTAGTTGGGGAAGAAACCGCCCCTGAAATCCCTGAATTATGACGAATTAAATTTCTTGAAACAGACTCTCTCGACCTGGAAGCCCCTGCTTCTGAATTCTTGGAAAATTTCTTCTCTGCAACATGCTCAGCATTCTGCTGATCTCCTGGAGGCAATGAGTTCAATTCAAATTGTTCTGTAACTTTTGTCTTTGGCTCGCTCAGATTTTTCTGAAACAGGCTCTGCATTTGAAAATTGGCATTGTTTGCAGTACTAGGTCTTCTTGCAGCAAGAAAAGGTGGCTTCCCTTCCAAGGCAAGCTGACTGACTGAATGCTCCCTGACAGGTTCTTGGATTTTAGAGATTATTATTTCATCTATTTTCAGTTCATCTCGGTTATGCAATTTTGTTCCCAGAGGAGAATCTTTCATCATTCGGTTCTCCACTAGCAGAACTGGGGTAGGATGGGGCTCATACTCTCCAACCCATCCTCGGCCATATTTACATCCAGTTGGCAAAGCTCGCTCAATCCTTTGGGAGGCAAGTCTCCAAGCAGCAGGACCAAGAGTTGCAGCAAAACGAGCCAGGCTTCTGGCATAAGAATACTCCACAGGAAGCCCCACCTGATTCAAAACAGAAAAGTTATACATCTACATGAGCCAAACTCAAGAAAAGGCTTAGAAATTCATGGTTACATACAGCAACCAACTGCCTAGCTTCACCCTCAAATGTACTGAATATGGTGTCAGGTTGAACCGCAGGTTCTTCTGTTATGTTATAAGTTGCACGACGATTCTCATCATGCAAATACGCCTTCCGTGCAAATTTTGATGGAAGACCTTTACCTGAAATTGCTAAAACAGTGAGAAGCAAATTTTCTCTCAATCTATTAGAAGATTTCATTCAAATTAAACAGATTAAAAAAAGGAACTTGCTAATCTCCAGCAAAGTATATGATAACTTTTCAAGTCACATGTATCAAAAAGAATAGTTAGATCATCAGAAGCCAACAATAAGTTAAACCTTCTCTTCCCACATGAATTCATTCTATTTTTCAACATATACATGATTTAAACTACCTACCAATGCTAATTGCCAATGAAAGTACATGATTTAAACTACCAAGCGATGCTAGTTGCCAATGAAAGCACATTTTCTCATACCTAAAGATAGGTCTTCTGTTTTCTCTACGTTGTTCTCCACCTGCATAGCATTACCCTCCACGAGACCATCAAAATTGCTCAGTCTATCATAACCAGCAGCTTGGTTTGCAGTGGCACTATTTAGAACATCTGGGACGTCTGCACAAGTGATGCCGGTAGAATCAGATTCCTGTACAGATTGGGAGTATTGCTTTTTCATTTGTTTCTTTGGCAAAAAATTGGACTTCGTTCTCTGGTCAGATTTAAATTCCTTTTCTGACTGTTCGAAGTCAATCTTTACTTTGTCTTTCTCAGAGCGTTCAAAGTCAATCCTCAACTTCAAAAATTTCTTCCTCCCCAATTCTTGAATACAACGTGCCTTTTCAAAGAAACAGAAAAACAACTTTAGGACATTCTAGAGTTCAAACTTAATATAAAATTCTAAGATTAAAGATTTGTTTAAAAAAAGGGAAAGGGATGAGAACATTGTACCTGTTTGTGGTATACAGTATCTGGCGCATTATATTGCATAGCATTGGAGCAAATAAGAAAGACATCACTCTGCGTTGAACAAAGACCACAGGATCAAGTTGCAAGTTGCAAAGCATGAATAATGGAGAAATAAGAAGCACAATCACAATCACAATCATAATCTTTCGCAGCTGGAAGGTCCACCAAAAGGAATAAAATCTAACCAATCAAAAACCCATCAAAATTTAGAAATAAGGCGGTGAATCACATTTTAACTTGCCCCTTCCCCTATTGAGATGATGGGAATGGTAAGAAACAAATACAAAGTGGCTATGTCATTTAAGGAAAGTCATCAGACGAAAACCAAGAATACTTCTACGGTTGCATGTTTCACACCTATGATGATTGCATATGCCAAGAAAGAGATATTGGTCGCTGCTTGCAAGGCAAAAACACAGAACCCAAATTAAAAGTTATTATTAAAGACTCCTACTGTTACAAACTATAGATAAAGGAGCTGAAGTATACAAGTTAACCAGGGAATGAACAGATTAACTCAGAATGTTCTGGCATCCTTTCAAACCTCACAGAGTAACAATATACAGCAGTCTTATAATTAGAATTTGACAGACAAAATGCTATGTGGTAATTAACTATAGGAGCACAATCTCATTCAAGACAATGTACTTGTATTCCACTTTGTATAGAATCTCATGTGCCCTGCGTGCAGGTATACAGTTCCTCGATCAGAAAACCAGTCCAATAGAATCAAAGCGACCGCGTGAAGATTAGGCTCCGAGGACGAAAAAGCGAATACTTTGGTTAGCCTGGAAATGAAGTAAAGCTATTGCTCGCCAATCACCACAGTACCCGGCCTCTATTTTTCATTTTTATCATTTGTGTTTCTTCAGTGCTTTTAACTGGTTAATAATATATAAAAGTCCTCTAAAACACCCGTCAATGAAAAGAATTGAGAAAGTGGAGAAATGATGCTATAAAATTCAGGATCCAGTAAGTGCTTAAGCCCAAAGAAACTTATCATCAGCTTGACAAACAGGAATCTCAGCCTCCAATAAAATATACATGCACAAACAAGCAAGGATGCCCACCTCGAACTGCTCCAAAGTAGAGTACGATCCATTGGCAAGCTTCTTCCTCACAGTGGAAAAATCCATTGGATGCTCAATAATATCATGGTAATCTGGAAGCTACAAAACCAGAAAGTAATTCACTCATTAAAACCACATCGAATTGTATTGTATCCACTCAGTACACTGAAAAGGAAGAAATTGTAAATACCTCCTCAGGATCAACAGGCTCAGCATAAACACCATAAATATCTTTCCTGCCACAATCACAACACAGAGACCATTGGGACCATTTACAGGGGAAAAAGGTTACAAGATACTCATTCGAAAAGGGAACAAAATATATATGCAAACCGCACTTCTGGAGTTTGTCAAGTATCAACTCGAGCTTCCTCTTATCAGGTAGCGGAATCCCTGATGAAGGAACTGGAGAGCTCGACCTTGCTACCCAAACCAAAACCAAAGTTTCAAATGCGTTAGCGTTAAATCTGAACGTGAGTACCGAATTCAAAAGTTCAAACCAGAAACCAGAAAACGGGAATGAGACGAACCTCGGGGAGAGTTAAGCCCCGCCGATTTTTCTCCAAAACCTCTTTCCTGGAAAAGTCCATCACACTAAAACCTCAGCACCCACGCAAAAACTCACAATTCAACACAAAATTCTTCACAGTAGAAGAAGCAAAAAGACCGATCGCTTATGAAAACGAGAGCTCTCGACAGAGACAGAGGCAGACAAGGAAGAGACAACACGCAAGTACAAGCAACGTGAGGTTTTAAATACATAGGTAGAGAAAGAAGGAGAGAGAAAGGTGGGACTGGCGAGCGTGATTAGATTCTGTTTTCGTTAGTTATCGACAGTTGACCGTTATCTCTCTCTCTCTCTCTGAGGAACGACCTAGAGAGAAAGTCGGAGAGTGTAATTTACGAGTATGGACCAATTAGAAAAATCTCTCAGTGTTCTCGTCCGAGCTGGACACAATCGCAATCTCGGTGCACTTCCTATGTCCATCCACACAAATCTCCATTTTGCACACCGCCTCAGCTTAAACCCTACCGCTGCACGGTCTCTCTCCCATTCAAATTTCAATACCTCCTCATCATCATCGCCGCCGATCTCCTCCGCATCCTCGTCCCCGCCGCCGCTCCTCGCCGGCTTCCGCTCGGTGCGCTCCCCCTCCGAGCTGGACGCGCCGCTGTCCAGCGCGTCGGCACGCGCACCCTGGTCGAGCTTCATCACCAGCTTCAGCTTCTTCGCCCTCCTCCTCTCGTCCTCGCCCTCCTCCTCTTCGTCGTCGAACTCGTACTCATCGTCGATGTAGTCGTCGTAATCGATGAAGTCGTACCTGACGCTCCGTCGGCGGAGGCTCCGACGGAGGTCTGGTTCCGGCGCCGGCGAGGGCGAGGGCTTCGGCGAGCGCTTGGCCAGATCCGACTTCGGCGGCCTCCCTTTCTTCTTCCTCTTCACGATCTGGCCCATCATCGCGCCCCAGAAGCACAGTGCGCGCGCTTACACTCGCAGACACACGCTTTCTCTCTCTAGATACTCTGGCACTGTCTTTCTCTCTCCTCGCTCGCTTCCATTAATTTGATGTTTGCCTTCGCATTTTCCTTCTGAGAGGACTTTATTAGCCGAACCTGAGGCCGAGCCTAGAGTTTGAGTCCGCCGAAGCTGAGGTTGGGGGTGTGGGGTCCGGCTGCGGAAATGATTGATTGGGTGAGAGGGGAAGAAAACGGCGTCAACAGTGATGGGAGAAACGGGGGCCATTTGGTGCTGCCCGTTGCCCGCCTGCCCGTTGCCTCCTGTCATTTTGCAATTTTCTACAGCTCTTATGGCGTGGGCAATGGTTTATACGCGCAGCAGAGGCGCGTGCACTTCCTCCATCTCCTCATTCAGAATCTAGGCCCATGGCCTCGCACTAGTGCAACTCACAGTAAGTCATTCGGTCATATCTACGAGGTGTGCACGAGTTGATTTATTTTTTTTTATAAATTTTTGGATTAATACCCCGAAAAAAAATCCCAAATCAATATATTTGTGAAAAAATTATTTTTTTAATCGTCGAAAAATTTAAATAAGTACATTGTGAGATATTTATCCTCCATTAACTTTTTTTAAAAACTATTGTGAAATTGATGAGTTTGATGACACCTAACAATAATACAATCAACATGACAAGTTAGTATGAAAGCCACATAATCTTGGGGTATATTTAATTTGGAGGTTCTGGTTGCTCGAAAATTAATTTAAGATAAATTTATCGCGGGAATACTAGTTTAGATTTTTTCTTGATATTATAACTAATTTTTTTTAGATAAGTCATTGATTGGTGTATTTGGTTTGGCATTTGAGATGAGTTTTGGAGCTCTAAAATTCATTGGCCAAATGCAAATGATATTTGGTTTGTTTTTTAGAGGGCTTTGAGAATATATAATTGTATATACAAAGCTCTCCAAAGGCCTTTAAGAGAATGCAATATTGGAGATACTTTGAGAAGTAACATTTTCCCTGCTTCCGGCAACTCCCCCCTCCATTGCCTCCCCCTGCCTCCGGCAATTCTTCCCTCTATTGCCTCCCAATGACTCCAACTCCTGCCGCCTCCAACGAGTCCGACTCCCCCCTCCCTCAATCGCCGCCTCCAGCGACTCCCCCCTCCAACCCCTCAACAACCCCACTTCCCCCCCCCCTCGACCTGAAAGAACTCAAAATTGGTCATAAGAAAAAAATTTCCAAATATATGTTTATCAAATAGTATTTTTTCAAAATTGCATTTCAAAACACTTAAATCAATTAGTATTTGTATGTCATCAAACCCCAATGATTTTCCCGAAATGCTTAACCAACCACACTCATTTTAAAAAGATTTGTCGTAAAAATGCTATTGAATTGTTAAATTTTTAAAAGTACAATTAAGTCATAATACTTATTAAACTAATGTAATCAAGTGCTTTCTCTATAAAACTCCGTTTGACTTAGCTAATAAAAAATGCCAATGTGGTATTTTTTATTATTTTTGCTGTCTTACACGAGGCGACATGGTTGAAGCGAAGTTCTTTTTATGCAAATAATTTTTAAAAATATAAATACATTTTTAAATTATATAAAGAATAAGGTAACTTTATGAAAAAAATGGGAAAAACAATGAAAGGGCTGACCATCGACATTGGTATCCTACCATTGTCGAGAAGGGCTAGTAGTACTGGGGGATGACCCGCGTATATTGGCAGGAATTAGGACAATTTAAATCTCATTTAAATTAAATTAAAAATGGGCTAAATTTAGAAAAACACAATAAAGAAAAAGGGCAAAAAACTGCAGTCCTCACCATGCTAGCTACACCCATTATCGCCTTTTTGTGTTTTTTTTTATCTTATCTTATTTTTTAATATAATTTAAACAAAACTTACATTAAAAAAATAGATTTCGGATGTTGTTTTAGTTGTATGTTTCACATTGACATTTCCTCTTTTCAGCCGTTCGATTTAGATTGGACGACTGAAAAATAATATTTTAAAAAATAATATTTTTTCCCCATTTTATTCATTTTGTTATCGGACAGTCCTCATTAAATGTCAAGGAGGAGCATCCTGACGTCACCTCAGGCTAAAAGCCTATTTTATAGATGCTAATTTTGACATAAAATTTTCAATTTAACCAATTCAATGATAAACCTATTGACAATATGCTAATATAATTATTTAATAAAATTTTGACCGAAAATCACCAACGTGATTATTGGACATTTTATGTGATTAAATAGGCTTTGAAGTGGATGCTTTTGGCTAAATCGATGCGCTTCAAAGTTATCTTAATGAAACTTCATACAAGTACCTTTACGTCGTGGAATTTGTTTTTTTCTTTCATTTTTTTTGAAATTGGATTTTATCTATTTTCAATTTCTGATTTCATCTACATTTTGAACTCGTGCCTTTATTCCACAACAGATTGTAGCAACGTGAGTTTTTTAATTTATTTTAGGCCAATCATCCTAATTCCCCTCCTTGATGATGAAAAGTTGAAAACACATGATCATCAACATGACCCGGAATTGGAAGATGATTACGCCGCCTGGTCCGTGATTGGGTCACATCACAACACACTGCACAAAATATTATAAACATGCCAACATGCATCCGCAGAGCAAAGCAACATTCCCAATTTGATAAAATACCAAACTTTCAAAAAATTCGATCACGTGATTTGATTATAAGGAAATTCAACGCAAATCTCACGAATAATTTGAATACATATCCAATTCAATTCACCATTCCACAATCACAAATCAACATTCTACATATACATATTTTACCAACTTTTCTTTTTATACTATATAAATCTTATTCACATATGTATTTTTAAATTCCTGTTATTTTACAATACGCAAATGTATTTACATAAATCCTCCTATCCTATTGTCATAGTTTAAAAAAAATATATGGATAATGTTTTAAAATTGGAAAAATAAATTTTTCCTAATAAAACTTAATTTCATAATTGACAATGAAATTTTAGAGCATGAATTCGTTACTCTAATTTTGGAAAAAATAATAATACGGAGCAGAGCATTTTCTTGGAAATCTATACATCAGGACCGCGCGGGCAGAGAAAACGGCGCCGCACGGTGCTTTCGCTTCCCGACGAGCCGCCTCCTTCCTCGCAGCAATAGCTTGTCCTCCTCCTCCTTCACGCGGATCGAGTGTCTGAACATCAGAACATCAGACAATGGAGAAACTGAGAAGAGTAGTGAGTGAAATCGCGTACTCGCGAGATCGCTCGGAGCTCTCCTCGCTGCACCGCTCTCTCTTTCCTTTCCTGTCTCTCGCTTCCTCCGTGTACGGCCTCGCTCTATCTCTCCGCCACCAGCTCTACCACTTCCGCCTCTTGTCCAAGCACCGGTAAAACCTCTCTCTCTCTCTCTCTGGATCGAGTTTCAGTGCTCGAATGAAAGTTGAACTTGAGAATTTCGCAAGCTCGCATGAGTCCATGTCAGTGAAGTGACAGCGTCTCGAACAATGGAGTCGCGTGCCCGTAAACGGCAAGAATTTGTAGCTCTGAGCGGATAATTGTAGTGGCGGATTTTCTTCTTCATCATTAGTTTTTTATTAGCAGACGAGCTTATAAAACGGATCAATGTGGCTATGTTGTTTTTTCCCTTATTGGCCAATGATGCAGTAGTGTTGTTCGTTCTAATGATTCTCTCGCGGTGCTTCACTTGTGGAGATTGCCGGTGCCGGTGATAAGCGTGGGGAATTTGACTTGGGGAGGCAATGGGAAGACGCCGATGGTCGATTTCATTGCAGCTTTACTAGCTGATTCTGGCATTTCGCCTCTCATTCTCACCAGGGTAAATTTTCGTTCTCTCTGCTGGCTTTACTTGGAGTCGTAATGACCAAGTATTTGAATGTTTGCAATTTCTTCTAAATGGTCGGGTTGGACGAAACTTCTCAAAAAGTTATGGTTTCCCTATGAACCATAAAGAGAAGCTAAGAAGATACCGCGTTGTCTCATTTGAAGGGGTAAACATAGGAGTTCTACAGTGTTCTTTACGTGTCCCTAACATTTTATTAGATTTTGAGATTTATCAAGTAGAGTAACAAACCAAATAGGACCTGCAACTCTAATGGCAAATGGTATATACTCCTAGGGAGTGATCTTTATTTGGTATGTCTTCCTGGACAGGGTTATGCTGGTGGGGATGAAGCTAGAATGCTTCAAAGGCATCTCCTTGGAAAGTCAGCGAATGTTGGTGTTGGTGCTAATCGAGCAGCAACTGCTGCTGCTTTCATTGAGAAGTATGGTTACCGTGACCCTCGTACCTGTGTACGTCTCGAAGGAGACTCTACTGACCTGAAAATGGGGGAAAAAGTGGCGAGCAATGGTCAAATTCGTTTCAATCACTGCTCTGAGGAAATTGGTGCCGCAATTCTAGATGATGGAATGCAGGTACACTGCTAAATACTGTGTCTGCGGATGGTGTGATACAGCAGTCATCATGCGTGGAAAGCTTTCTCCTGGCTACTCGAGCTTTTAGCTCAGTTTGTAATGTGATTTTTTCCATGGCAGCACTGGCAATTGTCGCGTGATCTGGATATAGTGATGGTTAATGGGTTATGCCCCTGGGGAAATCATCAGCTACTTCCACTCGGACCTCTGCGAGAACCTTTAACAGCACTTGGGAGAGCAAATATTGCTGTTATACATAACGCAGATCTGGTAAGTGTCCTCTGATTCTTAATTTTGTGTAGTTTTGTTTACTTCATAGCATTGTGGAGTAAGATGCACGTTTCCATTTCATACTCAAGCAGTTCTGATGCTTGTGAGTTTGCATTAGCGGACAGATATGGCGAATTTCATGTCTTGGTGCTGCACAGGTGTCTGAGCAAACTCTCGCAAGCATCGAGTCTGCTATTCGAGAAGTGAACAAATCTATGAAAGTTTTCTTCACTAGAATGGCTCCAGCATACTTCTTTGAAGTGGCGAACATGAATTCCGTTAGACCTTTAGAGGCAGTGTCCAACAATGTTGTATTATGTGTCTCTGCAATTGGTTCTGCAGATGCTTTTGTCAGGAGTGTTGAAAAGGTATTGCTTTTATTGAACTTTATCAGCGTATAAGGCAGAGCATCTTGGTTCTGGGTGAAAGGATTCTTAATTCATGCTTAGTTTGATTTTGACGTATAGAATCTCTGCAGCTTGGAGCTATTCATGTTGAGCGGTTGGACTTCAGTGATCATCACTTATTTCAGACTATGGTAGAATCATCTCCTTTTTTCCTTTTCTATTTTTGTTTCATCACAAAAAAGTTGGATGTCTCTTGCATTATTCTTTGTTAGTCCCATGATTATACCATATTGAGATCTGTAATGTGCTGATCTTATGATAGGGATGGCTATGTTACTAGGCACATTCCCTGAATATTACAAGCTCCCTTTCAAGCGAGTCACTTGATGCTTCAACTGCTAAATAGCAGTCAACTGCTTCAGAACTTCTACTTTTTGCCGTCTTGATACTTTATTGATTTACCTTAGGTTTGTAGGACATTGAGATGATTATGAAGCAGCTTAAGGACTTGGAGGGCAAATTTAGTTCCAGGCCAACTGTCATTGTTACAGAAAAGGTGAGGTGATCGTATTGCCAGGAGTCCTATTTATGCAGTTCTTATGAACTAGATGGTCGGGTTTCTAAATAATGTATCACATGGGTACCTCTTATATTAGGCATATCCAATTGCTAATTTTAAATCCTAGACACTATGCATTTTAAAGTGCACCCTGTGGGAGCATGCTACTGAAGTCAAAATATTCCCGCGAGTTATCAAATTATTCTCAACTGATATGCCTTGAGTTTTCTGCTATGCCCCCAGTCTTACTGAGTAAAATCCTGATTGGGTAGCTACAAGAAGCTGAATTTTCTCTGGCTGCCGAAACAGCCTGTATAATTTTTAAAGATGAACTTCTAATGTTGCATTCTCGCATTACTTACCAGGATTATGATCGAGATCCAGAGATTTTGAAGCATCTAAGTCCTTACAAATCTTGGGCGCTTTCTGCTAAGTTGCAGTTTATACCTCACAAAGGATGCAGTGGAATTTGCTTCAAGAATTTGTTGGAGGAAATACTGCAAGTAAAATTATCAGATGTACCCTACATTTAGAGCTGGTGCTCTGTATGATATGGCAAGCGTACATGTCCAGTTGCCTGCGTACAGGTTGCCGGGGGTGTGGAGGAGCAATGCTGCTAATTCACATGATCGAGTCTGAACATCCTCAGCCTATGAAAAAGACCATCAACTTCCTCCCTGTTCTACTTCACCCAAGTCTGTCTCGATTTGTTTTTCTAACAGATGAGGTATTGCTATCTGCTACTTGCCATATGCAATCTCTCTCGCGTGTCAGAATTTTACCCTTCTAATCTCTTTACTTTTAGTACTTAAGGACAGTGCCGGGCTTTTGGATCCTTCTGTCATCCTAAATATCTGTTTGATATTCAGGTTGAAGAATCATCTCCATATGAAGCTAAAATGATTTCCAGGGGTTGCAGGAAGAAGTGCTTCTTCAACAACCCAAAGTAGGAGCCTATGGGATATGAAGAACAATTAATTTAGCTGCATATACGCAAGAAAAAACCGAGCTTGTCGACAATACATATCACAGAATAGGTGTAAAGTCTGTTCTTGCATGATCCTTTCCCCTTTTTTGCACCAATAGTCCTCTTTTCCGCTCGTGGAAGTCCTCGAATTCAATCATTATCTTGATAAAGTTCGTACGCAATCCATTATCCTACGAAATGTAGGATGGTGACCTTTCTTTCTTTGTTATAGTCGAAGCTACAGGAATCAATCAAGCCCTGACAGAAAATCTTCATTCTGAAGATGGTGGCGATTAGAGAACAGAAATAGACTGACGAAAATGCAATGAAGCCGACCAAACGTAAATGTCAGTTTCGGGTGCTGTTGAAACCCCGTTTCTTCGTCATCCTCGAATTCGCTTGAGGTCCTCCATCTCCCTCTTCTCCTCCTCCTTCCGAGGATTTGTCTTTATCATCGTCCTCCGAATTCTCACCTTCATTTATCTTGTCGAACCCCAGGTACTTAGATATCAAATCGGGGACAACGAAGTTCGCTATCCAGTACGCAAATAGTAGCACTGCACTGCAACCAACCACAAGTCATCAAATCGATACGCGACACTCGCGGAAGGAGCGTTGTCCGAGGAGAAGCGTCGAGCCGACTTACCTCGTCTGGAGGAACACCGATATGTCTCCCGTCTTCGTCGGAGCAGCGGCGGTGAGAGCAGAGCCGTATTGATCGGCGATTGCGCTGGTCCCGAAAGGCAGCTCTCGCCGCTTCGGCGGCGCCACAGTCGCTTGCCTACCGAGGGGAGAGCTGGGGCGGCGGTCCGTGGGGGGCGAGAGGAGGAGGCCGTGGTTCGTTTTCGTGGAGGAGCGGGCGTTGCGAGGGAGGTGGGTAGGAGGAGAGAGAAGAAGCTTAGAGTGGCAACAGCATGGCGATGACGGGAAGCTCATTGGGAATCTTTACTTCTCGGTTGGCAGGAGGAGAAGAACCACCGGCAGCACCAGCAGCAAGAGACGAGATCCCAAGCAAAATCTGGAGATAAGGAGATTTTTCCGGGTACGGCCCAGCCAATGTGAGCGCCTGAGCGGGTCATGCCTAGGCCCATCAAACGGTTGTGTCGAGCTGCGGTCCAAATATACACTTTATAATATAAATTTAGCGACATATACCTAACTCGATAGATATTCAAATATTTTCATACAGTGATTCTAACAGGACTAGTCATTGCCCAACTATGAAATCGCTAATCAGGCCTTGTCCATTTTGCTCTTCATGGTAATTGTAGAACTCCTTTAATCCGAAATGGCACTGAGAAAGAGCTGAACTCAGGCACACGAATGCTCATGTCCGTCAGGTTTGAGTTAGCATCGCAAAGGTCATGTCTAAATAAACGCCACGGTCGATTTCCGAAACCGGCGGGTTTTCGTTTCCTAGATCCGGCGTTTCTTTCATTTCAACCACCAAACGTCGGGTGGACGCCGCTGCGATTAGATGATCCACATGAGGAGCGGGGCAGTATTGCGTCCTTTGCAATCGATAATTACGACGGGTGCTGAAACTTTTTGGGACCGTTTAATCTCGATGGAGCCGTGTACTTGGCCTCCCTACTTTACTCCCGTGGTAGCTTTGTATTCATTCCCCCATTAATGCTTTTTGACCTTTGGGGTTTATATGCTGAACGGGACCAGCCTTCTTCATTGGGACGATTCTAACTGTAGAGGGGGGAGAGAGAGAGAGAGATACAGAGTGGCCGAACCTCTCTCCTCGAGATCGAACTGCAAGTAGGGGCGACATTGAAGCAGTTGATTTTGTTTCTCAAGAGGGACTTTACTTAGTTGACTTTGACACCATGGATGCATTAAACTGTTTCCCAATACGTGTTTGTAGCTGAGGAAATGAGCGGAATTCATTCAAGAACCCTCCCCTTAGCTTCACTTCTATATAAATCCCTCTCTTGACCCTTCAGTTCTTGCCAACAATACTACCATTACCCTGATATCGGGTGCTAAGCTTCGAGACTCATAATGGTTTCCAAGTTGGTTCTTGCTGTTGTGCTCCTGAGTGCTCTTGTTTGCTCCACCAGCGCTAGGAAGCTTGCGGGCGCAAGGCCTGATCCCTTTCAGGAAGAGAAGACATTCTTCCGCCATCCTAGGTATGGCGGCGGAGGCGGCTTAGGTTGTGGTGCTGGCTTGGAAGGAGGCGCTGGTGCCAGCGGTGGTCTTGGTGGAGGCGGCGGGCTTGGGGGAGGCGATGGAGGAGGTTTCCGGGGAGGAGCAGGTGGCGGTTTTGCCGGTGGAGGGTTCGGCGGAGGGGCAGGGGCAGGTGGTGGGTTAGGCAGAGGTGGCAGTGGAGGATTCGGAGGTGGTGGCCGGCTCGATGGCGGAGCAGGAGGAGGATTCGGCGGAGGTGCCGGCAGTGGCTTTGGAGGTGGATTTCCTTGAAGAATTGCCGAAACTAGATCTGAACTACTATATATGCACACCCTAGCTAAATAATGCACCCCGTGGATAATTGTTTCCACCGGTTCGTCATTCACCTTTATGTTTGATTTGATCAACATAAAGATAATAAGTTCCATTCCAATTAGTAAATATCAAATACTAATTGATATAATTACGCATCTGATAGTTCCTATCAAAATTACTCGAAAAATCCGACACATCATCCATCCTCATCTCAAACACTCTATTGCATTGATCTCGTGCCGTGCATACACCAATATCATATTAAACTGGGTATAAAACATGGACGCTGATTGTAGTTTTGTAGATCAACGGAGAACGATGGTTGCTTGGCCTCCAAAGATTCTTTGGCAAGAAGTTCACTTCAATGCACAAACTTGCTTCATAATCGAATATCAAAACGTTAGGCGCATCAATTTCTCCTAGCGGGGAAGGTATCCCGTGCTTCCATTTAATGGGAATGTACATATTCTTTAGCTCAAAGCCTAAGCCTAACCCCATCAGCAAAAGCTCTCATGCTATATCAAGGGGCAGAGAAGGCAAAAATGAACGCATCGCTTTGATATTGTTAGGGCCAATTGATTTCTCAAATCCGTCGACTCTCTCTCTCTCCCCCTCGAGAAGATGACTCAACTCTTATTCGGCCTTGTATTCTTGGAGATGGCTTTGATAGTTGTCCTTCTGTTTGCAAGTCCCCTGCGGACGTTGTTGATGCTGGGGCTGAGCCAAATGAAACAGGGTAGAGCGCAGCTCGTCGCGGGGACCGTGGCAACAACCATGGTGGTTGTATTCAGCTCGGCAGTCCATAATATCTTAAGCATTCAGAGACGCCTGGCCGAGGCGACCATGATCAACCCGACTGATCAGGTCCTTATGGCACATAGCCTCCTGGAAGTATCTCTCATGGGTAATTAATCACAACCTATGCTCTTTTTTATATGTCCGATGCTACTTTCATAATGTATATACGATAATTATAAGTCGCCGATTCTTTTATGCGATATATCGTCAGAGGATACTCTTAATTACCTAATGGTTATCCAATGACATATACGATTTCTCTTGGTAGCTAATTGAGGGTTTTGTAACCAGCAAAAGAAAAATGTGGGTATTTCTAAAAAAAATTCTAGACATATCAATGTTATAATGTGGACTATAGTATGGGCCAAGGCTTCAATGAGCTTCACAGGCCCAGCAAGCGCCATGACAAGCTTGGACGAAACTTTTGGCCCATCGTCCTCAATTCCATGTTTTCAGCTTAAGAGACATAGACAAGCTCGTGCAAGCAGCTTCCGTACTCCCTATTCAAACTGTTTGAATCAAACCCAACACGGTTGCGAACTTTCCTCGTCTTCAGACCAGATCCCGTCGTTATTTTTGTACGTTCCGATCCGGTCTGATCCCCATCAATTGATTCGATCTAGTAGAGACGAGACGCCCCCTCTCTTTTCTCTCTTTTTTCTTCATCCTTTTGTTAATTATAGACATAGTCGGTCGGCTTTGTCCAAGCACGGCGAGTCAAGCTCGAAGCTAACTCCGTTTCGAAGTGTCGGTGCAGGCTTCTCTCTATTCCTTGGCATATTGATAGACAGGTTGCATTATTACGTCAAGGAGCTCTACCAATCGAGGGACGCCTTAGAAGCACTGATCAGGAGAGGGGGAAGAGAGCATGTGGAGATGGAGGGCATTGGGCCATTAGCATCAGACGAGGAGTAAGCTAGCTCCAAAGAAAATCCAGTACGTGATTTGGGTGAATAGAGAGTATGTGTTAATTAATAGTATCTCGGCGCATTGTATATTTATTGACGCCACGTCGAAATTCAAGACGATTATCGCTCTGATGGGCGCACGAAGACCAAATTTATCATCATCGAAATTGTACATATGAAATACCGCTTTTGCTGTCGCTAAAATCGTCCGGCAAGAGTTGCTTTTTGGCCCTTTTATTTTTTTCTTGTTGATTAGATAACGATTCAAGTTTCAACTCGACTTATTTAATTGATGAAGCAAAATAGAAGGAGACCCACCATTGGTACATGAGCAATGGTTGAACAATAAAACATTGGTGAGAGATTGATCCCCATGAAAAATGAAGGCTTCATATCTCATAAGCTATCCGCACGAGGCTGAGCCAACGTAGTTTCTAGCATAAGCTTACAGAAGGGGAAGAGAGAGAGAAATAAATCATAATTTTGACATAAATCATCACTGATAATGAAATTTTCTATTAACTAATTATTTTAAACGATATATATTTATTTTTATGAAAATATTTTTTTTCAAATTATTTATTTTTCGCAGAATATACGGAGCGTTAATAAGTCGTAAGCTCTGTTATAAGAAGACGCTTGCAAAGGCTGCCTTGAATCAAATGAAAACTAGAACTAAAATTGAAAATCGCAAGCAAGCTATAGTCAAAGGTGGGGTTAAGAGCACGTTGATGGATAATATTGTCAAATTAAACGTGAAACCTGGATGAGAATATAGTTTGCAAGAAAAAAGTTAAAGAGGAGATTCCCAAAACCTCGATCGAACATGGGTTTTGATCGATACTTCTTCGATATTGGCAGAACAATCTAATTATTAGTTCGATTGGATGCACGTCCTACTCTTGTCACTATCTCACATAGTCATCAATCATTAGCATCCTTTAATTTTGAAGATTTAACCGATTCAGCTTTTTACTTAAGGAGTAAAGCACAATGATTCGTTAATTTTCATTCAATCATGCGATATGGTTCATATACCTTTAGGTTGTGACATGTGGTCCAAGAACGTTCAGTGTAGTCCCAAATTATACAAGACTTATTGAAAATTAAGGGACTATATTGAATAAATAAAATTTTTTTAGGGATAATGTTACATAGTGAACTAATATTCATTACTATAAATATCATTTTTCTTTTTACTCACATAAATATAAGAATATAACTTTTTTATGGCCCGAGAAAAGAATAGTTCCAACGAGGAATTGGGACACAAACAAGATGGGTGCGGGCGGGCATACAAATGATAAAAGAAGGCTAAACTAGTAGATTAAGATTAGGACAAAAGAGGCTACCAAAAAGGTCCAAATTCTAATTCCCGACTTTGTTGTTTGTTCTCCTTCTCCTCCATTCGATATCCACAAAAAAAAAAAAAAAAAGCGCAGAAGAAGCTGACTCTGTTCTTCCAATCGGGTCGTTCAGATCGTGCGCAATCTGTCTGATCCCCACGCCATGTTGACCCCCCAAAAAAGTCATGGCCTTTCACGTCAGCAAGCACAGGCACCTCAGCTTTGACCTTTCCCCCTTTTTTAAAGAAAAGGGCACCAACGCCTGCAAGAGTTGGTGCTTGAATGAAGGGCCACGACACTTGCTCGACATCGGCGGTTGTGAAGAGAGGCGTTGACCTCTGTCGAGCCCCTTTTTTGGGGTTTCTAAAAGTCGTGACGGTGATGGGCGACGCCTGCAAAAAGGCGGTCGTTCACAAATCATTGAGCGCCGGGCGAGATGGGTGGTTCGACAGAGTCAACGGCGGTGGAGTAGGGAAGCCCGTACGCCACGCGCAACCAGTGACGCGGTCAAAAAGGAATTGTTCCAAGTGCTTGAATCGAGTGCGGTTCCCAAGCACTGTCTCGTCCTTTCATCTTTACTCAGGTTTAGATAAGATTTTAGCACACAGACCTTTCGCATGATCTCGACAAGAATCTATCGAAGGTCCAATGAAGTATGGAGTCATTTCTTCGTTCCATTATATTTGCTCAATCTAACTGATAGAACAAATTCCCTTCTCTGTGATTCCTAACCATCCTTTAAACAAGCACTAGAGTTTTGTTCTTTTGACCCTCAGAAAAGAAATGGCACTTGGAAGGCATCGTTATCCATGCGACAAACTAGGACTTCAAGAAAACTCTGGGACATGTATTCTTCGTAGGGGGCAAAAAACGCAGAGCAGTAAGGAAATCAACTGGAAACGGAGAAGACGAAGGACTTGCAATTCAACCGAATTAGTAATTTCATTCTCTTCCTCACGAGTGAGGTATATCAGTACAATATCGATGTCCCTGAAATCATCTTCAGAGTTTACAAATGAATCTTCTTTAAAGACTACAACACCGGCGATGATGCATTTATCAAAAGAATTATCAGGATGACGAGAATTGTCATCGCACAGAGAGCTCTCCGACTCTTCCTCGTCGCTGGTCGCACCGGCGATCGCAGCATCCTCGGTCGGTCGGGAAATATAACCGACTTCCTCTTCACGATGGTCGCTTCTCACTGTGATCCACTCTTCGTCCAATGCCCAGTCAGGTAAACTCCAATTAGCTGATGAAGAGTCGTGCTCCTCCATCAGCCTCTTCATCCTCTCCGTCGCAGGACTCCAAGAACACGAACTCGAATCGACAACCCCGGAACCATTTTGATTTCTCGGACTCTCCCACACATCAACCGAATCCCAGAACCCCGAATCCAAGACCCCACTTGGTGAATTCCCGGTGAACTCCTCAGACATCTTCAATTCATCAAGAAATGGGTGTTTGAGCAACTCTTTCACCGCCCACCTCTCTGTTGGGTCTCTCACCAAGCACTTGGCCAGAAAGTCCCTCCCGCTGTCCGACAGCTGCTGGGGTATCTCCGGCGCGACGCTCGAGAACCCAATCCGATAGAGAACCGATACTGGGTCCGACTCGGCCCACGGGCCTTTCCCAGTGGCCATCTCGATGACCGTACAACCGACACTCCACACGTCCGACGGGAAACTCTGCTCTTCGTTACGAGCCACTTCCGGCGCCATAAACATCGGCGTACCTGAGAAGACGTCGGAGGAAATTACCGCGTGCTCCGACAGCATGCCATTTTCTCCACATGCATCGTGGGTCCCTCGTGAGTCGCCTCCAGAGAACGAGGGAGATGGAGAGAGTATCCGGCTGGATCGTCGTGTTTCGACGAATCTAGCGCAACCCAGATCCGCAATCTTCAAGCTATCGCTGCCCATCAACAAATTTTGGCTCTTGACGTCGCCGTGAACCAACCCATTCTCGTGAAGATACTCCAAGCCTTGCAAAATCTTCTTCGTGTTCGATCGAATCTCGGGCTCATCCAGACGCCCCCCGCGACGCCGGATCTCGTCGAACAGCGTGCCCTTGGGCAAGTACTCCGTCCACAGATTGTAGTAAAGCTTCCCGCTTTCTTGAGTGATGTCATGGCCCATGTACTTGACGATGTGAGGAGAAGCGAGCTTGGACAGGACAAGTCGCTCCTTTTGCAAGGGCGCCGACCGAGAGAGCTCGGCTGACTTGACGGCGAAGAGCTCGCCTGAGGTAACAGTGGTGGCAAGCGAGACGGCAGCGGTCGAGCCACGGCCGATGGTCGGTCCTCGGATCCACTCCATCGCCATAAAGGTCGAGACTTTGAGGAGAGTTTCTTTATGGGATGGTTGGTCTAATTCTTATGCTTGAGCGCCTCGTCAATTGTTGGGTATTTATATGGAGACTTCGAGGACATTTGGCGGGTTTGGTGAAGAAGTACAAATACAGAGTACCCAACGACGACGACGACGACGACGAAGATTCTTTCCAAGTTCAACGCCAACTGTTTCTCTCTCTCTCTCTCTCTCTCTCCTTTTTGTTTGCTTTCGCTGCGTCGTCCACACATCATTCAGACGGAACACGCAAAGTCGACGACTCTTCTGCGGGCGCGCGCGCTACGGGGAGACAAGTGGCGAGCGGAGGAGCGAGGGGTCTCGTGGGCGTGGGGGGAAAGGAGTGGGCTTTTGGCTGCTAGCGGGCGGCGCGTGAGGAGCCGTCCGCATGAGGACCCGCAAACACGTGCCGTGATTTCTGGGGCGGGCCTTAAGAGGGGACGTAGGACATTAAAGGGAGAATGATTCTCCACCCAAAACCCACGATTAGCTCGGCAGATTTGCGGCGGCAGGGCAAAGCTGTGCGAAAATGCAGTGAATGTGAATGTAGGGGGAGTTGCTTAGCTGAGTAAACAAGAAATAGCGCGTACGTTTTGCCATTGATCTGATAGGGCAACAAGAGAGTTGACTTCCATTTTGACACCGTCGAAAGAGGCCTGCCGATTTTCAGTTTTTCAAGCTCCAGATTTCAATAAGTCTGTTGATTTTGACTCGCTCATTGTGAAACAATTACCGGAAAATGCTTTTACGGGGCTACGCATCATGTATGCATCTCTGCAATATGCTTTATTAAACTCTTATAATGCTTGGTTTGATTTGGTCCTCACTAGCAAAAGAAAAGGAATTGGAAACGTCACATGCACCGTCATCGTGGTCGAATCATGATGTGCTTAGAAACTGATATGTTTATAATTCTTGTTTCGATGGCCTCATAATGTCAAAGATAGACTGTGCTGTACTTCTCTTGGGCGGAAATCTAAATCAAACCAATATAAAATAATCAATCTTTAGTCAACGATTGTATTTCATTTGACAGTGAGTGAATGATATTCTTGTCGAATGATAATCACTATAAGCTTTTTGTCCCCATGTTCACGAATCTTGCTCATTCTTTATAATGATGAGAAAGGGATCAAAATTATGCAGCTTCGTATGATGGTCATATCACGTGATAGTAATGCATGAAAATTCATGTCGAAAGAAATAGAGTTCCACCATTCAAATCACATAATTGAGCAACCCATCTCTAGTAGTGCTAAAGATAAAAGGTCAAAGGCCTTCACCTACTTCGAAGCTTAGATCCATCTTCGACCTGCTTTAACGGATCTTTCCCTGGTTTTTTTTCAATGGAGGAATAGAAACTATTTCGACGAAGTAACATGATCAAATGAAACGCAATTGAGTAAAGGCGTTTCGAGAGTTGACTATCCCATTAAAGTAGACAAAGAATAAAGAAAAGAGTGAATAGCAACTTGGATGTTAGGCAACCTCGATCAGCGCCGAAGTTGTGAACTCCTTTGAAAAACGTTACTTTATACCTTGGAATATAAAACTGACGACCATGTGGACGGCACCAATGATTTGGATCTCTAAACAATCAATTGCTGATGATCCCCGATAGTAGAGGTATCATGGGAAGGAAGATTAGTCGGAAGTTGCGGATGAAGAAGAGGATAAGGTAGCGTTCACGTTGCACCTACATACTCTATAGATTACTCGGATAAATGCTCGAAGTCTAGATTCAGTTTACTCAAAACAAATACTCAAGAGTCTAGATCCAATCAATTCATGTAGTGAGGAGCCCATCATTGCCAGTACGATTTCCAGCTCATGAAGGCAAACGAAAAGGAAAATTAAGTTAATATGAAGCCAATTGCCAATCAACGTGTTGATTTTGCTCGATCAGATTCAAAACTAAGTCTCCTTTCCTTTTTTCTTTTTTGGGCAATCGATCCTAACTTATTTCATTTGCTCTTTCTTCCAACTGAATAAAGAAAGCATGCAATGGGTGCACATGCGTTCGGCGAATGTCCAATCTGTCACTCTTGGAGGTTGGGCATTTCTGTAAATTCAAATGCCGGAGGGATGTGCTCAGAAAGGATATAGTATCCATGACCAATGTCATGATGAAAAGCAAAGCAGTCGGCGCGCCGATCGCTTTCCCCGTACAGAGTACATAAACTCACAGTTGAAAAGATTTGGACATCAAAATTTATTTATTTCAATTTTTTTTGATAATTTAAAAGATACTTACCTATCAATAATCATTTATGATATCTATAAAAATTAGCGAATGAAAACTACTTTCACCGTTCATGAATATGCTTGATATAAATTATTATTGGTAATAAATATATTTTTTATTGATTAATTATTTCAAGGGATACCGACGATTATTTTTAAGAGAATATTTTTCAAATTATTCATTTCCTCAAAATAAGACGCTCTATGGTGAAGTTGTTCTGTTACTTGCGATCATTCATTCGCATTAAAAAATGACTGCACAAAAATGGAGCATATGGATGCATACCTCACCTTCTGACATCATCTAAGTATTCTTTGAAGAGAAGTGTCGAACACTGTGCCACCAGAAAGGACCGAGAGTAAGATTTGCTATGAACACTCAAGCCTCAACTGAACAATGTTATGAAACATGTGAAGGCATGTACATTAACATAAATTAAAGTTAAAACATGTAGCAGATCTGCTGCTGAAATACATACAGATGACATGGTCAGCATACGACAAGCGACAACCAGAAATCAGTCCTGTACAAAGTCTTGTTGTAATGCTTCCGTGCCGACGTCTCCAGAACGGCACAGTTCATAGAACATGACATTTATACATTACTCAGTGTAAAACCTGCTGATACCATGACCGGTCAAGACATACCAAATCTATACATACAGCTCACTGAGTAAGAATGTATTACATGGTTAGCAAATAATAACCAGAAGTACACCTTCTTGATCGCCAATTTTGCATTTCTCCACTTCCCTTCTTCCTTTTAATTTTTTTCCATCCCATTAAGCAGTGATTTTTCTAGTTTACCATAGTTCAACCAGTTTCCCTTTTGACCTGTTTCTCCTTTCTTTACCAGCACAGGTCAGGGTGTCCAACAGCACCAGATGGCCAACTATTACCCAAATGAATCAGTCAAGCCTGCAGGTTACATTCGATTTTATAAAACATTTTCTATGAATCTCAATGAAGGAAGTCAACATGCAATTTCTCCTCAGAAAGTACTCCAGAACTTCCACTTCAGGATCATGAATGGCATAAAATATCACAGGTTCTCATTGTATAGAGAAACAAAGTTCCAGCCCTCTAATTGCTACTCAAAGGCTCTCCAATGTCATTCGGATGAAAGACATAGAAAGCCAATACGAAGCAGCATAAGATAACGAAGTAAAAATGAAATTCAGAGTCCTTCCCAATGGGATGTGTGTAAAAGAAAAGAAGTGATCAGAGCATGGATCCTAACAGTCACCTATTCAATTGCTTAAACACATTATATGGATGATCTCATGTTAGATGTAAGGCTCTTGGCAACTAGCATAAAAATTTGCAATGAGTTTTTTGTATCCGCTCAAGCAAGTATCTATACTAAACATAGCATGTTAAATATCCATCTTTGCTGAAGCAACAAAAATATGCATCGCCTAACTATTTTTTTTGGTCAAACTTTCTCAATGTATATTGACAACTCTGAAGCATTATGATTCACAGGCGAGCTTGAATTATGTTCTCTTGCAATATCTTCTAGAAACTATTCTCTATAAAAGAAACTCCATTTTTACATTATTTCCACAATGCAAGAAGAAAAGTTACCCAATTCAACATGTCATTAATAATTTCCTAAGGTTGAATGCAAAGCTTTGAAGGGAGTGAAAAAAAAAAGAGACAGACCAATACACATGTTAGATCTCATTGCACGAAAAGATTGCAGAAATTGATTCATATGAACTCAGGAGTTACTTACCAAGGTACAATTTTTTATGACGCATAGCTTTTCATCAAATGCCTACTTGTGCCACATCTGAGGAAGTCAGAGAGCATGTTTCCAAGAACTTAGTTGTGGACTCGATGTATTTGTCATGGGCACCTAAACATAACTTAGCTGTCTCAAGAAGCTTGAAGCAAATGTCGGATGTTTCAGGACTCATCTGCTAGTCACACACATAAAAGAAACCTGGTTATCACTAGGTTCACGCTTCTGCATGTATAGATGCATTTATTTCATTTATTTCGTCGGATTTAAAGAAACAATGTAAGCAGAAAAGGCAAAGCCTCTGTGAGACAGGACAGTCAGTTAAATAAAATGCACACAACTTACTCTGAAGGTAGATGCAAGGCAGTTGCAAGCTTCAAGCGCCATGATTCCACGTGCAGCCTTAGGGTATCAGTGCAAGTTAGCAAGAAAGCAACTGAAAAGGCCATCATGGTTCTCTAAAACCAACATTAATCATACTTACTGGAGAAGGCTCACGGTGAATGGCATCAACCATCTTGTGAGCAGCTAAATTAGATATAGACACAAGTTCTTGCGAATAGGATGAATCGCCATAAAATAATTGGTCATTAGCAGGAATCTGGATACATAAAGCATATAGTCAATCAGCCATATCTCTCTGGACTCAGGAAGGATCAGCGAAACTTGAAATGAATGCATAAAAAGCTATGAGATATGAACATTGAAAGTATCGTCTATTACTGTTCCAGTCGTCTCGAATGTTTGGAAACAAAAGCAAGCTGATTTGAGGGTTCAAATCACTAAATAATCAAAAGATGAGATGAGACCCAAGTAAAGCATGCTCTTTAAGTTCTTCAAGCCATCAATTATGTGCAACCAAGATGTTCTTTAGACCTCAATTGAAATATTTAACCAGTACCAGCCTCATATTACCCCAAAACTTTCAGCACGATAAGGGAGAATCTGCTGGGAAAGTGCAGCTGACAATAAAATAATTGCTGAGTATATCCTCATAGTTGTTTGTGGAATCATGCTGTGACATGAGTAGATAAACATTGGTCAAAAGAGCTATATAAGCACAAAGGATTCCTCAAAATAGATAAAAGGGAGACTAACTAACTTTGATTGCCTCAAAATAGAAAAATGGGAGACTTACTTTTGATTGCCTCAATATAGATAAATGAGAGACTTACTTTGATTGAGAATCAGTAAACACAAACAAACTTTTTGGAGCATAGTTAAGGCTGGGCCCCGTATTAGCTTCAACAAAGGGAAAAAAACATATCAAGTGGCACTTTCAAACAGATGCAGGGAAAGAATATACATCCATTAGAACCTTAATAAACAAGTAAAATTAGCATACCATGCTACAGACAAATGCTTGTTTAAACTAAAAACTCACGTGTATTACCTGGTACCATAACCAGCAGACTGCACAGTTTCTGAAAAGTGGAGAGAAGTCCTTCTACATCAGCAACTCCAAGTGAGCCTACACCAACCACAAATTCACAACAAAAAGGTGTAGCATCCATGTTAATATCATGGGGAACTCTTTAACTTACAAGGATTGCTATATTATCAAATCTGACAACAAGGCCAGGAAATGTATGGAAGAGATTACTAAATAGCCAAAAAAAAGCTGATTGGTGAGAAAAAGCCCAGAATTTACATAGGTTTGCAATTTCATGGTCGTTGACTATTTGCACGAACTAAAAGCTCCTTCCACTGACAGCATCCCGGTAATATTAACAGAAATAGATGTATGACGACACCATCAAAAGATCCACTAAATCTGAATGATTAGAGGAAGAAGAAGATCACATGCTCTATCACTCTTTTTGTATGAGTGTAAAAGCCTATGAACACAGAAGCATTCATCAAATATCACCATTATTCAGTCATCACACGATCTTAAAAACAGTAAACTTCTTATTTTTCATCAGTGATCTTGACTTACTGGGCGGATGATCTAGGGTCAAATCTAGTAGCAGCATCAAACACAAGTCTGTTCAGAAGCATCCAAGGCCGCTTGAATTTCATGAAAATGATAAAAGCCTATTAATTAATCTCTAGACAAAGTTTGCCAACTTACGCATTCCCAAGACATATTACGTTTTTCATTATAACAACATTTGCTCATAGTGATGATTATCTGTGAAAGATAATCCTTTGGTAAACTAACCATTCACCACTAAGCTCTGCAAACAGCTGACAGCAGATTCTGTAAGTCCTTCTGCATGTGAGACTAAACCACCTAGCAATGCAACCTGTTTAATTCAACCTCAAAATCACTATAACTATTTATTGAGTTAACAAATTAAAAAGCAATAGAGAAAAGATGATCAGACCTCTGCAGTCTCGACATATAGATTTGACTGCTTCATAGTAGATGAAATAGAAGGTATTGTAACTTCACTACAAGCTATGCAGGACATGATGAAGCCAAACTGCTTATTTGAATGTTTCAAGCCCTGAACTGCCAATGAATTGCTTGAATGAACAAGAGCTTCCTGCAAGAGCATCATGCCAATGTGTGAAGATGTTTAGATGGCGGGGGAAAACATTTTTGATAATTTCATTAAGTTACTGTGTATACTAAGGGTGTCCTTCCCATTACCCTGATGCCAAACAGGGTATTATCTACATGATTTTTTCCATACACGCATGCAAGCAACTGTCCATATGTAAAGTGAAAATTCCAAGAAAATAAACACACAAAAAAGAAGTTCTGTTTGAGGCAAGCATTTCCTTAACCAGCAATGTAATGTGAATACCCAAAATTCATGAAGTTAGTGTACCTAAAGAATCTACATGAACATGTGCAATGAGTTATAATTGAAGAGACCTTAAGTTCATCAATGCTACCGAAAGCCCCACGACATTCAACTAAGAATGCCAAATGCCGCTCCACGTCTGAACCATAGTCAACCTAACATCATCAAAGCATATAAATCAGAATGTGACTTCCAAGAAAAAAAATCTTTGAACTGGCTGTAGTGTTCATATATGAGACAATATTCCTCACCATGCAGACAAATCGAGATATCAGGCGTGCTGCCTGTTGATAATCATGATCTATCATGCTTGTTTGATCTATTTCATCTACCAGGGACTTAGAAATTCCAAAAAGCAACTGTATGATATGGGGATCATGCCAAAGTCCTTTCCTGCACAGTGAAATAAGGACTATATATTTCCAGCAGCAAAGGAATATGATAATCTAATGAACTCAAAATCACAAAACCTACAGGTGTAAAGTTCATTTTATGTGATTGAATAATTTCTCATTCCAATAAAAGTTTTAAGTGGACTTTCTGGTTCAGCCAGCAGAATGCCTAACTGTTGTCATGCTGCCAGATTGTTTCCTAGAAAGGAGACCTCCGGATATCTAGTTCCATCTAATCCTAATGGCTATGAATCAAGTGGGTGGCAGGTGAAGGTTACCCAAAAAAAAGGAGACTCTCCAATAAAGAAAAAATACACAAATAGAAAGCGAAAATTGTTATTGAATTGTACAGACAGTGTTTCTACAGTCCCATTCCACTTTTCTATCCTCCTGGAAGGTTACAACCTCAAAAGTGACAATCATTATCACAAAATTACTAAGCATGTTTAGAAAACTACTACCACATTGAAGAAACTACTATCATGGGACATAAGATTCTAGATGGACCCATGCAAATAAAGTAGCAAGGAATAAGAAGGTACTTTATTGCTCTGTCAAGTATTTGCACATTGACAATGCTCTGAGGTCTCCCATACATCATATCTAGGATTTCGAGATAGTGATTCTGCAGAATATTTGGACTTAAGTTAGACCACAAGAAACAAAGTAATAGTTTCACAGCAGCACAGTGAATTCTTCTTGAACACATGTAATGCAGTAATGAAATCACATATAGCTACAAGCAATTCATGAGGAGCATACCAGGGCAAATAAATCTTCCAGATCCTCAAAATGAGAAACAAGCTTCACCAAGATAGATTGCAAACTTCCGAGTTCCTCTTCAGTAAATGCTTTATCATGTGCTTGCATTGCAATACCTTCTAAAATGTTCAAGACATGGTTGTCCTGGTGTTGGCGCGCGCAAGCGAGAGAGAGTAGCAGATAGCACATGAGTAACAGCATGCCTAAAGCTGAAGTATTTATAGGGCAAAGACTCAACTCAACATGAACAAACAAAGTCATGCACCCAACTAGTCCATCACAACAGAGCCTTTTGTCATTTGCATTTCACATCGGACTAAAAGAGTCCATTGCAGCTTTAAGATCAACCAGATTGCACCAAAGTCCACTCAACATGACAGAATGAAATCATGCACCCAACCAGTCTATTGCAACTCTTCATTCTATTCGGTGCCTTGGGATTGTTATTTTAGATTGGGCTAAAAGGGTCCATTGCAAGTTTATGATCAACCAGATGGCATCAAGCTCAAACCAAAAACCAAAGATTTGTTACAGATTTACTTATTTGCATCACAAAGTCATAGAAAACATGTTTGGAAGAAACGGGAACTAACTAAGGTGAAGGCTCCATGTCTCAACCTCCTCTCCAGGAATTCAGCACTTAGATTTATGTCACGCACTATTAAGATAACGAAACAGATCTCACCCTAAATCTTAAGGCATCGAAGAACAATCAGGAAGCATTATTAAGTCTCTTCTGGAAAGGTTCACCAACTTCAACACATGTTGCTGACCAGACAACAAGATACGCATGCAAAACCAAACATAGTCTCTCCCACAGTAATTAAATGCATTTACATTGTATTCGCCATAACTAAAAGGTTTTGATGCTATTTATTCATCAGCTTACAAGAAGTTAATGCATCAAGAGTTGTATGAGTGAAGTCCACACCACAAAAGTCACATTAACATAAAGCTTGACACCCTCAGCCGACACATACCATTTGACTTTGTAAGACAAGATCCAGAAATGCATCCATGACTTTCAGGTACTCATCAAGTTTACCCCACAGAAGAGCAACCTGATATGGGGATGATGATAGAATATATAAGCCAAATAGAAAATGAGTCCACTGATAAGTCCTTGAAGCAAGCCCACCCAACTGTATTGACTTGTATAATGCAATAAGAAGAACAAAGACTTAAACCTATCTTCGAAATCAGAGTAGAAAGAAGGCATCGATTAGTAGGACAATAGATATAATGAGGATGATTCCATCATTAGTGCTAGACTAGACTTTAGAATGTTCCATATTGCAGCTACCAGGAATGTTATATAGTCACAAATTATGTCAAACAATATGTAACCAGTGACAAATAGCTCCATCATATGAACATTAGAATCAGTGACCAGATAATTTCTTCGTTCAGTTCCCATCTCAAAAACGATTGAGTTTGTAAGATATTGACTTCTCAGTTGAATGATTATCTTCTCTTTCCACAGTTACCAATGCTGCATTCCATATTTTAATGGAAATATGAGCTACCCTTATCTATCTAGTTATCAGTGGCTGCTGCAGCCTTTACCCATACAGAGAGTACATGTTCAGCAGAGAATTGCATCCCTCTGGCGTAGATCTAATTTGAGCTAGCCAAGAAATATCCCACTTCCAACAAATGATAAGAGATTGGGAACAATTACTAAATCAGAAAATTTCCTTTAGTCTATTGTAGTACATACATTTGTAAATAGACACCAATTTCCATCAGTCCATTGTATTACATGTATGTGTAACTAGATAGCTTTTCAAGGAAATGGAATAGGATCTAGCAGATCCTATTGCGTCATCAATTATGGTTATTTTCTTTCCCCAACACAGTACAGTCATTATTTTCATTTCTATCCTCCTTGCAAATGATATTTGTTTAAGTTCAGCATCATTTATTCACAGGATTTATGTATGTGTAACCTCCTCCACTTAATAGCTCAAACTTTTGGGTTGGAATCTTTAATATGGTATTAGAATCAGAGCCATGTTTGGATTATTCATGCCCATTTCATTTTTCATTTCACTTGTGCATCCTTGTTCAGAGTAATCTCAACTCCTCACGTGTTCTTTATATGGTTTGACCTCGTTTAGCACATGAGAAAGGTTAAAGTTATCCCACAATGCAAGTTCACGGGTTTTAACCTGACATTCTATATATGCAGCTTTCTCTGCAAACTTGCTTAAAACCTAAAAGGTTAGAATCTTCAATAACATCCAACATTAAGGACATCTTTTGGCTCTGTCTCCTCCATCAAGATGAAGAACAAGCTAGTACCGTCTATTTCCAAGATGTCATTGTATTTTTCAGTTCATTTGAAGATAGCCATATCCTTCTTTAAAACAGACAAGTTATGCCGTCCTTGACATTTGGGGCATCATAAGAATAGAATACAAGTAGCCAATTACCTTGAGGACATGATCCACCACATCAACCTTGTCCTGTGGAGATGCAGTCTCTGACAGCCTGAATCCAAGTAACCTGTAATTTAGGTACTGCACACACAAAATTAAAAAGGAAATAAGTTTAAACAATCAAAGCATCTACAGAAGGAGCAACATTTCCTTTCTAAGTAGGTTGTTTGTATTATCAAAGCAATACCTTATCTAAACTAAAATCATTGCAGCATTCAATGAGATTGATGATCTCCTTTGACTTAGACCTCACCATGTCAGCTGGAAGCCCCTTAATATAACAATGAGCAACAATTGACATGCAGGAGATGACTTTATTATCCCCTTTCCCTCCAAGTCCAAGATCCACAAGTGCATTAGCTAGTTGCTCCTTCATACAAAATCAAAAGTGATAAGCATTCAGTTGCAGAGAAACTTCTTCCATTAAATCTCATGCGACCCTTGGCCTTACTCAACATTCTTAACCCAAAAAGAAAAAGCATTTTATGTGAGCTAATTTGCTAGGATAACTGGAGCAGTCAAAACAAAAGGCTAGAAGTGAATCAATACTTAAAGCCAATGCATCTCAATAGATAATTAAATAGTCCAATCTCCTCTGTTCTTTTGTTAAATATTTGCTGATGATTTTTAATTAAGTGCTGATCGAGCACAACTATTTCTGAATTAAGGTATTTATACCATTCTGGAATTAGCAGCACTGTTTTGGAATTGCTGAAAAAGTGACATCCAAATAGAAGATTGTTAATGATAGAGAAGTGATGTAGCAGCACAACAGCTAACCTTTGGTGTATCCTCAAAAATGTGGTGCACAACATATTCAATAGTGGGCTCAATCAAACTGATTAGTGATTCTTTCTTCTCCTCACAGGTTTTTGAAATGTCCCTCTTTAATGACATGGCATCCATGAGTAGAATATTCATGTCATTCATGCAGGTGATCAAATATGCTGCAAAAACCGCAACTTAAGCTTCAGACCAGAAATGTTACAGCAACTGCTTTATTAGTAAGAAGGAAACGGCGATATGACAACTTGCAAGTTTATATTAGTAAGGGAATATGTTCGATATATATTGTGAGCATGTACCGTGGCTGTTGAGAAGATGGTCATATAACTTAGAATTGGATTTCAACCTATAATCTCCAATCCTGGCACTCTCTTTCATGTTAGTACACTACTATTCCTATTTATTCAGGTGGTCCAGTCAATAGAATTACACTTACACCATTTTGTTTCACATGTATACCACAGCTAACCCACATGGAGCAGTGCTAATAAGTGTGTTTGAATGCATTGAAGGCCATTGTTTAAAGCTTAAGTTTTCTGGACAAGTAGTCCAACAATATGAATTAAAATGAGGTAAAAGAAAAATGAAAGGTCATAACATTTACAAAGGCTTTGCTCAAATGCAGAATTGTCAACCTTCAATATGCTACGAGGGAGCCAAAAATTGAGTTATAATTCCACTTCAAACTATCTTGGGTAAAAAAGTATGAAGTTAAAAAATTCTTAGGCATTTCAAATTTAGAAAGAAGAATATAACAGTTGTATGATCATAGGGATTACCAAGTCTCATTCTCAATATTTAATCTCTGTTTTAATCTACTAGTTTTTTCCTAACAGTATTCTTTAACCAGAGATATAATCCACGTCCAGCCTCCTTCATCATTCGATGCCTTATGCTTTACTATACCATATATATATAAGCACAAGAGAAACGATGCATGCCTGTATCTCGTGATAGTAGCTTTCTTGCACGATGGACCATGTAGAGACGACAATAAGCAGATGAGAGTGGATCTGCTAACCCTCTTATCATCTTGACTAGCCGGTGAAGACAGTCAGCAGGTTGATTGAGAAGAAAGCGCCAACAGGGCAAGATTGCCAGCTCCAAATAACTGAAAAATCATTATGATTAGTTCGCAAACAATAACAACACTGACAACAATGACTTGTTCGCACTTAAACACTTCAGCGAGACAATCTAAGCTGGAAAAACAAAATTTTCTTCTGTGGATGCACTTGAAAGATTAACCCACATAACACACAATTTCTTGCCACGTCTGCCGCAGTTCAGAGAACTGGCATAGCCAATTGAAGCATGAAGATAATAAAAAAATTAGCACACAAACATTTGTCTAGTCTCAAGGTACAGAGAGTTGCCACACAGAGAACTGCTGAGTACGAATGTAACTTCAACAGTATGTAATACAAACAAAAGCATGTACTGTGATGCAAATGATCATCCCAATGCTAACAGAGCTGCATTAATCAACAGCGTACAGAAGTTCCCATGATGCTTTTACCAAGTCAGCATTACCGCAAAAATAGCCAATGCAGAGGCAAATCTGATTAAAACTGCTCCACACAATTAATGACGGTACAAGATATATAGAATTTCATCCAAATGTTGAGCTTAATTAAGATGACGAAGGATGAAACACTTGTGGCAGGATAGTTCCTAGTATGACACTGGACAGTTTAATAAGCCAAAGAATCTGGACTATACATGCGTGGAAGCAGCTCCATTATGGAACCAACTTTGTAAAACCAGTTATTGCAAGTTTCTTTGGCATCCATACACACCCCAGTCGCGTCGAAACTTTCTGCAAATAATAGCACAAAGTTTACAAAAGAAGGAAAAAAGTTGCACAGGTTATCAAAAAGATTTGGAGAGAAGCAAAATGGACCTGCCAAGAAGCAAAGTTTGCTCCCATCTACTGTAAATTCAGCCTTTTGCTTTATGCGCTCCCATACCATATCTCCAAGCATGTCCATCACATCTGTAGCAAGAACAAATAATGTAGGATAAAATTGTCTTACTGATGTATCCATCAGAAGCCTAGCAACCTGCATAAAAATGGAGATGCAACCTTATAAGCTGTAAGTTTTTCCATGAAGAGCCTTTGCTTGCAAAGCTATTTGTTTGCTCAAGAGTCCTATAATCCAAGAAAAAGAAAGCACAAGTCCAAGGATTATATTCGCTGAAACTTTGAACTAAAGAAAAAATTCATGTTTCATATAAAAGATACATAATCCATCATATAATGATCAAGGTAGCCTACAGTTATTTCTAGAAGCACAAAGTACAGGAGTATGGATATAGAATAGAATCATACAAAACAACGACGAGAATCTAAATTGACACCATCTACCTTTATTGTTAGCTTCAACGCAGTCACCCGGTCCTCCAAATGCCAAGCTTGGATAATCTTTTCCTTAAAATCCTTTAATCGGAAGACGTACTCTTGGCGAGTGATTGACATGTTTCCCTCTTTAGAAAATTTTTGGGGATCATCCAGTTCTTCCAGCCGTGAACTTGTGGAAGATGTCTCATCAGCTATAATTTGTCGGCAAAAGTAAGTATAATGAAATTCTCTTTGTTTATTCATAAGCAACAGACAATAAGCATAAGTTGTTACGACGACTTCAATTTATACAATAAAGGAAAAGGAAGAAAAGGGATTATATACTGGTTAACATACCTTTGTAACTTTTTATTATTCCATCTGATATCTGCAATAAACAGCTTGATTACAACGAAGTGGCCACAGACAGCAAGAAAGTTGGCTTCTTGTGATGAAGAATGCCGTTTGAAAGAAGAGATAGCAAGATTTACAAGAGCTGCTTCTAATGAGAACTGTTTATTTATTATTACATGGGTTTTCAAAGATACACGCGTCATACAATTGAACCAGAAGCTTCAACTTGCATGCATGACTGAATAATCAGAAAGAAACTGATCATGATGTTTTCAACAAATGTCAATATTAGACATTATTCCTTATCAACGTAAAAGGAAAACAGGGACATAGAAACTCAGTTTTCAAACTATCAAAATCTGTCAACGGTCTATTAAATATTGAGTATACAATTTCACCATATAAGATATGAACTACATGTGCAGAACCTCCTTAGAAGGAAACTGAACTAAATTTCTGAACAGTGCTCGCAAAACAGATATGAACAACATATGTAGAACCTCCTCAGAAGTAAACCAAGAACTTCCTAAGTTTCTGAATGTGCTAGTAAATTGCAATGTAATGCCTCATAAATTCAAAATAAAGTATTTGCAACCATAGGAAAAACTTCTGAAGCACATTATCCTTAAACCAAGGCCAGTGATCCCAACATTATCGAACACTCGCAGAGGTAATTTAGAGCTCTAGACCACTCTGAGTCCTCACTCAACAACATTCAACAGGAGATTCATTATTTCTCAGATATGTCGGGTGAATACATGTACAGGAGGTCAGAATTCAAACTGCTCTAGTTGCAAATTTCCCAGACATGCAATTACATACTTGATATCATTAAATTCGGTATGTGTCACGTGATTTAAGCTTCTTCCAACAGTCCACAGTTAAGCAATAAACGATGATGTGGAAAGACATGCTTACCGATGAGATGGATATCATTTTGGAGATAGGAAACCTCTGCATTAACAATCTCTTGAATGAAGTCCAGTCCCTTGCGTGCTGATTATTACGTTCAGTACCGAAACCTCCAGAAGTACACTCTTTATCAGGTAAATTTTGAAAAGGGTCTTCAACGTTAGTCTTTGGCCCTCTTAGAGGATCGAAAAAGTCCTCGATGCGATGGTCCCCTACAACCTAAGCACAATGCAGATCTGTCACATAGCATAATACCTTTTGCGGGACCAACGCCCCAAAAAAATGAACCCAACCCAAACTCAGTTTCCCACTACTAAAACTTCAGGAAAAATCAGTGATGGTCCAGTCGAGTTCAATCGACTGAATTCTATCAGCACCGACGTCATCTGAAGAGGCCTAAGATGTGACTGAAAGAGGTTGATGATTCAGTGAAAGAGTTCAAAGGACCTGAGGGTGCGATGTCGCGGGAGTGCACAGAGGATGATCGTCCACGTCCACGCGCGTACGTTGAAGCGAGTGCGATTCCTTCTCTTGTCTGTAGTTCCGAGGTCTGAACTCCATTGGAGCGAACCGTTGCAGCTTCTTCGATCTCCTTCCCGCTCTCGTTTCACTGCGCTCGTCTCTTTCGCGGGGGAGTGGACCCGGTGGCCGAGTCGAGACTCGGGTCTGAGTTTTCGAGGCTCGGGTTTTCGCAGTTCAGTTTGACCTCCCCATGGTGAAGAGAAATTGCGGATTTCTATTTTCCGGAAAAAAGGGAAATTTCTATGGATATATTTCAAAAAAACTGCCAAAAAATATTAAAATTTCTTCACGCGATTTTACTCGAAATTATATTTGAATTTTGAATTTTGCTAACAGATCCGGAATTCTCCAATTGGTATGTTTATTGAGAAATTGAGCATGGTTCACTTATTTGTGCCCATTCAATTGCAATATGCTTGATAATGAAATTTTATTTTCTAGTAGGGTAAGCATTTTTAACTTTTCCTTTTCTATATATATAATAAACTTACCTTACATCAATAGGAATAGTTCGTGATTCGAATGTTATTAGAAATTCGTAGAGTCGAAATTGAGATCAATCATCAATTGGTGGACTACTACATGAAATATTAAATTATCCTATACAATAATATTATTACATTATCAATGGTCATTAATCAACCATCCCATTAACTATTTATTTGTGAAAGAATAATTATGGATAGAGAAAATTGAAATTGTGGAGATCCACCATTATCAAATTTCAATTATAGTTGTGTACTTTTGACTTATAACGTATGCGAAGATTCAGTTCAATAGACTATTTTGAAAAAAAAAATCCGACATGTCCAAATTGACATTTCTCATAATATTTTTACTTTAAAAGCATGTGGATCTTGTTTTGATTCGAAACTCTTGAGAACTAAATTTTGAAACCGGAAAATATACAGAATTTTGGTAGGAAATAAAAATTGTTTTTTTGGAGCCTTTTACAAAAAAAAGTAAAATAAAACCCGGGCTGGGTTGGGAGGCTCGATCCGGCCCGCCCACTTGTAAATTGGGCGCGACCGTGCCGCGAAAACACGCCCGCCGAGTCAACTCAACTCATAAACCCCAGCGCGTCCTGACTCAGCAAGCAGGAGAGAGCGATCTTCCTCTTATCTAAAACCCTCCCGCGTCGGGGGACTCCGATTTCTTCAGCCCCGACCAAAGCATCATGTCTTCGCTCCCTCTCCAGTTTAAATTCCTCCATCTCTCCTCTCCAAATCTCACCCCTCTTCACTTCCAATCTCCACTCGCACCTCACCAGTCCGTCAACTTCAGCAACCGAACCAAGCTCGAGCTCAGAGCGTCCTCGTCCTCCTCGTCCTCCTCCTCGAAGCAACCGCAGCAACGACCGAAGAAGAGGCGAAGCGCGAGTGACGCGGAGAGAGGGATTGATCCGACGGGATTCCTCACCAAGTTAGGCATCTCCCACAAAGGCTTCGCCCAGTTCCTTCGCGAGAGGTAAGTGAGCTTGGATCCTAAGTGAGTTCGAGTAGAAGCATGAGTGTGATCGATTTCGCCTGCTATGTCACTGAGGGAGTATATGTCCCGACAATGCGGTGTCGCTAGGCTACCTGCAATGATCTTGTTGAGCCTCAAAGCTCGAAGAAGAGTTAGTTACAGGCTGAAGCTATATCACGAGTACGACACATCAAAATTTGGCCTGGGACGTTACATCGTCAATTACATTCGATCTTACTGTTGTACAAGATACTAGCTTGAGGTTTTGCGGCTACTGAAGCAGTTAGTGGGTTATTTATTGTGGGTATGCTGAAGTGTGAAATGAAGATGGAGTATAGATTCTCCAGAGAATATATTGCCGGCCCTTCCCTTGGTGCATCTGGAAATTGTTATTCATTTTTTCTATTGTTGCCATGATTTTTTCAGGCATAAGGCACTGAAGGACCTCAAAGATGAGATATTCAATCGTCACCTCAATCTTAAGGAAATGGCCTCTGGGTTAGTGTTACCTTGTGATATTTAAATTCACTTACTTTCTTGCTTCTTATGCTGAACTGTACCTCTGATGTATCAAGAAAAGATATTTTTGACTAGCCATCGCATCTGTTGTCAATCGTCCTCCGTTGTCATGTTCTTTTTCCTATACTTGTGGTCTCTGGCATCATATCAGTCTGACAAAAGACACAAGATCCTTTCTCTGGAGGCTGTATAATGAAATTCAGTCACAGAGGGCACATAATCCACAGTGTTTTGCTCGTAATTATGCAGTTTCACCAAACCACAACGGTGTGACTGTGTGCATTTATATGACTAATGTTTTCCGGTTTCCTTTTCTAGCAAAGGAAACAACTCACATGTTTGTTGGAGTATATATTCTTATATAGTTTCACTCTCATAGGGCAGCTTAATGTTTTTCTCTTCTTGATTGGCTGGTTTACTTATTTGGTGGCTGAACCTGAGTAAGATTTCATTTGTCTAGATCTTAATAATTTTTTTTCTCTTCAGATTTGAGATATTGGGCATGCATCGTCATATGGAACATCGGGTAGATTATATGGAATGGGCTCCAGGTTTGACATAACACTTAAATCTGATTATGGCCTATTGAAAAATTTGTCAACCTGCTTTGTAACTTGATTTGCCTACTCAAAGTTTTACAAGTCCCTCGGACATTTTGCCAAGTTTCTGGGGCACAGACTTGTCCATCTCTTTTTTCCCCCTCTTGCTCTAGAAATCATCCTTTATCTTTGTGTCACCTTCCACTTCTGGCATGTTAATTCTAGGTGCTCGCTATTGTGCCCTTGTTGGTGACTTCAACTGCTGGTCCCCTACTGAAAATTGTGCTAGAGAGGGCCACTTTGGCCATGACGACTACGGTTATTGGTTTATCATTCTTGAAGATAAGCTAAGGGAAGGAGAAAAGCCTGATGAGCTTTACTTTCAGCAATATAACTATATAGATGACTATGACAAAGGTGACAGCGGTCTTACCATAGAAGAGATCTTCAAGAAAGCAAACGATGAATACTGGGAACCTGGAGAGGATCGTTTTGTGAAAAATCGATTTGAATTGCCAGCAAAGTTGTATGAACAGTTATTTGGGCCAAATGGGCCTCAATCAATAGAGGAATTAGGAGAAATACCGGATGCTGAGACAAGATATAGAGCTTTCAAAGAAGAGCATAAGGACGATCCGCCTGGCACCCGACCTCCATTTGACGTTATTGACAATGGTAAAAATTATGACATCTATAACATAGCAGGCGATACTGTTACCTGGGAAAATTTTAAAGCTAAGAAGCCACCACTAGCATATTGGTTAGAGACGCGTAAAGGGAGGAAAGCATGGCTAAAAAAGTATACTCCTGGTATTCCTCACGGAAGCAAATATAGGGTTTACTTTAATACTCCCAGCGGGCCATTGGAGCGAGTTCCTGCTTGGGCTACTTATGTACAGCCAGGTATACTTGCTTTTCAACTATCAGCATTAATCAATATATTTCATCTTCCTTCCAAACAATAGTTTTTGTGCATTGTTATTTTGACATGAACTAGAATGTCAAGTATTTTGTTTCAATAACCACCACCAGCACCAAGCCTTTTCTGACCAACTGGAGTGTCTAAATGGGCTTTTGACACATCGTGCTCTATGCTGGACTAAATCCTTGTTGTATTTAATGTATATTTTTATTCAAAGTATGCGACTTTATCTTTTCAGGCCTTCTCCTATCCCTTTTACCCGACACTTTTCACTGTAGTGTCGCATTTCTGACTGAAGCATCTAAATCTGTTGTTTCACATATCCGAACCACCTTAAGTTTCTCTTAATCTCATCTTCAATTGGAGCCACTCTAGTTCTTCTCAAATACACCTTAATAAGTTTCTCCTAATCTTACCTTCAATTGGAGCCACTCTAGTTCTTCTCAAATACATTTAGTTCATACCCAGCATTTTGTTAGATGTGATTAATCTACAATTTTAATAGGTGTCCACTACTTCAAGAGAATCCTTAGTGGTTATTGTAGTTAAATGTTAAAACAATCTGTTCGAGAGGTTGCCTATCAAATCAAATGAACTAGTATAAGCTCTTGTACAGATTTTTAGTGGGAACCGGATGTTTAAAAGTCCAATTAACCAGAAGTACGCCATAGGAGTGAAAAGTTTATTGCAAGTATAGAAGCTCCCCTCTATCTCCAACACATTTTACATGCCTAAGTACCATTTTCGGTGCATATTTGCCTGGTTCATTACAATGATGTACTTCTGGTCATTTAATTGCATACCCATGCAAATTAATCTGAGAAAGTCTTGCTTACTTTATAGATGCACTGATGTGCATCACATAGATTCTATATGTTGTTAAATAGTCAATGACAGACGCTGAAGGAAAACAAGCTTTCGCTATTCACTGGGAGCCACCACCTGAATGTACCTACAAATGGAAAAGCTCTAGCCCAAAGGTGCCAGCGTCTCTGCGTATATATGAATGCCACGTTGGAATTAGTGGATCCGAGGCAAAAGTATCTTCCTTTAATGAATTCACTGAGAAGGTTGCACCCTAAATGTACCTTCTATTTTGATTCAGAGATGTTGTACATCCTAACCATTACTTTTTTAAACTGTAGGTTCTTCCTCATATCAGGGATGCTGGTTATAATGCAATACAATTGATTGGGGTTGTTGAACACAAGGATTATTATACTGTTGGCTATAGAGTGAGTTACAGAAGATAACCTTCTCTTCTAACATAAAACGTCATTTTTTAGATAGGACCGAGCTCTTAGTATCTTAGCTGAGTTCATACAACTCTTTGTATCCCTTCTAGTTAAAAATGCTGTTGACTGTTCATTACCTAAGTATGATTGCTGCATTGGGTGTGATATATATGTGATGTTTTCGAGCATCATTTGGGAATGCAGGTGACAAATTTTTATGCTGTGAGCAGCCGATTTGGTACTCCTGACGATTTCAAGCGCTTGGTTGATGAGGCACATGGTATTTTCTCTAGGACTTGCAAATTAATATCTTAATGAGGAGAAGCTTGTAAAAAAAATTTGTGACGTTTGGGACCTACGAGCCAGCCACTTTGACTCATGTGGCTTGATTTCCTATATCCCTAATGCACTATAGTAATCAAGAAGTTACTCCTAAAATAGAATAGCCTGCATTTACTGTTCTGACGCTCTGATTTGAGTATTTTGGTGCAATTAGTGTTATCCTTTCCAGTTACATGGCGAGCCCATTAGCAAAAAGCAAAGTACATTATTTTCATATTAAAAGAGTGCATTATCCAGGTTTTTACCAATTTTCAAAGAATTAGGTAATCGTCAAAAAGAATTTTCTGAATTAGTCAGACACATTTCTTATTCAATTTTTCCATGAAACATTCGTAGAACATTCTATCAAGTGTCTGCTACAAATTGTATCCCTCGTGCAGAGAGAAAGTATATAGTAAATGTACCTCATATGCAATTTATGTTGTGCTCAAGATATTTTCTTGTTGAGCCGTTTGTTTGGCATCACTGTCCATTTACATCCTAAAGCCACCTGTCTCTGTTCCATCCCGTGGTTATGCTTGTTAATTAGTGTTTCTTATTCTCTATCTCTCATTACAGGTCTTGGATTGTTGGTCTTTTTAGATATTGTCCATTCCTACTCAGCTGCAGATGAGATGGTTGGTCTCTCACTATTTGACGGATCAAATGACTGTTATTTTCATTCAGGTAGAAGTATGTTGGAGGCTTTTATCACCGATTTGAAAGAGGAATTTGTTTATGTATATCCTTGTTTTTCTTTTATCATGGGGTGTGACCTTGTTTTCTGCATTGAATTTGTTAGGGGATTGTGATGCTTTATAGTTCCAGTCATTGATTATTTTCGACCACCATTTTTGCACTAGAAATGATGGCGGAGGGAGGCCTCTGGATGTATGATGAACCTCTACGCGAAAATATAATGTTCCTTGTTTTTGTGAAGATGTAATGGCATGATATGCTCAAGCTATTGATCTTCTAGACTTGGTTCACATTATATCTGGTTCACACGCATGCACACATGTATTGCTCAACATGATTATTTTTTAACTTATTTTCACCTTTCGTTCTGTTATTCTTGTCTTATTGCAGTCACCTTTCTCTAGTGAATGCTGTGGCTTGGCCGAAATTATTTCTTATGCTGTATTTGAGTGTAATGGGTAACATCTAAATATTCCCATTCGAGTGTAATGGTTAACATCTATATATTCCCTTTGAAACTTTCTTAAACTATCCTTAACCTTGGCACTTACTAATTTAGCGCATTGAGGAGCTGTAGCTGTATATGGGTTTTAATTAAGTTTTGCCATTGGCTTTTGTGCTGTTGTCTGATGGCTTCTGTATTCCATCTGGTATCTGGAAAATCATCTGATGGTTACATGAAGATGGTGGATTGCCAATCTGATTGAGTAGCTATTCTGCTATATGAAAAACTGCTTGTTTGTGTAGGTAAACGAGGACAACACAAATACTGGGGTACCCGGATGTTCAGATATGGAGATCCTGATGTACTGCATTATCTTCTATCTAATCTAAATTGGTAAATGTACAATACAACATACATTTTTCGTTCTAATCTCTGTTATCAGTGGACTTGTGACCTGCAGACTTCCCTGGCCACCTAAGGAGGCGCTTTGTCTTTTTGGGGTTTTCGATGTTTGGTGACCTGTTATATGGTGTTTCTTTCGGCATGTACTCAAGTTAATATTTTTGCATTGCTCATAATGGTGATTTGGCAGGTGGGTTGTTGAGTATCATGTTGACGGTTTCCACTTCCACTCTCTCTCATCAATGATGTACACACACAACGGCTTTGCCTCCTTTACTGGAGACTTTGAAGAGTAAGGTCATCTTGGCTAAAGTTTTTCCATCATCCACCCATATGGTCTCAAATGCAGTGTAGATCCCTGTGAAAGGATTCTCTATTTGGTTTGCTCTCATGATTTATTAGGAACTTAGTTGGCACTTCATCTGTTGCAGGTACTGCAATCAATATGTTGACAGGGATGCATTGATGTACCTCATTTTGGCAAATGAAGTACTCCATGCTCTTCATCCAAATATAGTAACAATTGCTGAAGATGTGAGTATCGATTCAGAAGTTTTCCCCATCAGGTGGACGATTAGAGTTTCAGTATAAGTATCGAATCTTAATAAGTCTGTTTCTTTCCCATTAAATGGAAGTTACAGAATAATTGGCGACTCATAAGTCATAAGTGACAAATAAGGGAAAGAAATTCATCCCATGACAGTTATTTTAACATGATGCCCTTGCAGTCATAGGTGATTAAAAGCATCTTGCAGACAGAATTGTTATCAAGTAATTTTTACAATCATCAGTTAATGTCTTTAGCCCTATACACAGGCAACATCTTATCCAGGTCTGTGTGAGCCAACTTCTCAGGGTGGATTGGGATTTGATTATCATGTCAATTTAGCTGTATCAGAGATGTGGCTGTCTTTACTAGACAATACTCCAGATCACGAGTGGAGCATGAGTAAGGTCATATTCTGTGATTATTGAGAATATAATTACTCAGTAATGGAATGATATCCTTCCTAATCATGCTTAAAAATCTTCAATACATCTTTGCAGTATTCAAGCTGACTTGAATTATCACTGCAGATTGTCAGCACATTAATTGGTAACCGACACTATGCTGACAAGATGCTTATTTACGCAGAAAACCACAATCAAGTAATTATTTCTCTCTTTTTTCTATTGTATAGAAGCTTCTTTTTCATTCCTGCATCATCATAATTAGCATCCTCACTAATTAATTCGTTTCTTGCTTGTTTAATGCTATCGTTGTGACTTTCAGTCCATATCTGGAGGACAGTCATTTGCTGAGATACTCTTTGGTAAAACCAGGGAGCATTCTTCTGGCTCAAAAGATTTACCACTTCGAGGCTGTTCATTGCACAAGGTAGGTGAAGTTCTCCTTCAAGATCTAGTTAGTGTTTCACTCTTCTTTTTACAACCTGTGTTATTTTTCTCTTTGATTTCTTGTTAAGGTAGCCATTGCAAAGAAATTGTGACTTTCTTTCCTTTATTTGTGCTGCATTGAAATTCATTCCACAGCCTGATGATTTTGTAGTAAATATATTGAGATACCATTTGCACTACCTCACAAAGGGTAGGATTTTGGTTTGATGAACAAAGGCAAGATAGATACTTCAGTCTTTTATTGTATTTTTGGCTGCTAAGCTCTTTGAGTCATGACATCTGCTACTTTTAGCGACTGAATTTTCTGTACATAGTAAGTTATCTAACGACCTTGAGTGTTGCCATTCCGAATACTTCGTGTACTTTGCCACAGTGTCAACTTAGAATTGTGTGTGCTACTGTAGTAATCTTTTAGCCCTCATATTTGGCATGTTTATGTTGAAGTTTACCGTGCAAGATGTCGCCACAGGTAGGTACTAGATTTTGGGAGTGTATCTCTTATGCCTTGAGAAGGACTGAAGACTTTGCAAGCCTTGAAAATCAAAACAATTACATATATTTTGTGGCTATGAGTGAGATCACTATGGCAATTGATCATTGTCATTGTTGTCAACATCACCACGAAAGATTTCAATTTCTTTATTGTTGTTGCTAACCAGTAATTACTTTAAACTTGTGCTTTCGGTTTTTAAAATTGGTGTAGTCGATTCTGAAATATATCCTCTTCTCTCGAGTCAGATGATCCGGCTAATAACGTTCACATTATGTGGCCGTGCTTTCCTCAACTTCATGGGTAATGAATTTGGTCATCCGGAGGTAAGGATGCTCCCCTCGAGCTGTTTGTAGGACTTTATATTTTATGAATAATAAATCTTTTATGCTGTTAGAGGGTCGAATTTCCCATGCCAAGCAACAACTTTTCCTATTCTCTGGCCAACCGGCGTTGGGATCTGTTGGAGAATGGAGTGTATCAAAATTTATTTTCCTTTGACAAGGTATGGGTGCTGACAATTACTTACTTATGAACCAGAGATGAAGAGGAATTAAATAACATTTTATCCGTAGTATATGAAGATTTAACTTCTGCCCTATGACTGCATCCATGAACCTTTTTTTCAAAAGTCTGATGTTCTGAGCAAGTTCCACTTGACCTTTTGCCTCTCTCTGTTGCAAATAATTTTTGCGTTTCAGTAAGCACACTTTGGTTCTTTGATGCTACTCCATTCATTCTGCTCTTCAAACACTAGAATATCGTTTTCATGCCATTATCATTAATGTGCTAACAGTTGCAATTAAACTGTGTGCAATATGCTTTAAGCGAAATTTTGCGATTTTATTCTTTTTCCCAGGACATGATGAAGTTGGACGAGAATGAGAGGGTGCTTTCTAGAGGTTTTCCAGATATCCATCACGTGGATGACTCCAGCATGGTATGAAGATTATTAGGTGTTATTTGTTGTGTTGGCATTTATGTTTCTTTGTGATGGAGCAAGGCAATGGTCTGGGAATCTTCAGGCTTTGGTATCTTTGTGCACGCACTATTGGCAGCATACTTTGTTGGAACCCGTTCGATATTTCTTGATGCATGAGGAGCTTTTTTCTTTGGGTAGTTTGTGGTTTGCCCATATTCTTTGCATCTTTTAAGCATGCGTAATCACTTGAGTGTTAGTGTGAGGGTTTAGCTGAGACGTTGTTGTGACAGAAGTCGACAGATGAATACAGAAACCTAAATGAATGTTGAATATGCTGGTTATTCATCTTCTTTGGATGATCAACTCTATATCAGTCCACTCTCTCTCTCTCTCTCTCTCTCACACACACGCACACGCACACGCACACACACGCACACGCACACTCTAGTATGCAGGCCACTCAGATTCATGGGTTCCTAGTGGTATGTGACTGACAATTGAAGCTCCCACTAGGACATGTCCACATGCACTTCTAAAACCCATCTCCAAGGAGTTATCACCAAACCTCATAAGCGTCATGTGAAATTATTGTTACAGTGTCACTTCATCTCCCTTCTGAAAGTACTTCGAAACCATGTGACAAGCTTGTTCTTTATGCGTGGTTTGTGATTTTCCAGGTGATATCTTTTATGCGAGGTCCTCTTCTCTTTATATTTAACTTTCATCCAACTGCTTCCTACGAAAGATATGTGATAGGCGTGGAAGAGGCTGGAGAGTATCAAGTAAGTGAACGTTTCGTATACAGATCAAATCTAGATGTAGGGATTTTTCCACCGCATGTAGTTTTGGTACAGCTTGGAAGTGCTTAGCGTGAGGATATGAGGCTTGCATGCAGACCCCGCATAAGTAATCTTTCAATTTGTAAGTCCACTGAACGGTCAGCTCATCATTTTTGAGTGGTGTTCACATGATGGCCAGGCAATACTAAATACGGATGAAAAGGCCTATGGAGGACAAGGGATTATAGAGGAAAGTCAGTATCTCCAGAGAACCATCAGCCGACGGTAATATTCTCTTTTCAAGTGAATTGCTTACTTATCGAGTTCTGCAACATCTTTCTCCTCCAACTTATGATCCTTAAATCTTTAGAGCTGATGGCTTGCGGAATTGCTTGGAAGTGCCTGTACCAAGTAGGACTGCCCAGGTTTGTGAATGGACTTCATCTCTCTCTCTCTCTCTCTCTCTCTCTGAGGCTGTGGATGCATGTGTGTCAATGATATAGAATCTTTTCAGACATTGGCACAGCCCACATTATATTGCTGGACCAATCTTTCTTAGGAACCAGATATAACAGCAAAAAGTTGATGCTAGAAAGTGAGCTTGGTACTGGTTGACAAAAAATTCGTTCTCCTGAGAGAAGCTGATTTTCGGCATCTGATTTGCTCTGTTCATAATTTTAAATTTTAAGTAGATGAAATTTCTTTCCTATTAAACGTCAAGCAGAACCAGTTTTACATGCTTTCTCGTAGCTGAAATTGTAACAATCTTAGAACCTCATATGGCTCAATTATTTTATAAAAATGCATGATTTTCCTGTGTCTAAGTCTTTAAGTTATCTAGTCAAGCATTGAGGATTCATCCAAAAGTGTTGTTTTCCTTTTTCACAAGTATTATATATCTAATAATCATTCACTGGCAAGGTTGGTAGTCGCATTTGATACTGATAAAGGTCAGAAGTGATGCCCATGTTCCATCTTTCGCCCTGCTGACCCTCTTGAGGGATACAGGAAGCTAGAATGATCGGAATTTTCTTTTTTCAAGCAAGGAAAAGTTCACAGTTCCATTTAAGATATGTACTAAGAAGCTTTGCATTTCTGCAGGTGTACAAATTGAAACGGATCTTGAGGATTTGAATGTTATTTAACTTTCTCAACAAGAGTTCATTTGGAGTTTGGAAAGGAGAAAGAAATGCTATTTTGCAAAGCTAATTTTGAAGCGCAAGAAGCGAAGGAAATAAACACTGCATGGCATGTCAGCTCTGAAAGATTACTTGGCCTTTTGACTTGCATCAGTGCTAGTTGATGGAGCATTATAACGTGACAGAAAAATTAACTCCAATTGAGGTATGGGGTGGAATTTTAGTCTACCTTAGAAATATCCGCCGTCCTCATTCAAGGAAACGGATCAGACTATTTCTGGCACAGGCAGCCTGGAGTCTACTCGTGGAATTAATATGAATTGGAGTGGCATCGGGGCAGATCTTTCAGAATCTAAGGCACTCGCTCCATTTGGTGTCTTGCAGAGGAACGTATGTCATCGGTCTAAATCTCTCCAATAGGAGGCCGCAGTTTGAAATGGGTGAGGAGGCTAGCAAAGATCATGCCCTTCTTTTTGTCTCCTACATTTGATGATGACATCCATTACCTTTTACGTAACTGTATTTTAAAAGATAAATTTGACACAAAAGGAAGTTGGTATCTGTAATTAGTGAACCATTTGAAAGAGCGTGAGATTATTTCATGAGGTTGCGACGCTGTCAGCGATAAGGCCTATATGTGCGTAACTGGGCCATGGCGAATCACTAACTTGTCCATAGTCTGCACTGGAGCGACGAGTTTCATGGTGGCTTCATCGTTTCTTCTTGTGGATGGTTTGATGGAGCATATGATTCAAGATGTGTTGCATGGTATGCGAAAGGTCAGCCACCCGATTGCCTTTGAGAACCTTGCAAGTTTGAGGGGAAGACTACGTCGGAGCTCATGTCAAAGTGACATTAAATTTTGGTAGTCTCCTTGGAAGCTCCTTCAAATCTACGCCGTCAAGCTTTCTGCCTTTCATACTGCGCCTCCAATTTGGTAGTTGGTTTGTCGCTTCCAAAGTTGAAATTTAAATTAGCAAAGTCATGTCTGATAGAAATATAAAATAAAGAAAATTCATGTAGGAGTTGCTCGTTGAATAAGACTAGCAATGAACTCGCCTGACAAAGACTAGAAATGCAGCTGCGAGGAGAAAAATCGAGTTTGGTTATTGTTCCTCGTCGATTCAGTCAGCCATGCTAAACAATTAAAACTTATGGAAATGCAAAGAGGAGGGTGTTATGTAGCCTGTTTTCTCTTATTATTCAATTAAAGACCTCGACATCACTTGCTAGGGTATTGTTGGGAGCTTCAGCTGGACTAATGGCATTTTATTCACAAATTACATCTTCTCTTGGTTAGACTAATGGCATTTTAATTAGAAAAAAGGTCGGTAAACAAAATATCGGTAATCTATGAGAATGAAGTTGGTGACTTAGAAAGGTGGGTAGTTAATGCAAATGGAAGTTAGTCGATTTATGAGATTGTGGAGTGATTTCGAATCAATCCACTAAATATTGATAAATAAACATCTATTACCGGACAAACAGTCAGCCAATCGTATGTTACTTATCAATGGTATTTGAAATTTACTAAACTTTATTTGCACCAGACCAATACAGAAAATGGTACCCTTTTTTAGCACACAAAGCAGTAGAATTTTGCTGCCATGTAAAAGTTCAGGTGTACATCCAGAAACGGATGACAAAAAGCCAACGTTGTTGCCTTCTGTTATGTGACGACGGTGAACTCAGCCCTAAGTCATGGAATGTCCAACAAGTCTCATTGCTTCCTCCAGTGTGCCCTTGAATCTATCCAAGTTGATCTTCACATTCTGGCCATCAACATACACAGCCCTCACTGCTCCGTAGCCCTTGGCAAAGACCGATAAGGGGTCGGCAATCACCGGATGATCAAGCCCGTATACTTCAGCAAGAGAGCTTTCCTGGGGCTCTATCTTATACTCCAGATAATGCAGATCCATTGTGGTAGCTGGAATTTCGTAATAGTGGGTCGAACCCCACTCTAGTCCTAGTAGAACCACCTGCACTACCACTGCACCGTCCGGCAAAAAGATCTCGTTGGTAAGACCCGCGCCATGGACTCCGATGAATACGCTGCATGAACTGACCATCTGCGCAAACAGCTCTAGATTCGACATCATACTAGGCCCTGCCGTTACTACTTGAAAGCCCAACTCCTGCGCCAGATCCACGATGGCGCCCTCATTCAGAATTTTTCTCGAGTTAGTCCTGGAAAGGAGGATAAGGACCGGCTTCTGTAGCTTCTCGATCTCATGCACATTCCTGGTCTTCAAATTGTAAGATTCTCTGAGGAACTGCCTGAATTCGTGCATCGAATGTCCGCTGGGAACATCGCTGGTGTTCAGGGCTAGATTGCCGTGGTACCTAAGTCCCACAACTGCCCCTGGAAAACAGTGAACACTCCCATTGGATAAATTGAGAGCCTCGTAATCAGACAAGCGCTTCAAAGCCCTCGAGTATTTCCGAATCCACCTTTCGTTGTAATCGGTAGCGATGAACTTCAGCTGCGATCGAAAGTGCCGGCAGGTGAGGAACAAGGGAATGATGATTTCGCTGAACTCGTGGTAGGCATTTGAGGTAACGCCCGTCGAGAAGATCACCGCTGGGATGCTGTGCGTGAAATTGCAGGCCGGTAAATTATCCGTGTCCCCGTGAAGTATCTGTACCGGAGTGGTTAGATTCATTGCCAGTTCGTCTCCTCTTCTCGCATAAGGTCGAACCAAGCGCTTGAACTGAGATCCATTAGAGGGTACATGAACAGTCAAGCCACCATTGGAGATTCTGACGGGTTTAGCTGAGAGACACATTTCTGTGTCTAGGTCAAAATGGCATGCGAACCCTCCAACCTCGAGCTGGTAGCTCTCTTCTCCTGCATTAGGGTGGGGCATCAATTTACTGTGAGCTAAACAAGGACAGATAGACAAGCAAGCAGAGGTCGAATATGCAGTCTTTTGCTTCTGAAGCTGCTGTTTGACTCCATTAAGAGTCTTCATGATTCTTACAGATACATAGAGGCACACTTGTGTTAACATCTCGGCTTCATTTGGGAGTGACCAAAGAAATGTAGAAGCTGAAATTGTCACCTCTTACTAGTCTTCCTAGTAGATCCTCGAGAGCGTCTCCATCTTTGGTGACTTCACCTACCTCTCCAGCATCACTATTGCCCTTCAAAACTGGAATCTGATTCCTCCCTAAAATTCATACTCTGGGTTAGGAGTCATTTTTCAATGACCAACTGTACAACATGATATACGCCAGGAAAAAGAGATGTATAAGTGAAGTTGAACTCAGATTCGAACCTACGTGATAGAAATGACGCATCCTTCAATACGAGAAGGGCAATACCGAGTGAAACCACGATAAGCAAACAACCCGTCCATGCTGCTCCAAGTACCGGGCGCTTTGCTTCCTTCCCCATAATCCGTAAAACTAAAACACATGGCCAAGCCTGCCAAATTTTATAGACTAAAACCTGAAATGAGCAATTCGTTGTGGTTAAGGGGTCTCCTTCTAAATTAAAGATTCTTGCATACGTCTTGCTCTGCAACTAGGCAGTTCGGTCTAACGCAAATTTAACTTCTCAAAGACTTCCTGGGGATGATGGAGAAACGTTAGCTAGGGTGTGATATTTTATTCGTCAAGTCTCCCGAGGAGAATAGTAGTGATTAATTTAATGCTTTGCACGGTGGGCTAGCCTGATCACTTGGACTCTTTGCTCAGCGCAATTTTAGCTGAACAGTTCTAATAATCTTGATTAACGGTGCCGAGCAAGCTTTTATTTGCTTTCATGTGCTCAATAAATGGACTTTTCTCACCCTACCTTCAAGCGGCTACGCATTCGCATTAGCACCAGAACCTCATGACTTTTTATATAACCAGTCAAATCATTAATTTACAGAGGTAAACCTGTTAATTCAAGTCAACACACGCAATGTCGCCTTTGAATTTTCTCTAGATATTTTGTGCTTTGTGTCATGTTATGGAACCGATCATTTCTCGAATATCGACAACCAGGGATCAGTCACCTCTTTTCCATCGTCTTAGTGTCCACCGCATCATTTACATTCTGGAGTAATCTTGAATAGGATCTGAGTAAAACTTGAAATTAAGCTGCAAACATGGGCTCTTATGACTTTTAGATGGCAACAGAACGGACAAGCTCTGTTTGTTAATAGTGCCGTACTGAGGCACACTTGTGAATATTGACTTCATATGAGATCATCAAGGAAATGAAGAAGCCGAACATGTAACGTCTTACTAGTCTTCTAAGAAGATTCTTGAGAGCGTCTCTCTCTTCTGTGACTTCATCTACCTCTCTGGCATCATTTTCACCCCTCCAATTCGGAATCTGCTTCCTCCCTAAAATTTATAATCCAGGTTAGGAGTCATCTTTCCATGGTCAGTTGCACGACATGATACACGAGAGTGAAGAGATATAAGTGAAGCCGAACTAGAAGTGGGATTACATGAAAGAAATGGTGAGTCCTTCGATACAAGAAGGGCGATACAGAGCGAAACCACGATAAGCAAACAAGCCATTGATGCTGTTCTGAGCACCGGGCACTTCAGCTCCTTCCCCATAATTTGTCAAACCAAGACACATTGACATAGCCAAGTCTGCGGATCTTTACAGATGGAAACCCAGAAACGAGCAATTCATTGGGGTCAGGGGGTCTCATCTTTTCTTAAAGATTCTTGCACGTCTTCCTCCGCAACTAGGCAGTTTTATAAGGCTTCCCGGGGATGACAGAGACGCCTTAGCTGGAGTCTCGCATTTTTTCATCGAGCAAGTCTCACGAGCAGAAATGAGGAGATTAATCTAATCCTTTGCACGGTGGTTAGCCTGATTAATCATTAATAATCTTGATTAACGGTGCAGAACAAGCTTTTGTTTGCTTTCATGAGCTCAACGAGTGGACTTTCCCCCTATCTACGTTTTAAGTGCGCTACTGTATCTCGTAGACGAGGCTTGAGCAGATGTGAATCAGCACCAAATCGCCATGACCTTTTCATATAACCAGTCAAATCATTTAATTTACGAAGAGAAAACGTTAATTATCTCGAGTTACAAGTTGAACATACCATACCGTGTCGCATTCGAATTTGCTCTAGATATTTCGTGTTCAATGCATCATTTTCAAATATTTTCGGCCCTAGATGATCGGTCCCATCTCTTTCGGTCCCATCTCTTCCATCTTTTTTGTCGTAACTGCATCTTGTGAGACCCGGAACCATTTTGAATCCGATCCTAGTAAAGTGATTGTGCTACAAACATCAACTCTTACAACGAGATCTAGATGGCAAGAAAAGGAGACATTGGCTCTGTTTGTCTATAGCTATGACGATGAAAAAAGTATCAGAAGAAACAAAAAAGAACGACGGTGAGCAAGATGCACGTTGATCATGAATTTGGGCCGAAAATAAAAGTTTATGGTAATTTTGGTCAAAAAAAAGAAGAATGAGAAGTGCGGAAAAATAAGTCGATCTTCCCATTTTACCTATCAACAAACATATGAAAGTCAATCTTGTTTCGAGATGATGGGTTATGTATATGTTGCGGGTCTCTAGCATATCGTACTAAGCTGGTCTGTTTGGCACTTGAACTTGTGTTATTCGATCCATATCATATCGAACATCCGACTGATTCAGTCACAAATCCCAGGTTCATCCCAACAAAAACCCACGGAAAGCCGACTATTTTACCCTCCTGTTCTGCAATGGCCAATAATTCAAACCTGAAGTTATGGACTGTCGACCAACGAGTCTCATTGCTTCCACAAGCGTCTCGTTGAATCTAGCCAAGTTGATCTTCACATCCTGGCCATCCACATACACTGCCCTAACCGCCTTGTATCCTCCCTTCCTGTAGATCGACCCAGGGTCGGCGATCACTGGGTGATCAAAACTGTATATATCAGAAAGTGAGCTCTCCTCTGGCTGTATCTTGTACTCCAGATATTGGATATCCATGGCAGTCGAAGGGACTCCATAATAGGTGGCCGATGCCCAGTCCTGTCCGAGCGGCACCACCTGCACCACCATCGCACTGTCTCGCAAGAAGATCTCATTCGTGAGCCCCGCACCGTGAACTCCTACCATTACGCTGCATGAACTGACCGTCTTGGTGAACTGGTCAAGGTCCGACATTTCATGGGGCAATGTCCTGACTACTTTGAATCCCAACTTCCGCGCAAGTTCTGTTACCGCATCTTCATTCAAAATTTTCCTTGTTGTGCGCCGGGCAACTAGCATGAGGACCGGGGTTTGCCCTTTTTCTATATCCTGCAGACCTTTTGTTTTCAGGCCGTAGGCTTCCCTGAGAAACTTCCTGAACTCACGCATAGTGTGTCCTTCTGGGACATCGCTGGAATTTATAGCTAGATCGCTGGGGTACTGGAGTCCCACAACGGATCCAGGAAAGCAGTGAACGCTTCCATTGGATAAATCAAGAGCCTCGTAGCTGGACAAGTGGTTCAAAATTCTTCTGTACTTGTTGATCCACCATGGGTTGTAATCCGTGACAACAAACTTGATTTGCGACCAGAAAAGTCGGCTCATGAGGAACAATGGAATGATAATTTCACTGAACTCGTGGAATGTGTTTCCTATAAATCCTGATGAGAAGATCACGATCGGGACATCATGGATGATATTGCAGATCGGTGAATCATCGGTTTTCCCATAAAGTATCAGCACTGGACTGACCAGTTTCATGGCAAATTCAGCATCTCTTCTAGGATATGGTTGAACCGAGCCCATTAAGTGAGATTCATTGGACAGTACGTCAATGGTCAAGCCGGAACCGGAGATCCTAACGGGTTTAGTTGAGAGACACATCTCGGTGTGTCGGTCAAAGTGGCATGTGAACCCCCTGATCTCAAGCCGGTTTCTCTCTTCTCCTGCATACACATAGGCACTTCAATTTCATAAGAGCGTTAAAAAAGAGAAGTTAGATTCCGTCTTCTTCCGATACAGTTTTAGTCCATTAATTTGACTTCATTAGAAGCAAATAAAGTAATGTGTAGAAGCTCGGAATGTAACCTTTCTCTAGACTTCGTAGTAGCTTCAGAAGAGGCTCTCTCTCTTCAGCGCATTCACCTACCTTGATGGCATTGGAATTGCCCTTCCAATTCGGTAGCTCGTTCTCACCTGAAAATGCAATTTAGGTCAACCGAATCACTTCTACAGTAATGATTACCGCGTAACATAGATGCGCAGAGAGACATATGCATGGCATCAAAACTAGGAATGGAAATTACATGAAACTGCTGCGTCTTTCAAAACTGAAAGGACAATACATAGAGAAACTGCAGTCAACAAACAAATGATAGAAGGCGCGCCGACCATCAGCCGCTTCGACTCTTTCCCCATCGTCTTTAGATCTGAAGGACATTGCCAAATAGGAGACTTAGATAGCTACAATTTTATTAAAACAAGCATTTGATTGTGGTTAAGGTGTCCCATTCTTCTTAAGAATTCTGCTATATGTTCCATTTCATCTGGGCTGTCAGCTCTAATTGAGTCATGAATTCTGTCAGCTAGACTATAATAACTCAAACTCAGCAAGTCTCCGGAGGAGCTTATTCGTGAATTTTTAGTTCTTTCCTTGGTGCGATATTTAGTTGAATGCTATGATCATGTCGTCATAGCATGTGTAAGGTTACTTTGGCTTTGATTTATGTATTAGCTGATATTTCTCAATCTATATTTATGTGCATCACTGGATCTACTGCGTGGAAGGGGATTAAGGATCAACGCTTTTCTTCTCGAGCCTTTTCCGGTTAAATGAGGTCATGCATAAGACGAGACCCTGCTAAACATTAACTCTTACGGTGTGGGGAACAACAGAACATGACAAGCTCAATCAGATAATCTAGCTGAGTTCAACCAAGTTTGCATTCTCATGGATATAAGTACCATGAATTTCCGTACAAGCTCATTTTTTAAGTTAAAACATTGACTTTCGAAAACTAAGAGACCATAAATAACTCTGGGTCAGTAATTTCGACAAACTGACAGTCTGAATCATATTTTTAAATGCTGCGTTACTAGACAGGCAAATTAGCTCCACCAAGTCCGATAACCGAGCATCTCGAACATAACAAGAACAAAGCGATGTTTAGCTAGTCATGACTTCAAGCTCAAATGACGAGGAAAAGGGCAATCAATTGCCAGATTAGTCCTTCAAGAGATCAAGCAAGCGTTCAATATTGGAGTCCATTCCACACATCTAATCCAATTTTCTTTGCATCAGGTTCTCAAATATGAATAGTTTACACTTGTTCAGATGGAAAGGAGCTCAAAGATACGTTAGTCAGATCAGATTGTGATTAGAAGAGCAAACAGGAAAAAAGAAGACTAGCCAAAGCATATTGCCACCAAATTTACATGTAACCAGCCCATGTCTTGGGATTTCACAAATGAAGAAGCTAAATAATCGCAATAATTAAGGATGATATCTCATTCACAGAGTTCTTTTCATCTGTCAAAATGTTGGCAGCTGATGTCAAAATTTAGAACCTTTGTTGAAGTTCACCTTCAACTTCCAACAAAAGTTTATCCAGTATCAGGCCAATTCTTCAGCTGGAACTTCCCATTAGATATGCAACAACGCATCCCAATAGGGCACCTGCAACAACCTGTCGGCAAACAAAGCAAGCAAAAAAAACTTCTCTCATGTTTTAAGACTAGGCATTTACTTCCCAACTTAAAGAATCGACCTTCTCAATTGTATGGACGTATGATTCTAATGCATCTATTAAAGTTGAGTACAGCAAACAGACACAACTCAGACTGAAAACCAAGAGACCATTCCTGGTACAATGCATCTGCCAGAGTCACCATGTTATTGGGGAATATAGTTTCGGGAGAAAGTGTAATAGATTGAAACTTCAGACTTTGCACACGATGACACATATAAAGCCTCATACAACAAATCTAATTCCTGAAAAACCCTTTGTCCTATCTGAAAAGCATAGCTTCATTAATGCTTACATGGTTTTTTATGTAATCTTATCCCTCTAAAATTAAAAATATATTTTTCTCATCAGTCATAAAGTTTTCTGCTCTAACAGCCAAATCCATTGGAAAGCAGTATGGTACAGCCTTTAATATATTTTAAGTGATAATGAGAACAAATTTTATGTGCATAATTAGAAAAAACTAAATGCTGCAACACCATCTCGAAATAGACTGTATTATGAAGCACTTGTCCATTAAATTCTCCATAAAATATTCCAGGAACAGACCCAGAATGAAAAAGCATCCCGTTCACAATGAAGCATGACTAGACAAGTTTAATTTTAAACGAAATTGTCCTCTTGAATTTTCACATTCAAACAACAAGGTAATATTGCCACATGAAGTCTCGTCAAAGAACATGGGCTTTGAAAATATTATGGATATGGTCCCATCATTCACATGCAGAAAAACAGTATGAAGCTCCAAAATCTCATGCCTTAATATTCACCAACAAATAAATTCATTACCAAAACAAACACAGATGGCCTCATTTTTTAAACAATTCCTGCATGAAAAGAAAGCGCGTCAAACCTGAACGGGCGTATGCCCTAACGAGTCTCGTAAGGGTTTAAAGCTGGACACAGGGTGTTCTGGAGGTAGTTCACAAACAATTTGATTTAGCAACTGCAAGAACAATGACACGGTTATGAAACAACAGCAAGAAAATAGTGCAAATAAAAACAACCAAGGTAATCTAGTGCCACACCCATACAATGAGAAAATTACACCACAAGTCCTAAACCTTATGCGGAATGCAATCGAGTTTCGAACCCTTCAATTGGTTTGTCCAACACCTTTACTAGAAAGTAATCGAGTTTTAAAGCTTTCGATTGGTTCAGTTAAGTCCAAAAACTTTGTTGAAAAGTGCGATTAAGTTCTAAAACTGATTGAAGCGCAATTGAAGGATGCCCCATAGCAATTTTCAAGGGACACGTAGACAATTTTAGGTAATACTCGTTTTAAATAGTTAATTGCACTACTTAAAAAATTTTGATTAATTGAATCAATTGAAAGGTTTAGAACTTTATTGCGCTTCGTACATAAGATTTACAACTTCTGGTGCACTTTTACCACAGATTGCACATGCAACACATCAATTGGTAGAACCTTTGATCCACTGCATATAGCTAGTAACACTATTAAATGGATTGAACTAGAGAAAGTTGACACATAGCCTTTAGCGGACTATGCTGATGGCCATAAATCAGTGATTAAAGACTAAGAATCAAGAGCTTATCTCAACTTCTTCCACAGGAGGCAAAAATTAAGAGAGGCTGGGATAGGTGATGAAAAGATGAATTCACCAAAAGAGCATCTACAAATAAAAGATGCATAGCGACATGCTCGAAATTCTACAGAAAATAAAATATTGTGAAGTGGAATGAATGTACTCACTTCTGCTTGGCGACCTGCATGAAGTCTTACGCCAGAAGCATCATACATAACCTGTAAAAGATTCCAGTGATAGTTTATAAGGCTAATCGATTGGAACTCATTATTGTTCAAAACTCAACTGCATAAAGTAGAGCAATGCAGCTGAACAAGCAAACTGAAGAATCCTGAAAGTAAAAATTGCATCTATGAGAAGAATTGTATAGCTTTGCTCTGTTAATGTGACAAACAAATAAAAGAGGACTCGGCTAAAAAAGTCCTCTGTCAATTGTTATAGCAACAATTGTTGAAGGAAAATGTTGCGACAAGTTAGATGGGCATGAAGCTTCCAATTGTCGATACTGTTAGAGCATGCATCAACAGAAACTGAACAAGACCTGGTTGTTGATTACATACAACACAAGCCAAGACCAACGCTATAGCAAATGCTGATCCTTGGACTCCTTCTTGTAAACCGATAGCAACAGCAAGAGCGGTAACAGTAGCCGAATGTGATGATGGCATTCCACCCGAACCAAGCATTTTTCTGGAGTCCCATCTCTTCTCTTTGAGCCTGCACATTAAACGGAATTATGGAATTTGAGAAATTGGGAAGAGAAACAAAGCCCAAAAACCCTCCTGATGTGACAAAACCTGTAACGTTTGCACAAAATCAGATACAGTTGATAAAATAGAATAGAAGATTCAACAAAACATCACTTGCCAGACGGCTTTGTCAAAGTTTATCTCAACATATTCTAGAGGGCTTTCCTGTGCTCGACTCTTTAGCTCACCACATAACCATTGATCAACACTACTTCAGCAACATTTGTATGTAAATGCAGGAGAAAACTTGGATGGCACGACGCTAAAATCTAGAAAAGCAATTTGATTATTAGAGTACTGAACACGCCCATCACAGTCTTATCAGGCGGCTCCCAATCATTCAAGCATCTGATAACCTCAAATTAATCTGAACGACTTCCTAATGACCTCAGTGACTCCAGGCTCCACACAAACCGCTCAATAACATCCTAGGGTAGCCGCTCACGGTCGAACGGAAACATACACGCGCACGCAGGCAAAGAGGGAACACGATGAGCTCAATTAGCGCCTAGCACTTGAAAGAAAAAACCAAATGAATGAGGCAAAAAGAATAGGATGCCAAAGGCTATTACCAGCAGGTGAATGGCTTGAGGAACTGAGCGAGAGCTAGCGAGAGCAGAGCCGAGAGGAGAGGCTTGTTGAGAGGGACGAACGACGGCTGAGACGAAGCGGATCGGAAGGTCGACGAAGCGTCGGAGGCCGTGATCACTTCGTTCATCGCGACCTAGATGATCAAACAATGCACGGTCTCCACCAAACAGAGAGAGAGAGAGAGAGAGAGAGTTGCAGGGAGAAAGAGGAGAAGGAGGAGAAGATTGGTGGATCGGAGACAGTGGGGAGCGTCAGTTGGATTCCGATGCTTCCCCCACTCCTTCTCTTTCCTCGTCTTCCTCCTCCTTCCCACAGTCTCTCTCCCCGGGACAAAACACCCTTCGAAGAAATTTCATTTTGCTTTGGTTAAAAGTGGTAAACTACATTTTAGCCCCCCAAATTTTGACACTCATTACAAACTGCACCGTGCCTTTTTAAATTTTTTCAATGGACCTCGAAATCGGTTGCGATGTCCCTCGTAATGTTGGCTAAGGCGTTTCCATCATGTGACTAATTAACTCGTCTTACAAAAGGCAAGTCTATTCAAAAGCAAAAGCAATTTGTGTTTTTCTCCCCCAAGTTTTTGACAGTTGCCATAAGTCGTTGCCCGACTTTTTAAGTTTTGCAATTACCTCCCTCGCGTCTTGAAATCGGTTTCAATGTCCCTCCTATTGTTGACTTTTGCTAATTTCGTAAAAAGATTGCACTTTTAGTAATATTTCAAATGTAGTCCATCTTTAGAAACAATTAGTCAAACAACTGAACCTTCCATTTGACTTTGATTATAGCCACCAAACTTTGAAAGTTAGCATCAATTCAATCAAAAGTCATGCCATTTTGAAATCTTGACCTCTTGGGCTTGCCTATAGTGTAAAGTCACATAACAAATTAAGAAATGCAGATAAATAATTTGAAATTACAAAACATGATATAATATGCACGTTGTGTTTTTAAGGACAACTTATGGGATTTACTATGTAGGTCGGTTATTTTGCTTGTTAGGTACATTACATGATATTTTAGTACTAATATAAGCCGATAAGAATGCATAATACGGCTATTAAACATTGGTGTGACGTGACGATTACCCGAGTTTTTAATAATAAACATGCTAAATCATCATAAGTACCTTAAATCTAAGAGTTCTTTTGTGCTCGGAAGAAGCGGCCTAGCAAGTAGTACCGCAGCCACACGGACATAATACTCGAAATTCCTATTCATATTACTCTAATGAGTTGGCCATATATGAACCAATCTCTTTATATATATATATATATATATATTCATGATTTGTGTCGTCTTCATATTGCTCATTTTTCACGAGACATTGTAATTTTTTTTTTGGGTCCGTCCTACTTTAACTCTTTCCTCTCTCTCAAAATTTTTACTTTGCCTTTTTACAGTGCTTGGTAGTCAAGCTCCAACCTTTAAACTAAATGTTCCCGCCCTACCCAATGCTTTTGTAATTGGGCCGCGTGCTTAGTCAATACGGGACATTATAATTGGATAGCAAGATTTTTGTTGTTGGAAAGTAGCCAAGGGATTCAAGTGGTTAGTAATTGGCGTAGGCCTGATTTCTGGACCAGCCATTGGAGGTCGGCCTCTTTGAAAGCTCCGTGGGATTAAAAGTTTTCAGCCACCATGTTCGAATTGCGTTATGTGCTTGTCTTTTTCAGTGGAAACTGTATTCCTCATTGGGCCTAAGTGATGAATGGCGAAATTCTTGTCTAAACTCGATTGACAATTGACAAAGCTCACCTTTTTCCTAGTATCAAAGTTCGTTAAGTGCGGCTAGATCACCACAACAAATTAAGCACGCTTGACTAGCCTCATATGGCAATCACTTCTTGAAATCACCCCGCTTGGCAAGGTAAATTCTCGCCCAAAGTATTACTTACAGATAGGAATTTACTACGTGAAGAACATTGAACGGGCTCATGCGATATTAGGAGTACCCTTGTCAAGCATTATTGACCGGACCTATTATTTTATCGTGTCATTTTGCAACTCGAAGGATCCCGCGTGATTGGGTGTTTATAACGTTTTTTGAGGAGTAAATCTCAATCTCTCAATTATCTCTGGATAATGAGAAGAAAGAAAATCTCATCGGTTAATCATAGAAACTTCAAATTTCTGTTTATTGCACATTTCGTACATGAATTGTGATCTATTACGATTAGAGGAGGAAAGGAGGAACACGAAAGGCTTAAGGATGGACATGTGAACGTGGGAGATCAGCAGTACAATTGCCATGTGAGTTCTGCACCTGGACCGATATTGGAGCCTGTCAAACAGTACTGAGTTGTCCCTTTACCGAATTTTATGAGCCAGACAATCGCAGGAGGAGGAAATGGTTTCGGATAAGGCTGTCCTTTGAGATAAGACTCCATGGCCCCCCGTCGGACCGGCCGGCGTGAATTCATGCGCTTATGTCTTCTTCTTCTTCTTCTTTCCGTACTTCTATCAACTCAGATAAAAGCAACTCTGTGACTTTGGTTTTCCATCATTTGGCCTTTATGAAGCATTGCGAGGCATTCAGATGGTGAAGTTTGATAATCGATTTGGAGCGCTCGGCATAATCTTAAGACATGTTTTCCTTGAGAATCGGAGGATTTCAAAATCAATTTCCTCGGTCGAACAAAAGTCTAACCCTGTTTTCAGCATGCTCGTTCAATTTGACTGTAAATTTGGCCTTTGAGAAGACCCTTCTACTAAAATTTTATTTATATTACGAAAAAAATAAATAATTCGTATAATAATTTCCCTTCAAAACATTGACTAATAATTGAGCTTGGATTTTTAAAATAATTATCAGCGGTCACACAAAATCTCATGTCATGTTACGTCCAAGTACAAGATTTCAAAAAATCGAATCCTTCTAGGCACGTATTTTCTTCTCTGATATTTATATATTAAAACACATCTTAATTTAACGACTTTAAATCTTTATGATCCAAATTATTATCAATAAAACGAGTCATTTATTAATTTCGACGGGAAAATCTAGAATGATAAATCAACTTAAGTAGGCCGGTTAACTTTGATAAGCTTATCCGTTACTCCGTGAGTTGATTATCATGGTTGGATGCTCCTACTGGCTCAATGGTACACATAGCAAACATAATGAGGAACCCAAATTCCTAAGTCTTTATCTCTACATTTTGTAGCGAGGATAACATCAAGATATGATACAATTTATCCTTTTTTGTATAAGACGCGATTCAAGATAGAATATGTCATATATAAGGGAATATAACATAAAGAAAGATATCTCATTGAGGAAGTAAGATAAAAGTATATAGGATTTCCTATATTCATGGTGTAAAAGCTATTCTTCTTGAATACAAATTTTATAAACTAAAATATTGAAAAAAATAATTAGTAAATAATACTTAAATTTTAACATATAAATTCAAAATAAAAATAATACCTTTTTTAAAATTTTTTGTTTGTTGCTAATTTGTTCCCTATGTTTTACAAAGTTAGTATCTACTTTTATTACGTGTTTTTAGGTGTATTGGCATAATTTGCTATTTAATTTTTTTTAAGGAACGAATGGATGGGAATAAAAAATAAATAGAGTAAGAAAAGAAATAAAACAAGAGAGGGAAGAAAATTAAAAAACGAATAAATGAAAATGAAGTAGAAGTACGGATGCTTTAGATGAATACATTAATACATTTGAACTTGAAAAAGAATGTTTCTCATTCTCTCTCTCGGTAGAGGACACTGATCCATGTCAAGATTTCATAACTCGCGTGTAGTTCTTTGATTTGCATTGAAGCTCCAGAAAGTCGAAGCTCATTTTCTTCAGTAACTCTTTGATTCACATTTACAAGAGCAACAAGAGAGTTGAAATGCCCTCTTTTCCGTAACACCATAATTCTTATTCAAATATGACAAAAGTAATGAAGAGTCGAGCATTATAATTTTTGAGCTGAATGATCGTATTTTCTCTCTCTTATTAGATTTCACGCTCTATAATTAATCTATTTTTTTTGTTATGGTCAAACCAGTGACTGTTGAATCATGACATGTCATTGTTATTATTGTTTATGCATTTTTAGGTTCACTTCGAGTATTTTCGTGTCAGTTCCCGACTATCGATAATAGCTCAAGTAATGTACGTATGATTATCAGAACCATTCAATAAAAAAAATGATATACATCCAATTAAATACACGTGCGACCGTATTTAAATACCCGATGAAAAATCGGCGTATCATTTTGCGAAAATACTTTTCCAAGCCAACTCTCACTCCTGTCGCTACGTTTCATTCAAAAGTCCGGTAGGGCGGCCCGTCACCACAGAAAGGCAAAAAGGGCAAGCGGGCTCCACGATCAGATCGGACGGTGAGCAGCGAGCCGAAGGTCCAGGTCAAGCACGTGCAGAGCGGACAAAACGGACCACGGGCACGATCGGTTGATGCCCCCATCGGAGATTCCGAATCTACCCGCCTTGTTCAATCCAAACATGACCACGTTGGCTTCCGACTCTCTGTGCACCACTTATTTGATAAAGGCAAGTGGATTTCAATCATAATAATAATGTATAAAGTGCTCCAATTATCGAACCAATGCTTCCATTTAACATCATTATCACCGCCGCTCATAAATCTATATGGCACTTTATGTCCGCAGTAATCGGTTTCCAAATAATCCGACCTCCTTTTGAAATTAGGAATTTAATTGGATTGATAGATTCTCAATCTCATTGAATCGGTGAATCAAAATAAAAATAAAATAACTTGCGCGAAACATGCTCTCATCCATGAGTTGTCATTATTGATCTGTTGATGTCAATCGTGATATTTGGTGTCCGATCCCTTCTTCATCTTCTCTTTTGAGTTACGGTGAATTAGTTTTATAGGTGGACTGCCAATTTTATTTTGATACTTATAAGGAAAGTGGCAAGTTTCTTCCCAATAATGATTTTGAGTGGAATACGATTTATTTCTTTTCTTGATTGTAGATGGTAGAGTCTTGTAATTTAAGAAAAATGTCTTAAACAAGAAAGGGATGTTTGAACATTTAATGTAGCAAAATCCTACCTACTCTTATCTCTTTGCACATCAAATAAAAAAATGATACACCCTCGAATATTTATTGGTAAATTCAATAAAAAAAATCATGGTGAGTTGTGATGGTACATTGCCATGATGAGAAATAAATCTGCAATCACATTTTAAGGAAATGGAACAAAATCTTCAAATTATGTATGCTCAAATTTACTTTTGAAATAAAATATCATGTGTCCAGTCTGGTCAATCCGATTCCCCCTTAAAACAATGGGCCTCGACCAAATATTGTAAGTTTCATAGATGGAACCGAGAACTTGACCAATGACCCTGGGAATTGCCTAGGACCAGTCATCTAATCTAGTCCAAGCGACTCTTGGTTTGGTCAATTCGTGCAACTCACGCCTACCAAGCGTATTACCTTGAATTTTAATTTTTATTCTCAATGATAAATATTATGACCATAACTATAAACATACACAAGGATCTATATATATATATATATCCTAAATTTTTAAATCATTTTGATTTTTCTTGTTATATACAATTTCTTTTTGATGAGAAATCCAAATGAGCTTTTCGCATACCTCTTCATTCGGTTTGGAAATAATTCGCCCTTCAAATTTTTTATTGTATGTAGTTATTGTGTTTTACTTTAAAAATTGACAAGAAAAAACAGCTTATTTGTTTATTTGGAAATTACTGATACATTAATTTTTACCTCGAGATTTCTTATGATTTTACAGATGTTACTTTTCACTCGTGGATAAGCAATGAAGATTTATTGGGAGACTTCAAGCCACCCATTTGAGAAGGATGGAAACATAGCTCGCATCCCGCGCGTGTGCCATCGTACCCTAGCAATTATTCCATGATGGGTTCAAACATGATTGCGATCATGTCATCACCAAACTTAACCACGTGTTGGCACGATTTTTAAATTAAGCATGGCGATATGACTTAAAGTTCATACAACGAGTTATAAGTTGCGTTTGATTCAATTTTAAAAATATATTTAAAAAAATACTTAAAATTAGTAAAATTTATGTATTTAATTTTTAGACTTTTTAAGATCGGCTTTTTACCTTAAAATCTTTTGAGAATAAATATCTTACTTTTGAGGCTCAAAACCCCTTAGAAAAACTGAACTAAACGCACCCATAAAAATGTCTGTATGTCTCGTCTTTGGACTAGATTGGAGCCAACTTCCGAGACGATCATGACAAGTGTGCTACGCGCGAGCGTCGGAGTTCTAATGCATGTCGGGTGATGAAATTTCCCGCATTCCGCCGGGCTCGGAGCATCGGAGCTGCGCCGAGCCTCTCGGTCGGAGAGAAGCTTCCGAGCACCGAGCCAAATCCCCCTCTGGCCCTCGGATATTTTCTGCTTTGTGGATGTAAAGATGGACGAAATTTCCGACGGTGGACTCTTGTTGACGAGCATCGCTCTAAAATTCCAGACCGTTTACCACGAAAGGAAGCCACGCACTGATTGTTGCCAAAACCACTCTTTTGTCTCTATACATTGATTGAGCGATGTCAGCGTTTGTAATCCATAGATGTCTCTTCCTCAATTCACAAGTTTGTGGAAAAGCATTTGTTCCTTTGGAAATTTCCCCAAAACGTATTTCCCCCGGCTTGCTCTCTATTATCAACCTCTGAACGGTACTCTTGAAGATAAGCGAGGCTCCAATCACGCACACAACAAAGATACATATCGAAGGCGATCGACGGTCGAGAAATCGACACATGTGGTAATTTTAACAAAATAAAAGCCGTTCAAAGGACGTGCCGATTAGTAAATTCTATGTTATTTGTACATAAATTGCGATGTTGGTCTTATCGGTTTTAGTGTAATACAGGGAGTGGATGATACAACAAATTTATGCCTCGAGAACAAGGCGGTCAAATTAGAGGACTCAACACGGATATAGCGAGAAGGAATGAGCTGCCTAGTTTCATCGGCTTAGAGAACTCTTATGCAATTACTTCGATTTGAATGCATGAAGCAAGCTTTTACCTTGTTCACTATTCAAAGCTTCAATACCTTTCAAGTTTAAGTTTGTAATGTTGGCCGCGACCGAGACGGCCACGGCTTACCCCAGGATCGTCGTAGCTAAGCAATAGAACTAAACAATCAATGAAAGTTGAGTTACATACTTGTTTTCGAATTCATGGTCGTTCGGGGCCGATGTCGACGATCCGCGAGTTCGTAGTCTTCTTCTCTATGACTCACTGGATCACTGGCTTAATGAGACTACCTCTCGCGATCCGTTTGCTTAATGGACTCCTTATGCGAGTTCAGAGAGAATTTCTGTGCGTTTGGGCTAGAAGAGGGACTTTGAGCGCTATTTATAAAGTTTTCAGCCAGGCCCTCTCGTTACGGGCTGGGCTCAACTCGACCCACACAAGCCGGTCCCATATTAGACTTAATTGAGAATCTTTATATCTTACCTTATTAGACTAAGCCCGTCATTCGGTTTTACAATCTCAATTAATACAAGTTCATATTAGAAAAACTTTTACATGCAAGTGAAACGAGACAATATGTATACAAAAGAGTATATAAACCCTAACATAAAAAAATATCCACAAGACATCTCAATCATACGATTATATTTTATATTGGATTTGGACAATATTATTTATTTTTTAGGTTAATTATTGAGAAAAACAGTCATCTCTTCGACACGTTAAATAAAGACCGATTGAAGGAAATCGAGAAAAATAATACGTGTTATTACCGGATGACGACATGATGTTGCGATTTGGTTCGATTCGATTCGATCATCACCTTAAGTGATCTATTATTTCTATTTCTTTCTTGGACAATGAGACTTGACGAAAGGGCAGAAAGGAGTTGCCCTTTATTTTATGGCGAGATTCTCCCACGCGGTTCAATCCCCAACTTTATAATCATAAAAAAGAAGAACTCGACTTACTTTAACTCCTCCCACGTACGACCAAAACTGATATTCAACATTAACGAAGGCTCTTTAGGATCGGGATCCTAATATTTTGCCAACGTCCGGGGATTTGCGAGAGCGGGATGAGATGCCGACGCGCGTGCAGTCGGGAAGTTCCGATGCGCGTGGGCAAATGGATGAGACGAGATGGACCCTACCTTTTCTTTTTCTTCTTTTCCCCGAGCTGAATCTAGGTGGTTGGAAACAGAGCAGCACCTTCGGAGAATATGCGCCTTCCATTAAAAAAATAAAAATAAAAATACGTAATAAATAATAAATATATATTTGGTCAATGTCAATATTTTATGTTTTTCAAAATTTTCATTGAATCAACTTGACAAGTTTTAGAATTTGATTATACTTTTTGTAAATTTTAAGACTCACTTGCACTTTTGTGTTAAGTTATATGACTTATATCGTGCATATCCCATATATATATACGTTTTCTTTTTTCTTTTGTTAAAGTGCACGAAAGATGAACATATGATGATTTTCTGTTTGTAGGATGGGTGATGCCTTTGGATTAATTTTCGCAAAACAAACATTTTTTTTTCTTTTGATAAGGTAAGTATTTGCAAAACAAACGGTTATCATGCCCGAACATGAAACTTCAAATTAGAAGTTTTGGATAAAAAGTCATGCATAAGTTTCGATTTATTCACGCGAGTTATGAAAAAGTTACATAGACAATCGAGAATAATTGCTAATTCCTTTACATAATCCACAATCAGCGTTGGCAATTGCTAACTTCTTTGGATTTGTCATGAACGTGAACAACGCAAATTTCTTAAAAATGGTTTCGTTGTGGCCTAGTTTTCAAACAAAGTTAAATAAAATAAAGAAACTTAGAGAGACGGCATACTTTTCCAGGCGAAAAGTCTAGTTGTTTGACCGATTTGACCAACTCAGGGTATTGACGAATCTACTTTCAAAATGCACGCTTGCCTAATCCATTGAATTCAATGTAGATTTCCTAACTTGCACTTCTTTTTGATAATTCCAGTGTACGTAAAAATTAAGTTTAAATAGACTCCGATCGACAAATAACTTTACACAGATTATACCTATGCTGCAGCAAAAATAGTCTCTATGCAATTCTTCGGATTCTAACATAGACGGGTTTTTTTTTAATGACAATGGAGCTGTGAATTAAATACGATGCGTTAAAGATGATTAATTATTTCGGACCAATTAAAATGATAATTCACTACCTAAAAAATCTGGCGCGTGAAATTGAAAAAGAAGAGTTCAAAACATCAATCTATAAAAGTAAAAAGACAAACCCTCGGATTAAAGCAGATCATATCGCTTGTTTTTGCTTGATTTGGAAAGCACGGGGACAAATTTTGGCCGATTTATTAAGAACGAGAAACGTGGTTAGGCAAAGGAGAGAGAAAAAGAGGAAGAAGGGAAATGGGAAAAGAATCCAGCTTCGCTGTCCATCCGTACCGTTCTGCGGTCCATCTTCTTCCTCGCAATCCACCAATCGCCCTCGTACGAGTGAGCGAGAGCGCGCAGGGACACACAAACACCTCTCTCTCTCTCTCTTCACAGAGAGTTACAGTTTCACCAGGTCCACTCAAACACAGTACGCACAACCTCAACCTCAACCTCAACCTCAACCTCAGCCATACCCACAGCCACCTCTCTCTCTCTCTCTCCTCATATCTTCTATATAACACCACCTCCTCTATTCAACCTCCCCACGCACAACCAAAGCCTGCAATATATCATCTAGCACTCCCAGCAATCTCTCTCTCTCTCTCTCTCTCTCTCTCTGTGCAGCAACGAAACCTGGACGGCCTCTCCGATCCCCGGGCCTCCCATCGTCTTCTTCCGCTCCGGCGAGCCTCGATTATCGGCGTAGCAAGGTTGGTAGGGGGGGTAAAACCCGGGACAGTCGAGTTGCAGACATCACGGCTATACACGGAGTAACGCCGCCTCTACTCATACATGTCCGTGCCATACGTCGCAAGGGTTGTCATTGCGTGATCGCGAACGTCGGCAACCCTTCGCCGCACGGCGGGCGTGGCGCTCTCCCCTCCGAAGGCGGCAGCCCCTCCGATCTCCTCTTCCTCGCGGGCGGCGGTCTTGTCTCCTCCCTTTCCCTCTACTAGAACTATTAGGTTTTTGCTTTTATTTGCATAGAGCTTAAGTTCTTAGGTATTACTTCCGTACAGTTTCGTGAGAACAAGTGTCGGGAGGGAGGAATTAGATCCGTCTGGCTTTAGTTGCTTGACAATAGCTAGGGTCTGTTTGGGGCTTTTGGTTCATTACTGTTGGAGGAAGGGACTTAGCTAGACAGTAGCAGGAAAGATGATGCTCAAGATTAAGAGGGTTCCAACTGTAGTTTCGAACTACCAGAAAGAGGAAGCTGAGGAGGGTGCTCGCCGCGGAGGGGGTTGTGGCCGGAATTGCCTCAACAAATGCTGCATTCCAGGTAACTCCAGCGAATTTCCGTTTGGTCACGAGAACTCCAGTGTCTTGTGAATCATGTGCATGCGGGGTTAGCGGATAGAGGTTTGACTTGTCTGGTGTGTGGTATGAGCAGGTGCGAAGCTCCCTTTGTATGCTTTCAAGCGGGTGAACTTTGTTGCTGGTGAGAAAGCTCTGATTGTGGGCGAGAATCCGGAGCCACCCATCGCCTTTCTTGACTCACTTCTCCTGGGGGAGGTAAAATTTGTTTAGCTGAACGACCAATTGATGGATCTGGAATGATGTTTATAGATTAGATGAGTTGAACTCGTTTACAACTTCATTGTAGTGGGAGGACCGGATGCAGAGGGGACTATTTCGCTATGACGTAACTGCCTGTGAAACTAAGGTCTCTGACTTGGCTCTCTGTTTTAATGGATTCGCATCCAACGTGCTGTTTTTTAAAAACTTGATGGAAAATAGGATTTCATTCTAATTTATGGTGTTATTTTGTTGCAGATCATACCTGGTAGGTATGGATTTATTGCCCAGCTGAACGAGGGTCGCCATCTGAAGAAGAGGCCAACTGAATTCCGTGTTGATAAGGTCCTCCAGCCCTTTGATGGAAGCAAGTTCAACTTCACTAAAGTCGGGCAGGAAGAGATCCTCTTCCAGTTTGAAGCGAGTGAAGATGGTGAATTGCAATTCTTCCCAAAAGCTCCAATCGATGCGGACATTTCACCTAGTGTCGTTGCTATAAATGTGAGAATTCCTTTACCTGCAGTAAAATCTCTCCTAATTTACTCGAAGTAACTCGAGCCAGCTTAATGACTAATCCATGATCGTTGTTGTCCCTACTGAACAGGTCAGTCCCATTGAATATGGGCATGTGCTGTTGATTCCTCATGTCCTTGAATGCTTGCCTCAGAGGATTGATCGCGAAAGCTTCTCTCTTGCACTTTATATGGCTGCAGAAGCTGGGAACCCACACTTCCGTCTTGGTTACAACAGCTTGGGTGCCTTTGCCACCATTAATCATCTACATTTTCAGGTTTTTAAGCTGGCTAATATCTTAATGTGATCAATTTAGTTTGAATCAAGTTCATTTACGCCACCATGATGTTTATATTAATTGGATAAGTGGAATTGTTACAGGCATACTACTTGGCAGTTCCCTTCCCAATGGAGAAGGCTCTTACCCGGAAATTAAGTGCTCTGGAATCTGGAGTAACAATCTTTGAACTTGTCGATTATCCGGTCAGAGGTCTTGTTTTTGAGGGCGGAGACACAGTGCAAAATTTATCCAATGCAGTTTCTGACTCCTGCATTTGCCTCCAAGATAACAACATCCCCTACAATGTCCTGATCTCTGATTGTGGGAAGCGGATTTTTGTCTTACCCCAGGTAATCAAATCGGGCTGGTCTTTTCTTCTATTTCCCTTGTTTTACGACTTTATGTTCTTATTGGAAGCTGACTATGTCTGTGTGTTAATATCTTAACAGTGCTATGCCGAGAAGCAGGCTCTAGGGGAAGTGAATCCAGAACTTCTGGACACCCAGGTGAACCCAGCTGTCTGGGAAATCAGTGGGCATATCGTCCTGAAGAGGAAGAAGGACTTTGAGGAGGCATCTGAAGAAAATGCTTGGCGTCTTCTTGCGGAGGTTTCCCTTTCTGAGGAGAGATTCCAAGAAGTGAATGCTTTGATATTTGAAGCCATTGCATCTGCTGGAAATGGTGGGCAGGACATCACTCCTAGCACGATTGACGAGCCCGATGTGGAACCTAAAGCACGGGGAGATGTTGATGTCATGAAGCAGAGCTCCCACCCTGCAATGATGGCTGGATCGCACGAGTGTGTGGTCCTGCAGTGAGAACTGGGTATGTGAGGGAGAGGAACAGGTACTGTTTGTATCTACAAGCCAGCCATCGTGGTTTGGCATATTTCAGTATTGGTACCCCTGCGGATGCTACTAATTGATGAAATAAGCAAACCATGTTTGCGTGGAACGATGTGTATTAGCAGCGTAGCTGCTTGCGTATGCTGTGTGCTATTACCTCTCCATGTAGGCCAGGGCGTGTATTATGGATGTCCACCGTTGATTATGTGAACTGCTGTGTCGTGTTTGCTTGGTAGATGATGATCGCTTGGTCTCAATGTTGCTTGTGAATGGTTCCCCCACATGTAAAGATCGGCTGCTTCTATCTGCCATTGATTTATCAGCCGTGTGACTTTATTCCGCTCGAGGATGCTTCAGATTCTTGCTTAAGTCCCCATGTGGCTCTGGTGCTCACAAGTTTGTCGAAATATGAAATGATCGGCTTCATATCTCTATAATTGTTGATATAAATTATAAGCCTAGGTCCACTCTTAGGTTCCGTTCGTTTCGCGGAAAATACAACATCTTCGGAAAATATTTCCCGGAAGTCATTTTCCCAGAAAATGACAATATTTTCCGTTGTTCGTTTGAAACTTAAAAATGAGCCGGAAAATATTTTTTGCTGTTCGGTAGATAAAATATTGGGGAGGGAAAAGAAAGGGAAAAAGAGAGAAATGTGAGGGAAAGGGAGAGGCATAGAGAGGAGTTCGGCTGGGGAGGGGAAAGAGAGGAGAGAGAAAAGAGAGAGAAGGAGGTTGTTAGGAGCACATCTCAATAGCTGGAAAATGTTTTCCTTTTTTTGAGAGAGGAAAACATTTTCCTTGTTTTTAGAAGAATAGTTTTCCTTGATTGGAAAATATTTTCTTTGGTAAGTTATTTTTCGCTCTCCGAACACCACAATTTCCGGAAAATATTTTTCGGAAGAATATTTTCCGTGAAACGAACGGAGCCTTAGTGTCATCTGGTAGAGAATTCTGAGTGTTAAGCATACTTGATTCTTCTCCACCTCATACTAAGAGCTGCTGATGACCCCGGTCGTTCTGCATTATACGAACTGATCCATGAAGATCTTCCTTAGATGGCTAACAGCCTGCATTGAGCATTATTTAAAGCGCTCGTTCCTAAAAAGATAAAAAAAAATGGAAAATAGCAAAATGATAACAAAAGAAGAAGAAGAAGAGGAGTTAAATTAAATGATAAGTAACAGATAAAAAGAGCGGCCAATTGCGCAGCCAATGATCCGAAGCCCAAGCCTCTCGCTCGCGTCTGGTGTTGGAGACACAGGCGCTTGTTCCCTCAGAGGGAGCGGGAGTGATGGAACCGGGAGGAAGGTTTTGGTGAGGAACGGGGAACATTCCGAGAGCCAAGAAGTTGTTGGATAGCACGAGATAAATCCTCTCCGAGAGAACAGACTCCTCGACGCTTTTCAAGTGATCTCGGAGGTCGCCCGACGCCGTCCGTCCTCGTCACCGCCGGCCTCATTTTTCAAGGACCATCGGACGCGCTCCGTTTTGCTCTACTTTGCAGCTGAGAGAGCCTTCGAGGTGATGAAAAGCTCGACTGAGAAAACTTTCACCGGTCACCAGCGTCCTTTCCGATTGAAGAAGAGCACGAACTAAGGCTGCGACTGGTTTCTTTGCTCTCCCCTGCTTCAGTGCCGAAGATTCCGAGGGAGGCAAATCGTGCGTAGAACTCAACCGGTGTTGATTAAAGCGGCCAACGCTCAGTGAGTTTTCCGTGGTACACTTGGTCGCCAATCAAAGCCTCGTTTCGCTCCGTCAATCAGGTAATTAAAAAGGCTCTGATTAGCATTCTCTCGAGGAAGTTAGGATCGACATGTTTTCTTCTCAGCTTAGGTGGGTTTCGACGATGATTCGAGATTATATTGTGCATTGCGAACGACCTTAATCTATTTAGCATGAGATAGGCGTCAAATCTGAATTCGTCGAAAAGGTTTCCTCATCTTTTTAGCCTATCGGCATATAACTGTTCGGTGAAATGTCTCTTAGAGGCGATTGAGATACTACCTATAATTGTTCAATCCGAAAAACACGTGTGACGAGTGTGAGACGTAGACTGACTCGGTAGTTGTTAGACGTGCTTATTATTGAGGTGTGGTTCATACTTAGATGAAGACGAGTATCATATGTGGTATATAGGGTGTTGATTATAGTAGAATCCTCTACTAAATGTGATCTAGTTTAATAATGAATTGCGATAAAATCTTATTTCTTAATTTCTCTTCTCACTTTTATTCTCTATTTTGTTGCCTTTTTGCATCAAATCCCAACATTCTGTGTTGTAATACTTGCTGAACTTATTGCTGAATGGATGTTCTCTCTATGTTGCATTTTATATTTCCATGGTGTTTGATGGTGAACGTCGGCGAGACTGGAGAGTTGATGGCCTGAACCTAGAAGCATTTGCGTCGGTTTGTCTTCCCTATCCATGTTTTGCACATATTTTTACAGTGCGTTGAGTGTGAATATTGAGATGCCGGAGGTTGGTGGTGGTTCCCTGTGGCGGCCAGCGAAAATGACCATGATTTGATGGTGAGCGAAGGTTAAGGATGGCTGAGTTAACAAAGTTGAACAACGGTGACGCTAGGCTTAATTTTGTTATAGGATTAGGGAAAATTAAACCGAATCTATTTCTAATAATATAGGGGCTTGGGCTCGGCTTTATATAATTCCAATAGAGTTAACCAAAATTAAAATTAAATATCTCAACATCAAGGGTTTAGGAGAACTTAATAAGTGCGATTGGTCCATCTTTGACATTACTTCTAAACCCGTCTTGTCTCTTTTAGGCTCAAAGGTGAAACTTTGTGTATTGCCATGATAAGATATGTGATGACCTATCTTGCTTTTTGACCAACAAAAGTTCAAAATTGTCTCGTCAAAGTCTACTTTGATACCATTTACAATAGCTTACCCCGCTTTCTATAGCATAAAATCCTCAATTATACGTCCTCTAAATAGAGTATTCAATGGGGTCACCATGAGTTGGGGTGTTGGGGCCGGGGAGTCAATTCCATCATTGTGGAAAATAGATTGGTAACCATAGTTTTGTAAAGTTACTGTAGAGGTAAAGACTTTATTTTGAAATTTTAGAACAACTCTCAAAAAGCAATTTTATTAGTTATTCGTTTATTTATTACGTTAAGGTAATCGCTCAGATTTTACATTTACAGTGCATCCACAATGGACATACCGACTATATCAGAAGATTTTTGATTAAGTGTCGTCGTTTAGCTTCAATAAAAAAGGATCGAGGATCGTCCACTTACGCTCTCATTCACCATTGGACCGAGATAATATTTTGTTCAAAAAAATAAGATAAACTCACGATCGATATCGTTCTTTTTGCTAATCGAAACTCAACAAGACCAAATTGAATGGAATTCTTTGGGTATAGTAGTAAGGTTTTTAACTTTTTGGCGGGGTTTGATTTCCATTCGGACCACATTGGAAACTCTATTAAAAAAAAACGATGCCTTAGATATTAAATTTCGTTTTCCATCGCACGCGTGATGTAAACTTGGGAAAGAGAATATATCTCCTTCTCATTAACTTTAGTTAAACGTCTCTCTTTATTTGCCGGGTCCCAACGTTATAAAGAGCTGTTTTGAAATCACTTTCTTCTTTCAAGAATTTGAGAACAGCATATGCCCTACCTCGCTCTTTTTCCAAAGCCAAGCCGGCGTCTCTTCCTTGAGATTCTTCTCGCTCTTTGCTCGGCATCTCTCCTGTGTCTCTCCTTAGATTTTTCCGACATATATTGACGACGAGCTGCACCGCCCTCTTCACCATTGAAGCGGTTCTCTCTCTCTCTCTCTCTCTCTCTCTCTCTCTCTCTCTCTCTCATATTTGGTCATACACGTGAATTATGTTGGTAGGCTTTTTCACCTTAATATTTCTTACTGGGTTCGGCCTTAATCTGGGAATGCCTTTCTGTTGTTAAGAAAGTTTCGGTCTTTACTTGAGAGTGCTGGAGAGCTTTCTCAATTAATTTTATCTGGTTTGGCACAGCTGAGGAGATGAGTGTCATTACTTGATTGAACTCGCCTCGCCTGGACATTGGCAAAATCTTCGGATGCTTTTAGCTGTCTTATCCAGATTTCTTTGTTATGCAAATTAGAGCAGATAATGAGCACCCTGCAACAAATGGACTGGACCGCAAAAACTTGGGTTTTCCTGGAATCTTATTTGATTTGCTGTCTTTGTTTTGTCTAATTCAAGTTTCATTTGATTCGTTATTTCACAGCTTGGTATGTGTGATCATGTTAAGGTGCCATTCAGAAGGAATTTGTCAATGTGCTTCCTTCTTTTGATATAACTAGAAGCTGTTTCTCTATTTGAGACCTTAGATCTTGTGTAAAAGGAATTAGGCAAATTGTAGGATGTATTCAGATTCATTATGATCTCAATGTTTGCTCCTGCCCTGCCAGAGTTCTTGTTTTAGTTCGTCTATTGTGAAATATCCTATTTCTTCTGGCTAATGTTGTGATTCAACTTTTTGTAGATTGCAATGGCTACTTCTTCCTCGTTCTCTGCAAACATGGTACAAGGCCAACTGTCCTGTCCCGAAGCTAGAAAGTCCCCCCAATACCTGTTCAATACATCCACCTCTTTGTGCAAACAGCCGGTTCAACGTAATGCGGTTTCCTTTTCTTCTTATATGACGAAGATGAGGTTTTCATCATGTGGAAATCCGTTGAAGTTGGCTATGACTGAAACATCTTCACAGAGAAAAGAAGTCTGTTGCTCAGCCCTGGATGTCGACAATTCAGGGGCTTCTTTTTTTCCCGGGAAGAAGTTTCAACTTGACGATGTGATTGAAGCTCAGCAGTTCGACAGAGATACTCTTAGTGCTATTTTCGAAGTTGCACGTGACATGGAGAAGGTTGAAAAAAATTCACCTGGAAGTCAAATTCTCAAGGGTTATCTGATGGCTACTCTGTTTTATGAGCCCTCCACCAGGACTAGGCTTTCATTTGAGTCTGCCATGAAAAGGTTAGGTGGTGAGGTCTTAACCACTGAAAATGCACGTGAGTTCTCATCAGCAGCGAAGGGCGAAACACTGGAAGGTAATTTTCACTTGTGTCTCTGCATGACTACTGAGGAAGCTGCAATGCAATTAAGCATCTATTTCCTTGCTTGGTTTGCAGATACGATAAGAACTGTTGAGGGCTATTCGGATATTATTGTGATGCGGCATTTTGAAAGCGGCGCTGCGAGAAGAGCAGCAGCTACAGCTGGAATCCCAGTCATTAATGCAGGGGATGGTCCAGGACAGCATCCGACTCAGGCATGCTCCTTATTTCTTTGTTATGAGTGTCTAGATGATAACATGGTTAGCATTGACCTAGATCTTAGTTACTTTAGCATTGATCAGGCGTATAAACTCGGTGTTAATGAATTAATTGCCCTTCAGATCACTGTACATGAGGGATGATGAGCATTCCTGAAGTTTGATTGGTTGGTGATGATTAGCTTCATAATCCCCTCATAATGCGTCATTGATTATGACACCTGTTTCTGTTATCGGATGAAGATTGTTATTAGGCATGCCTGACGTGCTAATGTTTTGGCTCTGGGCCAGGCTCTTTTAGATGTGTATACGATTGAAAGGGAGGTTGGGAAGCTGGATGGCATTAAAGTAGCGCTTGTTGGAGACCTTGCTAACGGAAGGACGGTTCGTTCACTTGCATACTTGCTTGCCAAGTACCAAGATGTGAAGATTTATTTCGTATCTCCTCATGTTGTCAAGATGAAGGTAGGTGCTATTCTCGTTAGGCATGCCTGATAAGAAGTACTGCTATGTATTTTGACCCACTAAAATGAATTAGCACTTCTCTTTTTGCTTTCTTAAGTATTTGGGAATATGGGAAGGAAGACGAAGGCTCTTTTCTCTATTCTTGTTTGAGCTAAGTTCTCACAGCTTATGTGTTGTAATTGTCTCATCAGGACGACATCAAAGAGTACTTGACATCGAAGGGGGTGGAATGGGAAGAGAGTGCTGATCTAATGGAAGTGGCTTCTAAGTGCGATGTGGTGTACCAAACTCGCATCCAACGTGAGCGTTTTGGAGAGAGAATTGACCTCTATGAGGAAGCGCGAGGCAAGTATATTGTTGACAAAGACGTGATGAACGCGATGCAGAGGCATGCTGTGGTGATGCATCCTCTTCCCAGGCTTGACGAGGCAAGTTCTTGCCCCTCTCTATTCATGTGCTAGGATAAGGTGTTATTACAATCCCTGTGAAGTTGAAGCTTTCGATATGCAGTAACTGATCTCTTGGTTCCTTTTCTTGTTTGCACGACGCCGTGTAGATTACGGTGGATGTCGATGACGATCCCAGGGCCGCCTATTTTCGTCAAGCGAAGAATGGTCTGTACATAAGGATGGCTCTGTTGAAGCTTTTGCTCATCGGATGGTGAAGCCTGAATATTTAATCTTCCAAACAGTTTTGTTCTTGGCGTGCGAACTTAAGAGTTTTTCTCGTTTGTTTCGAGAAACGATTCAATCACATGATCATTGAGGAGAGAGTATAATGTCAAGCTTTTTCTCGTTCAACTTATCTGTAAGTTCTGTGGTACTCCAGTCAATGGTTGTGCGGCCCGTGGTTCTTCTAAGTCAGTTCAGCGGGAGATGCAATTTATGGGCAGTTGAAACTGATTATGATCAAAGAGGAGTCACTAATCCATCGGTTTAGAACTTGGGATGCGGAAACAAGTACCTTGAAAGCTATACCTTGATTTGCTTAATAAATGTTTTAGGAGCATTTTTTTTTAACAGGATCCTCAAGAGTAATGTTTTGAAATGGGCTAGATACTTACGAGAAAGGATACATTAGTCCTTGGATTGATTTCAGGACCCTTTTGCCAGGAAAATCTTCAAAATGAAAATTGAACTCGGCTAAATATCTTTCCTCTCCGGAGAAGAGACTCCTGCTCTCTGATCACATTCAGCCTTGGGAAGCGACGAAAATCTCACGACCCTAAGATTTTGTTATTCTATAAACTGAAAAATGACAATATCTAAGTTTGCATGGAAGCGTGAGATGTCAAACAGGGGATGCGACAACGTAGGAGGCTCGAGAAGGACACGTATCGACGTCCCTCTCCCTCTGCATCTTAAGAGTGCCTTCGGACTGAAGAAGAAAAGGTAAAGACAAAAGGGGGAAAAGAAAACAGCACAAAGCCTGTGTTGTTTGTCATCTTTGGCAACCCTATTGACTTGCACATAAATGGCGGTGGGTAAACATATCCGTCTCTGCGCATCGCATCGGCCATGGAAGATCTTCACGCCTCTAGCGCCATCGATGTTGTATTTGTGCCTCGCCAAGGTATCTTGCTTCTGGACGTCCTTGTGAAAGACATATACGTTGGAGATAATCAGAGATTTTTCTAATATATTTTCTTATATATGTTCAATATACGTGTAATCTTGAGAGACTCAATAGAAATATCATAACTATTTTTATTATGGGAAAATACTCTAGAAGAATCCTAAACATCTCCAACAATAGATTTTTGAATCGTTTCCTAATTTTTCATATGATTTTCCTTTTTGGATTTGTTGAATCCGGAGGGATAATGGTGAACACCAACAAATTAAATTGCGAGCCAATTCCTTGTTTCGGAGAAAGCTAGGTGGAGTTGGGGGAGTATGCTTGGTGTATACGGTATACCATGTGCGACATACATACATCCTCACGTAGATGGTGGACACATACATCATTCATATTCACAAAACCAGATCTTCATTTGTTGCGCAATCTGACATGATCTGGGCAAATAGAGGGAATTTCCGGGAACGCAGATGATTCGAATTGAATATATTGGAAGATCAGGTTTCTCTCGTCAAGTACAAGCATGGATGGAGTCCTAAGTTTTTGTTTCTCTCTTTGGTGTGTCTGGGCAAGTGATTGTTAGATGCCATGTGGGATGTTAATTGATAAATATCATTACGTGCCTCCTAATTGACATGTTCGTTTGAGTAGAAATATACTCAACACAGTGACCCCAAGGATTGCCACGGAGGCTTGGAGGCAACGTCGACAGCAGAAGAGTTCAAGAGAGTGGCCAAGGAGAAGTTGAAGGAGGCCGAGGACAAGTTGAAGGAGGCTGAGCAAGGGCTCGCGAGTCAGGTGTTCGACAAGACGTACGACGGCGCGGAAGAAGCGGTCTTGGGGGATGCTAACCCCGAATCGGCCAAGAAGAGGTATGAACAACACGAAGAGAACGCTGACTACCGCAGGAGAGGGTAGACCCGAGTCTTGAGCGTACGCTCACCATACCTGAAATGTGGATCATGTGGTATTTTCGTACGTCATTTGACATAGAAGTCTTCTACCTGAGCTAGTTTTCAACTGTGAGATCTCGCAATCGTTCCGTTAGTTTTAATTTCGTCAAATAAGTTCGATGAGGAGGGAGAAATAAGAAGGCTTTGGATAGCTTTAGATGCACTAAGCTCACGACATGTGCATTTGCTGTCAAATCGGTCTTCTGTACAGCGGCTTAAGACGTGCATTATTATTTTCACGAGTAATTTATATATGCGTAGTCAATTACTCTAACCCGTTAACAGTATGGAGCAAGATGGTTTGATAGGAGACGTGAAATGGCGTCACGTAAGTTCATTTTCCGCCACTAAAGTCCTGGTCGACATGGTGCATTTAATTCCACGGAGACAAAGGTGCCCGTGCATTTGGTCAAGAGATAGATCTTAGACAGTGCAGCATGGCTTGTTACCAATTACGTACCTGCTTTCTCCTCCGAACTACCACCTAACAAACGCACCAAAACATTCCCTTTTCTCATTAGATTATTCGAGTTGGTGCAAAGAAACCCTGATCCCTAGAACGTGCCTTGCCAGGATCTTGCAACTGGGGAAGAAGTCGACGTGAAGTTGGACCGACCTCCTTTGGATTAGGGTTTGGTAATTGGATTGTCGAACTTTTCCCAACCACGCTCACCAGCTTCATCCCCCCCGCTGCCACTCATCATCAAACTGGGCAGGTGGACGGAGAGCGATGAGCGTGTAGCCGGTTTTGCCCCACCCAAAATCGTCAAACTCCCTCCGCCAATCGGCTCTCGGAGGTTAACATTCGATAGACGCGTGATCAAGATTTCTTTCAATGGAAGAAAAAAGCCACTCGTCATGATCTCCAACCGTATTTCGTTTCCCGTTGTATAATTCGGTCAGCAACAATCATCCTTTGAAAATTACCGAGGGTGACTATCATGGAATTCAGAAGTTGAGTCTCATGAATGCTCGTCCTCTCTCTCTCTCTCTCTCTCTCTCTCTCTCTCCCTCCATTTTTTCTTACTTTGGTAAGCCAATCAAGGCTAAATCTTGAAGCCGGCCTCCTCCAACTGAGAATGTGAAATGAAGAATTTATCCCAATGCGTTGAACAAATCGACAACAGAGAAAGCGATGATGCATGCGGGCTACGAAGGGGTCCAAAACCCAGCAGCACGCTTTGATCGCCGCTGATGGTGACGGCATATCAAACACTCTTATCCTTCCATCCTTAAAAAAGTCGTCGCTTGCGGCTATTGGTTTCACGGCCGTCTGCTCCATTTTGATAATGCCAAGTTTACGTAGCCACTCCCCAATACTACTCTCTTGTGCATCAATGATCATTCGTAGCGGATGGTGATTGGATATAACCAAAGGCGATATAGAAGCGAGGATCCTCTCTTCCATAGAAGAAGATATCCGCGAGTGTTTGTGGAGTCGATGTAATGGAATCGCCCGCTGTATCGCAAGCATTACTCCATTGAGCCTTATACCCTAAAACCTTAACTTTTTAAGTTTTATCCCATTTCTAACTTTTGTATCATACGAACCTTCTAACTTCAAGTCATGTCCTTATATTACTTTAATTTTTGTTTTCTCATAAAGAACTTTCAACTTTACATATAGATCCAATTCTATTCTAACTTTTTTTGTCTAATAAAAGTTTTCAACTCTAGGTCTAGTGTCCGTTTTATCATAAGTTTTTTTTTTATCTCGTAAAAAATCTCAGCTTTAGGTCTGTTTTAGTTTCACTCTAATTTTTTAATCTCATAAAGGATCACAAACTTTTACTTTAGTCCCAAATATGCTATACACTATCTCTCCATCATATCTGTCAAGTGATTTTGCATTTGATCTTCGATCTCTTTTGCTTGGAAATGTTCTAGCTCTTGCAATTATGAAGTTCGCGCTCCGGATGCTCGAACAATGCATGCTCGGGAGTTTTCCATTTCTTGGTGGTCAACGAGAAATTTTTGACAATGCTTTAATGGGGGTAGATTTATGACTTCAATAAAAGTTTATAACTTTGTATACGAATGTAAAGATCTCAAGATAAAATTAGGACTGGACGATAAAATCGGGACAAGACCAAAAGCCGGGGCTTTCCAATAGGATGAAAAAAAAGTTTATGACAAAAATAAGATAAGACCTAAAGTCAAATGTGAAAATTTCAGGATAAAATTAGGACCCGACGATAAAATCGGGACAAGACCTAAAGTCGTGGCTTTTTCATAGGACTAAAAAAAGTTCATGACAAAACTGAGATAAGACCTAAAGTTTAAGGATTTCTGATGGCATGAAAAAAAGTTATAGCAGAATTGGGACTTAATCTAAAGTTGAAAGTTTTTTATAAGAAAAAGAAAAACCGGGATAAGAACTAAAGTCAGAGTTTTATTAAAGGGTATTGGGAACTATTCTTTTGGTCAAATGCTATTCCAAGGGTTGAGTGAGGGGAGCTCGATGGAGCCGTTAATGGTGAAGCATTTTTTACCCCAAGGGGGGTGGGGAAGAAGACGCGGATCGCAGAGAGATTTAAGAGGTTTTAAAAGCAGTCAAGGGAGCAAACTTATTGAAACCCTGCTAAGTATAAAACAAATGTAACGGATAGCGAACAGTATTCCTGGTGCTGCCCCTCAATAAATTCCAAACCAAATTGGCCTGAAGTCCAACCCTGACCCACCCACCCAAACTTGAAAAAGAAAAACCCGACCCGACTCCTGGAATCGACCGAGGGCCCCTCTTAATCAGGACGCATCAAGTCTCCTCAACTGGCCAAAAAACCTCAACGTTTACATTCGCATTGCTGTCGTCGTCCTCCCCACTCCACCGAAAGTTAGGGTCGCATGTCCTTCACCACCAGAGAGGCAAGTCTTTCCCCCTTCGGCCACAACTCAGTGTGGCCGATTGAAGAATTATGTTTGGTCGAGGTAGCAACATTCGCATAATCTACACAATTCGTTGAATTCTTACGTGGGTCGTGACCATTATTGCTAGCGACGCCAATCTAGGCATCACCGCAAGGGATCCCCACACTCGTTAGGAAATATGTCTTCGAAGATATAACCATAGTAATTCGCCTCGACCTGAAGGTTCAAGGTTGGGGAACCTATAACTATAGTCTTAATGCAAATCGAAGGCGTTCACAAATGCGCTTCCAATGCAAATTACTTTCCTAAACAATACTGATGCCGGACGCCCAACCAAAGAAAAAAACAACAGCACACGTGGCTGTCGTCCGAGGGTCATGATGGAGGCGGGGGAAGAAAATCGGAAACGTGTACGGCTGTTGAGATCCCGACAGAGGAAAGGGGGGGAGGGAAAGAAACTTTCCAAAATCGGAAGACGAGGGAGGGCCCGATGCGAAGGGGGCGCCGAAGGAGAAACGGAAACGGTCAAGTGTGGAGGGAGTGTTGGGTCGCGTCAGTTGCGCCATGAACAGCATGCAGGAACGATGCATTCGCAGATTCACATTACACGCTCCGAATCGGATCCGGGGTACATTGCATTGCAAGCATCAATATCCGCAAAAAAAAAAAAAAAAAAGGGAACAAAAGAGAAGAGAACAGAAAAAGATGACGAGCTCCCCTGTCCCCTCCTCCTCCTCTCCTCGACTGGAAGACGTGGCTCCACGTTGGGCCCCACTCTGAACCGGTCCATTACCCACTCTTCTTTCTCCTTCTATAAATCCACTCCATGCATTCATCCCTCAGAAATCTCTCTCTCTCTCTCTCTCTCTCTCTCTCTCTCTCTCTCTCTCTCTATACAAGCTCATGCTCTGCTTCCACCGTTCTAAACAGAGCATGGCGAGTCCTGCATTTTCTTGCTTCCTCATCCTCTTGTCCATCTTTTCTCTCGCAGGTAACCTCCCTCGCTTTTCCCATTCAATGAAAGTCTCCCTTCATCTTTTTTGTTTTTGTTTTTTCCTTCTGTTTTTAGTTCAACATTAGTGCATGAAGTGTTTCGGTATTCCATTTCCATGGTTCGAGCTCAAAATGAAAGGAAAGTCTCCAACTTTCTTGACATCGAGCCTCATGTTTTGTCGTACCTTCAGTGAGAAACATTTTGTTTTGGCACAATGGTCGTGTCCTAGTTTACAAATTCATAAATAAACCTCGAAAACATCTTTACATCATCAAGATTCAGTGCGCGAGCGTGTCTAATTACTCGGGAGCTCTTTCTGTCGTCGGTTGCATTGCGCCTAATTCTGCTTTCTGGTTCCCGGTTTTGACAATCTTTTATGGTCACTTTATCACAGAGTCAGGCTCGGTCGCACTGAACTGGGGTCGCGTAGCCAACGACCTCCCGCCACCGGCGAAAGTGGTGGAGCTCCTGAAATCGCAGGGCGTCACCCGGGTCAAGCTCTACGACACCTACGACGGTGCCCTCACGGCCCTCGCCGGATCCGGCATAGGCGTCGTCGTCGCCCTCCCCAACGAGCAGCTCTCCTCCGCCGCCTCGGACCAGTCGTTCACCGACTCGTGGGTTCAATCCAACATTTCCAAGTACTACCCCTCCACCAAGATCGTCGCCATCGGCGTGGGCAATGAGGTCTTCGCCGACCCCAACAACATCACTAAGTTCCTCGTGCCCGCCATGAACAACGTCCACGCGTCCCTTGTCAAATACAACCTTTCCGACATATCTGTGTCTTCTCCGATCGCGTTGAGCGCGCTCCAGACTTCGTACCCGACATCCGCCGGGTCGTTCAAGTCGGATCTTGTTGAGCCCGTGATTAAGCCCATGCTGGAGTTACTTCGCAAGACCGGGTCGTACCTGATGGTTAATGTCTACCCGTTTTTTGCTTACTCGGCCAATTCGGATCAGATCTCGCTGGATTACGCGCTGTTCAAGCAGAATCCAGGCGTCGTGGATTCCGGTAACGGATTGAAGTACAATAGCCTCTTTGACGCCCAAGTCGATGCCGTCTACGCCGCCATGTCGGCCCTCCAATACAACGACGTCAAGCTGGTTGTGACGGAGACTGGCTGGCCCTCCAAGGGCGATGCCAACGAAGTTGGTGCGGGCATGGCCAATGCGGCGGCGTACAACGGGAACCTGGTGAAGCGGGTGCTGACCGGGACCGGGACGCCATTGAGGCCGAACAACACCGTGGACGTGTACTTGTTCGCGCTTTTCAATGAGAACCAGAAACCGGGTCCCACGTCGGAGCGGAACTACGGGCTGTTCTACCCGAACGAGCAGAGGGTTTACAGCATACCCCTGACGATGGAGCAGCTAGCGAGCGGGGAGAACAACGTGAGCAAGACGCAGGTCCCGACGGCCTCTCCGGCACAGACGTGGTGCGTGGCCAATGGGAGAGCCGGGGCTGAGAAGCTGCAGGCGGCGCTGGACTACGCCTGCGGCCAGGGAGGGGCCGATTGCCGACCCATCCAACATGGCTCCGCCTGTTACGATCCGAACACGCTGGAGGCCCACGCCTCGTATGCGTTCAACAGCTACTACCAGAAGAACGATCGTGGGACGGGGACGTGCAATTTCGGCGGCGCAGCCTACGTGGTGACGCAACCGCCTAGTGAGTATCCCTACCACCTTATCACAACCCTTAATACTTTCGATTACATGCCACGCCACGCCACTATGGCAAGAAATGATATCGTTAAATTCAATCTACTGTCATTCTTTCTAAGTTTTGCTCTCGATAGATTGAAACATGTTCTTGAACAACGCCAAAAGGGTCGATTTCTGAAAACCTTTCTTGCCAACAGAGTTTTCCAGTGGAAAAAATCAAGACTGAAATGCATATTAGGTCACTGATCACTCCCACCTCCATACCTAATCCCATAAATTTATTCGGCTCCACATTGCTGGTTGGCCAAGGAGTGAAACTTGCACGCCTCGTACATTTCACTTGCCAAAGACATGCGCATCTCTTATAAAAGGGTGCTCTTCAAGCAAACTCCAGTTAGGAGATTTGTTATGCCTATGTTGATTTCGGATTCTCGAGAGGAAAAAATAAATAAATCTTCACTCTATTTAATTTCCGGTGACGTGGAAAATCGATGGTTTTTTTTTCCCTCCGAAATATGGTTCTAAAACCAGTGGTCCGACAACAGTGGACATCATGAGAAAACATTTCTGTTTTTCAACATTCTACGCCTCGTTTGCGGCCATCTGATGATGTTGGTCTCTACATGATTTTCGTCTTCCTCCTGTGTTCCTAAACGGGGGTCCCAAGTGTGACCGTAGCTCGACATCATGATGGGGACGGCATCGGGACCCGCACGTAATATTCATTGGTTGATCATCCGTCAGCGATGGAGTCGTGCGTTTCCAAACTGCTCCGGGATCGCATTTTTCTTCACTTCCGTTGGACTAATGTCCTTAGCTTCATTGACTTTTTCCCTTTAACGTGAAGAAGGTCGATCGACCAACTGAAAGTCCAGATTTATCCTCTAAAGTCTTTGAAAAGTTTGACAGTTAGATCCCCTGGAGACGATCTGATGAAATTCTTTTTACTTTTCCTGTGGTTGTAAAAGAGACAAACAGCCAGCTTGATCATGAACTTTCTGTCGCTGAAACTGTTCTTGCTAATTTTGTATTGCAGAATATGGGGAGTGCGAATTCCCCACGGGATACTAGAGAGATTACTCGTGACCAGGTCAAGAGACGACGGCGTTGGGTGGAGACTCGGCCATCGATATGGTGGTGGGGCTCGGCCCATTCTCATTCTTTATAGTTTTATGGGTTGGGGTCTGGATAGGTCCTTTATTTTGTGGGTATTTTTATTTCTTTGACGGGAGGGGTTAGGTTTACTTTCGTTCATCAGTTCCCCTGGACTGCTCTGCCCTGTAATTATCTCCCCTTCTTAGTGTATTTTGCCTTGATATTATAGTCCATTGGCGATTATTGATTATTGATTACTGATTAAGACACGTTACTTAATTCGGTCTGGCATGGTTTCTTAAGGGCGATTCGGTATTAAAAACAAATTCAAGCGAGAGGGATGGGTTTGTCCCATAATGGCTTGCCCTCTTCTTTGTCTGGCCCATCTTATGATTAGGCTCCATGCCAATGATAATGGCTTGTAGACAAAGAGATAGGGTAAAATTAATCGGATGCTGCACACTTTCGATGGCTATGGACTGACTCGATTGGAAATACTTATGCTTTCGGCATTAGTTTTCAAGGCGTACAACGACAAAGAAAAAGAAAAGGGAAAAGTAGCATCTTCGTTTGTTTAATAAGAAAATAGTTTAATTTTTGAAAAACCGATCATTTGTATCGCTTGGAGTAATTATCCAAAAACGATAAGAATGTTTCTTGTTCATGCGTTATTATGAGTAATATAAGTGATCATTTTTTGAAAAATATCTTTTAGAGCATTCATTTTTTAAGGAACAGACAGAGCCGAAAAAATGGTAGCCAAACCTTACCAAAAAAAAAATGGTAGCCAATTTAGCTGAGGAGTTTCTTTGAAGAGTGGACATGGACATGCATTGGAGAAAAGGAAAATTCAAGCCAAACCACAAAAAGAAGAAAGGAAATATTAAGAAAACTGGAGCCACATGTTTGGATGCTCCATGATTACCACTCATATAAATTATGTGGGAGTTTCATCAGTTCTGATAAACGTGAACGACGAGGCCCAGAGATAACTCGTGAAATTTAGGGATGTGTAGCTCGAGCCGGATCAATTACTTCAGCTTGGTTCACGAAGCACAGGCCTCAATTTGATCCGTAGACGCCCACACCTGAACCTTTGAACCAATTCTATTTTCACCCGGGCGCTAGGAACATGATCGAGCGTCTTCCTTTCTCTTCCTCTTTTACTTTGCATGATGAAATAATTTATTCATCCAAGGAATGGCAAGTGTGCCGATCCTGCTAGAAAATCCAAGCTAAACGGATGGAAAGCACGACAAACTGTCGAGCTCTCCACAGCAAGCCCCGACTCATGCGGAGGTTTTTCAATGGATCATGACCGGACGATGACTTGTACATCAACGGAATGTAATCGATATTTGACAATCTCTAACGAGAGTCAAAAGTATCATTCGCCCTCGCATGGGAGAGACTAAGGATCACAGGTTTCTAGCAAACCCGAGTGGTATAAATAGGCGATCCGGACATACTTTTGTCTCAAACAAGATACCCATCTCTCGTCTTTGTAGAGTGCTTAGCAGCCCATTCCTCACTTCAACCAAATACTTGCTCAGACATTCCGAAGAGCAACAAAACTTGCTCCCAAATCTCCTAGGGTTAAAATAAACATGTTTTTAGGGTTTAGGTCTATATCTGATTTGAGGTCTTGTGGGGCATATGATGTAAAGAAAGGGTCAAGGGTCGCCCCCATGTTTACATACAACTTCCACAGTGGAAAATCCATTCTAAATGGCAGGTCGGTATGTTCTTCATGAGGAATATCTGGACATACCATAAAAAGTTTGTTTGAAAAGACTTAGCTCCCCTATTTCGTATGATTGCCTATGCTCATACGAGGAAAAAAATATCACCAAAAGACAATCCCGGCCTATGACTATCAGTTACATTGGGATTAGGACACATAGCTCCACATATAGCTGCTTGTGTGGTCCTCGCTTCGTCACGTCTTCGTCTTTTTCTTTCTCAATTTCATGCGAGAGTTTATGAGGACGTGTCTGTATAATTTTGCACGTTTTTCTTAACTGAAGTCTCTTGACGAATGCATTTTGACTATTTCTTAATCTGAAATACCTGAAACTTCCATGATATTTCGATTTTCGCACACAATTTATAGTCGAATGACACTTTAAACTTTAGCAGACCGGTCAAAACTTACTGTCTATTTTTCCAAGAAACACAAACAAAAACAAACGGGATAATTGCCAATTCAGTCCCAAATGAGTTCTAAAATTTTTGCAACTTTACCGATTGAATCTTTCCGGTAGATTTTGGTCGGAAAATGCCTACGTGGCGACGACAAAGCTCGTTGGCGATGACTGGATAAAAAAAAAATCTTTTTCTTAAAAGAATTACTTGGTCGGCGGAGCTCGCCAGCCACTATAAAAGGCTGCCCGGCCATCGCCGGCTGCGAGAGAGGGCAGGGGAGGCCTCTGCCGCCCTCCCCCGTGGCCAGTGAGGGCCGAGCGAGGCCGGCTGAGGAAGAGCGCGGCGGGGGCTGGGGAGGTTGCCGCTGCCCTCACCCCCGGTTGGTGAGGGTTGGCCTCGCGCAGATCTGGGCCAGCCCGGCCCTTGTTGGCCGAGGACGAGGGGGGGCAAGCTCGCCTAGATCTGCTGCTAGGCAAGGCCGACCTCGCTGGCCATGGGGGAGGGAGGCGGCGGCCTCCCCAGCCCTCGCCAGCGGCCGGCGAGGGCCGACCTGCCCTCTATAGTGGCCAATGACCTCCGCCGGTCGCCGGATTTCACCAGCCAAGTAGTTCTTTTAAGAAAAAAAAAACAGTTGGGTCCGGTCATCGCCATGTAGGTATTTTCCGGCCAAAATCTGCCGAATGAACTTAATCGACAAAGTTGCAAAATATTTAGGACTCATTTGGCATAAAAAAATTATGACTGATTTGACAATTGTTCCAAAACAAACAGCTCTTTACGAGAGGATGCTGAGGCACGATGCTCGGACACTTTTGCGAGTAACAATTTCCCATCAGGTTGACTATTTGGAGTTTTTTTTTTTTTGGGATCATAAAACTCCCGATTTCATTCATATATTCGGATTGGTTTTACAATAGTACATTATATTATTACATAATTCAGTTAATAAGAAAGATGATGGGGGTTTTAACCCAATTCACTTTGAGCTCTCCTTACCGACAAGCTCGGGCTATACTGTCTGCAGCCCGATTTGTTTCACGGCCACAAAGGTAGACGCGACCATTGGGTATTTGGGCCAACAGTAGCTATCATTCTTTTTGACTGTTTGGTTTTTTCACTTCCGCAATTCCTTCCTTTCTCTCGTATATTCTCTTTTTGACTTTTCAAACGGGGACGGTTCCTCCTCCTTTTGTATGTAAGAATATAAGCGCGTACCCAGCAAACTGAAACTCGCGCCATCTACTTCTCCATCGTCGCTGCGGATCCCAAAATTCCTGTAATTTCAGAAGCTACCGCAATAGATTTTTGCTGGTTTTAGCCAAGTATGGTGTTCGCGATGCCATCCGGGTTGGCGAGCCCTGATTCAGACACCGAGGGTAGAGGCAAAGTGAGTACTTCATTTTTGTGAGCACGAGCTGATCAAGCCTGATCTTTTCTAGTAATAGTTACATCGTATTAATGATATTTCTACTAGGGACAAAGTGGTTCGAGATTGTTGTTGGGGAATTGCAGACGTGCTCTCTGGTTTCAGTCAAATCATTTGTTTTAGGCATTAGGAATGGGCTGATCTTTTTGCGAGTTTCTGGTTTCTGGTTTAACTAAAGTTGAACATGCCAAATTCAGCAGAAATTGATGATGAAACTGAGGGTGAAGTCTCGCCCCATTGACAAGCTTAAAAGGAAAGCCATGCGGGTACTAACGCTATGGCCTACAGGTACGGCCGTCTTTCTTCAGTCAATATTCAACTTATTGGTCAAATTTTTTTTTAGGGAAATGGATCCCCTATCATCCCGGCCGACGGACGGCTGGGATTTATCCCTGGATCCCTAACTTAATGTTAGAGGATCTGGATTCACTTTTATCCCAGCATCGAACTCAAATCTAACTTTCTCAAACATTTTAGAAAAACGGAACTTTTGCTCTCTTCCAACCGTTAGCTTTTAGAGGTATATTAGGGGCACTTCCAAATATTGCTTGTGTTAGAAGTTTCAGTTGAGTGGCTACTCATGCGAATTATGCTGGTGATATGATTCGTGCGTGCTGAAAGTGACTGATTCGACAAACATGAGAACTAATCTTGTTAAATCGAAAACGTCCTTACGAATCCAAAGGACCAAGTTTTCACCTGTAAGTCTTGCTGAGGTATGCTTCCTCTGTGCAATGGACTGAAGGATCTTGGTCCTATTCAGAAGGCCGAAGATTATTGCAAAAAAACAAGTGAAAATACTGGGATGAATAACCGGGTCTCACATCCCCTGATCCCTATCTGTGGGGTGCTTCTGCACTGGATGCTTGCATTACTCTTTGATAACTCAACATTTGGAAACCCTTTTGTTAAGGTTATATCAGTAGCTTAAATCAGCCTCGTCCTGCCTAACCGGACATGCTGTATATTCCTTGATTCTGTTAAGTTCCTTTTCCTTATGAATTCTAATCCTTTTGTTTTTTGTTTTTGAAGTACGTGTAGAGAGGATTACCGAGCTAAGACTAATTGAGGACACTGGCCTGGAGACGAAGAGATCTTTAGGGATAGCGATATCTGAAGAGCGACCAGAACTGTCCGAGAAGCAGCAAAAAGACCAAGCACCACCACAACAAACCGATTGTTCCGTATCTCAAATAGAAGCATTGCGTCGTTCTCGTCCTTTATCTTGCTCTCTTGCTTCCGAGGCTCGACCTTCATCCTCCACAATCTCACATCCATCTCATGGAATGTCAGATCAGCTGCAAGCCGCTCCTGATCAAGTGCCCAAACTTTCGTTTCATTTTGCTCCATCGCCTTCACACATTGTTCGGACCGAAAGTCTCACGGCCATGCCAGCACACTCGAGCATTTCTGGGGGAGCTTGCCTTCCCAAGGACACGAAACATATGGAAGAGAAGGGACTGGAAGGGCACGATCAGCTTTATGACTCCACAATCCACCTCCTCCATTCAGTGAGTGAAAACGTTATTTTTATGCTTATCGTGACTCATATCATCCCGTGCGTGCTCCTGACGGTTATGTTGAACCTCCTGTCTTTGCATTGATAGAGCATCGATGGCATTATGTTGAGAAGAATGATCCAATTTCTAGAATACTCTAGGATTTGCTCTTGTTAGAAGATTGATCCAATTTCTAGATTTTTCTAGGTTGTGCTCTTACTAGAACAATATTGAAAGATCCTAGAGATATGTAGAATTGTCTAGACATTTCCTTAGTTGCTAGATTGTTCTAGGTTGTAGAATACTCTAGAACTTATGGACTCCTATAAATAGGAGTTAGGAGTCTCTCAAATGGTAATTCTAGAGCAAGTCCAACTACCTCCCTCCTTTGTACAATTACAAACTAATATAAGTTGCATTCCCTTTCATTCCCTTGCTTCCTCACACACACACATCAACTACACACGCTTCCGCAAATTCTAACAGTGGTATCAGAGCCACGTTCTTTGGTTGGTATCAGGCGTTTGTCTGAACCATCCGTTCCTAAAACTATCCACCAATTTTCCCATAACTAAACTATGGCCAGCTCAACCTCATAATCATTTCCTATTCCTATCTTTGATGGGAATAACTATGATTTTTGGAGCATCAAGATGACTACATTCTTGATGGCCCAAGACTTATGGGACATTGTCGAGAATGGTTATGAGGCTCCGCAAGAAGGTGCAAGTGTTCCAAAGGATCAACTACAGAAGGATGCAAAGGCTTTATATTTTATTCAGCAAGCACTCTCGGAAACGGTATTTCCGAGAATACTTGGGACAAAGACTGCAAAAGGAGCTTGGGAAACACTTCGAGAAGAATTTCAAGGATCGGAAAAGGTACGCATTATTCGCCTTCAAACTTTGAGAAGAGCCTTTGAGAATTCTAAAATGAAAAGTAATGAGACCGTTCAAGAATATTGCGGCAAATTAAAGGAATTAGTTAATCAAATGAGAGCCTATGGAGATAATATTACTGATCAAAGGGTTGTTGAAAAAATATTGGTGACGCTTACTAAAAAGTATAATCCGATCGTTACAACTATTGAAGAAAGTAAAGATTTGACAACCCTGTCAATAAGTGAATTAATTGGCTCTCTAGAAGCACATGAGAAAAGACTGATGGCACAAGACGAAGACTCAATGGAAAATGCCTTTCAGTCTAAAGTAAATATACGGTCTCATCAATCCAAAAATGGTGGAAGGAGTCTATGGAAAAATAAAAAAGGAGGAGAAACCACACAAAAGGAAAAGTATCCACCTTGTGGCGTTTGCAAGAAAACAAATCATTTGGAGAAGGATTGTTGGTTTAAACATAAGCCTCAATGCCGCTTTTGTAAAAGATATGGCCACGTAGAAAAAGATTGCCGCTCAAAGATGAATAGTCAGGCTAACTATGTTGAAGAAAAAGAAATGAGTGATAATATATTCTACGCAGGCCAAGCGGCAAATGATAAGAAAATTGACACTTGGTATGTTGATAGTGGGTGTAGCAACCATATGACGGGGGACGAAAATATATTCACCGATATTGATAAGTCGGTGAAATCTCAAGTAAAATTGGGCAATGGTGACTTGGTAGATGTGAAAGGAAAAGGAACTATTGCTGTTGAAACAAATAAATGCCCAAAATATATTCATAATGTATATTTAGTCCCCAGTCTTACGCAAAATCTCTTGAGTGTGGGCCAAATGATACAAAGTGGGTATTCTCTATACTTCAGAAAAGATGCCTGCATTATTTATGATAAATATAAAAATATCATTGCCGTCGTTAAGATGGAGAATAAGAATTTTCCTATACGATGGAAATACGTGAAAGATATAGCCATGAAAGCTCAACTTGATGATTCATGGCTATGGCATCGAAGATTTGGCCACTTCAATTTTGCTGGACTAAAAGTTCTCCATCAGAAAAATATGATGAGAGACTTTCCAGCTATTTCAGAAACTTCAGATGTTTGTGAAGGCTGCCTCCTTGGAAAACAACAAAGACAGTCCTTCCCATCTGAAGGTTCATGGAGAGCTAAGAAGCCTTTGGAGTTAGTTCACACAGATGTGTGTGGTCCAATGAGAACTCCAACTGCCAGCCAGAATAAATATTTCATCCTATTTATCGATGATTATACAAGAATGACGTGGGTATATTTTCTTCGAGAAAGATCGGATGTATTCTCAATTTTCAAGAAATTCAAGAACCACGTCGAGAATCAAAGTGGCCGTAAAATTAAAGTCCTAAGAAGCGACATGGGTACCGAGTACAACTCCAATGAGTTCAATAAATTTTGTGAAGATGAAGGCATTCATCATCAACTAACTGTTGGCTACGCCCCAGAACAAAATGGAGTAGCAGAGAGAAAGAATAGAACCGTCATGGAAATGGCAAGGTCTATGCTAAAAGATAAAAACCTTCCCAATACGTTCTGGGCAGAAGCAGTCTACACAGCCGTCTACCTCCTAAATAGATGTCCAACTAGAGCCGTTCAAAATAAAACTCCAGTTGAAGCATGGAGTGGACGGAAGCCTTCGGCGAAGCATCTCAGAGTATTTGGTTGTATATGCTACGTCCACATCCCTACACAAAAAAGGAGTAAGCTTGATGACAAGACGGAAAAAGGAATTTTTCTCGGCTATAGTGACCAATCGAAAGGTTATCGGGTTTATAACCTCAGGACTAAGAAGCTCATGATTAGTAGAGACGTTGAGTTTGACGAAAATGCAGCCTGGAACTGGGAGGAGGAAAAGATTGAGAAAAAATATGTCACCTTGCCGGACATGCCACCTCCACAAGAGGAGTCAACAATACAAGAAGAAGGACAAGTAACAGATTCCACTACTCAAGGCGCAACTCCACCAATCTCTCCAAGAGCAACGCAAGAAGAATCTACTCCAGAGTCTTCAGCACAAAAAGTAAAATCCCTTAGACAGATTTATGAAACATGCAACTTTGCTACACTAGAACCAGAAAACTATGAAGAGGCTGCCAAGGAAGCAGTTTGGATTAAAGCAATGGAGGAAGAGATCAAGATGATCGAGAAGAATGAAACTTGGGAGCTCATCAATCGCCCTGAAGACAAAGAGGTCATCGGCGTCAAATGGGTCTACAAGACAAAGCTCAATGCAGACGGATCAATCCAGAAGTACAAGGCAAGGCTTGTGGCGAAAGGATACTTACAACAACCAGGTATTGACTATACCGAAACCTTCGCTCCTGTTGCTCGCCTTGATACTATTCGTATGCTCATCGCCTTAGCAGCACAAAAAGAGTGGAAAATCTATCAACTAGACGTAAAGTCGGCATTTTTAAATGGATATCTTCAAGAAGAAATATATGTGGAACAACCACAAGGTTTTATGGTCAAAGGCCAAGAAGAAAAAGTTCTAAAGCTTAAAAAGGCGCTCTATGGGTTAAAACAAGCACCACGAGCTTGGTACAGCAGAATAGATGAATATTTCATCAAGCAAGGATTCAGGAGGAGCATGAGCGAGCCAACGCTCTACGTCAAGACCCAAGGTAAGTCCGACACACTCATTATTTCTCTGTATGTAGATGATCTAATATATACAGGAAATAATGAGAACATGATTCAAGAATTCAAAGAAGAAATGATGAAGACATTTGAGATGACGGACTTGGGCTTGATGCACTACTTTCTGGGCATCGAGATCAACCAAAAACAAGGGGTCTTTATCTCACAAAAGAAATATACTGAGAACCTCCTGAAGAAATTCAAGATGGACTATTGCAAGCCAGTTACAACACCACTCGTCACAAATGAAAAGCTACTAAAAGAAGATGGAGCAGACAAAGCCAATGCCTCGCTCTACAGGAGTTTGATTGGTAGTCTTCTATATCTCACTGCAACAAGACCGGACATTATGTACGCGACAAGTTTATTATCGCGATTCATGCATAGTCCGAGTCAAATTCATTTTAGAGCTGCCAAAAGGATTCTCAGATATTTGCGAGGAACTTCAGAGTACGGCATTTGGTATCGACCAAGTGCAAGCACCAAACTCATAGGCTATACTGACAGTGACTGGGCAGGATCAACTGATGACAGGAGGAGTACTACTGGGTATGCGTTCACACTGGGTTCTGGAATATTTTCATGGGCATCTAAAAAACAAGACTCAGTGGCACAGTCTACTGCAGAAGCTGAATATGTAGCTGCTGCTGCGACCACCAGTCACGCACTATGGCTTCGAAGAATTCTAGAAGACATTGGAGAAGCTCAGATGGAACCAACTCCACTACTTTGCGACAATAAGTCCGCAATTGCTATATCGAAGAATCCGGTCTTCCACGGAAGAACTAAACACATTGACATCAAATATCACTTCATTCGTGAAGTGCAAAGTAACAGAGAGATCGAACTGAAGTATTGCAAGACAGAAGACCAAGTCGCGGACATATTTACAAAAGCATTATCATCGGCCAAGTTCGAAACGTTGCGAAGTATGCTTGGAGTATCACGAAATTGGATCAAGGAGGAGTGTTGAGAAGAATGATCCAATTTCTAGAATACTCTAGGATTTGCTCTTGTTAGAAGATTGATCCAATTTCTAGATTTTTCTAGGTTGTGCTCTTACTAGAACAATATTGAAAGATCCTAGAGATATGTAGAATTGTCTAGACATTTCCTTAGTTGCTAGATTGTTCTAGGTTGTAGAATACTCTAGAACTTATGGACTCCTATAAATAGGAGTTAGGAGTCTCTCAAATGGTAATTCTAGAGCAAGTCCAAATACCTCCCTCCTTTGTACAATTACAAACTAATATAAGTTGCATTCCCTTTCATTCCCTTGCTTCCTCACACACACACATCAACTACACACGCTTCCGCAAATTTCTAACACATTACTAAGCTCAATAGGCATTACGAGCTCCGTGCTGGAGAACAGGCAAGCAGCTTCAAGGGGGCGGATAACGCTGCCATCATTCTGCTTAAGCAGGTAGAGGAGCTGGAGGCCAAGTTGTTGATGACCAACATGAGGGAACGTCGTCTAATGGATATGGTCTGCCTAAGTGAGGATAGGCATGATAGGACAAAGAGGGAATTGGCTCTTACGCGAGAGAAAATGGATGAGGCGAATCGCCGGATCGAGTACTTTGAAGCTGTGGTTTCCAGATACCAGAGCAGGATTGTTGCAGCCGAGATAGAGAAGAAGAAAGCGGAAGAGAAGGGGTCTAGGGCTGGCGTCGAGGGAGATTCCATGAACAGACTCGTCCGAGCCCTGCGGCTCCAAGGAGTACCTCCGTTGAGTTCTGTCCCATCTCCTAGTCCTTGTCTCACAGACTTTGAGTTGGATGTGTGCAAGGAAAGTGCTCTTTTTCCTGAACTCGTTTATTTGGACTGACCTTGAATAATGAGGGATTAAAACTTTTTTTCTAGAGGATTCATCCGGTAGATTCGGTGAGGTTCTTTTCCTATGTGGGCAGTGGGACAGTATAGTAAAGATGGAACTATTTCAACTCGAGATGAAGTTTATGTCCTTTTAATAGCTCTCTTTTTTGTTTCGTCTCTATCCCTAAAAATTGAAGTTTTAGCTCGACTCGTGCGCACTTTTAGTCCACAATCCTCCATTGCATCAAACAAGGATTTGCAATTCTTGCCCGGGCGCAAGCTAAACTAAATAATGGTAAGTTGACGGATCCTATTGCGAATCTAAACTAAACATATTAAAAGCACGACAAACTATAGGCTTTTTAATGAATCAGTGATCATACTATGGCTGACACCGCTAGAAAAGAACTTCATATCTCGTCCCTAGCAGAGTTGGAAATGTCTGTCCCCGAGATTGGATACGAAGGATAATGGATATCTGGAAAACCGCAGATGGCATAAAAAGGCATTCCAAACAATTTTTGGAACCAAACAACACTATACCTCATCTCCTTTTAAGTGCTCGGCAAGACTTGCTTCCAAAATCTCCTTGGGGAAACTGCAGGTGAAGAACAGGTGATCTATGGTTTCAGGTGTCGTGTTTTTGTAAAATACACAGAGACTCAATGGGAGCCCCGACTTTAACAGTTACTCCCAGAGACAAACCTATTCGGACTAAATATCATACGTTGTTATGTCAAAAGGCTTTTCTCCCCCCCACTTCGTGCGTGTGTGAGAGAGAACGCGCCGGAAGACAACTTTCATTTGATAAAATCATATACAAACAGCTGGTTTTACAGTATAGTAGTAGCCATTTCTCACGTCTTCCTCTTTTTCTTTCTAATTTTTCTCCAAAAGTTCATGAGGGAGCACCCGGACAACTTGTAGTAGTTTCTCGTATAATTTTTATTTTTTCAATTTGATCAATTTTCTAAAGTTTTCCAGGAATGCGAAAAAATCAGTTTCTATTTTTTGTTAAGGAAACACAAATGTATAGGCATCATGCTTGCCACAAAGAGTTTCGGAATGCAAAGGGCACGTGCCCAGACCTTTTTTAAGGAACAACAGTTTCCCGCCAGGTTTGACTGTTTCTCTGTCCACCTCCAAAGTTTCTTCGAGAAAGCACCGTTCCTCCCTCTCTCTCTCTCTCTCTCTCTCTCTCTCTCTCTCTCTCTCTCTTCTTCTTCTTCTTCTTCTTCTTTTTGTCTTTTTATCTTTTCTAAACAAGGGCTCACGCGGCCGTGGGAATCTTCTTGCTGGTTTCGTCTTCCCCCGTCCTCCGTTCTCTTTTCAATAAGAAAATCGGTCGAGAAATCAAAGTGGAAACTGAGGTGGATGTGGGAGCTATTTCTCCGCGTTCACTTTCCACACCTAATGCCAAACGCCTTTCTTTGAACCCGATGGTTCGAATGGATCGAAAAATAAATCGGAAGAGTCTCCCCCCCGCTGTCAGCTCATATCTTTTGAAAATGATCGCGACATGAGCACACACGCGGTGGTGGCTCAGCGCCCACGTGTCATAATCTTAGTAATTTGGCCAAATCGAACGTCTCGCCATAGAAAAGCTCCCAATTTTGGTGTGAAATGCGAAGCTTGACATGCACGTTCGCAAAGACTCGTGCTTGAGATGGGACCAATGGAAATTAAAGTCATTAACTTCGGGTAATTCTGAGAACAATTTCCCAGTTTCCCTTACCAGCTCGACTACAAAAGTTTCAGAATGCAAGGAGACAGTGCCCGGACTGTTTCTAGGATTGACAAATTCCCAACGCGTCGACTGTTTGTTTGTCCGCTTCCACAATTTCTTCGAAAAAGCACACTTCCTTCCTTTCTTTTTGCCTTTCCTGTCTATTTAAACGGGTAGTTTCCGTCCCTTTTTATGTATCAGAATCAGAACGCGTACCCCGCAAATCTGGAGCTTGCATATATCTGCTACCCTGTCGTCGCTGTGGATCCAAGATTCCCGTCAATTTCAACAGCGATTCTCGATAGATTTTTGCTGATTTCTCCCGAGAATGGTGTTCATCGCGCCTCCCTCTCCGATCAGCAGTGATTCAGACACCGAAATGGGAGGGAAGGTGAACACTTCGTTTTTACTGAGCCCGAGCTGGATCTTTTTTCATTGGAAAATTCAATGGAATTAATGATAGTTGGATCGGAATCCAGAGATTTTTTTGCCCATTTATCTCGAGAATGAGGATCGATGCGCCTTCCTCTCCGGCCATCACTGATTCAGACACCAAAAGTGGAGGGATGGTGAGTACTTCGTTTTTGTGAGCACGAGCTGGATCTTTTTTCATGGAAAAATTAGATGGAATTAATGTTAGTTGTATCGGAATCCAGAGAGGTATTTGCCAATTTTTCCCGAGAATCTTAAACTTATTACACATATGGCGATTCAGTCCGAAATTTTTTAATTTGATCAATTAATACTAAACATTTGAAAAATTTGTCAACATAATCTATTTAATCAATTCTGACGAGAAATTACTATTGTTGACGCTAGTTCTTTTACGTGACACGATTAGTGTTGATGTAAATAACTTTTAATTTTTTGAATATTTTTACTTTCTTTTTTGTATTAATTATATTTTTTCCCCTTCTTCCTCCATTGGTCATCAGCCCCGTGATGGCCAACAACTAGCTACAAGCAAGGGACAACCTCCTCACCTAGCAAGGCTCGCCATTGTGTGGGTGAGGTTACCATCTCGAGATCTAGTGAGGGTCAACCTTATCAACCTCGAGCAAGGCTCGGCCTTGGTGACCTTAGGAGAGCTTGCACAACCAAAGAAGGTGGCAAGGTTAGCCCTCATCAAGTTCAATAACGAGAAGCCTCGTCGATTCTCATTGGATTTGGTGAGGGTGAGTCTCGTTGGCCCTCATCGATGGTGGGTTGCCAGCCACAGTGGACACTCGGCATAGAATGAATAAAAAAGAAAGAAAGAAAAAAGAAAGCAGAAATAAAAAATAAGTATAAAAAATTCAATTTTTTATAAAATGACAAAAAAATTTCATGTCACGGCTACATTTATGATTTCTAGCCAAAATTATCTGAATAAATTGTCAAAACTTTAAGAATTAAATTGTTCAAATTGAAATATTTATAACTGAATTAACCTAAATAAAATAGATTTATGACATTTTGTAAATAATTTTCCCCTGTTTTAGGAGGGTAACGGATCCCTTGCATATAATGGTAGGGGTGACCCCGCTTCTCCCCCAACCGTCCGATCTGAAGGAAAAAAAAAACGAGAGCCGTCCGATTGGCCCCCTAGACCTGCTGCCAGGGGATCTTTTAGGAGTAACACTATGGTGCCCTTCCACGCTTTCTTCGAAAAAGCAAAATTCCTATGTTTCTTATTTTCTCTGTTTCCTTCTCTTCAAGCGGGGGAGCTTCCCCCCCCCCACCCCCATTTCGTATGTAAATATCTGAGCAAGTAACCACAAACTGTAACTCGCAACATCTGCTACCCTGTCGTCGCTGTGGATCCTAGACTCCCTCCGGTCAATTTCAGAAGCGATCCACATAGATTTTTGCCAATTTTTCCGAGGATGGTGATCGCTATGCGTTCCTGGTCGGCCAACTCCGCTTCAGACACCGAGAGTGGAGGCAAGGTGAGTACATGATTTCGATGAGCACGAGCCGACCAAGTTATAGTAAATAGTCGATGGAAATGATGATATTTCCGTGGGAGACGAAGAGGTCCGAGATTATGTGGGAATTGCGTGCATGCTTTCTGGGTTCAGTCAATTATATGTTTAGCTGTAGAGATTAGCTGATCTCTTTGCGAGCTTCTTGTTCCTGGGTTAACAAAAGTGGAATGTGCCTATGATCTGCAGAAGTTAATGCTGGAGCTGAAATTATTTGTTTAGCTATAGAGATTACTGATCTCTTTGCGAGCTTCTTGTTCCTGGGTTAACAAAAGTGGAATGTACCTATTATCTGCAGAAATTAATGCTGGAGCTGAAATTGAAAGTGAAGTCTCGCCCCAGTGACAAAAATATAAGGAAAGCTTTCAAAGTATTATCGATGACACATCTAGGTATGACCTTCTTTCTTCCATGAGTACACAATATCTGGCTCGAACTTTTATGCCGGCGTCAAACACACCAAATTTTCAATACATTAATAAAATCTTTTCAAATTTAAGGCGTTCCTCTTGTTTGTTCTGTATATTATGCAGGTGCAGAAAATATTAACTTTAATGGAAAAGAAGGGACATTCACGATCGTCGGTCGTATTGATCCAGTTGAGGTGGTGTTCGAACTGCGGAAGATTTGCGTTATATACCTGGTGAGCGTGGCCATTCTGACTGCACAAAATGATGCCTTCCCTAGAACAGGTGCGTCAATACATCAACGCACACCATTAATTTCTGTACAGAATAAAGACGTAAAAAGAAGTTGCATTATATCTCCATATGACCGGTGCGTGCTGAAAGTGACTGATTTGACGAACATGCGAATTACTCTTGTTAAATTGAAAACGTCCTCACGAAACCAAAGGACCAAGTTTTCGCCTGTAAGTCTTGCCGAGGTATGCTTCCTCTGTGCAATTGGACTGAACGCTTTTGGTCCTATTCAGAAGGCCGAGGATTATTGCCAAAAAGGAAGTAAAAATACTGGGATGAGTCACCAGGGCTCACATCCCCTGATCCCTATCTGTGGGGTTCTTCTCCACTGGATGCTTGCATTACTCTTTGATAACTCAACATCTGGAAACCCTTTTGTTAAGGTTATATTAGTAGCTTAAATCAACCTCGTCCTGGCAAAAGGGGGCTTTCGAACATGCTGTATATTCCTTGATTCTCGCTCCATTAAGTTCCTTTGCCATAAATTCTAATCCCTTTTTTTGAAATATGTGCAGAGAGGATCACCGAGCTAAGACTAATTGAGGACACTGACCTGGAAACGAAGAGATCTTTAGGGATACCGATATCTGAAGAGCGACCAGAACAGTCCGAGAAGCAGCAAGAAGACCAACCACCACCACAACAAACCGATTGTTCCATATCTCAAGTAGAAGCATCGCATCGTTCTCGTCCTCTTCCTCCTCTATCTTGCCCTCTTGCTTCCAAGGCTCGACCTTCATCTTCCACAATCTAACATCCATCTCATGGAATGTCAGATCAGATGCTAACCGCTCCTGATCAAGTGGCCGAACTTTCGTTTCATTTTGCTCCATCGTCTTCACACATTTTTCAGGCCGAGAGTCTCTTAGCCGTGCCAGCAGACTCCAGCATTTCTGGGGGAGCTTGCCTTCCCAAGGGCATGAAACATATGGAAGAGAAGCGACTGGAAGGGCACGATCACCTTTATAACTCCGCAATCCACCTCCTCCTTTCAGTGAGTGAAAACGTTATTTTTATGCTTATTGTACTTCATATCATACAGCGCATGCTCATGATGGTTATGTCGAACCTGCGGTGCTTGCATTGATAGAGCATCGATGGAATTACTGAGCTGAAGAGGCATTACGACCTTCGTGCTGGAGAACAGGCAAGCCGCCTTGAGGAGGCGGATGACGCTGCCATCATTCTGCGTAAGCAGGTAGAGGAGCTGGAGGCCAAGTTGTTGATGGCCAACATGACGGAACGTCGTCTAATGGATATGATCTGCGTAAGTGAGGAGAGGCATGATAGGACAAGGAGCGAATTGACTCTTATGCGAGAGAAGATGGATGAGGCGAATTGCCGGATCAAGTATTTAGAAGATGTGGTTTCCAAATACCAGAGCAGGATTGTGGTAGCCGAGATAGAGAAGAAAAAAGAGGAAGAGAGAGGATCTAGGGCTGGCGTCGAGGGAGATTCCTTGAACACACTCGTCCGAGCCCTCCGACGTTTGTCCGAGCCCTGCGGCTCCAAGGAGTACCTCCGCGAGTTCTGTCCCTTCTCCTAGTCCCTGTCTCACGGACTCGGAGTTGGAAGTCTGCAAGGTGAGAGCGCTCTGTTTCCTGAACTAACTTATTTGGACTGACCTGGATAATAAGGGGTTAGAATTTATTTTCTAAAGGATTCACCCCGTAGATTTGGTGTAGTTCGTTAGGAAATTGTATCCAAACAGAGGTGACAATTTGTGTCAATCGGATCGTTTTAATTCTTTTCCTAAGTGTGCAGTGGGACAGTATAGTAAAGATGGAACTATTTTAACCCGAGATGAAGTTCCATGTCCTTTTGGTAGTTCTCTTTGTAGTTTCGTCCCTATCTCTAGAAATTGAAGTTTTAGTTTCCAAAACTCGAGTCATGTGCAATTTTAGTCCACAATCCTCCATTGCATCAAACAAGGATTTACACAATCCTTGCCCGGGCGCGAGCTAAATAACATCACGGTTATGTAAGTGATACAATTTGAGATGAGAGAGTGCCTTGGATTCTGCTCACTGTGTTCAAGCTTTGTGGCCCAAATTAAAATTACTCATAGGGAAGTTTAGCTCACATATAGACTCCTGCTGTAATCTTTGTACTAGCTTGAATTCAATCGCAACGCAATGACGTGATCTGAATGGTTGGCGGTTCAAAGGTAACTCAAAATCTTATCTAAAAGGGTCTCGACCTTATGCTAAAAAAATAAACGACCATTTAAATCCATCCAGATATGGAGAATTCGGAGGGATCGATGCTTTAGATAAACAATTTTTTTTCCTCTCTTCAATTTATGCCCTCGTTCTACTTCAAAAGAATAAATCTTTAAGTGCATTAGCTTCAATTTCATCATGCATTGTTCTCTGTTCCCTTCTTTCGCCAGTATCTAATAACCTTACAACTTAATCCCTGCGTTTCCTTCTTGTTCTTCTTTCTAATGACTAGCAAGTGTACAAGCGCTCCTGTACACATAACAGGCATTTCCCTCGAGTATCCAAACATCTATATCTATATAGTCCAAGGGTGGGTCTTGTGACTCTTGTTGCACCGATCGAGCATTCCTAACTTAATCATGCATTAAACAACAGAAAAAGACAACATTAAAGAGGACATAACTAACATATCTCAAGTGACTTCCCACTCCATCTACTTTCTTGTATAACGGGTAATTCTCTTCGTTGAAAAACAAAAGAAAATTGAAAAAGAAATAAGAATAACAAAAAAAGTTTAGATTTTCTTTCAAACTGTTCACATCTGGCCATATCGTGTAGGACAATCAGTGTCTGCAACACTGATTTTCTATCAAAATTAGCTAGAAAAATCACACTACACTGTAAATTCTCAAAAGGTTTAGAATTAGTTTGACACATTTAAAATATTTTGGAATGAATTGACCGCTATATAATAAGTTTAGGACATCTTAGAAAAATTTCCCTAACTTTTGGTAGGCCTAGCTAGAACCGGATTGATTACTTCACCTTGGTTAGCGAAGAAAAGACCTCATTTGATTTAATGGGAGCCCCGATTTTAACATAGATCTCCCGGAGACAACATTTTTCCGGATAGTAAGTCTATGTAGGAAGGTGTAACGCGGAATATATGGGCGATATCGTACGTTGTTATTTGTCAAAAGACTTTTCTCCTCCCATTTTGTGCGTGAGAGAAAACGCGCCGGAAAACAACTTTCATTTGACAAAATCATATACAAACAGCTGCTTTTAAAATAGCCATTTCTCACGTCCTCCTTTTACTCTTCCTAATTTGCCTCCAAAAGTTCATGAGGGAGCACCCGGACAACCTGTAGTAGTTTCACGTGTAATTCTTATTTTATCAATTTTCTAAAGTTTTTTAGGAATGTGAAAAGAAAAATTAATTTTTATTTTTTTAAGGAAACACAAATATATAGGCTCTTTTATGGATCATGCTCGCCACAAAAAGTTTCGGAATGCGAGGGCACGTGCCCGGACCGTTTTTAAGGAAAAACAGTTTCCCGCCAGGTTTAACTGTTTGATTGTGTGTCTGTCCACCTCCAAAGTTTCTTCGAGAAAGCACGGTTCCTCCCTTTTTTCTTCTCTTCTTCTTCTTTTATCTTTTTTAAACAAGGCCTCACGCCGCCATGGGAATCTTCTTGGTGGTTTCGTCTTCCCCGTCCTCCGTTCTCTTTTCAAGAATAAAATCGGTCAACAAATCAAGTTGGAAACTGAGGTGGATGGGGGAGCAATTTCTCCACGTTCGCTTTCCATACCTAATGTCCCAGTTTTCCTTCGAATACAAAAGTTTCAGAATGCAAGGAGACGGTGCCCTGACTGCTTTTAGGAGCAACAAATTCCCAACACATCGACTGTTTGTTTGTCCGCTTCCACAATTTCTTCGAAAAAGCCCTTTTCCTTCCTTCCTTTCTTTTCCCTTTCCTGTCTATTTAAACGGGAGGTTTACGTCCATTTTGATGGATCAGAATCAGAACGCGTGCCCCGCAAATCCGGAGCTTGCATATATCTGCTACGCTGTAGATCCCAGATTCCCGTCAATTTCAACAGCCATTCTCGATCGATTTTTGCCGATTTCTCCCGAGAATGGTGTTCTTTGTGCCTGCCTCTCCGGTCAGCAGTGATTCAGACACCGAAATGGGAGGGAAGGTGAGCACGAGCTGGATCTTTTTTCATGGAAAAATTCGATGGAATTAATGTTAGTTGTATCGGGATCCAGAGAGGTATTTGCCGATTTTTCCCGAGAATGAGGATCGCTGCGCCTTCCTCTCCGGCCATCACTGATTCAGACACCGAAAGTGGAGTGATGGTGAGTACTTCGTTTTTGTGAGCACGAGCTTACCGAGCTGGATCTTTTCTGATAAAAAGTCGATGGAACTAATAATATTTCTATTGGGTCCGAAGTGGTTCGAGATTATGTGGGAACTGCATGCATGCTCTCCGGATTCAGTCAATCATTTGTTTTAGTCGTAGAAATAGGCTTTATCTCTCTGCGAGAATCTTATTTCATATGCCTATTCGGCAGATAAAGCTGGTGTTGAGATTGGACCTGAATTCTCAAAGTAATTGCAGAACCAAAGCTCTAAGAGTGATAGCAGCGGTTCCAGGTGCGGCCTTTCTTTCTTCCGTGGATATTCAATTTTTGGGTCGAACTTTTATCCCAGCCGCCGCTGATTTCCCTCTACATTTCAGAGATACAGAATCTTTTCCATTTATCGCTCTCTTCCAACTGTTCCTCTTTGCTCGCCCTGCATATTATGCAGATGTTGTTTCTGTTACCTTGGACACAACAAGAGGGACATGCGCCCTCTTTGGCTCCGGCCTTGATGCAATTCAGGTGGCGGGCATACTGCGGAAGATTTGCCACACAGATATTGTGAGCGTGACCTTCGCGACTACACGAAATGATACCTTCCCTACATCAGGTGCGTGCATACATCAACACACAACCGTAATACGTGTAAAGACTAAAGAGGTAATTAGTCGTCTTGCTTTTGCATTGAAATCTCTGGAGGAACTGGTGCTCGCTGCAAGCGACTGATTCGATAAACATGAAAATGACTCTTGTAAGTCGAACACGTTTCCATGGATTAAAAGGCAGGCGTGCATCGTTTCAGAAGGCAGATAGTTTTTGCGAAAGAAACATTGAAAGGTACTTGGATGAATCATTGGGGCTTTCATCCCTAATCACTCTCTGGGGGGTGCGATGCTTACAATACTCTTTAACAACTCTTTACATTTGGAATTTCGTTAAAGGTTATGTCAGTAGATTAAATTAGCCTTGTCCGGGAAAAGGAGGCTTCGGACATGCTATATATTTCTTGTTTTTCCCTCTGTTAAGTCCATCTGCCTTGTGATTATTTATCCATTTCTTTTTAAATATGCACAGTGAGTATCACCGAGCTACAACCCAACAAAGACACTGACCTGGAAAGGAAAAGATCTGTAGGGATGCTGATATCTGAAGAGCAACAAGAACAGTCAGAGAAGCAGCAAGAAGACCAACCCCCACCACAACAAGCTGATTGTTACGTATCTCGAGTAAAAGCATGGCTTCTTTCTCATCCTCTTCCTTCCATGTCTCTCCCTCTTGCTTCCGAGGCTCGACCTTCACCCTCCCCAGTCTCATCTCCATCTCAAGGAATGTCAGATCAGATGCAAGCCACTCCTGATCATGTGTCTGAACTTTCATTTCCTTTTGCTACATCATCTTTGCCCATTTGTAGGACCGAGCACTACAAAAAAACTGTTTTTTAGCTACGAACTTTTAGCCACGATCCCCAATCAGTCTCTAAAGGCGACGGCTTTAGCGACGGAAAGAGCACGCTCGTCGCTAATTTGCTACGACTATACTATTGTCGCAATTGGCGACGACAAAAGCAACGAACAATCAAATTTCGTCGCTAAACACCGACGACATGACTTTTCGTCACTAAATTCGTCGCCATTAGCTACAACTTCACATGTCCGTCACTAACTTGCCATAATTTCGGTTACGAAAAACACGTCGTCGCTAATTAGCGATAAAATCAAAAGGTCGTCGCTAATCAGCGACAACAACACGAATCCGTCCCAAATTACCGTCGCAAAATTGCGACGGATAGAACATTCGTTGGTAAAAAGCAACGGACTTAGCGACGGACACCATATTTGTCACCAATTTGTTACAGACGTCAAGAGATGTCGCTAAATCCGTCGCTAATTAGCTACGGATGACGCTTCCGTCGCAAATTTGCTATGCAAGAAAATACCATAGCAAATTAGCTACGACAGGTACCTTTCCGTCGCTAATTAGCTACAGATTTAGCGACGAGTAACTTATCCGTCGCTAATTCCCGCATATAAAACCGCATCTGCAACCCTAAAGCTCTTACTTTCTTCTCCCTCAAAATACCCATCTCCGTCCTCTGCTCCTGGCCACCCCAAGAACCCTAACTAAGGTATGTGCATTTCTCCTCTCTTCTTCTTTCTATACTATCATGAAAGTGATGTTATGGCGTCGTGTTGGCTTGGTCTTAAGCGGTATGTTGTGTACATAAGGTTTTGGGGGTTTGAATCGTGTGGAAGACGGGGAGGTCAATCGGCGGCCAAATCGACTCCCCCCCCTTTACCCCCGAGCCCATGCAGCCCACATCTATATATTCGATTTTCGTTGTCCGGTCTTGTGCTGAAATTCTACTATTTAAAAAAAAATTTGCAACATCCAATTTTCTACGGAAAATTTAAAAAAAAATCTGTCCAACACCTCCTAAAATGGGCAGTTGTGAATTAAAAAAAAAAAAGAGAGGGGGATGAGAGTCACAATCCATGTCTTTTTTCATATGATGAAGTAATGCGTTCAATTTTCTACGATAAACGCATAGTAGCGTAAGTTTTCTAATTAACGTCAAGCATTTTTTATTTTTATATAGTAATGCGTAATTATTCCTTTAGCTACGTACGATCTATATATATTGGGTGACAGATAATTCGAAAAGTGTCTCATTGACAATATTGCGTACGTAGATCTTATAATATTAACAATGTGTTAATTAGCTTGTTTAATCTTTATACAGAGACAATAATGCAAAGAGACAGGTCTTGGATATATAATAAGAACTTACCTAGGCGGGGAGGATTGACGGATGAATTTCATGCTGGTTTGGAATTGTTTTTACAATTTGCATGTAGCAAAGTTGAGTTCATGGATGGGAATAGTTTACGGTGTCCGTGTAGAAAGTGCAGTAATGGGAAATTTCATCATGTTGATAAAGTTGGAGAGCATATTTGTAGATTTGGTTTCACACCGAACTACTATAATTGGACTTGTCATGGTGAACCATTTATTTCCGATATAGGATATCAAAGAAGCAACCAATTTATATTTAGGGAAGAAGGTATCTATGACAACCAATTGAATCCATACCAGCGGATGGTGATTGATGCAGCTGGACAGGATTTGCGCCCGATATTAAACCTTGCAAGTACTAGTTGTAGTCATACACTTGAACATGGGGCTCCTAGTCATCCATCACACTTGGATAATATTGGAGGAACAAGATTAGATGATGATGCGTGTACTCAGTTTCGGGATGTGTTGAAATCAGCAGATGAACCCTTATGGGCAGGTTATGACAATCACACAAAGCTTTCTGTCACTGCACGAATGTTAAATATTAAGGCAGAGCATAATGTGTCTGAGAATTGCTTCAACTCTTTCATTGATGTAATGCGGGAAACATTACCTCGTGACAACATAATGCCAATTGATTTTTATGATATGAAGAAACTAGTTCATAACTTAGGTTTGCCATACGAACGGATTGATGTATGTATTAGGGGTTGTATGTTATATTGGAGAGATACTGCAAATACAGAATCATGCAAATTTTGTAATGAACCTAGATACAATGTTAACAGGACACTCCATCGTAGTCAGAAACGTAGACCATGCAAGCAAATATTTTATCTGCCATTAATCCCCATATTGCAAAGACTTTATGCGTCTCAAGCCACTGCTGAACACATGACTTGGCATGCATATCATCAGACAGAAGAGGATGTAATGTGTCATCCTTCCGATACGGCCGCATGGAAACATTTTGACAGAATATACCCTGAGTTTGCGATTGACCCTCGAAACATTCGGCATGGTCTCTGTGCCGATGGATTTGCCCCGTTTGGTAAAACGGGAAAAAGTTATTCATGTTGGCAAGTTATCTTAACTCCCTACAATCTTTCACCTGGTATATGCATGAAAACACCTTATATGGTTTTGACATTGATCGTGCCTGGGCCGCAAAATCCAAAAAAGTTGATAGATGTTTATATGCAACCATTGATTGAAGAGTTGCAACTGCTATGGAATGAAGGTGTCCTTACATATGATGTTATTGTTATGAAGGCTGCTATTCTTTGGACAATAAATGACTTCCCAGCTTATGGAATGTTATCTGGGTGGAGCACATCTGGACTCTTAGGATGTCCAATATGTATGGAAAGATCAAAGGCATTCAGGTTAACACATGGTAAGAAGGCATCATATTTTGATTGTCACAGACAATTTTTGCCGATAAACCATCCATTTAGAAGGAATAAAAAGGAATTCGCCAAGAACAGGGTTGAAAGAACACCTCCACCATTAAGGTTGACTGGGGATCAAATTTGGGAGCGTGTGCATATCTTTCCTACTGTTATTAACAACCCCGATGGCACTACTTATGCGTATGGAAGTACGCATAAGTGGACTAAACGCAGTATATTTTGGGAGCTACCATATTGGAAGACACATATTATTCATTATAATCTTGACGTCATGCACATCGAAAAGAACATTTTCGAAAATGTCATACATACGGTGATGGATGTCAACGGAAAAACAAAAGACAACTTGAATTCAAGAAAGGATATGAGAGATATTTGTGATCGGCCAACACTAGATGTTGATGCAAGTAGTAGGGGACCAAAACCAAAAGTAGTTTATACATTGAATAAGGAGCAAAAACGTGTTCTTTGTCATTGGTTGAAATCTGTGCACTTTCCTGATGGGTATGCTTCTAATATCGGGAGATGTGTCGATCTGAATGACTTCAAGTTGACGGGTTTGAAGAGTCATGATTGTCATATATTTATGGAGCGATTACTTCCCATAGCAACAAAATAATTTCTACCAAACTTTGTCCGGGGCACCATTACGGAGTTAAGTAATTTCTTTCATGATATTTGCTCGACAGTGTTAAAAGCATCACACATGAAAAGACTAGAGAGAGATATTCCAATTATCTTGTGCAACTTAGAAAGGATATTTCCTCCTTTGTTTTTTGACTCAATGGAACATCTATTAGTTCACTTGTCGTTTGAGGCCAAAGTTGCGGGACCTGTCCAGTTTCGATGGATGTATCCATTTGAGAGGTAAAGTAATTTTATCCCCAGGTAAATTATGATGTGTTGAACTTTATATGTATGTTTTGTTTAAAATATATTTAATTTATTTTATAGGTTCTTATTTCATTTGAAGAAAAAAGTGAAGAATAAGAGGTCTGTTGAAGCTTCAATTTGTAATGCATATATTGTGAAAGAAGTGACTACATTTGTCTCATATTATTTTGAGCCACATGTGCAATGCAAGAGGCAGAGAGCTGAACGAAATGATAAGAGCCCTATTGATCCCAATTGTAATTCGATCTCAATTTTCAATTATCTCGATAGACCAAACGGGGTATGCAAGGTTCGATATTTAACAGGTGAAGAATGGCATGCGCCGCATATATACATTTTGTTGAATTGTCCAGCTGTGGATCCATACTTTGAGTAAGTATACATTTTCAAATAGACATATATATACTTATGTTTACTATTTTTCTAACATTTTGACTTTCTACTTGTGTATGTTATTTTCTTAACATGATTTTTCAAACATCGTCATTGTCTGGATTACCGCAAAATGAGGTTGATCGTTTGTGTAATGAACAATTTGCTGCATGGTTGAAAACATATGTTAGTTGACTATCACATACAATTTGAAGCGGGTTTTTTTCGACAACATATTTATTGAAATAGCATATATAAATATATTTTCTGTTTCATTTATCCCCGTAGGTTCAAACGTATCCTGATCAAGTTGATGCGCAAGGATTGATATATCATATGTTGATGGGTCCAAAGACAAGAGCACGAACTTGGCCGGCATATTTCATAAATGGGTATAATTTCCACACTCAAGAATATGGACATGGCAAATCGACGATGAATAGTGGTATTTGTGTGCAATCATCTGATAGTGATAGTTTGACAGATGATTTTTATGGGTTGTTAGATGAAATCATAGAGATAGAGTACCCTGGACAATTATTGCGTGTTGTGTTATTTAAGTGCACGTGGTTCGATCCCGTCAAAGGAATGAAGGTGCACCCTCGTTTAAATTTGGTTGAAATAAATCACAAGAGAAAGTACATGAAATATGAACTATTTGTCTTGGCACAACAAGCAATTCAAGTATATTATGCCTCATATCCTGGTTTGAAGCGGGACACGGCTGATTGGTGGGCCGTATGTAAAATCAAAGCACGAGGAAAAATCGAGGAACATTGGAAGTATACGGCATATCAACAAGAGGCAGCATCTAACACTATTCAAACTGAATTATATGACATTCCAACTTTACGAAATCCATCTCGAGCAATGGTAGAAGTGGATGCAAATGAGATTCGAGGAAACAATTTTGCAATTGTTGAGGACGAAGAATTTGACACAGAGGATGATTGTGATCATGAGTACGAAGATGATGATGATCAGGACGATGATGATGATATGGACGTACATGAGCATACAGATGAGGATGGGGACGACGAGCTTTGAGGGTTCTTCTAAACTTTATTTCATTACATGCACTGATCATTTGCGATCGACATTTGTAATAATGTTTTGGTTGGGTATACGTTGTTGTACAACCTAACAGAAACGTGTTGTTACCCATATTGTTGTTTAGTTTTAATTTGAAATTATCTTTGGTTTGTGTTATTCGAAAAGTGGATTGTCAGCCGGAAATTAGCCATGAATAATGAATGTCCTATGTATGAATTAGCCACGGCCGATCCAGTACCGTATCTAATTAGCCACGGCCACATCACTGTCGTTGCTAATAAGCCACGCGGCCACGCCATTGCCGTTGTTAATTAGCCACGACGGTATTCTTAGTGTGGCAAATTAGCTACGGCCGTTCTAACAACGTGGCAAACTAGCTACGGCCGATCTAAAGTCGTCGCTAAGTTGCCACAGCCAGTTTTACAGTGGCTAATTTGCCATGGCAATTGATAGATCTTGTACCATCGCTAAAAAGCGACGGCCGTCCCTTTCCTGTAGCCGATTAGCTACGGCCAATCTAACGCTGTCGCAAATTAGCGACTGTACGTCTAACGTCATCGCTAAGTTGTGACAGCCGGTTATGTCGTCACTTATTATCCACGACTTGCGTAAGACCGTTGCAAATCAGCGACGGACAAGCTTGTACCATCGCTAAATTGCGACGACACACCTATTTCCGTCACTGATTAGCGACATTAGACATTTTGCCTGTAGCAAATTCGTGAGAGAAATTAGCGACGGAATATCTTTACAATGTCGCTAATTAGCGATGGCTTAAACGTTCTCATCGCCAATTAGCCACGTAAAGTGTCCGTCGCTACTTAGCGACGGTACTCTTATCGTCCGTCGCTGTGTAGCGACGGCGATGGACGGCCGTCGCTATATAGCGACCGCAGACTATACCGTTTCTAATTAGCGATGGCTCTTTGTCGTCACCAATTTGCTACGGAACGTTTGTTCGTCGCTATATAGTGGTAGATGATCATAACCGTAGCTACGTAGTGACGGGCGTTGATGTTGTCGTCGCTAAATAGCAACGGTTTTATGTGCCTATAGCAAATTAGCTACGACTGCCTTATTTTCCGTCGCTATTTAGCGACGGATTTTTTTTTCCGTCACTAAAGTGAACGTCTAATAATAGTAAGTGGCCTGTTCGTTAGGGCTCATCTGTTTACTCTCTCTTTCTTCTCCATCCGTCCGCCAGGGTTTTGCCTCTTTCTTCTTCTCCGTCCATCTGCTAGGGTTTAGGCTCTTTCTTCTCCGTCCGACCGGCTCTGCAGCTAGTTGTAGTCCGACGATCCATTCAAACCCTTTGCTCCTTTTGGTTGGATCGACCGAGCCCTAAGTTTTCCTACTTTTTCTCAACCACAAACCCTAAACCAATAGGTTTTGAATCCGCGACCGCTCTTCCTCCACCGTCAACCGCTCATCCTCCACCCTCAACTGATCCTCCTACACCGGTCCTCCTAAACCGCGCGCTCAACCTCCACCGGTCCTCCTAAACTACGCGCTCCTCCGACACTCTTCCAGCTCTTAGGGTTTTCGGCCCTCAAGTCCCCCTTTCGACACTCCAGCTCTGAGGGTTTTCGACTCTCAAGTCCCCCTTCCGACACTCCTCCTACCGCCTCGTCTCCCATATCCACCTGCAACCCTCTGCCCTATCGACTTACCGTCGATTGACTCGCCTAGCCGACAGCTAGTAAGCAGGTAAACAAGTTGTTTTTTTTTTTTTTTGTAATTTCAAACCATTTGGGATGTCCATTATTATTGTCAATTGCTAAATTAGCATGTCGATATTGTAGACACATTTACATTACAATTACGAAAGTTATAGAGGATTGATAACATTTGGATTTAGGAAAAAGAAATTACTTTATTTTATTTTGCTCTCACTAAGTTGCCGCTTTTGTGTATAGATTTTACTTGGCATGCGTCCTTACTGTGAATTTTTTCTAAAAAGTTAACTCCATCACTGAATTAATCTTACGTCTTCGAAGGAAATGTTTTGATTTTCGGTCGCAGTCGACTTAATCGCTATCCACATTTTTTGACTCTATGCACCAACAATAGCTGGATGCCGCAGTAGAGATAGTAACTTAGAAAATATATATGTAAATTTATGTTATTAATGATCAATGATTACACCTTTCTGACTTTCAAGTGGCTATCTTGTTTTTGTACTTGGCTCAGTCGCTTCTTTTCTCCCTAACTGCAAGAGGATTTTGTATTCAAAACGATTTTTTGACATCACTGCGCTTGAGTGTGTCTATACTGGGTCAACTCCCATGGTTTTTCTCTTGATTGCATAAGTGGGGAGTCAAAAGAAAGTTATGTTCTATTTGATGTGGTTCCAGAATCTTACCATGTCGTTCAAATCTGAGCAGAAATATATGCATATACTGAGAGTAGCAGAATGTAGCATGACACCAAAAGTTTGCTGTATTGCTTAATTCGGTTTCTTCGGTCATATTCTTTCTTCTTTGATGTTTATACCTGATCTAGCTTCCCCGTAAGATCTGCAAATAAAGGATTAATTGCCATATATGTTTCAGAGGTAGCCTGTTGGATGGTCACTAGAGAGAGGTCATTGTTATTGTCAATTGCTAATTTAGCATGTCGATATTGTAGACACATTTACATTACGATTACGAAGTCGAAGAGGATTGATAACATTTGGATTTTGAATTCTTTGTCACTGATCATGCAGGTTTACCCATATCATCTTTGTAGTTTGATAGACTTTACTGATTGCATGTTCTATTGGTGTTTGGGCAAATCTCTTACAACATATGTGGTGCATGTTTTTATCATTCAATTCAGGCGTTTCAAGCGTTTTTAGGGGTAACAAGCTGGGAAATATGGTGAGTTCATATTAAGGATACATGGAAGTTAATAGAATACTGTGTTGATTTTTAATTAGGTTTTGTTTTACTAGTAATCTGTGGATTGCAGAGACCTGGAGGTCGTCGTATAGGAGTCGGGGGTCGTCGTGGAGTGTTCGTACATCGTCGTGGAGGTGGAGTTAGAATTTCAGATTCGCCTTCCCCTATGACGCCCTCGTCATCGACGACTCCGACCCTTTGGAATTCCCTCGTACCTTCAGCAACACCTCCACCAGACGAGCCACCAGAAAATATTGATGTTGTTGATCTCGGCCACATTGGCACATCCTACCAGACACCTTCATCAGCAAACATTGGCTCCTCGTCCGACCTTACACGTAATATGGCTAGCCAAGTTTATCAGAGGCGAGCTGAAATGGAAGAAGGAACACCTTCTTCAATAGAACAATTGATGGATGAGGAACAAATGGAAATAGATTCGGAGGGACGGAGGTTGATAGGACCATTTGGAAATTCGTAAGTATTTTGTTATTTTTAGTTTGTTCAACTGTTGTATGGTTTTTTAAATGGGATGTCAAATAAACCTTGGCTAAATTTTTTCAGGTTCACCAATGCAACGTATGTTGTCAGGGAGTTAAATAAAATAATAAACAATCATTGGAGTGGGCCGTATACTACATACAGCAACACTGCAGAAGAATTGAAGAATTTGTGGTGGAGTGAGTTCAACGTAAGGTTATGGTTATAAATTACTACCAAACTAATTAATTAATACAACTGATAAACGTTTTTGGACTTGAATTGATTGCAGAGGCAATTTCGGTGGGCTGAAGAACTTGACAACGAAATGAGGAGGATCTTTAATAAGAAGGCCGGCGATCACATGAGAAATGTGATGAACAAAGCGAAGTCAAAACAACGAAGGCCATTGTTCATTAAAACCAAGGATTGGATGGAGATGCTGAGAATTTGGGGAACTGAGAGCTTCAAGCAATCGAGCGAACGGAATAAAAAAAATCAAGCATCTAGTTCTAGTGATGGTGGGACTGCCACATATGCTGGGGGCTCTATCAACATCGGGGAGCATAAAACAAGGATGGTCAGTACATTTGTCATACCTTGTAATGATAGATGATCCATTTTATAGACTACGTATTAATGTTTATATTTTGTATTCTAAGGAATTGGGCAGGGAACCGACGGCAATACAAACATTTGAACGGGCATTTCAAAAGAAAGACAAGACATGGACGAGCGGTCGAGCAAAAGCGCCTAAGGTATGTGAACTTTACATTTAACTCATGAAAATGTACATAAAGTTCTGTACGGTTTGATGATAATATGGTTAATGTAGAAAAAATTTGATGAACTCTGCATGACGGCGGAGGTGGATAGTGGTGGTGATAGTGTTGGCGCGTTTGATCGAGAAGTTGATCAGACTCCATTGTGGGTGGAGGTATCAGGTGGGGTGAAGAAAGGGAAAGTATATGGGTTAGGCTCATTGTCAAGGGAATTTGCTGGACAAATAGTTGGAACGTCATCCCAAGGTGCATCTACTTCAAGGAGCAATCGACATGATCCGAACATGGCTCAAGAAATGAGATGAATGAAAGAACTACTTGCAGAAAAAGATTCAAAAATACATGGATTGGAAAGAAAAATGGCACGAATCTTGCGCCAACTGGAGATGTCGGACGATGAGGATGAGGATGTACCTGCCTCGAATCCAGCGGATGCTGATGGGCATGGTGAAGGTGCACATGGCGATAATGAGATGGCTGATGATGATGCTGAAGATGCTGAAGAAGATGATGCGACACTGTAAAGGAACAACTTGGCCGAGGTAACAAATATTGCCACATGAGTTAATTTAGATGTTCACTTGCCGTTGATTTCTCCTGCTTGTTTGTTATGGATTGTGTTGTTATTGTAAAAGAATGTTGCTTCAATTCATGTTTTCTACGACGTAGAAACAACATGCATGTATACGACTATTTCACTCTAGTTTTCCATTTATTGCAGAATTAATTTTGTCCTAAGTAGTACATTATTATGGCTATACATAATCACATGCTGACAATAAGTTGTCTATGATCAGTGGACAGAAATTGCGTGAGTGAGATGACGCAGAATTTGAAGTATGGATGGAAGAATGGATGAAGAGGTTCAGCGGCATCGGGTGTTGAAAGGATGAAGAATTGTGTGATGTTAACGTTCAATTATCTTGTATAGGTCGGTTGTGTTGTTTGTGGGGCTGATTTGTTGTTGATATCTATGGGAACAATGCTTTTCATTTTTATACAGAACGAGATGGATGTATGTTTTTTTATTGCTTCATGATTAATAGAACGTTCTTCTTGTTGATTAGCAGTTGATGCAAAATATGTATAAGAACATTATTATCATTAATACTATCATAAAATCAGGTTGTGGGCATACGTCATCGCGGATGGACTTACCAGTCCATCGCTAATTTGCGACGACAAGGAAAACTGGCCGTTGCTAAATTGCGACGGAGCCATATTAAACCGTCACCAATTAGCGACGGCTAGGAAAAAAATCGTCGCTACTTAGTGACGGCCAATAAAACGGCAGTCGCTACGTAGTGACGGCAAGGAGAGAGGCCGTCGCTAATTTGCGACGGCCATGATGTAACTATAGCTACATAGCGACGCAACAAGACAGACCGTCGCTACTTAGTAACAGAATACCATTGTCCGTGGCTATTTACATGAAAGCTATTTCGCGACAGCATACCATACGCCTTAACTAAATGGACGTCACAAATATTTGCGACGAATAGAGTTCGTCGCTAAATACATCAAGAGAGGATTTTGCCCTCATCGACGAAATTTGCTACAGAAAGATGTCGTGACAGACTAGCGACGGTATTAGTGACGAACTTTTGCGACGACATTTATGACGAACTTTAAAGTCGTCGATAATTTGCAACGAACTTTGCGACAGCATGTTAGCTACGCATTTGGCGATGGGCTTGTCGTCGTAGCTAATTAGCCACGACTTGTCGTTTTTGCTGTGGCAAATTTTAGCGACGCCCTATTGGCGACGAACGTTTGGCTGTCGCCAATGTCGTCGCAAATCTCTGTTAGCGTTGACATTTTGCCAGATTTCCGTCGCTAAATTTGTAGCTAAAAAACAATTTTTTGTAGTGGAGAGTCTCGCAGACACGCTGGCACACTCGAGCATTTCTGGGGGTGCTTGTCTTCCCTGGGACATGGAACTTATGGAAAAGGAGGACAAACCAGGAGGGAATGATCATCTTTATGACTCAGTCGTCCACAACCTCCTTTTGATAAGCGAACCTTAATTTTATTATTCTTGTAGTTGACATCATCCCATGCACGCTCCTGACTATCATGTCGAACTCGTGATCTTTACATTGATAGGGCATCAATGGCATTGGAGAGCTCAAGAGGCGTTACGGCCTTCATGCTGGAGAACAGGCCACCCTCCTCAAGGAAGCGGAAGACACCATCATCATGCTGCGTAAGCGGGTGAAGGAGCTGGAGGACACGTTGGAGCGTTGTTTGAGGGAGGTGCTCCTCATAAGTGAGCATAGGCATGCTGAAACAGAGGGAATTAGCTCTTATGCGAGAGAAAATGGACGAGGCGAGTCGTCCGGATCGAGTACTTAGAGAATGAGGAAACAGAAGCGAGGGCGTCTTTTGTTTTGGTTGGGGGGGGGGAGGGGGCTAGCATGGAGAGAGAAGCTATGAGCACACCTAGTCTGAGCCCTCCGGCTCCGAGGAGTACCTGCCCAAGCTCCGTTCCTCTACTTCTCCTCCAAGTCCTTGTCTCACAGACTCATAAGTGTGCAAGGACAACGCTCTTTTTCCTCACCTTGACCTCTTATTTGGACAAGTTTGAATAAAAAGAGGATCTGAATCTTTTTCCTAAACATTCATCCCCAGGATTCGATGAACTGCATTAGGAAATCGAATCCAAATAGGGTGGCAATTTGTATCGATGTGATTATTTTCATGTTAAATGTTTGAGTTATTGAGGCTCCATTTGGTTAATGGAGAACAACTCATTGGACATCGTGTTTCGTGTTTCAGTTAGTCAAGAAAAATATTTTTCACCAATAAAAAAAATTAAAAAGTGGACAAAAAATATTTTCTACATTTTGAAAAGAGTAAAAAACATTTCTAATCCTCTTTCTTTTATTTCTAGACCAAGCATTTTCTTTCATCGGATACTTTTTCTTTTTTTAAAAAAATTAGCTTTTAACTATTTTTAATTTTAAAATTTCGAATTATACCTTCTCCCTTTTATTTTTAATCTTCTTTGCTTTTCGTTTCTTTTTCCTCGGCCAGTTGTTGGCCCTAGCTTTGGTGGAATCTAGTGAACTTGAGCTTCACTAGCTTGTGGTGAGGCTCTAGCTTGTTTGTCGCTAGGGGTGTCAAATGGGTGAGTCAGGTCGGGTTTGGATCGAGTCGGGTCAAATATGGTCCAACCCATATTGACCCATTTAACCTTTTTTGACCCATTTTCATACAATACAATTTTGACGACCTATACCCAACCCGACCCATACTCGACTCGACCCGAATTGTTAAAACACTTATATAATTAACTAAGTTCAGGAAAATTTACTTGGTGATTTTTTTAAGAAATGCATTGTTAAAATAATTTTATGCAATACGCTTATTTGATAATTTTATAAATTTTTTATTTTAATTAATATTTTATTTTTAAAAAATATCTTTTTTTTCGTTATTTTTCTTTTCCTCTTCTAGTCACCGAAGTCTAGTGAATTCATCCCTAGCCTCTTGATTATCGACCAACTTAGAAAGAGGGAAAAATGAGAAAAATAAAAGGAAAGAAAAAAAGGGAAAAATAAAGGAAAATAAAAGTAATCAAAATTTTTTTTAAATAAAATAATTAGAATATCGGAATAAAATTGACTTTTTAATAATATTTACAATAATTTATTAATAATACTTAAAATTAATTAAGTAACCAATTTATGACCCGTTTAGAACCCATTTAAGACCCATGAGGTTATTAGGTGACCCATTTAAGACCTAACTAACTTTTTAAACTAACCCATTTACAACTCATATTATCAAATATGGGTTAAAATATGGGTCTTTGACCCATTTTGCCACCTCTACTTATCACTACTCGCTATCAATTGAAAATAAAAATGAACATATTGTAATTTGGTAAAGAGTAACTTATTATTATTTCAGAGACAATAGGAAGTATATATAGGCTTAAGGTAAGCCTAATACAATATAAGCAAATATACCCAAATATACCCAACTTGCTACTTTCCTAAAATAATAAACTCAACACTCCCCCTCAAGTTGGAGCATAGATATCAAAAAGTCCTAACTTATGACAAATATAAGAACCTCGTACGCCTCGAAGAGGCTTTGTGAAAATGTCTGCTAGTTGCTCTTCAGAAGGCGTGTGCACCAGCCGTATGTCTTCACAATTCACCTTTTCTCGAACAAAATGACAATCCACTTCTATATGCTTGGTTCGCTCATGAAACACGGATTGCTAGCAATATGGATAGCATATTGATTATCACAGCACAGAAGAGATGGTCCGGTCATAGGTAGTCCAATCTCAGTCAACAGCATACGAACCCACTGAAGCTCACTGGTAACATTAGCCATAGCTCGATACTCAGCCTCTACACTAGATCGGGAAACAACATATTGTTTCTTATTTTTCCACGACACAAGATTACCACCAAGAAACACACAGTATCCTGAAGTAGACCGACGATCCATAGGACAACCAGCCCAATCTGCATCAGAATATCCTGTCACCTCCAAGGGGTCAGGATTGGAATAACCAGCTATATGAAGATGGCCATGATTACGAAACACTAGTCCTTGACCTGGAGCTCTCTTCAAATATTGAACAATTTGTAAGGCAGCTTGCCAATGATCAGTACGAGGAGAGCTCATAAACTGACTCACCACACTCACAGCAAATGAAATATCTGGACGAGTAATGGTAAGATAATTTAACTTGCCTACCAACCGTCTATATTTCTCTGGATCATTAAGAGGTTCTCATTGTTCATCATCAAGCTTCATTCTAGGATCCATAGGTGTGTCACTAGGCTTAGAATCATGTAAACCAACCTCCTTAAGAATGTCAAGACAATACTTTCGCTGAGAGAGAGAGAGAGCAATACTATCATTGACATAGGCAACTTCAATGCCAAGAAAATACCGCAGACGACCTATGTCTTTAGTGTTAAACTCATTTTTAAGAAACTCCTTGAGTCGTTGTATGCATTCAACATCACTCCCTGTGACAATGATATCATCAACATAAACCACAAGAATAACACATCTTTGGATGATGACATACTAAATACTGAATGATCCATACTCCACCGATGCATGCCAAAAGTAACAACTGCATTACTAAACCGGCCAAACCAAGCACGAGGAGATTGCTTAAGCCCATAAAGAGCTTTTCGCAATCGGCATACTTTCTCCCCCTGAGCAACAAAACCAGGTGGTTGCTCCATATATACTTCCTCGTGAAGATCACCATGAAGGAAGGCATTCTTGACATCAAGCTGATGAAGAGTCCATTGAGATCGAGCAGCCAAGGAAATAATTATACGAACAGAAGGAATCTTGGCTACCGGAGAAAAAGTCTCATCATAGTCAATACCATAGGTTTGCGTATAACCCTTTGCCACAAGACGCGCCTTTAAGCGCTCAACTGAGCCATCTGGTTGGTGCTTGACAACAAAGACCCAGCGACAACCTACCAATTGTTTATGAGCCGGCAAGGGAACAAGCTCCCAAGTTTTATTATGATGTAAAGCAGCCTTCTCCTCCTCCATAGCACGAGCCCACCCTGGATGGGCCAAAGCCTCCTCAACACTATTAGGCACAGACACAGAAGCAAGAGAGGACACAAAGGCAAACATTTGAGGACTTAAGTTATGATAAGACACAAAATGAGAGAGAGGATACCGAGTACGGTGAGCAATAGGAGAACTGTCAGGAGACGATGGAAAAGGATCAAAAGCCTGGACCGAAGTTGGTGGTGGTGGTGGAATGCTGGCTGGTGAAGATGTAGTGCCCCAAACAGATCGAGAACTGCGTGTATACACCTGAAGAGGAATCGGTGCTGCTGATTGTGGAGCTAGATCTGGCTGAGACATAATTGCAGAGGGTGGTAGATGATCCAAGGTTAATGGTATTGAAGGACAATCATCGCCAAAGAACGCTTTATCTTCAAAGAATGTCACATCAGCATAAACATACTCTCGACGACGAGTAGGATTATAACATACATATCCCTTTTTGAGTACGGGAGTAACCAACGAAAACACACTTTTCAGCACGAGATGACAACTTGTCCAATCCAGGAGACAAGGAATGAACAAAACAAACACTTCCAAAGATACGAGGGCGAACAGACCATAAAGGACGATCAGGATGAAGAAGAGCATAAGGAATAGCTCCTTTCAACACGGAGGATTGAAGACGATTAATAAGATGACATGCTGTAAGTAAAGCATAGCTCCAGAATGATTTAGGCATATGTATGTGAAGAAGAAGATAGCGAGCAACATCTAACAAATGACGGTTCTTACGTTCAGCAACTCCATTTTGTTGCGGAGTGTGCGCGCAAGAACTCTGATGTAAAATACCATGAGATTTGAGAAATGGAATGAAGGTAGATGAAGAAAAATACTCACGGGCATTGTCAGTACGCAAACACTTAATGGAACAATTATACTGAGTACGGACTTCATGATAAAATTGGCAAAAATAATGAAAAACTTCAGTGCGATCTTTGATTAAATATAACCAAGTCATACGAGTACAATCATCAATAAATGTGACAAAATACCTAAAACCAAAGGAAGACTCTCGACTAGGACCCCACACATCAAAGTGAATCAACTCAAATGGATGAGACACACGACTCAAAACACGAGGAGGGAAAGACTCTCGATGGTGTTTACCTAACTGACAAGTTTCACAATTAAAGTGAAGACTGGAACTAGACACAAAAGGAAAATGGCTGAGTGTATCTGTGGATGGATGACCAAGTCGACAATGTAAGCGATAAGAATCATCCACAGCTTTAGTTTGAACTTTTGTAGCAGCAGCAGCAATAATCTCAGGTTCCAGGACGTATAATCCACCAACCTCACGCCCACCACCTATTCAGCGTCCAGTCTTCCGATCTTGAAGAACACACGATGACGAAGAAAATATAATATCGCAATCAAGATCGCGAGTAATAGAACTGACTGATAACAGATTATAAGGAAAGTGTGGAATATGATAAACAAGAGGTAAAGAAACAGAGGAACTCAATGACACACAACCTGTACCAGTAACTTTGGATTGAGAACCATCTGCTAAGGTGACTGATGTGAAGGAGCAGATGAAATGGACGTGAGGAGACTAGGGTCACCAGTCATATGATGGTGGCACTCGAATCAATAACCCTGGAGCAAGGAGGAGTTGTACTAGACATTAAGCACGTAGGATCATTGTAATGTGCCAAAGTAGCAGTAGGGCCAAAGACAGCACCAGTCTCATTCTGTCGTGCTCTGACCAACTCATCATATTCAGCACGTGTCAACTGTACTGTATCATGTCCAGGAGAAGTACCAAAGGTTGTTGAACTCGAAGAAGTACTAGAGGAGTTCAACCCCGAAGTAAAAGAGGAATTGGTAGACATTCGCACAAATCTCTAATCACTTCACAACACACCAATTCCCCAACTCAGCAGTCAAAAAAACACCAATTCACAGCCACCCATGGCAATCACTAAACTCCACGACTATCACTTCACAAACCACTAACCACACTAATTCAGCAGCCACACTAATTCAGCAATCACTAATCACTGCACTTCAGCCACACCACTAACCATGCACAAAATACCATTCACTCACAGAATATTACTCAGGCCACACTAATTCAGCAATCACGAACCAAGCAGTCACAATAATCCTTAAACAACCCATATAACACACCGTCTCAAGAATATGGGTATCAACTCACCGAACACCACTTAGGCAATCCAAGTAACGGGACTATTTCATCTTAGTGTCCGTCCGCCCCAACGTCTATATAAGGATTACGTATGGGCAATATTGAAACCGTCCTTTCCAGTAGTATCGCGGCTGTCTTTTTTTCATCGCAAAGAAGCCTCAGCAGCCACACCAACCATCCAAATCAACTACCCAAGCAGTCAGATATCACTTTTACACAAACCACTAAACTCCAACTAATTCAATCACTTCAATTCAACCACACTATTCCCATAAGCCACCTAAAACTTCCTCCATCACCAAATACAACTCAAGCAACCCACAGGAACTTCATCAACAATTTAACGCATCAAACACGATAAAAAAGGTCAATGTTGAAAGAAACAGTTATTGTTCACGAAGAAGCACACTGTTGAGTCTCCATCGGTGCCCTAGCCTCTTTCAAAAAACTGACTTTAGACTCACGAAGACAGCAGCAACTGGTTGATGGAGACTCGCCAGCCCTGAGCGACACCGGAGGAGGCCTAGCTGGTCTTAGGCGACACAGGACAGGTCGCCGGCTTTAGGCGACGCCGGATAGGTCGCCGGCTCTGGCAACGCTAGACGACAGCGATGGAGGCTCGCTGGCCTCTGGGCGACGCTAAGGGACGGGTCGACGGCTCTGGGCGACGACGACAGAGGGTCGCCTGCCCGGAGTGACGCCGGCGCCGGACAGATGAACAGTGGCTGACGGTGATACAATGACTGGTGGCTAGGGTTTTTGATTTTCTTTATTTTAGGGTTAGCTCTAATACCATGTAATTTGGTAAAGAGTAACTTATTATTATTTTAGAGACAATATGAAGTATATATAGGCTTAGGGTAAGCCTAATACAATATAAGCAAATATACCCAAATATACCCAACTTGATACTTTCCTAAAATAATAAACTCAACACATATAAAGAAAAGGAATATTGATTTATACTTTGAGTTTTTTTTTTAATAATTTTCCTTAGATAATTAAATCACATATCAAATAATAGTAAATATTTTCTAGTTCATTTTTAGTTTTCAACTGGACATCAAAAAATTTTGTCATTTTCTTAGGAAAATGATTTTTTTAAAAGTATTTTTTAAAAATGTCATATTTTTTCGATAAATGAACTGGCACCAAATGGTGGAGCCATTTCTTTATCTTTATTTGTGCAGCTGGAAGTACTTTAACACTGGAGGAACTTACATCTACTTCTAATGATTTTTCTTTATAGTTTCGCCCCTCTATCTAGAAAGTTCAAATCTTGGTCCCCAGAATTTCCCTCACTTGCAATTTTAGTCCCCAATCCTTCCATGCATCGGACATGGATTTACGGTTCTTGCGTGGGCACAAGCCAAATAACAGAACGGTGATGTAATTGATGCGATTGGAGATCGGAGGGTGTTCTTGAATTCCGGTCATCGTGTACAACTGCTGGGGCCCAAATTAAATTCGATCAACGGTTTAGGAAACTTAAACTCCACATGAGCCCATGGCATATTTTTTGTGCTTTTCCAGGCATAATTTTTTTGTGATTGCTCGTATTGAATTGTGATGCGATGGCATGATCAAAATAATTAACTGCTCAAAAGCAACTCAAGGTTTCTTTACAAATCTCGGCCTTGGTGATGCAAAAATAATGGCACAATTTTAACTCTAGACGAAGTTAGAGAATGGAGGCCATAATTAGACAAAAAAGAAGAAAATGCAGGACTGAGAAAATCTCAAATTTAAATTATTCGTGTTTCTACCCAAGCATTCAATAGACGGATTGATTTTATAATGTAGTCATTGCAATTTGGGCCTGGCATATTGGGGGCCACTTTCTGTGTGCTCTGCTCTGGGCTTGGGCCCGTAGCTTATATATCAATGATACCTTTCTTAATTTTGGCATTTTTTTGAAAAATTTCCTCAAGATCTGTTTGAATGTAAGGGAACGTTGCAGGATCCCTTCTCGTGGCCTATGTATCAATGATACCTTTTGATTTAGCGCTAGCATTAACTTCATAATCTTCAAGTAAGTATCAACAGATTCGCCCTTATCAAGAGCTTGTTCATTCATCAAAGAGTATCGGGGTTCAATTATTTATTCTATCAAAATATCCAAGCGATGTCACTTGTATTAATTGCATAATTGGCTCCTTGAAATATCTAATCCAAAGTCCTTATTAATAGCTAGTAATATTAGAACACCCATAGAGATGGTTTTGCCTCTTGGGGCAGTCGGCATAGTGATAAGTATTTAGAATTGATACCTAGGGAGCACGAAGGGCCTTGACTCCTCACGGTTGTGTCTCCTTGATGTCGCCTGACATCGAGGACAGCAAGACTTGCTCAATTGTATGAAATGCTTCAACATTTACAATGATCGTGTAAGACAAGAATCGAAACTTAAAGGGGGTGATTAGAAAAGAAAAGAAAATCCCAGTTCTCAAGTGTGCGAATAACTCTTGCAAGACAGTTTGGAGAGAGAATCGGCCTAGAAAGATGCCATCGAGCTAACCGGTCCTAAGCCTTGAACTGTCCAAAAACCACCTTAAATTTGAATACTAAACAAAAAAAGTCACTATACTGAAAGCTGGAATCAATCAATTGGAAAGTAATTAATGAGAAAATAAACAATACAAAGATGTTATTTTTGTGGTACTGATGCCATTGAATTATTTTCTCACACTAGGAAAAATAAAGTTACTTCATGATTTCGATTTTTTCAAGGAAAAATATCATGGGATAGAATAAGATTTGAATTTTAATATCGAAAGTCGAGATACGCGAAAAATTAATAAAATCATTAGTTTGCACATTGGTCCATGAATGCGACATCTGCAAAATAAGACATTGAACTCATCGAGAGAGAGAGGGAAATAATTGAAATCCCAATTAGGATTTTTCTTTATGGCTTTATATAATTGTTAAGCTATTCGAATCCTTTCCTTTGCCAATCCCTGCCAAACATTGGCGATGTTTGTCGTCCGCAGCTCTGGTTCTGTCGTTCGTGAACATAAATGGTGGCCACACCACGCAAGATTACCGGCAGCAAGAAAAGACGATGCTAAAATCTAAATATCTCTTTCTGTTGTTTCTCTTTTCTTTCGTTGGAGTTGAACTTTCTAATTCCTCTTCATTTTCTTCCTCCGTGTCTGGATCTGTTTAGAACTGGGAGGAAAAAGGGAGGGAGGGGAATGGAAACGAGTGTAAACAACAAGTGGGATTTTGAAATGGACGGACGATGTTTGAATATTTGGAGCATTTTCTCTCTTCCAAATTGGTTCCCAGATTTAGCATTAAAGCCAAGAGAATTCTTGTTCACTAATCCTGGGACATCCGCTTTAATTTCCAGCGACCTGTATTTGCAGCGCATAGAAAGAAAAAGGATCCACGATCGATGTTCGTGTTATTCGGGCTTACGGAACCTACGAAGGCCGCGTATTGGAGAAGAAGCAGGCTTTTTTGCTTTTCTTCTAAAGCACCCAAGTGGGAACTGACAATGGACGGCAAGTGAACTCAAAGACGGCATTGCAGATCAGTGGACGGAAAATCAAGATCAGACGGGGGAAGAGAGATGAAAAGGCAAGAGAGTGACGGGCATCCAGCCAATCTGAAGGCTGAGAACGACGAGCTGCGACCGGTCCAGTAGGCGACTAACGGGAGAGTGGACGAAAGGGAAGATAAAGAGAGTAGAGATGGGGAAAGGGAAAGGGAAAGGGGAAGTGGGTTTCAGTCAAGATAAGAGCAGGATGAAAGGCACAATGACTGAAGCCGCGCCAACGAGGATAAGGAACCGATAAGTTCCCCAGGATTTTCTTTAGGTCTGATGTAGTGCATCCGGGGCAAGTTATGGAGCAGGCCGGGCGAGATGGGGACCGGCGGGACACGGCGAATCCTTTCCCCTTCGGCCATCTCTAATTCCAACTTCAGCCGACGTTCTTGAAAAGATTAGAGACAATTAAAATTGTATTCAAGAAATGGGGATCCAAGAATTGACACCACAGTACGTGGAGTTCAACAAAAGAACGTAGAGCTATTCTCTCCTACAATTACAACCACACATAACAAAAAAGAAGAAGAAGAGAAAAAAACACATTTATATTCAAATGTCAAGTACCGTCGTTGAACACGATGCCTTGATAAGCCCCATGCGGTTTAAAGCGTTTTCTTATGGAATAGGTTTCAAAAAGACATAGTGACTCTTGTAATAATCATTTTCTTCAATAAAAATAAGACGTGATTCATTATGAATAATGATTATAGGAATCAAAATAGACGTTCGTTAAATTATTCTTTTCAATAAATATCAAAATTAAGCAACTTACAGTCAATTTTACCAACAAAATGATGAATCTTCTCATTCATTATGGAAAATTAAGTAAAATAATGGTCGAGGGGCAAGCTCTCCCGAGAAGCAAAGTCAACATGAGACACAGCAGCAGTCATCACGCAGCGACGGAGACGAAAGGGAAGCATGCGTTTCTGACCGTCCCTTTGAAAGTAGACTCGCCAATTCCCACCATTGGATGGTCACCGAACAAACGTATAAATTTTGTGTATTAAGCGAAGTATTTAAGGTTTTCACGCGACACGACATATCCGATATTTTCTTAAAAATTACGAAAAATCGCGAAGAATTGTGATGCGAATATCTTCCCTCGGGACACAGAAGAATTCATAGAAAAACGAGACGAATAAAAAAAAGACCATTTTCTTCAGAGCACAAGAGGTGGTGGGGGTGGTGCTGTTCTGGTGCCGTCCACTTCCTGTTTCCCACCTCCATCTCCTTCTCCTCCCTCCTCCCTCCTCCCTTTCTCTCTGGATCCACTCAACTATTCTCACAGAAGGAGGAGAGAGAGAGAGAGAGAGAGCGAGGTCACTTTCGGCCAACGCGTGAACAAGCGGTCATGAGGAGAGGGAGATGCGCTGCCGCGGCCGCCAAGAGGGAGGCGGCCGATGTAGCCTCGCCCCCGGTGCCGCAGGCGGAACCCAGATACAGAGGCGTCCGGCGGAAGTCGCTGGGCAGATACACGGCCGAGATCAGAGACCCCGGGACGAAGAGGCTCTTGCGGCTCGGCACTTTCGGCTCGCCGGAGGAAGCGGCGCGTGCTTTCGACGCGGCGGCCGTGGGGTTCCGCGGGGTGAAGGCCAGGACCAACTTCCCCGTCTCTCCGTCGAGTTTTGCTCCGGCCACTTGTCGCGATCTGCGAGCTCCGTTGAATGGTTCCGGAACGCTCGGTCGGAGAGGCGTTCGAGATCTTCGCGGGGAATACCCCGAGGTCAGTCCGCAGAGACCGACCTCGAGCAGCTTGAGCAGCACCGTGGTGTCGTCCAGTGGTCCTCGACCATCGCCGCCGGAGATCGTGAGTTCTCCGCCGGCGACGGCGAAGCGGCGGACTAGAACTCCGCCTCCGCCGCCGCCGCCTGAGGATTGTCGCAGCGGCTGCGGTTCCTCATCCACGGTGATTGACGACGAGGGCGAGGATTTCGCGCCTTCGTCGAGAAGGGAACCCTTGCCGTTCGATCTCAACCTCCTCCCTCCACCGGAGATCGATGATTTCCGGCTCACATCTCTGTGCCTCTAATGAGCATGAAGACAACCAACCCGTGTGATTTCTTACGCTCTTTACTTCTCTTCTTCCTCTTTATGACTAAGTTGAATCAATTGATCTCTTCGATCACCCCCGAACCAGAGAGAGAGAGAGAGAAATGGGTCGCAACCCTTCGGGTCTCAGTTGATCATTGTGAAGTCTGATGTGAGGAGAAATGGGGTTCTTTAGTTACTTCAACCCCAAGCTCCCTGAAAGTGTGTTTGTACATTTACCAGATGCAGTAATCACTAAAGAAGTGGCATTGTGCCTCTTTTCAGTTTCCATTTTGCTGAATCTTCTATGGCTACTTTGCCCGCATTTTATCATCCTTGAAGTATGACAGTATGAGCTGCTGGAGCAGCTGTATGATGTGGGATTAGGATGACAAATTAGCAGGTTTGGACTCTGATCTGGAGAGCACTAAAGACTAGTGGTGATGTTGATTAGTGGACATCGTTTCTTTCTGAAGACGTGTGAATTGTGATTAGCAAGTGTTAATTCTTCCCTAGTCGGACGAGATTGAATTATGGGTCTATATATTTTATTGTGCAATGTTTGATTCAGTCTAAGCGTTTGTTCCAAAACGGTTCCGCACGAGAATGGAAGATTTTTCCTTCCATGACAAGTTTGACGTACTGCTGGGACATCTAGATACCTTGTTGTGATAATTTTGGGTGACTGGGATGTTTTGGGTGATTGTACTGCATGTTGCTGCAACTTCTTCGACATTTTTGTGGGACAACTGAGGCTTAATGTACAGATTTGGTAACCTTTTCTGTATTCAGCTGCATACACAGGAGACTTTCTTTCTTAACAAAGTACAGAGAAGAGAAGAGGCAATCTTTCCAGCACCATTTTAACCGGAAATAGGTCTCTAAAGTTCACCAACTTTCGTGATGCATGTAGTTTGTTCCCGTCTCTCTGGTTCCGACTAGTAGGAAGTATTCGAAACAGGAAACTTCTCAATGCCTCACGACTTTCCAAGAGATGACAAAAAATTTCCTTGGCCTATTCGCGGAGCACTTGACGAAAGGCGTGTCGGTGAATCAAACCCTTTCACGGGAGGACGATTGACCCTTATTCGGTTCTCTTTCTGATTCTTGAAACATATCGTAGCAACTGACTTCTATGCAAAGGTTACTGACGTCGCTATGAATTGATGATCGGGATCGTGTACTTGCACATCCCTTATTTTGCTCTTTTTGTCTAGCTAAACAATTGAAATTGGCTGTTTATGGAGTCGTAAGTCTAATGAGTGTTGAAATGAACAAAGTAGTATTGAAGTCGGCTGGAATCGCCGGGGAGAACGAAGCTTGACGTTTGGATGGAAGCTGATAGTTTCATTGTAAGAGTCGCAAAGAAATCTTTTTGTTGTGCTTTGTACCCGAAGTAAGTAGACAAATTAATCCTAGTATTGTTCGCAACACGCTTTTTGGGGAGTTCCAATCGAGAACTTCAAACTTCTTGACGTTGAAAGACCATTTCTCTTCGGCCAATGAAAGCCCATTTGATATGTTCTTGGTTCCTCGACCTCTGCAGGGCTAGCCCAATCCCTTGGTTCCAAATTCCGACCAAGTAGGGAATATTCCGTCACTTCGCTGCCTCACTCACTCGGCTACACGTGACTGAACTCGGTTGTTCTCGTTAGTTTAAGGCTTGAAGAAGCAAGTGTGCTTGGGTTAGCGTTATACTCAAAAACCGTACCGATCGCCAGCTCGACCAAGCTTTGAGAATTATTATGCAAAACTTTGTTGGGAGGAAGGGAGGCTTGGACGACAAAGCTAAGGGTAATCTTGACTCTATCTCGACAAAGTTAAGGCTGGTATTGGCCATGCCAAGATGAATTAAACGAGGTGAAGAGAAATGGCGAAGAGAAGCAGAGTAAGTACAACGGGAACCAGAGATTGCATTTGTGGACAGAGAGGCAAGACAGAAAAAATTAAAGAAAAAGAAACCCAAGGAAAAGGGCTAAGTCTGTCTCTCTCTCTTGTACTTTTAAATTAACTAGTTGGGAGAAAAAGAAGGGAATCCCATACAAAAAGCCATGGATTTTGTAACGGAGCTCATCCCTGGTTACCATTGCTAAGATTCAATTCTTAATTTTGCTCCAAATAATCTCAATCCGATTAGGATTTGAAAAAGGGAACCTCAAACAAAAAGTCATGGATTATGTAACTGAGCTCATCCCCAGTTACCATTGCTAAGATTCGATTCTTAATTCTGCTCTAAATAATCTCGGTCGGGATAGGATTTGAAGAAGAGATGGAATTGTTTAATTTGTTCGAATTAGGATCTATATTTGGGGTAAAACATATAGACAATGTCGTTTAGGCATAATTACATCAACTGGACACATTGGTGAGCCACATCAATCTGGAAAATTTGATAAAATATTGCTAGATCGGATTTTTTGATATTCCAAATCGGATTTATCACAAATAAAAAAGCACGCTAGCCGTTGAATAGTTGAAGGCTGAAAGCATATAAGTTTGGCTTAGGGAGTGCATGATGAAAAGTTCATTAATTGAGATGTATCGGTGGGTATCAAAATATGGATAATGAAATGAATAGTTCTTGAATTTTCATGTGGTTTTTGAATTTTTAATTTATTCAAGATAGTTACTGAATATTTTCATATAATTGATGGATCATATAGAATAAATTTAAACTCCACAGTCCACATTACAATTGAGCTAAATTTCAAAGATTATTCATGTCATTTTTCATTCAATTTGAGAAAATTTTTTTGTTTGTTTAGCCTCAAATGTATCTATCTTCCACACAATTTGACAATGCCCTGATTGTACTCTCTTGATATTTCTGTTTTGCTCAGTTAACCGCATGCGAGCATTAACCAAATATGCGATGCGATCACCACGATCACCGATCAAACGCGTACAGCCATTTGCTGCGGTGATCATAGTCTGGCCCCCGCGTTCACCGGGAATTTCCGTTGGCGACTCCAAAAATACACGCAGCGCGCGTCGTTTGATTGGACCGAACCTCTCTGGCTTGCTTCCCGTGGGGCTGAGAACGCCGTCGTTTGAAGCGTCCGTCCTCGAGCGACGTCGTTTTTACCCACAAGTCGTCCCGTTTCTCTTTGCTTTGCCGTCGGTGCGAAGGGACTCTCTCCTCCCGAGGCGCGAGGCGAGACAGCGAGAGAAGCCGAGAATACAAGCAAATCCAGTTTTTTTTTTTTTTTTTTTCATTTTTTGATCTCTTTCTCCTTATCACTTATCAGTTTGGCGTTCTCATTTGGTTTCGAATTCGCCTGGGAACGAGGTCGGTTTTTCGTTCTGTGCGCTCGAGAATCATGGAGATTTCTCCGGTTCCGATCAGTACGTGCTCCAAAGAGAACCAGCAAATCTACCAGGAATGGTTCAATTACGCTGATTCAGGTCAACTTCTCCTCCCCCTCTCCCTCTCCCTCTCTCGCTTTCTGAGATCGCGTTTGCGAATGGATTCGTCTCTGGACGAGCATTTTGGAACGTGATATATGAATGCTGTTGTTTTTTCTTTCGGGAAGTGAGTTTAGACGGCATGCGTTTGGGAGACTTGTCTCGATGTTCATCTATTAGTCCATGTTGTTACGCGGTCTCGGATTATATTTGTTTTGGTTGTTGGTCTGATTGGCTCGTGCATTGTCAGATGGCGATGGACGCATTACGGGGAGCGATGCCATTAAGTTCTTCGCCTTGTCGAATTTGCCTCGACCGGACCTCAAGCAGGTTTTCTCGTACTTTCTGGGCGTTGTTCGTTCGCATCATAAACGTCGTTTGGTTGTTTCATTCATAAGGCGTTCTTTCTCCCGCTAGAGGGTGGTGATCTTTTGCTGTTTTCCTTATGATCGGAGGATGATGTATATTCAGTTAAAGCTCGATTGATGGAATAATCACGCGGTTGTAACCTGAGTTGCTTTTCGATTCACATCGCCATGTGTTGTTGTCCCATTTTTCAGATTTAATTTGATATGAATGGCTGAAAAAGCATTTGGGTTACAAATTTCTCTCTTTATTTTTGTTGGCAAAGTATTCCCAAAACGGTAAACTATGTGTAGGGAGAATTGCATGTTCCTGATGGATGATGAAGCTGCAACGTCAGCCTAACTACATGTTAAGTGATATTTTCTTGTTAGAGTTGATTTTGCTTCTTTTCTTGGTGTTCTGTGGAAGACAAAGGAAAGAAAAAGTCCACCCTCTTTAAAGATCAGCCTTCATGAATAGAAAGAATGTCATTTTCGCATCATTTATTGCTCTAGATCCACTTTATTTTGTAGGGGTTGTTTCTTATCCTCGAATCGTTACTTACATGATTCTTATTTTGGACCACAGTCTTCAAAATTGCACTATTTTTTCTGCACGTGTAATTCCTACTCCCCACAGTGTCATCTAATTGTTAATTCTTTTCGAACTCTTTTCATATCTTGTTTTCTCATCAGGTGTGGGCAATTGCAGATTCCAAGAGACAGGGTTTCCTTGGTTTTGGGGAGTTCATTATTGCAATGCAGGTAACATGGAAATATTTGTCATGGACGTTTAGTTATATTTTTGTGTTACTGAACTGTTTTTCTCCCTTCAACCTGTAGTTAGTGTCTCTTGCACAAGCTGGTCAATCAATCTCACCAGATCTATTGAGCAGCGAAAGTGAGCTATCCCTTCAGACCTTTTATTACCTTTTATTTCGTAACTTTAAGTAGTCACATGGTCAAAAATCTTGCATCACCAATTTCCTATCGGAAGCATGATGTAATGAGATATGTGGCTTTGTTCATATTACAAAATTCTGAAGCCTAACATATTTGCCTGTGCCACAGTTGATTTGGTCAATTTGAGACCTCCTACAATGACAGGCCTAGATGCCTTAATAGCAGTAAGTCTACCCTTTCTTTGTTCTTTATGCTCTTTGACCCTGCATTTTGATTAAACTTTTTTTTCTGCTAGAAGAAAAAGCGTTCGCCAAAGACAAACGAGTCCGATTCTAATGGTGAGGAGCTTATATTGAGAGACATATTTTAATTGACAATTTGGTTTTTGACTGGCAATTCATCTTGAGAGTATTAATTTGCATATTTTAGTTTTCAAAGTTATTGCTGACTGGCAATTATGCAGGCAGTTCTCACTCACAATCATCACCAGCTGCTGGTTGGTTTTCTTCGAAATCATCAAAAAAGGTGCCTCATCCTTCCATCAACTCTTAAGTACTCCTGCAACAGAAGACATCTTTTTGATGCACTTTATCTACTTTTTTTCATAATTGCATCACATCATCTATCTATCTTTTGCATCCATTCTGCTTTGATTTTTCCGTTTGTTGAAGTCTTTGGCACAATTGTGGCTGTAATGGACAGAACAGCTTTGCTGCAATTGCATTAGGTTGATTTTTGTGTTCTAAAGTGCCGATATTAATAGATATTAGTTAAACCCTCAATAAAAGTTGTCCATGTTTAGTAATTTTCATTTACTGTCTTAGAAGCCTCTGGAAATTTGGCTTCTAGGCATATGTTCTCTTTCTTTCGCTGATAGAAATTGCTTAGAAAGTGGTCCTCAAGCTAGCGCAGTTTCTTTTGCATGGTAAACTCCATGGATGCATAAATAACATGCTTCATCCTACCTCTTGGGTTTTTTGACTGCTCGCTCTGTGCTGCGGAGTGACCCTCCTATCTATTCCTTTCTATGATGGATGTCCTTTCAACTTGGTTCTTTTCGTGTTAACTCTTTAAACTGTCTTCCCATGGCTTTTTTCCAGATAACTCTTTCCTCAGTTACATCCATTGTTGATGGCTTGAAGAGACTGTATATTCAGAAGCTGAAGCCCCTGGAAGTGACTTATCGCTTCAATGACTTTGTGTCACCATTATTGGTACAATTATACATGGAGAGTCTCACCTAAAAGTATCTACCAACTTTGGTCCAATTAGTTGGCATAGTGAACTGATTTTTGCTATTTGACATATCTATTGCAGACAAATAGTGATTTTGATGCCAAACCAATGGTAATGCTTTTGGGTCAATACTCCACTGGAAAAACAACTTTCATCAAGCATTTGCTACAAAGTAGTTATCCAGGTAATTTATCCTTCTTCTATTTTACCCTCCTTACACTAACACCAGATTCTCTTGGTGTGCTCATTGTCTATTATTGTTTTACAGGAGCTCATATTGGACCTGAACCAACAACGGATAGGTTTGTGGTCGTAATGGTATGGTACTGGAAATCTTTTATAGCCAGTTCAGTAAAGAATAATGTTAGGGATATCAAAACTAGTCTTTTATGGGGGTTTGTTATGTGATCTGGGACTATTCTATTGGATGGTAAAATATGGCAGTTTTGTTCAAAGGCCTACTTACATTTTTTCGCTTCAATTAGCAAATTATATTACTAGATCAATTTTGGTATACTCAAGTGTTCCTCTCATACAAAAGAAGAAAAATGTACAGGTCTCGTCGTTGAACAGATTCTCAATCTGTCATTGTGTATTCAATCTACCTTCTCTAATTAGTTAATGGAAGCTGTTGGGAATGTTAGGCTTTATCTTATCGTGAATTTTATCATTTAAGTACAAAAAATACTGAAAGCTAACTGGGTCCTTATGCAGTCTGGGACCGATGAAAGAAGCATCCCCGGAAACACTGTTGCGGTCCAAGCAGACATGCCATATAGTGGCCTCACAACATTTGGAACTGCATTTTTGTCAAAATTTCAGTGTTCTCAAATGCCTCATCCCGTGAGTAGTTCTTCTTGGCATGACCTTTAAAACTCTGTAAAATTGGGCCTCACACCTTTCTGCAGACACTATAATTTCTATCTCTTGTCTGAATTTGTATCTTTTTCATGCCGGAAGCTACTGGAGCACATTACTTTTGTTGATACTCCTGGAGTTCTGTCGGGCGAGAAGCAACGGACACAGCGTGCCTATGATTTTACAGGTGTAACTTCATGGTTTGCTGCAAAGTGTGACCTCATTTTGCTCCTATTTGATCCTCACAAGCTTGATGTAAGTGATGAATTTAAGCGTGTGATCTCTTCTCTACGTGGCCATGACGACAAGATTCGTGTGGTTTTGAACAAAGCTGACCAAGTGGATACCCAGCAAGTGAGAATTGAACATCCAACTGCTATTTCAATTCGTTGATTATCTAAGCACCATTTCATCTTGCTTTAGTCTCATCCAATTATCCATCTCTTCCTGCAGCTGATGAGAGTGTATGGAGCATTGATGTGGTCTCTCGGTAAAGTCATCAATACTCCAGAAGTTATGCGAGTCTACATTGGGTAGGTTGATTTAATGTGGACTCGTAAATCTTATGCACTGTCCTGACATTTATAAAATAATGACGTGATCATTATTTTAGTCACTTTTCCGTGCAATTTTTCTAGTGACACGGCAAAGAAGTTGTGGGTCCTTTTGCTAACGATACCTATTTGAGCATCACTGTGGATCTCTCTGTAATTTCCCAGCATGTGTGGTTTGTCATGATGAGTATAACTAAATGTTATTCTGTCTGATCATATGCAAAAGGTGTCTGGCAATTGATTAAAGTTGTTTATCATCCTGTGCTAAGGCATCTTCTTAAGCCAATGATGAAATTTCACACCTTGGATTTTTCGGCAGCTCGTTTAATGACAAACCTGTGAATGAAGCTGCTACTGGTCCCATTGGTAAAGAACTTTTTGAGAAAGAACAAGAGGACCTTTTATCAGACTTAAAGGATATCCCGAAGAAGGCATGTGATCGTAGGGTAAGTGTGTGCTTAATGCTACTCTGCTTGCGTCTGTGTTCTTGTAGGATATCTGATAGCAGATAACTGTTACTATCTAACCTAGGTTATGGAGTTGTTTTCCCATTCAAGTGATTTTCATGATGCTTGTTTGAAACATGTATTTCAATTTTATTTGATTTCACCAGATCAATGAATTTGTGAAACGTGCTCGAGCTGCTAAGATTCATGCGTACATAATCAGCCATCTTAAAAAGGAGATGCCTGCTATGATGGGCAAAGCTAAGGCTCAACAGAGACTCATTGATAATTTGGAAGATGAATTTGCGAAGGTTCTCTCTTTTTTCTCATGTGCGCGCATTCTCTATTCGGGTTTTCACTTGTTCATTTCATGTGTGGGATTGCAGGTTCAGAGAGAGTTCCATCTACCTCCAGGGGATTTTCCGAATGCGGAGCACTTTAGGGAGACGTTAAGTGGTTACAACATAGATAAATTCGAGAAGCTAAAGCCAAAGATGATACAAGCTGTGGATGATATGCTGGGTTACGACATCCCAGATCTTTTGAAGCATTTTAGAAATCCTTACGATTAGTGATTCGTTACAACCAAGTATTGTGCATTTACCTTACGATTGAGCGATTTTTCACATTTTATGAACTCTACGTATATAAACTTATTGTGACATTGTACAATATTAGTTTCGAGGTAAATTATGTTTTTATCAAGTTGAGACAAATTATGCTCTTATCAAAGCGATTGAATTGGTTTTCCGGTCCTCCCGTTCCTCTCTTTCTTGCAAAACTAATGGTCATGAAATCGACGGATTTCCTTCTGGAACTATCTCTAATATCTTGACGATTGCTGTTGCCATTGTCATTGATACCGAAACATTAATCACTCTGGCAGAGAGGTTCTCTAGTTCAATCTATTCTCGATCAAATAAATCGTCGACCCGTCAGAAAATGGCCCTCCTGCCCATGGAGATAGTAATTACCGGGAAAAAGAAAGAAATGAAGGAATGCAAAATGGGTCAAAACTTTTCTTTTCAAGCAGCTGGTGATGAATGGAACGAGTGGTCCGTGTAGTCACCCTTTTCCACGACTTCCATTTGGCATGATTCCGTGGTAATGACCGATACCTCACAAATGACGTTAACTGGCTAACTGGATTGCACATCAGGTCGCATTGTGTGTTCTTGATACGCCCATCAACGTAATTCATGAGCTTTGGGTATGAAAGCTTGGAGTTTGTAGAGATGCTAACTGGATTATACATGGGCTTGCATCGTATTTTCTTGATATGCCACAACCAGAATTCATGTGCGTCAAACTAATATGATCATGCAGAAAAGCAAGCTTCTTTCACTAAGATAAAAGGATAAGAAACACAGCAGCAAGCAAATTGCCACTGTCCACACGCTTCTCTCTCTCTCTTTCTCCCCGTTTCTGTTTCACTCATAGTATGAAACCTAGCTCCAGATCCATCTAAAAAAGGCAAAAAAGGAACCTTCTTGTTCTTCTCAACTCCACGTCCATGGCTCCTCTGACTTTTCGTATCAGAAGAACTTGTGGAAAAAGAGGATCTCTGTGTCAGAATCGCAGTCCTTCATCTCCTCCTCCTTCTCGCGGAAGAGGTGGCCTTTGCTCCTCGCTTGATCCGGACCTCTCGCTTTCCGTCCATTTTCCAGTGCCTGATCAAAGGTCTTGATGCGCTTGTGGCTCTCCGGGAGTGAGTTCGGCTGTCTCGGAGTCGATGGAGAGTCGTCGCTGTGGCCTCTTTTCGCGCTCATGGTGAAGCTGCACGGGGAAGTCTCCATCATCGTCACGGACTTCAGAGGTTCGAGGAAGCTCATCAGAAACTGCCGGGACAGTTTCGTGATTTTATGTAAGTCGAGGGATGATGTTTGTTTCGGATAACTCCAAGAATTGTCTACCCACGAGGGGTCACGTGACCGAGTTGACGATGATGAAGCTGCTCAGTGAGAGAAAAAGAAGAAGAAGAAGAAGTTAATTAAAGATGGGATTAATACAAAACCCAACTTAGTACTAGTACCCTTCCCATTGGCAAATGAGATAGACAATCGAGACATGGTTTTGTGACGAAACGATAATTATGAAAACACGTGTCCGTTCATATCGATAAAGTATCACATTTCTTATATCTCATTTTCATTCCAGTTTCTTATACATCATTGATTTCGTGATTTTTTTAATTAGTATTATTTCGACTCAAGTTCTTTTTAAGCTTTCCTTATCCGACTGCGACTCTAATTGTACATCCCAACAGTACATTTAAATTTCTGAAGAATTCATATGAAAACGTCTATCAAGGACAACTTGGACAACTTGCTCGGCTGTGACCGGTTTTAAACCCTAATTGGATATGTACCATAATATCTCACGGCATTAAAGATTGTAGACTCGTTCAGACTTCCCCGGTCTCGGCTTAAGTAACGGGCGGAGTCAACGACCTTGATCCAGTAAAATGTCGACTAGATACGCTCTTCCACGCTGCATGTCACCAACATAATCAAGGAAATGATCTGTCCACTGTGTTATCTCTCTTTTTTCCCCAATCTCTCTCATACATTTTAATATGCGCAAGACGAGCATCGATGAATGTGACACGGCCGGATACAGAACCATTCTCCTGAAACTCGTGTTGACTTGGACCTTTTATACGATCCACTTTATGCTGCGTCATTGCCTACGCATTTATGTCCGCATCGAATCGAATGGATCCAGTCGAAATTCGGTTCACGGCAGCTTTTGAAACTTCAACCGCAACAAGACAACGTGTGAGTGATGTTTTTTGCTCATCAACTTGAGCTTATCTTGCCAGACCTTAAGTTTGTCACTCGGACAAGATATTAAATTCGCAAATCATTAGAACCCTTGAATCTAAATGTGGACTTACGCATTTGATTTTATTATATAGCAATGACAATATTAAATAACTTGATGAAGATCGTTCCATTCACACAGCAATTTCTTTGTTGTGAAGAATGACCATTCCAATTATTTCTGTTTAGTTTTGCCATAGACGCTTCCCATGCACCACCATGGCCGCCAGCTCGACGGCCTCCGTCCACCACCACCCCCACTATCACCGTGTCCGCCTCTGCAGCCGCCACCGCCACTTATTTCCCCTTCTGTATTGCCGCTGCTTCCTGGGGTGGCGACCTCGAAAGTCTCCATCTTGAGGAGCTCGTTTCTATACGCATCGTGCTGATCAGAAATCACACCGTAAGATTCGTCTTATTCCATTTTCCACTCTTCCTCCTGAATCCGAAGCCTTGCTTCTGCATCACTTGTGGTCTTCTTTTTTGCCGTCTTCCATTGCTTTCCCTGATGCTTTGGCCACCTTCTCGGGGCCTGTTCTCGTCGCGCCGTGTGCATGGTCTCCCATCACGAGCTCAATTTATAAAACCCAGTGGGGGAATTTTCGCATGAAGCTCGATGTTGTAGTCCTAGAGAGGTCTATAACGATGACGACAACAATGCTCAGACAGACAGGGAAGTGAACGCTGTGAAAGTACTTAAATATAAATCCACGTCTTCACCTAACGGCTTAAGCTTTTAGGACAGTTGGCAGTGGTCCTACAAAACTTCACATGGTATCAGAGTGGGAGGTCTTGAGTTCAAATAGTTCAAGGCCCCTATTATGTCTCCAAAAAAAATATTTTCATGCTTACTACTGGCAAAAAGACCAGACTAAGCGTGAAGGGAAGCGTGAAAGTACTTAATTATAAATTCACGCCTTTACCTAATGGCTTAAGCTTTTAGGACAGTATCAGTGTGTGAACACAAAATTTGGTTTTTACCTTATCGATGCGATTGGCCGGTTCTTGACCTCCAACTTGAAACCCTCAAAAGAAGTTAAGCCGAGAATTTGAAAGATAACGGGTTTCTATATTGCTCTAGCAGTGTTCGATTAAGGCCACTTACTTGATCTCCTTGATGGAGTCCATACAAAATCCTTGGTTAAATCCTCGCGTTGAAAAGATCGGCAGACTTTTTCGAATTTGCATACAATACAAAGTTCAACCTTGGGATGAAGCTGGAAAAGCAAGATCACATCACGGAACTAGAAATCCTGCTAGAGAAGTCCGCACAACGTGATCGGCTACGATACCATTTGTTCTCTCTGTTGGATGAAACGAATCCCAAAACACGTACTCATTTGCATCTGGACATGTGAAGGGGCTATTTGTGTTACACAGATAACCCATCTCGAAGTAGCCAGTGCCGCAACAGGATTGTTTGGCAGTCGTGAATCCTGCAGTCAGAGCAGGGTTGCATTAGAGTCTGATAATTTGAAATTAGACCCGTTTCTGTTTTCGACTTGTTCTTTTCTATTCTCAGCTTAAATTGTCTTTTTATACCAGCCTTGCCTGTTTGACAAAGACTCTGCACCTTTAGGCCTCTTTGAGATTATCGAGCAAAATTTATTACTCGTTCCCTAAACAAGAAACGTCTGTCTGCCATGCAAGGTCGGAGCTTACCAAAGGATTCCGGATTCTGAATGATCTGCAAGAGAAAATCATACGGATCGGAGAACAGTAATTGGATTCCAGAAAGTTGATTGTTCAGCTCCGAGACCAAGCCCTGTATCTCCACGTTGAACTCCTTAGCCACATTGTTATACTCCTCGATACAACCGCCTCCAAATAAAAAGTTCCTGGTTCTCTCCAGAGGCAAGCACCCCATTGGTGGAAGCCCGCTCAGTGATATCTTCCGAGCTCCTAAACCATAAAGAGATTCGATGAAATGTCCTGCAATTCCTGCCAGGAAAATTTGGTACTCTTCGACAGTGTACTCTGATGATCTGCCTGGAACAACATAGTAATTCTCCAGGAAGTCGTTGGTCCCCAAACTTATGATGTACAAGGCTTCTCTCAGCACTGTTTCGGCCTTTTCTTGTCCGAGATAGTCCTTGAGCTCTTCCTGGTACTTCTTGTAGTACTCCAGTTGTTTCCACAGAGGAATCACAGACTGCACATCAGTTTAGGATGGAGAAACGCGAATTAGTTAGATGCTACAAGTCCGATTTCTAATATTAATGTAAGAAATGAAACTCTCGCTATTCAGTTTGCCTATCCCAGCATAGGAAAGAGGACTCAAATGAAGGTCTAACTTTTGTGGAATTGTCATCAAACAAGAATTTTCATTTCTGCGATGTTTGATTTCTCTGTAGACATAAGTTGGCTTACCAGAATATCGGAAGTGGCACTGTCGTAACCGGTTCCAGCTGAGGCAAAGCAAACACCGGTGGCCATATCTGTCATATTATGTGCTGGATCCAAGTAAGCCGGCATTGTCAATTTGATCCCTAAAGCCTCCACAATAAAGTCCGTGACCACTCGGCCATTAGAGAACCGTCCTGTGGGCTGACCACCATAGTAATCACGACCATAGGGCTCAAAGTTACTTTTGGCGATAGTAGCTATTTGGTTGTTGTTCCCTGTATCTACGGAGGAGTCCCCGAACACAATAACAGAGGGAACTTTTGTCCAAACTATCTGGAGTTGCAGTAGAAGATTCGCTAGCACGGCGACCGAAATGGTCTTGTGTGCCATACGTTGGGGTTTTGATTCAAGTGATTCTCTTCCAGGAGCAAGTAATTGAGATGAGCTGGAGCGGAAAATGGTTATCAGTAGGAGAGAAGATGAAAAGTAGTAGGGTCTTTGAGCTGTTATAGTTGGGGTTACTGCTGTAATGTTTCTCCTCAGGAAGTTGATGAAGAAAAAGTCAGTCGAGGCACGACAGTCCCAGACGCAGAAAACAAGATATGGTGCATCTGTATGGATGTGCACCGCAGTTTCCATCACTAAAGGATGCATCAAGCATCTACCTGAGCGTTGAGCATTGATTTTCACTTAACCATGATTTCCAGAAAGAAAAAAAATGGGCTGTTTGTGGTGCTTGACATGACAATTATGTTTCTAACAGCAAAGGTTTGCGATTTATTCACCAGCATCTTACAAGAAAAGCAGCTTGTGTCCAATGTTAAAAGAGGCACTCCAATCCGGATTCCTGAAGCGTTCACAGTCGGTGCACACTGATACGGTGGACGCAGGCAATCACTGTTTAGGGAAAAAAAAAACGATTGTTCAGATTTTTATGTCCTTCCTAAGCCGCCCCATGTTAGCAATCCTGATACCTCGAAACATTCCTCGTTTGCAACTTCCTTTCTGGCTTGCGGTAGTTACAACGCCCACGAAGGAAGGATAAAAGCTTTTCATGTGTTCCTGATGCTCTTGGGCAGAAAGTCTGCACTTTTGCAGTTGGAGGGATCGTGCAGTCACACCTCAAATGTGAACCACCCCGATCTCCGTACCCTTCGATTGCTTTGCTGGTTACATTCTTTCGTAACCGCCACGGAACTCAGGCCCCCGACCGATTGATCCCCTAATCGAAATTGTGCACTTTATCGCAATTCCCCGTCAAGGTATTCGTCATTCCATTTAAAAACTTCAAAAAAGTTCTTTATCAATGATCGAGATTCATTATTTTGAAATTTTTTTTATGACATAAGACTCTACCACAAGCCCCCGTGTCCTACTGACATCAAAAGACCGGTCCCCTATGTCTCGAGAGAGACTAGTAGAGGAACCCAACACCATGACCTCTCACTTAAGACAATAGTAACTACGGTTTTCAAATCTTTAACATCGACGATGGGGGATAAGTTCTTAACCAACATAGCTACCCACCATTGGGGTTCGAGAAATAATGAGATCACCTCACATTTAGAAGAATATCAACAAGTGCCAGTCACTTCGGGCGTGTTTGGAGTTTTTTCTATTTTTGTTCTCGTTCTATTTCTGTTACCGGAAACAATTTTTTAATAGAAGAATGTGTTTTGTAATAGTTAAAGTGTTCTTTTGTTTGTTTCTTAAAAAGTTTTGAGTTTTTCTTTAAAAATGTTCTTTGGTGATAGCTAACCAAGTATTCAAAAGAAATTATTTTTTATTTTTTTTCTTAAAAAGTGTTCTCGAGAACAAAAAATAAATTTTTTTTATTTTTTGTTTCTGTTCCAAATCTATTCTCGAAAATAAATATTTTTTTTGTGTAAATAGGGTTTCTGTTATTTTTTTTTTCCTTAGAACAAAAGAATAGATTTTTTTTTGTTTCGGGAAATAGAAACACAAATAAACAAATAAACCCTTAATTGTAAATTTTCAGATGAGATAAAAAAATGACGTCAAGGGAACCATTAGATTAACTCAAATTCTGTCGTGAGAGAGTCCATCCTTGGGCCCATTCATTCACGTGACATGACATTTCGGATCAATATCAATTCGCCAGTACCTATCATCCTCCCCTTTTTTTTTGCAGATGTACTGAACTTTGTGCTATTATTAGGAAGAGGAAAATAAATTTTAAGGAATAAAACGTAAATCGTGATTCTATTTATTTTATGGAATGAATGTTTTGAAAACTATTTCATTAAAAAAATTACTTATATTTTTTAAATGATCGTTCAATAATTTTTTATTTTCGGCAATAATTTATGTTCAAACATTTTCATGGACAATAAAAGTATTTTATTCCAAAAAATGAAAAAGATAGTGCAAAATTTTTGGTTCAATATGCAATGTCATCTCTAAAATTTAAATTATCCAATGTGGTTCATAAACTTTGGTCATTCTTGTACTTTGGTCTAATGTTTAATGTGGCTCTTGAGCCTTTAAACATTTATAGTTTAGGGGCCACATTAAACATTTATCAATAATTTAAGGATCACATCCAACAAATAAAAAGACTAAGGATGACATTGCATACCGGAAAAAAAATTCAGAGACATTGCACGAATTAAAATTTTAGGGGCAATATCATACATTGAATTAATGTTCAAGGACTATTTGTGATATTATCTCTTCTTTCATTCAATTTTATAACTAATATAGTAGATCATTTAATTTTTTTTTTCATGTTCCGCTGAACATAGTGAACCTCAAAATAAGCAATTTTACAAATGTACTTAGGCGGCTTTAACAAGTGCTCGTCTTCTAATGTCTTCATTGAAGTATTCGGAAGCACTAAAAGGTGTCTTTAATTTGGTTTTGGGGAGGGTGTGTTTGGAAAAATTCAAACGCCTATTGACTAAAGAAATTTTTCTAAATGAAAATATTTTTAGTAAAGCATTTTTTAAAAACACATTATAAAGCAACTATGACTTGAATGCTATTCGGTAAAAACTACACTTTGTAAAGGACTTTTATATATTTTTTAAAATATCACAAACTATCTGTCAACAAAATTCGGCTACTGGCTGGCCAAATCAATTATCGAGCAACCTCACCTAAGGATGTGAGATCTCAAGCATCGTCAAGGTCGTGCAACCCAGGTGACTACCGCTCATGGTAGCACGAACTCAAGTGTAGCTAGACGACAACCAATCTCGACTCACCGGCAACCTAAACCCTTGCCAATGGGTCATGTGAGGTGAAGACATTTTCAAAATTATGAAAGTTAAGCGAAAGTAAAATTGGAAGTATAAAGTTGTATTTGCATTATCAAAATACAATATTTCAAAGCACTTCCGGACCTAACTTGGCTTGGAGATATTTGGAAGTGCAACTCCCCAAAAAATGTACCAAACGCCGAGCGCATTTGCCTAATCAACTTTAAACCTCAATAGGATTTTGAGTGTTGAACCAAGAGCACCCTAACAGGAATTCTCTTCTTGAAACGTGTGTCTGTATCTGCAGTCCCCCCTATCTGTTCACTATAACAAAAATAAATACTGTACAGGGCCCAAAGTTGGCGGAAAGGGGCCAGAGAATATATTATATGTAACTACGCATGACGGGGCAGCCGGCCTTTTTTAGCTTGATTTGGATTGGACGAGCAACGGTCCACTTCGGCTGCGCACTCTCTCTCCCACTGGTTCTTATCTTCCCTATTAATTATATCTCCAGGAGTAGGATACTGACGAAAATCCTCCATGATGTTTAGCTAAGTAAATGGTATATTAAGATGGCATGAATTAAAAACGCTGAATTTTGACGCCCGAGTCGACGAGCAGGCGAAGCAGGCGACCTGCATCCCCTCACTTACCGTGCATCTCTGGCTATGTTTGTAGGAACCCACGATAGGATATACAAAAGTACTTCTCGGGATGGAAGCTGCTCCTCTTTTGGACGTAAATCCTTTAAAAAAGGGAAAAAAAATAATTAGCTGGTGTGGATGAGTTCCGTTCTTTTGGGAGTCTGCGTCTTATTTGGTCGTCTCCAGTTTCCTAGAATTTATAAACTAGCTCTTCAGCTTCTACCCGCTCGCAGATACAGAGACACAGAAAGGGTGGTCGTCGGAGAATTCCCATGGCAGCTTCAAAGCTCCAAGCTTTTTGGAACCACCCTGCTGGACCCAAGACCAGTTCGTATCCTGCTATTCTCTGTCTTTTCCTCTCCAATTTAGCAACTTTTTCTTCTCACGGACTATTTGTTGAATTTTGTGCTGTGTTCACTGTGAAAGTTGCAAGCTTAGTGGAAACGTTGAATGTGACTGGTAATCATCACTTGATGTGAGGTGTTTTATTTGGAGCAATTGGAGTTTGTTGAGTAGAGGCATACATAGAATAGCTAGAGGATGCGATGATGGATGGATTGATTGGTGATTGTACCCGGTTACTACCAGATAATTTCGAATCTCACTCGTCAGACTATGTTTACGTTGATGATGATAATTGCAGATTACTAGTTTACAGCGATATTCACTGTTTCTTGAATCAAATCTTAAAAGTGGGTTCACCATTAGTAGCTGGCTATTTCTTTGGCGGCCTAGAAAATTTTGAGTTGTCTAAGCAAATGAAATTGCAAAATTAAGGATATTTATATGCCAAACAAACCCCATGAGCGAGAGGGAGAAACCGGAAGAAAAAGGCGAATGAAATCAAGTCCCCAGGGGGGTGTCTTAACCACTCTCCCAATATATTGTCTGATGCCTATATCGAGTTACATGTTGAGTTTAAGCACAAATCCTTTTTGGGTCTGCTTGTCCCACGGCTGCGGATTGTAGATGCGTGTCCCCATTGCACTAATTTCTCCTCTACTCTACTTGAAATTCATTTCTCTGTCTCTTCACAAGAGCAAGGCCATGTATGTTAAAGTTTACATGCTGCTAATACACTGTTAAGAGAACCATAAATTGCAAGTCATAATTTGCTTTTCATGTGATGAAACAGCGGTTCCCAAGTCGAGGAATTACCTCATAAACTTCTGTATGCGGATAGCCTTCTTATTCTTCACCCATTCATCTGTATGAGTGTATGATCCAGTGATATGTGTGATCAAGCTGATTGTCGTTTCTTATGACCGTTGCAGTTCATTTTTGGGCTCCGACTTTCAAGTGGGTCATCAGCTTAGCTAATGTCGCTGATTTCTCGAAACCACCTGAAAACATCTCTTACCCTCAGCAATTCGGTTTGCACCTTCCACAATCCTGAGTTTCATTTTTTTTGTCGATATATTATTGTTCAGAAAGTACCGATTTGGATATATCAGCGGGGTGAGATATCTGGGTTGTCGCTGTTCATTGATTTGCAGTTGTTGCTTGCTCTGGAGTTATTTGGTCACGCTACAGCTTGGTGATTAAGCCGGTACGGTTCTTACAATCTATATAAATCGGTAGACTTCTAAAAGAAGCATATAGACTGTAGCGTGATTACTCTTTCTGATTAAGTGCCTGTTCTAGTGCAAAACATGATCAATTTTAACGTGTTATTATCCATTCTCTGCCGCACGAGAATGATCTTTTCACTATCTCTTAATTACTACGTTCTGGTGTATGAGGTTGTCTCCACACCTAGTCATGGTTCACTAGAGCTTCTAGCGGAAATTATTGTGATTTAACGCCAATTCATTTGCATTTGTCTCGAGTTTTACTTTGTGGAAGCATGATGCTGAAGAAAACTTGGCCAGGATCAGTTGTTTGTTTGTGATAAGCTCCATGCATCAAGTTCTTCAAGAGTAGTGAACAAACGCAGATGAATTCATCCAGTGAAAACAAAAAAGAAAATCTTTGATTTGTTCCCGCAATTATACTCTCGCGTTTATGTGCTGAAGAATCAACATACTCATATTTCAGTCGTATGTTGATGTCGAAGTTTGCTTGACATCGTCCCTGTCCTAGTTTAATTAGGGCTCTGCCATTAACAAGTTAGCAATATTGCCAACTCTTTTCTTGAAGGATTATGTTGCATTTTGCGAAGTTGGTGACATTTTTTCATAATATTGCAGAGAAACGTGAATCTTTTCTGTGTGAACATGGCGATGGGTGGAACCGGGATCTATCAACTGTCTCGGAAATTTCTGTGAGTCGAATTATTTCTTACTAAAGCATAAGATCGATTCAGCATAGTCCAGGGATGGAAGGATCTCCCTAATGTTCAAATGAACTTCCATGTAAAATGACTACTTACAGGCTTCTTCGTGCAAGGCATGTTCTACTTTTTCTCACCTTGTCATTTCATTACATTCCATTCACAGTCACTGGTACATATTGGGACACTCAAAACATCAACTCTCTGCTTAAATTACATAGACTACCTGTTGACATATCAGGAAAGCTTATTACTGCTATTGGTAAAATCTCAGTTGAGTTGGCTTGTTGAATGGGAAGTCGAGGTTGACATGTTTTCTGATAACTTTGATGTGCTTTATAGAACATCCTGTGCTTTTCAGGCACGATAGAGCTTCTGAAACAAAGGAGGCCGTGGCTGTGGCTGAAGAATGACCGGTTTCAGGATATCGGGGCGTTGTCTTCTTCATTTGGATGTGTAGCTGGACTCTTGTTTGATGTTTGCAGGCGACAAACGTATGATGATTTTGGTTGATGGGCCATTCATTTTGGAATATTATGTTCTACAATGGAAAGAACAATTTATGGAATCTGTTTAACCATGTTATGTATTTCCAACATTTTCGAGCACAATGTTAATTTTTTGTATGTGGCGATGGCCTTGGACTCTAACATACTGCTCGCGTCCTGATGAGCATAGTCCCTTGAACTCGATCTGGATTTGACGAAGTTTCGACAAAATAATATACATTAGTGAATATTATTAATAAAAAATAAAGTTTTCTTTATTTTATAAAATGACTAATAAAAAATATTTTGCAGTAAAAAAAAGGATTATAATTCTTAAGAGCATGGGCTTTTCCTTGCCTTATATGATACGATGGAAAATTTCATCCCAATATAGCTATGATTTTTTTATATTTTTACTATCGAAGATTTGAGTTTCATACTATCAAAGACCTCGGTTTAAAAAAATTATAAATATTAATAGGTAAATTCACATTCTAATTATGCCATTTAAAACCTTGAAAAATTCGATAACCTTTTCATTAGAGAGGAAACTCAAAATTTGTTTTCAGATTCCCAATTCGTATCTTGTCTGACCTAAAAAATTCACTCATGCCCTATCCCACCACCGGGGCAATATCGTCCAGAAACAATAATGCTCTAAAACCCTTGCTGTCCCCTTCGGCTCCCTACCTCCGAAGCTCGAAATCCTCTTTCCCGACCGCCATTCTCGATCCATCAGTCGTTCCGACTCTTCAATTTCTCGTCTTCCGATTTAGTCTTTCAGTCTTCGCTCATGTTGGTGTGTAGGGTTCTTTCTCGCGCTTGGAGGGGCGCGAGTCGAAGCGCCTTGCTCCTTTCACCCTCGCTGAACAAACCCTTGCCCGTTCTCTCCTATAAATTTGATGCGCTCTTGCACGACACCCCATGTAAGGTACTAAAAAACTGCGCTTGATTTGAACTACGAGCTTGTCGGACTGAGGTTTAACTTTTTGTGCATTGTCTGTCACGATGAACTCAGTTTTGGCGATCAATTATCGGGTCTGTTGATTACTTCTTACGAACTTCCCCAGAGGCGTTTGCATTATGTGGCTGTTTAATTCGTATTACCATGCGGAGTGCTCGATTGGATTATTGGGTTGTCTCTACTTGTCTAAATTGAACCGGCTGAATTGTTTACCCATCAAGCGTTTGTGCTTTTTGAGGAGTTTAGGGTTAGATTAATATTGTTTGCTGGCATTCAGCTAGCTTGGGGTTGATTTTAATTATGGGGCCTATTCTGAGCTTGAAATACTATGAAACTTGGCATACTTGTCTTCTATCCATGTTTCATGGGATTACTTTTTGCAGGCTTCCGTGTTAAATCATTCAACATTGAGTTCTTCATTGCTTCGACGGTTTGGGATTTCTTCCTCTGCGTCACCTGAATCTGGTGAAAAGGATCAGGGGAGCACTGCAGAAAAGAAGGGTGCATCCACCAATGCAGCGAAAGTGGGTGAAGATGCTAAAGGACATAATCAGGGGGATGGTACTGCTTCTGGGAAAACTGAAGTGCCCAACCAGGCAGGAAATTCAGGTTCAACTTTTGAATTTGAGCATTATGTCTGAAACTATTGGACATTGAGAAAATGGCACTAAAGAAGTTGGGTTTCTCAACGCAGGTCTGGAGGAAGACGAGGAGCTCTCTATGGACGACTTGGTGAAACTTGTGTCAGAAAAGGAAGAACTGTTGAAGTTGAAACATAAACAGATTGAGGAAATGCAAGATAAAGTTCTTCGAACCTACGCTGAAATGGAGAATGTCATGGACAGAACTAGGCGAGAAGCAGAGAATGCAAAGAAATATGCTATACAGGTTTGTCGTCTATTCAATTTCTCCCCCCTTATGGAGCAGGTGCTGCTTTCTTGTTCTTCTGCAGCTTTATTATGGAATAGTTGCTTTTGTGATTTGTCACAATTTGTCACAAATGGTTACTGAAATATTTACTGCAGAGTTTTGCGAAAAGCTTGCTGGATGTTTCAGACAATTTGGGTAGAGCTTCTTCAGTTGTCAAGGAAAGTTTCGCAAAAATTGATGCTTCAAAAGATACTACTGGAGCTGCTTCGCTTTTGAAAACCCTTCTGGAGGGTGTTGAAATGACTGAGAAGCAGCTTTTGGAGGTAATTTTTCCCCCTTTACCAGAGTCGTACTTCATGTCTTTGTCTTGTTAGAAGAAAGTTAATACATTTGAAGCTCAGACAGCAGTGTTAATGGCAAGAAAAGAGCCTGCAAATAACATGGACGGTCTATCCTCATATCATATGATATGAGCTTCCACTTGTGTAAATTGGTCCCCAGAGTTGTTTGAGGATAGTGGTGGTATTCTTTGAATTCAACTCTGGATAATAGTTGTGGAAGTTACATAACTGAGCATAGGTATATAGTGATGGAATTAGTTCAGTGAGAGAACTTTCCCCCCTTTTGTTGGTTTTGGTCAGTAGTGAAAGAATCCATGGTGTTGTACTTTTTTGCACAAAAGGTAAGGTCAATTGAGTGGAAAGATCTTGAGTTGTTTCACATTTATGAAAAGAAAAGTATGTTGGTTTGCCCAAAATTTGTCGGAGAGCCTTGGAAAAAAAAAAACTGTCCTTCCATTTTACCGAGAAAAAAGATGTTTTAATGTTGCTTAGTCAAATGAAAATTGTTTAAGGTGTTGTCTCTTGTAGTTGTCTGGGGTGTGGCTTTGACAGAATTACTTCCTATAGCAGAACCCACGATTCCAATATTCAAGCTCTATGATTTCAGCTTTCATATCTACGCTTTGTCTATGTGGACTTGTTCTTTCCCTATTGATCTATTCTAAATCTCTTGAAATGTTTTCTTCTCATAGCAATGCTCAGGTAACTTACAGATTATGTACAAAAACTAAAATACTAGTCAAGTTGCTTCATAAAAGTGATTGATTTGCGGTGCCTTCTTAAGTTCTTTCTCTATTCAATTTGTAGATTTGTAGGCTTCCTTGATTGCTGCTACTTCTGAGATGTCTAAGAGCTTTCCTGTGCCTTAACTCTCAGGTGTTCAAAAAATTTGGGATGGAGAAATATGATCCTGTCAATGAACCATTTGATCCACATAGGCATAATGCAGTATTCCAAATGCAAGATGGTTCTAAGCCTCCAGGCACAGTTGCTGTTGTTCTGAAGGTAACTGTGGTTTAATTTGTCCTTTATATTAGTATCACTTATAGCTGGTTGGAAGTTCTTTTCCCTTCTTATTTTTGGCAGTGTGCCTTGGGTGTATCTGTTGTTCTGATGATATAGGTCTACTTCCAATGTCTTGCTTGTTTAGTATTTCGGTATATGTCACACATAGAGAAGTAACTTTAAATACTTTCTGGATTTGTGAGTCTCAGTTGCCCTAGGAGGGACGAGTCTCTTGATGTAGTGTATATTGATGCAGTGTCCAGTAGAATTGCTACTTTCAGTAGAGTTTAGTCAATTAGGACATGGATGATGGCATATGGGCAAGCAAGGTCACCTTGTCTATATCCTCTGAGAGCTGCTTGGGTCTAGATGAAAATATCATCAACGGTAGGCTAGAGTTTATTTCATTTCCAGAACAGCACTTAGCAAGATGGAGAAGCTGAATATATTCTTTACCAATCTTCTTCGAGTGTGTACTAAAAGGCAAGCGTTTATTTTGTTGTTGCAGTCAGGGTACATGTTATATGACCGAGTTCTTCGTCCTGCTGAGGTTGGCGTAACTCAAGCAGGGGAAAACGATGCCCCAGGAGAATAATTCAAACTGAGAAAGTTTCTCAAGCATAAACAGGTGGCTGGGTTGTGGAATCCGAAGCCCGACTCCAAGTGCAATGGCTGTAAACTCGCATCTTCATCTTAAAGAGGTCTTGTTCTATTTGAGAATTTTGCATCCGGTAAGGGGAGGGGGAAGCACAGCAGTTTTTTTGCATTGGCTGTCGATAAGATCTATCTGAGAAACCACGAAAGGGCATTGGATATTTTTTACCTGAAGTGCTGATCAGTGACTAATAATTTTGTATCCCAAACTTGTACATGTGTACATCGTATGGCGGGGTTAGCTTTGAACTGAATTTGAGGAGCTTTCGGTGCAAGAATCTCCAATTCAGGATTGCCACCGTGAAGTAAAAAAATTTGCTGCAACTGCACTCAAATCAGTGTGAATGACTGTAGTGCGGACTAAATGCCATATCTAAGATGAATTTGATAAAGCTAACGTTTGTAAGTCATGTGATCGTGCATCCTGATGAATATGCACGGAAAGCATAAGACGAAGTTATCTAGGGCGGGCGCTTTTGGCTCTGTATGCGTTAGGGGTTAAAAGGTTCATGGGTGTTCTCTTTCTGATTTAACCTGTGCTGGCAAATTTGCAGTCGGACTACTGGGAGCAGCTTAAAAATTGCATCACGGGGAATTACTAGTTTACGATACGTGTTTACAGCAGTAATTTCTTTTTGTGCAACGCGAATGCGAAATCACCTTGATCTAAACTTGTGTCATTAAGATGAATGGAGAGTTGGCAGCTCGCGCTTTGAAGTTTCTAACTTTTCAACCTCCTTCGGAAAGTTACCGTGCAATTATTTTGGCAGCGGGCCAATGCGAAGATTTACTGTGAGCAGCGCAGAAAAAAACTCTCCCGCTAAAAAATTAGAGAAAATGAAAAATGAATGATCATTTTTCCTGGTTTCTCGCAGCGTTTTCCCCGATAAAATATCCGTTTGATTATCCGCAGCGAAACTACAAAAGCGGCTTTCTGTCTCCACGGTCTCCACCGTAGTCGAAGCTTCGGAAATGGAGCTCTGCATCGGCTCCGCGTCACTCCTCAGTTCGAATCCCTCTCTTCTTCTCGACTCCATCTCCCGCAAGGCCTCGACCTCACTCCCCACCTCATCTCTGCAATTCCAGCACACAAGCTTGGTTCCTCGCAAGCTGTCTCCACCACTGAGGCGAGTGCAACTTTTCCGACAACCTCTCTCGTCGTCTCCTTCGGATGGCCGTCGTTTCACGGTCTCCGCGTCTCCCGTCGCCGTCCCCGCGGTGAAGGACCGGCTGCCGGCGGATATCGAGGTCACGGAGGTCGAAGAACCTAACAGCAGAGTGAGTCTTCGCCCTCTGATGTGTTCATTGCGGCCTTTGATCCTTCTCCTTTGACTGAGCTGGACAGTTGTAGTCTAGTTAGTCTTGTAACGCGTGGACGCTTTGCGATGACGTTCGTCTACGGTTGTGGCTCAAGTTGAAAGTACATCCTGTATCGTTTGGTAATTGCGCGCTCTTGGAACGGAACTGATATATCCTTGAAAACTCTATATTCATCAGAATGCGTCTGTTTCTCGTGGCCGAAATTCAGGAAATACAGCCAGTACTCTGTTTTCTTCAGTGTGCTTTCCAAGTTTGAAGTCGCCTCGCGTTTCACTGACTATGAGCTTGTAACTTTTCTGTAAGAAAGTCTGTTTTGAGAACTGAATCAGAGCTGTTTTAACCTCCTCCTCCTCCTCCTTTTTTTTCAAATAGGAGAATCATGGGAAAGCACTGATAAACACCTACGTACTTTTTGTGCTCTGCAGGTTAGATTGAGTGTAGAAGTTCCAACTGTGGTATGTGAAGATTGTTACAGAAGGGTTATCAACGAGTTCATGAAGCAAGCTAAGGTCAAAGGCATATTCTGCTATACTGAGGGCTCTTTCATAAATTTTAAGCTGTCCTTGTGCTAACTAATTTGGTTATGCTTCCTCTTTCTTATAATTTAGCAGAAAGTACATTGTGGAATGGGGAATGTGTCATTGGAATTGTGAATGCATTGACTTTTCTGCCTTGGGGAAAAGAATCTTCAGAGACAATTGAAATTTGCAATCACTTGAATGTGACAATTATTAAATTTAGGAGCTAATGTGACTTTTCGGCTTTCAAGTCTGATTGCTATATGTATCCTTCTTCATGCCTGGAGTATCTACACCCTTTTCAAGGCAATAGTCGTCTAGAATGAACATTAATAGTGCATTCATCTTTTTTTCTTTTGAACCCAGATTCCTGGATTTCGTCCTGGAAAGAATGTACCAGAGAGCATTCTCGTAAGTCACATAGGGAAGCAAAATGTTCAAAAGGCTACCGTGGAGTCTATACTGAAGAGGACACTTCCCCATGCCATGTCTTCGGTATGTTAGAGTAATTTTCACTCCTTTATGTTTGATGATTTTCAACAAAAGAATATGCATTAGTGGATTATTGGGATCAAATTTCTTGAAAGTTCCATCAAGTAAAATCCATCTTAACATGCTTACACCTCTTGCCAGCTGCTTAATGGTGCATTGCCATGCTTTCAAACAGTGGCCTCAATGGTTTTACTCATTTATGACTCTCCCATAAAAAAAAAATTTTGCAAAAAGTATTAAGTTAAATGTTACAAGTAAAGTCTGTCAAGCACACGCTTAAATCTTTTTGGTGGCAGTAAGAAATGCAATACCAATGAACTTGGCATGGTCTGTCTGCAATATTTCACTGATATTCGCTTTTCAATTGGTGAATTGTTCAACAGAGCTTCTTCTATATTTTAAAGGAAGAGATTTTGCTAAATCTTAACTTGGAGTTGTTGAAGTGTTAATTGTATTTTGACATCTATAACAAGGACATTGACATGCTTCATGAAAGAGGGGATTGTCCAATGCTATTACCTATATCTGATTTTCTGCAACAACCAAGAGAAAATCTAAAACATCAGTTCAGATGATTATTCAAGTACGTTATGCATCCATGTTAGAGCCTTCTCAAGCATGCATTTACTTTGGACAGGTGTCGGGTAAAGCTCTGAAGGAGTCAGTTCGCATTGTGACTAAGTTTTCTGAGATGGAGAATACCTATATATCTCTCAGTTCCCTCAGGTTTGACGCATGCCTCTCTTTTGTGTACAGATAGACAGCTTCAAGTTCACAAGTACAGGTTTGTCTGTTGTCTGCTGTCTGTCGATGCAATGCGTTGTATCTTAATTGCTACCCTCACTTATAATCCAGATATGATGTTATTGTTGATGTGGCACCTGAAGTCAAGTGGATTCCTGAAGATGGATACAAAAGCTTGAAAATAGTTGTTGAGATAGATAGTGAAATAGATGCTCAGAGAGCTTGTCAACAAGAACTACGACGGCGACACAAATCATTAGGCACATTGAGGATTATAACTGACAGAGGACTCCAGGTTAGCAATATATTAGCCTCAACGTTGGCATTACATGTCTTTTCCCTCCTTTAATTTATAATTTGTCCCTTTCCTCTGTTAAATTGTCCGAAAAACTTCACTTTGATAACCAATTGGAGGATTCAGAGGGGTAGATAGTGACATATTATATCTCCATAGTTTTATATCTCAAGCAGATAGTGTACCTCATATTTGTTTTATCGAGGCTCTGGCTAATTTTAAGATGCTAGGTTACAAATTTTCATTTGATTGATGTGCATTGTTCCTATGATCTCAGGATAGTAATTTATGGAACATCATATTGTAGTAGGTTTCATAAACTTGATTGCGTCTTATGTTCTTATTGCCGTTGCTTTATCAGCTGTAATGGGAGTCTAGAATCTGAATTATTGACGTGCCATATTCACAGATTGGGGATGTTGCTGTCTTGGATATATCAGCAACAACAATCGATCAAGATGAATCCAATGTTAAAAAGATTCCTTCTGCAGAAAGTAAAGGTTCGACAATGTCCAGAGAAGTCTGACATTTCTATTTGTAGTGCACAGCTGGCATTTCTCATATTCAACTATCATCAAAATTTGCAGGGTTTCATTTTGACACTGAAGACGGCAACAAGCTGCTACCTGGTTTCCTCGATTCAATAATCGGCATCCAGCGCGGCGAAACGAAGTCTTTCCCACTTTTCTTTCCTGATAACTGGAATCAAGAAAATCTACGTGGTGTCCATGCTCAATTTACAGTAAGTTCCTCTTAAATGTGGCACTGGTTTCTTGCAGATCTTGATGTGAATATCTATGTTTTTCTTCAGGAAATAATGCTCTAAAACGAAGTTTTAAAAAATACCAGTGTCTCTTCTTATAAATAAACTATCACAGCCAGCTCTTTTATCTCTAATTCCTGTTCTCTTTAGCTAATAGTTCTGCGACCTTACTAGGCAAACTTACTATCCCAACTTAAATTATTATTAAGCATATCAAAATTTTAAATCTCTAAATAGATCATATTACCCACCCCTATAACCTACATATGGATGGATTCTTCTCCATCTGGATTTTGTTACTGGATTTTCATCTATACCCATTGGCTCTGCAATTTTTTTTATTTGATCTATCTGATGCCATTATTTCAGTGTTGCAATATAATGGTCTCATTCATAATAGTTACTACTGTCTTTCTTTCTTTAGAACTATTCTAGTAAATCTACAGAAGTCATCTCCATGGCTGTTTGGCGTGCCTTTTCAATATTTATTTTTAACTTTTGATTCTATTTATAAATTTTGGAGTTTGAAATCATTTTTCTGAATAATATTAGCACTTTAAACTTATATGATATTTTTTGCATGTTATTCGAATAATTTTTTGTCTCAAGGCCAAACCAAACAAGTAATTTGGAAGCTACGCTGTCAAACTTGTCTGGGCAGTTAAGTTGCCCAGATTCTGAAATACTAATCTCTTGATTGTTATGTATAAAATTAAAACCTTCCTTTTTCTTCCGTGATTTTTTTCTAGGTTGAATGCAAGGAGCTATTTTATAGAGAACTACCAGTGTTAGATGATTCGCTTGCTGACAAGATTCTTCCTGGATGCACCAGCCTGAAGCAGGTAAGATGCTCGTTGTTCACGGTTCATTATAGACTCTGACCTATGCGATTCCCTTTAAAAGAAGAAGAAAGATAATCTGTCCAAATCTGCAGGTTGAGGATTCATTGTTGGAAAGATGCCTAGAAGTAGAGCAAACGGCTAAAGACCAAGCAACGGACAATGCAATACTTGACCAGCTTTCAAAGGTCCTTCTTGTATTTTGTAATAAGCAGCATTTTGATGAATTTCCTCTATTAAGGGTTTTATCGATGCTTTCTTCAACTTGTGAGGCCTACAGATGTATAAGCCTATATTATCAGTAGTCTTGATGATTAGAAGTTTGTGGATCATATTCAGTTGTAGAATTAGAGACATCTAAGCCTTATTCCCTAAGTCAGAAATTTCTAAGAGAGTTTTCCTGAATCCTAGGATAACCCCAAATTTATTGGCATAGTGCCATGGGTTGTTCTGCTGCCTGAAGTGGGCTATCAGAATGACTTCTTTATTTTTTGAAACAATGATCAAGCTTTAGTTCCCTATTGCCAAGTTTAACATTCCATTTCTGTTTTTGTTTTTGCTAACTTTTAGATGGTAGAGATTGATATCCCCCGATCTTTATTTGAAGAACAAGGGAGGCAACTCTATGGGGCCCAGCTTCTACAGATACAGGTCCGTGGATACATCAATATGACATGATTTCTCCTTGTTATTCTGCGAGCATATTGCATTGAATGTTTTTTACTGTTTTACTGGAGGTTTCAGAAATTTACCAGTTGTTAATTATACTTTTAAGTGCATCTGTGTTTTGCAAGCATGTGACTACTCTAAAATTTGTTTTCGCATGTCTCAACTCAGGCAAATATGAAGTTAAACGAACAGCAATTGGCTTCTCTTTCAAGTCCGAAGGCAGTAAACGAGTATTTGGAAAATCAGAGGGAAAATATCGCTCATGTAATAAAACAGAATTTGGCAGTTGGAGATATTTTCAGACGTGAAAATCTGCAGGTATATTTGGCTGATTTTATTGTTCTGCTAATACATTTTAACTGCTCTTCTTTATGGTGATTTCTAGTGCATATGCAGGTCTCTCTGTTTATTTTGGATCATCTTCTCTTAAACCTTGTTGATTTCATTATATAAGTAGTGATGAGCTCTTAATTGCAGTGGGCTTGTAGGAATATTATTGCATTGGCTTTCATCTGTATTTATGCTATTTGTGGTCTTAAGGTTTACCCCTTTGGGTCTTTTGGATTTGCTAAGGAAGCTCAGCCTATGACATTGGTTTATCTAAATGCAATTTTTCACTTTCTTCCATCTATTGTTCTTCATGACCTCACAAAACTTTCTGTTCTTTCTTGGCTCATTTATTTGCCCAGTTCTCAACTGAAGAACTTGTTAAGGAGGTTGAGAATTCAATTGCCGAATTTAAACGCCATAAGCAGGAATATGATGAAGAACGCGTGAGGGAACAGGTTCGTGCTTTTAGCACTGTAATCTAAGTGCATAGCTGGTTCTTGTCATTAACCGCCTTCAATACTTAGCATGATATTTTGACATTTCTTGGTTATGAGGACAAAAGGAATATTTGAAAATATATGCAATCGCTGGCATTCTATGTGCAGTCTAAATATAGATAGCGACATTCTGCACGTGCACTTTTGGATCAGATGCTTGAATCTTTTTTTGCTGTTTCCTCTGTGAAAACAATATAGGTGCATCTCTGAATAGGAATGCCTGAACTCTCATCAATGCAGAACCGATCCTGATTCATTGCTAATATGTGTCATCTGATCTTATACTGTCCATTCTTACTTATTATTGAATAATGCAGGTTCAGGAGATTCTGGAGGGCGCAAAGGTGCTTGAATGGTTGAGAGAACAAGCGGAAATTACTTACGTGATTAGGTGAGAAAGAGAGAGGTTGTGCATGTAATTGTTTGCTTTTCAAATTTTGAAACCTGCATTAGAGTAAAGCATCAGAATTTCGTGAGTGCGGGTGCGACAAGCTGACAAAGTGTGTACTAAAAGGAGAGTAGTAGCTATGAAGCTCGAAATGATTCGTGAGATATACTCAAACAAAAGAGTATGAACCATTTCAAATGATTGTTGACATAAGTGGAGATAAGGGGTGAGCCTTAGATCGAAAATGGTCGACTAGTATCTGATGACATTTTGATTAATTAAATGGTACATTCCTTTGTAGCCAAAGAATGCTAAGAGGAAACCATGGGCTCTATATTTGGATCCAGACGCTGTGAAAGATAAAGTGGAAGATATAAAATATGCATTCACATACATATATGAACATTGTCTATCTTATGTGATTGGACATCCTCGTAGGTATTTTTCAAGACAAAGTCGTCGGAAGAACTGAATTAGTAAAATTCTAAAAGGTTTAGGGTTGAATTGGTAAAAATGTAATAGGTTTATAACTTTTAGGACAATTGTCTTTATATACAAACACACACATATATATATATTTATTATTCTTTCTACAAATTAGACAGGAAAAAACATAGTTACAAAATGCATGTGGGGCATTTTGGCTGATTCAGGGCGACCAGAACATACTGTCGAACCCACACGAAGCAGGGGCTTCAGAAGATGTTTCCTCTGATTAAGTTTTTGAGTATACAAACGAGGGTTCATCTTCCTCTTATAGCAAGAGCAGATATCAGAAGCCACTGCCCAATTAACTTAATTCTTTTTTCAAGTAACAGTTTTGAGAGAGAGAGAAGGAAGATTGAGGGTAAGGTACCGTCTTCAAAAGGAAGACCAAGGGATGGTTTCCTCCTCTTCGATAATTCGGGGAGAAGATCAGCTTCGAGAGGGAAAAGGTCCGAAATATTCTGTAAGGGGGCGGTGAGGTCTGTTGTCGGATCCACCTATGCCTGAGCAAAACCTATTTGGACACTCCAACTCTGAAAAAGAGGTCTGAGACTACTTAATACCATCTCCGTCATTAGGTAAGAAGAAAATCGCTATTGGGCCTACCAAATCGGATCACGAATGAAAGTCATCCCCTACCTAATCCATTTATAAGGGTTAATCGGGTGGATACTTACGGGGCGCATGTGCCGTTGCCCTTCTTCTGGAGACAGGAAGTGTCTTTTGCTAAAGGAAGTTTTATCATCCCAATGTCCCGTGAGTAAACTACAAGCCGAGAGAAATGAAAATATGCGGCAAGTATAGCACGAACAAGCGTCGAGCTTACTGACCAGATCTCGGACTTCCCTAGACCCAAAAGACGAATGCAACAGACGAGATCTGGAGGTGTTGTGAGCCTGAGGCCCTACTCCAAACATAGCTACTTTACGTAAGGCACCCCATCTGATTCTCGATGACGCCCGTGGCGATAAAATCTCTCTCCCCCCCTGCCTTGCCTTTACGCTGCATGCAGCTACAGGCTCCAGCCACATTGTTTATTGACTTTTATCACGTTATGCGTGGCTCGTGTGCCTCTAGAGCCCCACCTCCTTTCACCACATTTCCCTTTATACCCTCACGGTTCTCGTGTTTTTCTTTTTCAGGTGAAATGTAGGTAGGTGACCATAGTTTTAAAACAGCTGGCTACCTCTTTTAACGTACAGATGCGCTGTCGCCTGTCCCTTTTCTTTCCCTCATGGATTTTAGAGAGCGTCGCCGGCAGCTCAAATCAAGACGCCAAGGATTCGCACATGCTTTTCTTTCTCGTGGTGGGGGGTAGGGCTTCTATCCATATATGGCCTATTGATTCGCCAGACAATAATTTGACCGTGACTGATAGAAAGTATATAGTGCTTCGATTAAAGCTCAATGATATCTCCTGCCGATTCTCGGTCACCAAGTTAAGGGTTCTCTTCGGCCTAACAACAATCAAGCCAATCGGGTCAGCATTCAGAAGTTTTTGCAGATTTATGGGTCTAGCTTCTTCCCTCGGGAAGATCTAAAATGACCAGGGAACATGGCGTTTTTCCAACGACAGGAGGAAGGGCATTCACGGGTCAAGCCAATACGAACTTTAAGTCAATGAGCGCTGAACCGGATGACCGGGTCGCCAAGTGAAGTGAAAGCGATGCGACTTCCTCACTGGCAGTGTCATCCTCGCAATTAACCGTAAAAACGCGGGGCATTTCTCACGTGCGAACCACTTTGATTGATTGTGATATAATGAGACCAATATGCATCTTCTTGTCCCCACTCACCATTTCTCTCTGCTCTTCTCTCTCTCTCTCTCTCTCTCTCTCTCTCTCTCTCCGAGCGAGCTCTCTCCCTCGCTCGCTCGCTCGGACGCGCAGGCTGATGCTCGGACGCGCGTTGGATCTGATACCACGAACGCGAGGACGATCTGTGTAAGCATTGCTCTGCTGCATGATGAGCTTTGGATTGCTACGGCGGTTTTTGCTTTCAGTGCATTTTCCTCCTGTTCTCCGTGATCCTGCGACGAAATGCCACAGTCTGCTGTGGACGAGTGGTTGTGGTGTTGAATAGAGGAGCACGAGGTGTTCTTGAATCGGAAAGCGTTATTCATTGAGTGACTGTAGCTCCAGTAGCCGGGGATTCAGTTTGCATTCCGTTTCCGTGCAGTGTATTGGCAGCTGAACAGATGATGTTTGTGAAGTTGAGATCTCGTGGCTTTGGCGCCGTCAGTTTCTGCACTGTGTCTGGATGTGCTGTGCAGTTGCTTGACTGGCCGTGCCCGAGTCTGAGTGAGGCTCTGTTATTTCTCTTTGTTCGTGGGAACGTGAGAAATGCGAGAGTGGAGAGAATCGAAAATCGGGCTCAAAATCGAACTTGTTGGTGAATTGTCTTATTGCTGATAAGTTTCTGTTCTGAGAACTGACCAACGAAAGAACTATCAAGTTTTTAATTTCCATTGTTGTAGCTAGTTTGAAATATTCTTCGTTTTCTCTCGAGTTTATCATCTAATTTGCTTCCTGTCTACTACTTTGCAGTAGAGTTGGGATTATCTTGTATGATATAGCGTATTGCGAATGTGTTAAAGTCCCTGAAAATTACGTGTTTTAAGATTGTGATGGCACTTATTATCAAACGAATCTTGAGTTTTTATGAATACTATTACAGAGCTTGTTAGGTGCTATAGCTGATCTAATGTTGCTAAGTCATTGCTCGTTCTTAGTAGAAAGAAGTTAACTGTCTCACCATATTCATTGGTCTCTGCACATGCGGCTATTTAAGTGAATTCATGATCCAGATGGAAAAATAGTATTGATTCCCGCATTTATTCTTTGCTGCAGCTAGATTCTGGACAAAACAAAAATGGCAACAACCGATGCTCATACCCCTCTTCTTGGGGAAATCACATGTGGTTCTCTATTGCAGAAGTTGCAGGTACTCTAATATTCTCTGATATCTGTTAGAATTTTCATTCGTTCTCTTGTTGTAATAAGCAATTATTTATAATGGGATGAGTGTTGTACATTACTTTGCTGGACAAACTGCATTCATATTTCCCCACCTTGATCGAGATAGTCTTTCCATTTAATTGAAAACCTTGAATAAGCTGAAGTTCATTTCATGAAATCGCGACAGGATATTTGGGATGAGGTTGGCGAGAGTGATGAGGAGCGTAATAAGATGCTTCTCCAAATAGAGCAGGACTGCTTGGATGTGTATAAAAGGAAAGTGGAGCAGGCTGCAAATTCAAGGGCACAGCTTCTTGAGGCACTGTCAGATGCCAAAGTTGAGCTATGCAGCCTTTTGTCAGCTCTTGGAGACAAAAGTTCAGCTGGAATTGTGCGTACTCATGATTTACATCCATAGGCTGCAAATTTCTCCTTTTTCCTTCCTCAAGCCAATTTGAATTAGATTGTGAGAATATCACACTCCTTTTGCTGCTGTAGTTTTGACGTGTTATTTCCAAAGTAATGAGACTTCCCTTATATAATCTAGTTGGTGTTGCAGCCAGGCAAGACTACAGGAACAATCAAGGAACAACTTGCAGCTATTGCTCCGGCACTTGAACTGCTGTGGAAGCAAAGAGAGGAAAGAATAAAGGACTTCTCAGATGTACAGTCACAGATTCAAAAAATATGTGAGGAAATTGATGGAACTTTGACAATCAATGATCGAACTCCTGCAGTGGACGAGACTGATTTATCCCTGAAGAAATTAGATGAATACCAATCCCATCTCCAAGAGCTTCAAAAGGAGAAGGTAGAGCGGTGTACTCATTGCATTTGGAAATTTCAGCCTATATGCACTTGTGTATTCCTTTCTGATTGCTTGTTCATGTGGCAGAGTGATAGGCTACACAAAGTGCTTGAATTTGTGAGCACAGTCCATGATATATGCGCTGTACTAGGGATGGACTTCTTCAGTACGGTTACTGAAGTCCATCCCAGCTTAAATGACTCAACTGGTGTGCAGTCTAAAAGCATTAGCAATGATACTTTATCCAGACTGGCTGAGAGAGTTGTGGCGCTGGAAGAAGATAAGAAACAAAGGTTGCACAAGGTATTCAATCTAGTACAGTCGGGTCAAGCGAGACTTATACTTAAGTTGTTGAACCTGACTGATGCTGCATATCTTTTTTCACTTTGCATTTGTTCATCAGCGTGAATAAACATCGACATTGTGCTAGTTTCAATTTCTGGAAAATTATAGAATAATCCCCTTTATTTTTTTTGCAAGACGCAATCTGAGACATTGTTTTGTTCTTGGTAAACAGATCTGAGAAATCTGGTTGCTTGTAAGATCAACTCTAACTGCAGCATTAGTTGAGGAGTCCAATCATATGAGTCTAGACTTTGCATGGGAGTTCATGACTTATAAAACCTCTATGCATAAATATAAGTAACCAATGGCACGATTGCATTGTTGAGTTAGTCCTAGAGTGTTTTAGATTATGACAGAAGATAAGGTAGAGAGAGCTACGATCCTCTCTGGTACTTTCACATGTTCTTCGATGTCAAAGCGTGTAATGACGTGTAACAGCTCTTTGTAGTGGTAGGTTTGCCTTCTGATTATCTTGCTTCTTCTTTCTTCCTTCTTCCATTCTTTAGTGTCACCATTCCTACCATTGCAACCTAAGCATTGACTCTCTTTGTTACCTCAGCTTCAAGCACTAGCTTCCCAGCTAATTGATCTGTGGAATTTGATGGATACCGCAGAAGAAGAAAGGGCCCCATTTGACCATGTTACCTGTAACATAGGAGCATCTGTCAATGAAGTGACAGTCCCAGGTGCTCTTGCTTTGGTTCTTATCGAGCAGGTATAGTTTTTTTTATTTCCTTGCAATAGGTATATAGAGAAATGGGTGCTTTAATTCACTTCTGTTCTTTCTTTTTCAATGCGTAGGCTGCAGTGGAAGTTGAAAGGCTTGATCAACTTAAATCCAGCAGGATGAAGGAACTTGCTTTTAAGAAACAAGCTGAGCTTGAGGATATATATGCTGGTGCTCATATAGAAATAGATCCAGAGGCTGCTAGGGAAAGAATTATGGTGTTGATTGATTCTTGCAATGTTGAGCCTGCTGAGTTACTAGCTGACATGGATAATCAGATATCAAAAGCAAAAGAAGAAGCCATCAGCAGAAAAGAGATTCTGGACAGGGTTGAGAAATGGATGTCTGCTTGTGAAGAAGAGAGTTGGCTTGAAGACTATAATCGGGTATTAATAATTAAAGTCTCTCTGTCTCTGCTTGCTGGAAGTGATGCTCATGCAGCATCTTTATGCATTGTGCTTGCAGCAGACAACTGTGGCACAACTTGAATGCTGTGAATGCTGAAGTAATGTTTTGCCTTTATGATTCATTAGCTAAAAGCATGCTAAAGTCAGCATCTATGATTGATGTAATCATGAGATTTGTCATTCTAGTCTTGTTACTTGCCAATCTGTTGTTGGCATGGACAAGAATCAAGATTGCATAATCTCGGAAATTGTCGATGTGTCCTCCAAATAATATGAAGCCATGCAATCTGCGATATTTGAGTACCAGAACAGATGATCCAGAGCACAATAGTCACCTATCAAGACCACTGGCAAAAAATAACCCACTCACTAATGCTAAATATTAACTAAACATTGTGAGTATACCGGCAGAGATATTATCCTTAGTTACCTCTTCAAAAATTAGTTAAAGCAGATACCATCATCATTAAGTTGGGCACGAAGCTGAGAACGGTATTCTCCTTAATAGAACCCTTGAAGCATCCTGTCCTAGTTATTACAGTGAGTTTCACTCATTTCAGTACTCCTTCATTTACAGGATGATAACAGGTATAATGCAGGTAGAGGTGCACACTTAAATCTCAAGCGTGCCGAGAAGGCCCGAGTTCTTGTCAGCAAAATTCCAGGTAGGATCATCAATTAAGTTGAACATTCAAGATCTTTTGGTGACCTGTGACAATGATTGAAGGATCACTGATAGAGAATGTCTCTTAATGAAGGGTGATGTTAATTCATACGTTTAGTGTTGTCAGGTCTTTTTTATCTTATGATTTATCAATTACAGATATGTCATTTGAAGGGTTGTCCTTTATTTTCTCACTCTGTCATTGCAAAGTTTTGTCGTGAACTGGATTAATTTCTTGAGGAATGAACTGACGTTCTTCTGATTGCCGAGGCACTGTTAAGTCTGTTATTGCATAAAAGCAGTGTGCACTTCAGTTGATGTCAGTTAGAATCTGTTTATGTAATACCAGAGTTAGCTTACTATGTGAATGACAATGGAAAAACGTAACGATGTTGAATAAAACATGCCTTTCTTTAACACTAGCACTCCTTTACTTAGCTACATATGATCACATAATTTATCACTGTGGAAACTACAGCAATGGTTGTATTCTTGGTTGATCGGTGTTCTTGTCTTGTAGCCTTGGTTGACAGTTTGGTAGTGAAAACCCGTACTTGGGAGGAAGATCGTGGCATGTCATTCATGTATGACGGTGTTCCTCTTCTTGCCATGCTTGACGAGTATGCTATTCTGAGGCATGAAAGGGAAGAAGAGAAGCGGAGATTAAGAGTAAGTCCAGAGATTATGGATGCGTGTAATTTGGTAGATGTATTTTTTCATATCAATTACAAGCAAGGTTTCGCTTGGCCTGTGTTTAATGCTTACTATGCAAGAGTAGTGATTTTTATTCTCCCTTTGTTTCTGAACTTTACAGGATCAGAAGAAGTTCCAGGACCAGCAAAGCACAGAACAAGAAGCCATTTTTGGGTCAAGGTCCAGTCCGGCTAAATCAACCAGTGGAAAGAAGGTGGCCGGTGCACGAACAAATGGAGGTACCAACGGAACTCCTGGCCGACGGCTCTCCCTTAATGCATCCCAAAACGGTGGCAGGTCCATCAACAAAGATGGGAAGAGGGATAACACAAGACCCGTTGCTCCGGTGAATTACGTGGCTGTATCAAAAGAAGACGTCACTTCCCATGTTTCCAGCACTGAACCAGTCCTGGTGTCTCCTTGACAATGGGTGCTGTGTAACTGTACTGTCATCTGTATTTGCTGCTAAGATTTGTCTAGAGTTGCAATATTGAGTAGGGAAAATGAGAGGCTACGGTTTTTGGCTGTGTACTTTATGCAAGTTAGCGTTGAATTGGGGCTTATAAATGCAGGAAATCTCAGGGGAGTGTGAAGAAAATAATACTGTAACTGACTCCTGCTTGTAATGGACCAGCGGTTTCTGGATGTATGCACGCGATGGAAAGCTAACCACGAGTGGACATGCGCTCGCGTTCAGCGGATTAGCAGATGAAAGGTATCGGAATGACGACACTACGCAAGCAGCAGACACGTTCAATCGCATCGCGTGGAATTTCTTCTTCTAAAATAAGGGAAGCATGCACAAATACCGGAGGTAATAATTGCGATACAGGTTTACTTGTCAACTTTGCACATTAAAATCTTAAAATTTATCATTCTGTCCAAGTAAGCTCTAGTACTTGCAACTCCATGTGTTTCGAGTCCTTTCTTTCATCGGGAGGATCAAATTTCCAAGTTTTATAACTTAAATGTACGGAATAAAAGTTTTAAAATTTGAGTGTACAAAATCGACATATTTTAGGATGTGTCCTGTAATTATGCGGTATCTGTGGAGGTATCTATGCCATGTGTGTTTATAAATTGCACGTACGAAACGATCTGAACATCCACCTCATGTAGCTGCTGTCTCCATCAGATTTCTTTTCTAATAAGGTAGGCTGTTCCTCGGTAACATCACCTGTTACTTCCCAAACCAAGGAAGAGTAACGTCAGACTTGCCGTGAGTCCTTATACGAATTGATGATCCCTTGTTTTTGTTTCAAATAACTAATCATAATTTAAGCGGCGGATGGGACTGTGGGTCTTCGCAAATTCCATCAGAAAATGAAATGGACGCTGCAACTTGTGCATCATAATTAAGTAAAACCCACCACTAATAACCACTTCCACATTTAGTGTTTTGCCTTCATGATGGTTTCTTGCATGCTAAAGCAAAGCTTGCCGGGGAGGGGGATCAACATTTGGCCAAGAACGAAGCCGCCTTTCTTCAATTATATCCAATTGACACACACGAGACATGTTAGTATATTACCACAATTTATTAAATCCAGCATGACCACCGCTAATGTTCTTGTTTACATTACAATGCGTTAATATTCGTCGATTTATTTAATTCACCTTAAAATCTTCGAAATCCTTAATTCATCAGGGACCTTGGAAGTTGTAATATAGACATTAGTCAGTTCCAAAAAAAAAAAGTGTTCCGCAATAAACCGCTTTTAAATGTATTTATCACACGCTATTGTTTATATCCAATTAAGAGGTGAATTATACGAAGACACTATCGTTTATTCGAAAGATGATTATGCGAAATTCAGAACTCGAAATTAAAGCTTGTACGCACTATTTATGTCTTCCACGCATTAGATGCTTCACTGTTAGGAATCTACCAAAGGAAAGGAAATCCTTTAATTATTACTAACACATAATTTCTTTTCCTCTTTAGCGCCGGAATTATGCAACGTTGAGGTATGTGAGGTACGCCGCTTAGTCGCAATGGTGTCTTTTGCGACGTGAGTTGAGCAGGCCGCTTTGCAGGCTCAGAATATTACCTCCGAGCGATTAGCCGCATATTGGAAATAAAATGAGCTCAGAAGCCGAGCGCGCGATGAAATTGATAACCACGTGAGGGAGAGGGAGGCGGTGGGCTCAGGGTCTCAGATCGACGGGGTTCTTTTGGGGGCTCCGGCGAAACTGAGCTCCGGAGGAGGAGGAGGAGGGGAGGAAAGAAGGGGGGAGATGTCAGACCTAGACAGGCAGATAGAGCAGCTCAAGCGTTGCGAGCCCCTGAAGGAGTCCGAAGTCAAGGCCCTCTGCCTCAAAGCCATGGAAATCCTCGTCGAAGAGAGCAACGTCCAACGCGTCGACGCTCCCGTCACTGTAAGTGTCCGCTTCCTCCCTCCCCCACACGCACTTTCCCCCGTCTTTTGCGGCTTCACCCGCCTCGAGCTGTGCGCCTCGTTTCGTCCTCTTCTTGTTACCCTTTTCTTGGCTTTCGAAGTAGTGGCTGCAAATGCTTGAGATGGGGGTCCTTTCGATCTAGGGCATTCTTTGGACTGTCTCGTGTTTGTGTTTGTTTAGGGAGCTCCGGTGGTCTATTAGGGCTTCTTCGCCTTTGCGGAACTGATATATCGTGTATTTCGGTTGATGGGTTATTGTGGAGACTGACGATAATGAGTTTGACATGAACGAGAGTGAACTGTGATGAAGCAGATTTGCTAGTTGTGGCCTGAATGATAATGATGGATGGTTCACATTGCTATTGTATTTTTCCCTGCTGACAACAATATGGTCGGACTTTGAATGAGTAGAGAGCAATCATGTATTTCTTTTATTTTCAGCTTGAGCAGGCTCGCACTGATTAGACCGTGAGACGTTTGTGCACATTTTAGATGTTCTTGGCATGATTGAATGAATGAATGCCTCGTGGGGTTTAAATATCTAAGTGCTGCTTTCCGCTCTGTAGATATGTGGAGATATTCATGGCCAGTTCTACGATATGAAGGAGCTTTTTAAGGTCGGAGGTGATTGTCCCAAGACCAACTACTTATTTCTAGGAGATTTTGTGGACAGGGGATTTTATTCTGTCGAGACATTCCTACTTCTGCTTGCTTTGAAGGTACTAAACTGTACCTTTCTCACTTCTTGTTTATGATTGCGAGGGTGAAATGGCTGTTCTATTTAATAATTTTTCTTTTTGCAATTCAATTTCTCAATAGGAAGAAATTCTTATTTTACTAACTTAACCAGACTTAAGCTGCAATTTGTTATATGGCGTTCTTTCCACAGTTTTTAAGGCAAACCCATTCCTTTCACAAGAATCAGGACATGAGAAGGCAGCAATACTTGATTTCATGGTTTTATTTTTTAAAATGCTAAGCATCATTTCTGCTAAAATGCAGACGAACTTCACCTTGGATATGCTCTCTGTTAATATCTGACATGGATGAAGCTTTATCTTTTTCAATGATTAATCTAATCCACCTAGACATCCAGATATAGTGGACATTTTACTGGAAGAATTTCTGTATTGATAGGAAAGAGGGGATAGCTCAAGGTCGGTTTTTTTTTATTGTCTTTGTGCATGCACTTGGTTTATAACTGCAACGGCATTAGACGGGGGGAAACTTCCTCAAGTAACTAGTGAGATGAGGTTGCACCTTTCTCCCTGAGGGAAAATAAAGTAAAGCATGTCCTCATTCCCGATTTTCCTTTGTCAGCTGCATTAAAGGAATGAGGCATTAGTTGGTGAAAGAATTTTTCTGTTGTAAGTCGCTTCCTCAACACAAATCGTGTAATTTATTGTATGTGAGTATGTTGTTCTTAAAACGAACTGATGTGACTTAATCACCCTTCTTTCGCCACGTAAGTCCTTATATTTTGTTTTGACAAAGTTCCTCTGCAATCAGGTGAGATACCCGGACAGAATAACACTAATTCGAGGAAACCATGAAAGCCGGCAGATCACTCAGGTTAAATGGATCTGTTCTCTTTGAAATCTATTTTGATATACGAGTCTTTTTTATCTAAATATGTTTTTCGATGCTCTTTTAATAGGTCTATGGCTTCTACGATGAGTGCTTGCGAAAATATGGCTCTGCAAATGTGTGGAGATATTGTACGGACATCTTTGATTACTTGAGGTTTGTCTGGCATTTTATTCACTCGGTTAGTTCACCTGTCTATGAGGAGGTTATGCGAAAACAAAAACAAATAAAAAGCATAATTGCTTTTGTAAGTCATGCAGTAATGTTTGTTAGAACATGATGAATTGGGGGGTGACTTCAACCCATAGTTGACACTCTGAATCCTCTAGTTCCAACCCCCTATCTTTTTACCATGAGGTTTTTGTTTTTTTTTGTTTTTTTGGGCTAGTGCACCATAAGAACTCAAAAAGCATGCATTTAGCACATCGGAGTTTGACGCTAGGAAAAGGTTAGAATATCCACAGTTGGAAAGTGTTAATTATTTGAAATCTCTGGGTGCAAAGAATAGGGGCTTGAACATGATGCAAAGTGTGTTTTGAAACTGGAGGCGACAAAGTTGGGGATCAAAACAACCATAGGGGTTTGCTTGGCTAAGTGTTTATCATTCCGGTTCAGGATGTAGAAGGTCGTCTACTTAATGTCCGAGAGAATTCTTACTTCAAACTTTTTCCCTTGACATGCTTCGTGACTAGTTTTTGTCTTCTTCCCTTGAGACCAGCTAAAATGTGTCGCTGAAATTTGTACTGGACATAATTTTCTCTGTTTATTCCCTTCTTTTGAAATAAACCTTTTATGATGAAGGTAAATGCATTTGACTGGATAACCATCCCAATATTTATTTTAGTTTGTCTTCTTGAGTAAGGCAAGCATATGCATGCTAGTTTTCTTGACTTGCTCGCAGAGTTACTCTATAGTTATAGTTCCCACTGGAGCGATGCTTTTTCACATAATGCAAAAGTTAACTGTCATTCCAATATGTCAATACTATTCATTCTGCCAATGATAGTTGCTTCAATTGAATACTCCTTGAGGGGCAAGATAACTGTCTGGTCACAGTTTGCTTTGGTCATATGTACAGTTTGTCAGCGCTCATTGAGAACAAAATCTTCAGTGTCCATGGTGGTCTCTCTCCTGCCATATCCACATTAGATCAGGTCGGAAAAATAATCTTATGTTATTTAATCTTGCAGCTTTTCCTGTGAAAATTTAGTAGTAATATCTCGATCCATTCTCTAGATTCGAACAATTGACCGCAAGCAAGAAGTACCTCATGATGGTGCAATGTGCGATCTCTTGTGGTCTGATCCTGAGGATATTGTTGATGGGTGGGGTTTGAGCCCCCGTGGTGCTGGTTTCCTATTTGGTGGAAGTGTGGTGACTTCCTTCAATCACTCTAATAACATTGACTATATATGCCGTGCACATCAGTTGGTGATGGAGGGATATAAATGGATGTTTAACGACCAAATTGTGACAGTCTGGTCAGCTCCAAATTACTGTTACAGGTAAGTAGTTAATTTACAGTTTTTACTTCAGTTGTCTGAGATTTCAGTGTTTTACCTCGTTAGTGGATGTGTTGCAGATGTGGTAATGTAGCTGCCATTCTGGAGCTCGATGAGAACTTGAACAAACAGTTTCGCGTATTTGATGCTGCACCGCAGGTCTGCATGCTTAACCAATGTTCAGATTGATCTATCATTTGAGCAATTTAACTATATGTAAGATGTAAAGCTTTGTGTGGAAGCTATTTGCTATCCTATAGTTGATGAACCGTGTGTGCCATGGTGAACAATTTACTCGAGGCAGAAGAAGAGGCACAAATTCATATGGCAGTGGCTTCACATGAATCGGATTATCTTAGATGCACTTAGCTCACTAAAATTGCAAAGCAGATCTAATACCCTTGTGGCATGGACGATTGGGATACCCTGTATTTTCTGGACGAAAGATGTGAATTCTTGCATTGCATGACAGCTCTCTCTTAATTCACTTCTGGGAATTATGCTTATTATATTCACATCCTTGGAAACATCCTCATAACATGTCCTCGGTCCCTTTTCCTTCCTTTCTTTAAGGACACAGCCACCTCATTAAGTGACATTCCATGAATGCTTCTATGCTTATTACTAGGAGATTATTCTGAAAATAATCAATATCATTCTAGAAAGATCTAAGTTGCGATTCTTAATTTGCAACACAGCACTTCCATATACATTTCTGCTCACCCTAAGGCTACTTCTAGCATTTGGTTTTATCCTTTTATTCCTTCTGGTTGAACCAAACCATTTTATGTTACAGGAATCAAGAGGCACTCCTGCCAAAAAACCCGCTCCAGATTACTTCCTTTGATTTTATCTGTGAAGATTAACTTTTTACACATCCAAGATGATTTGCATTCGTGCTGAAGATGGTCAGATGCACTGTTCCGTTAAGCCAGTGCACTGGATACATGACATCACCAGCACCAACAGGCAGGGTGCGCCTTCAATCATCTGTTTGGGTCGTTGGTTATGCCTCGAAATTTTATTTCAAGGGCTTCTGCCGTCTGTAATGTTTTGATAGTGTGTTACTTAGCAATGTACCGCCGGAGAAGAGAGCAATGATTCTTGTTTGTTTAGGAGATGGAGTCACAGAATCAGTGCTTCCGTTGAAAGAGGAATATCGAAAGTTGGACATCCAAGAGGAATTTTTTCAAGAACATTACTTTTTGGGAAGATTTCCCAGATTCATTCTTGTTTCGTCTTTAGGAAGAAATAAGATTATATGCGTCAATTGTTGAGTGTGATGTTTCCTCTTTCTGTCTCGGTGTTAATGATGCTTAACCCAGAAGGTGTAAGCTGTTCGAGGAGAGACTAGAAACCTTTTTCCCATAGATGGCAGTTGGTAAATGCCCTTATTCATAAGTGCATTACTCTTTTCTCTTGTGTCGGGATTCCACGTGCTTGGATTCTCCGTATGTGGAAGAAAAGTGGACAAATATTAAGTTGTAACAGGAATGTCGAGTGAAACGATTATTTGACGAGACAACTGGATTGTGTTAACAGTAATTTTAAACTGGAAAGGAGGCGGATGGCCAAAGATTTAAAAAGAAAAATGAAGAAGAAGCAAAAGCCAGGTGGTTATAATTCAAATTGAATACTTCGCAATGGGAGAGGAATTCTACCCATGATGCCCACAGATATCGCTAGCACTGACGGTCCATCTTCTTTCCCTTCGGTGATGAAAAAAGGTAGCGAATTGCTACTGATTATCTTTGCATTACTTCTCCATAACATTATTGTTTCTATAGGATAGATAAAGTTACTCTGTGGTATAGAGGAAAGCCAAAGGAAAACTTAGTTTCCTTCTCACATGTTTTCATGTTTTGCATGAAAAATGTATTTGGGTAAGCGTTTTCTTCTCGTGTATTTTCATGTTATGTAGAATATTATATATAGACAACGAATGTAAATTATTTTCAAAAGAGAAAATTCGGAAATCTTAGTTTAAAGTTACCACAAGTTTCATTATTATACTTTTTTTCAGCCACTTTTCTCTTCGTATATTCAATATCTATCTAATTGCAGCTTTATGACTTTTATAATATGATACACGCAGATTTTGCATTGCGAACACTAATATGATTAAAGTAAGTGTGCATAAGACTTTGAACTTGTCACGTGATGAACAATCCTAAATTAAAGCTATAATTTTAAGATCATCTATATTGAACATGGAAATTTTGTTTCTTTTTCATAACGAGATTAATAATGACTCTCTTCATAACGAGATAAACGATGACTCTCTCCGTATCACACATATTATATTAATTGCTTGTGTTTGTTATCGCAAATCAATTCCCTTTTGACATCCATGTGTATCATGTAATGTTATCACTTGATGTTGCCAAATTAATTACTTACCGTTTTGAAAAGAATGCTAAAAGGACACATGACTCCTTATCCAACAGCCACTTACATATTACTTTCCATTTTGAAAAGACTACTAAAAGTACACATGACTCCTTATCCAACAGCCACTTACATATTACTTTTTTCTAAGAAAACCAAACATATATATGGATTTTACCTTTGAAGATCATCTTGATTCTCGTACCTCCGCATCCATTATCATCGTGTCTCCATTTACAAAAATACCATTTCTTTCCTGGATTGCCCGTGCTAAGTCTTAGATTCTCATTCCCACTCGAGAATTGATAATTAAACCACCGACGCCTAACCAAGACATTAAAGAAAGTGTGCACAGAGGGACAATTTGATATTTTCTCAATGTGGGATTTGCTTAGATGTATGTATATAGTAATTCGTTGGGTCGAGAGTGAGTATGATTTTTCATATTTTCCTTAGGGAAAAATTATAAAAAAAACATTATAAACTTATTGCAATCATGTCAAGTAAGTCATTATTCTTTTTATTAATTGAATCATATATTTTTTGCATTTTACTAATTTAGTCTATTCAATCAATGTTGACATAATTATTTTTATGTGTACACACTAGTTATCATATGTGAGATCGCTGACACTGGCATTTACATTTTTTATAATATGTATATATTTTTTAATTTATCTTTTTTCTTTCCCCTGGGCTTAGGGGTGAGACACCCTTTTCGGCAATGGCCGAGGTGCCCTCAACACTAATTCTAAATCGAGTGAAAAGAAAAGAAAAGAAATAAAATTAAAAATATTATCAAATATAGTTTAAAATGTCTACATCAGCACCGACTGTGTTACGTGAAACGCCAAACATCAATGTCAACAATTTTCAATTAAAATTAGTTGGATAAACTGAATTGGTACCAATGCAAAAGGCTTTTAAGACTCAATTGGTTAAATAAAACTAATAAATGAATTGAAATATTTGCAAATAGGATTAAGAATTTTTTAATTTATTGTAATTCATCTATTTCCGTATATATATATATTAAATATACATATTTTAAAGAGAGCAGTTTCTAAAGGCTAGGAACCACGAGTGGGCTATGTCCGGCCCACAAGCTTACTCGGACCGGCAGGAAAAAAGCCCAAACAAAACCCGGCCTCCCCATTTCGAAAATCACGGTGCCCTAACTTTCCCCGCACAAAACCCGGCTTACATACCACCGAACCGGTTCGAACAACCAAATACCTTCTCTCGGTCAGTCTCTCTCTGTCTCTCTCTCTCTCACCTTCGCTCTGTGCGCTCTCATCACAACACAAACTATCCTCTCTCTCTCTCTCTCTCTCTCTCCTGTCTCGCATGCGCAAATATTATCTCAAATTACACAAAGGGAGCTTCGTCTAATTTACCCGCCAAAAAGGTAAATTACTCCTCGGATCTCATGGTTTTTCGTCTCCGAGGAAATAATATTTCAAACTCTTCCCCCTCCCCCTCGCTCTCTCCTCCCCTCTCCTCTCGTCTCCTAGGGTTTCCGTTTCTCGAGCTCCTCCCCTCTCAATCATGTCGCCAGTCTCTTTTTCCTGCAGGTCCACCCTCGCCGCTCGACGTCGCGCATGGACTTGTCGCTCTGACGGATGGATTCGGGCATCGCTCTCTCTCCCGAGGTTCTGGAGCCTCGGAGGGACGGCTCGGCGTCCCCGACCGCGGGGAAGCGAGGGGCTCTGGATGGGGAGACTGGAGAATCGGCCGTTCCGATGGCAAAGAAGCCGAGATTTGAGCGGTCGGACTTTGGGAGGGTGGCGGAGATCGTGTTGGTGTTGGCAGCAATGGGGAGGATGCGCGGAGGGAGGGATCCGACGGAGGCGGAGCTAGGTTTGATGATGGAGGCGAGGGAGAAGCTGGCGTCTGTGTGTGCAACCCTAGCTCCGGAGGATATTGTGGCTGGCGATGCTATTGGGCGCGTGATTGAGGATTTGGGGATCAATGGAAAGCCTAAGGATCAGAGATTAGGTGTCACGGTTCCAAAATTGTCTATTGCTGAGAAGCTGACGTTTGCAAAGAGGAAGGTATGGGTTTTCGCTCACCTTTTTTGTGTTTTCTACAGCTTGCTATGTGCTATTTTATTGGGTAAATGGAGTTGTAATTTTTCAAGGGTTTTTGGATCATGTCGTGGGCTACATATGGTTTAACTAGTTGCTAGAAAATGTGGACATCAGTGCAGTCCTGAAGTGTTAGGTCTTTAGATGCTCCCTCCTGTTTTTGTTCTGAGAAACAACAGAGAAGCAGTTATCTTATCGCTTATAATAAGTATTCTCAATGCTAGAAGCTTGAAGTTTCTATATGTAATCAAGGTCTGGGGATTTATAAATTCAAATTGTTGTTGCTTAAACCGTGGGAATTGTTATTAAGTGAGCTGTGATTTCCATTGGAGTTTGTTTCTCATAGATGCTGCATCAGAAGGTCCTCTGCAGTTCTGCCATGCTAGCTAGCCAATACACTGAGATCTTGGCACGTTTTAGTTTCTTCAACTTCTAAGCGAGTTCCATTTGTTTCTCTTTGTTTTTTTTTTCTTTTCCTTTTTAAATTGTTTATGGAGAAGCTTGTTTAAGAGAAATCTAGACTGATGCTAGGGGCTTATACTTGAAGGTCGTATGATTAGATACATAATCATAACCTGGCTTTTTTTATCTTAAAAGAAAATAATTGCTCCTTATTTTCAAGTGTTAGTATTACCAGTGACCACCTGAAACCCGAGATATATTAGTCATCTTTGGTTTTATGAGTAATTTACATAACGTATTTTTTATGTTTATCTTTGTGGTATCTTGAATGAGGAGTCGTCTGTGCATTTTCTCTACTAGATGGAAGAATCGAAGAAGTTCCCTTCCCATACAGCTTCCTATTCACCCCACTCATCACCAACAAGTTTTGGTGTTACAGCTGATAACCGTGGAATGGCACCTATTGTTCGTACATTTCCATCGGATAAAGTTAACGAGTCTTCCCTTCCTTCTGGGGTTATCTCAGTTTCTTCTGCTACAGCTAATGTTTCTTCTGGAATCTCTGCGCCTTACCAGCTTCCGCGAAGTGAAATTAGGACGTCGACCACTTCTACTGGGATATCTAATAGTCATATAGGAAGAGATTCTTCTGCAATGATTTTGCCCAAGGTTGATCAATCAAACAATGCGAATCATGCAGGACCTCATATTTCAACAAAACCTTCACAAGGTAATTTTTCTATTATTCTTCACAATTCTATCATCAGAGTTTGTTTCCTTTTGCTCTATGATACAAGGGTTAATTTCCATACCTTAGTGGTCTGTCAGCTGCCCAAGGTAAACTACCATAAGTTCCATGTTCATATGCTTTTTTGTTATATTGCAGCAACTTATGCTAATCAACCATCCGTGAATGCTCCTTCCTGGTCCCTACAAACCCAGCATGCCTCATTTTCTAGGCTAGGAACAGGAAATAGTATTCCTAGTAACACATTAGGCCAAGTTGAGCAAGCCTCTACCTCAGGGTCTGCAGCGCCTCCTCTCGCAGCAAGAAACCCAACGAATAGGCCATTCACTGCGCAAACTGCTGCTGCACGTTTGCCCGCCATGCATCATCAACCTTTTCAGGGTGTCAGTTTTGTTTCTCCACCTTCAAGTTATGCTAGTCACTACGAAATTGCTAAAATTATTCAGAAGCTCTTAACTCCAAAGAATCCTGAGCACCCTACATGGACTCCTCCTTCAAGGGAGTATATGAATAAGGCATTGATTTGCCAGCTTTGCCAAGCTACCGTCACTGATGTGGAAAGTGTGTTACTTTGTGATGCTTGTGAGAAAGGACACCACTTGAAATGCTTGCAGTCGCAGAATCAGAAAGGAATACCTAAAGCTGAATGGCATTGCCAGAAATGCTTGGCACTCAGCCATGGGAAGGCCTTGCCTCCTAAATATGGTCGTGTGATGAGAAACTTAGGTGGTACAAAAATGGCCTCCAATGCCACTGGTAGTCATTCATATTCAGAGAAGAAAGTTAGATCTACAGATTCAAAGTTCAATCAACCAAAGATAGCAACAAATGGTGTATCCTACTCACAGAATGCTGCCGTTGTCATTCCTGCTGGAAAAGATCATGTTAATACTGGCTCTGATTTGCAAATTCCAAAGGCCAGAGAAATGCGGGAGAATGATCTCTCTTCAGCTAAAATAGAAGTGGATCAGAAGCCTTTATCTGTATCTGGGATGAATAGCTTGGGGAAATCCATGGATCCCACTTGTGGTTCTCTTGCTTTACTGAGTGAAAGATCCAAGGAGAACAGGGAACAATCTGAGCCTGTTGTGCGTTTTGATAAACAAGAATGTGAATTAAAGTCAGAGCTTCCTGCTAGCTTGTGTGAGTCAGCAAATATCAAATCTAGCCTGCCTTCATTTTCACATGGTGTGTCAGATGGTAACCACTCAGAAAAGAAAATTAGTACAGAAGTGTCCTCTAAAATGTTAAATAATAATGATTCCACCGTAAAAGGTGCAGAAAAGTCCAGTGCAGAAGACCATCAAGATCCTACTTCAACATATGATGTAAAGCAAATGGACCAAGATGGCAGATGGCCAGAGCATGTTCAGAGTTCTGAAACTAGTACTGGAAAGAGAGAGTGTATTGGCTGCTCTTCGGATATTGCCCATAGTGTTGAGTGGATTGGTGATGCATTAGAAGTGGTCAATGGCAAGACATTTTACTCTTCTTGCTGTGTTGGTGGAGTAACATACAAAGTGGAGGAGCATGCACTTTTTCGTCTGAGTAATGACAAATTGACACCATTTAAACTTAAGGTAAGGCAGTTTTTTTTTTTCAATATTGGTAATTATTCTTCATATGTCGAAGAAAAATTAGGTGGCCTTCTTTCCAAAAGTTTGTATTGTACATAGCAGTGTCCTTGAAATTGTCTAGGTTCAGTTATTTCGACATAAAGAGCAAGTTGAATTTCTCTACTCCTTGGTTTTTACAAGGGGAAGACTCTGGTTTCTTTGCAGGCAATGTGGCAGGATAGTGAAACTGGCTTGAAGTGGTTTGACATTACCAGGTGTTATTTTCCTGGTGACTTGCCAAATAATGTGGCTCATCCATTTGTTCCTAATAGCAATGAGGTAATACTTTATCTCCAAGAGGCAGATTCATCTGTATGATATAACAAGTGAATATGCCTAACCCGTGCATGTCTTTTGATTGTTATTGTGGTCTTCCAAGCAACTATTATTAATTCTGGCATAACCTATAAGTCATGTTTAATTTGATGATTTGGTTGGTTGCAAATTCTGGTGTACGTTCATTAATCTTGCTACATGGTACTTCATTAACACCGTGATCCACTGTAGGTAATAGTTTTTGGATTTGATGTGTACAAATCTTCAATTGCAGGTTTTTGAATCTAATCATGATAGTAGTGTAATGGCCTGCTCGATTCAAGGCCCATGTGAGGTTCTTCCCCCTGCCAAATATAAAGAAGAAACTGAAAGACGAAGTCATATAGGAAGTGAAGCGAATGTTAGAACAAGACCTCTCTTTCTGTGCAAGTATGTATAATTATTACTCTCATTTAGTTATTGCTTGTTTGCACATTAAAATCATTCAGTTATTGCTGTTTGCACAAAATCCCTATAGTGAAGTCATCTTTCCTATTCTTTCCCTGGACCCCGCTACTAATAAAGATGTTCACTTCTTAAAATATCCCATATATGTAGGAGGGAACAGACGAAGGGGTCAGATTTATCCCGATGGGAGAATGCTGCATCTCTTCCGAGACCAGGACCTTTTATCATGACTTCTGCTCATTGCATACCTTGATCTACTACTGTCCGCTGCTTTTTGTCAGAACATCTATGCATGTCTAATTATGCTGGCGTGGGCATTGATTTGGTGGAACTTTGTTGGCCCTCAGCGTTTGGCAATTAGCATATTTCCCTCATTGGACCCATGAGATTGTGAGCATGATTCACACTAACCAACCTGCATCCAAAAAAACATCTAGACATGTTAAATCATAGAACTGCAGCTGTTAACCTACTGTTTGTATGTTCTTATCACATTTTTGACAGAATCAAACAATACTTATTTTTTTATTCACGTCCCAACAAAAATAGTGTTTTTACCATTTCAAGTTATTCTTAATACTTGCTTGAAGGTATTGCGAATAATCCATGTAGTTTAATGTTCTGGCTGTCGTTATCCTATGTATACCGTTGAATTCTAGACCAGGTCTAGCTAGCCTTGACCTCCTTTCGTTTAAACTCACAGAAACCCTAGATTGTGTCTGAGTGATGTCATTTCTTCATACCCAATAAATTTACATCGGTCACATCAGTGACAAACAAGCATTTGAACTGAAAGGATGTAGATAGATGATGATGCTTTGTTTGTGTGTTTACTTGCAAGCACATCTAAGTTCGATGGTGCATGTACTTATCTTTCTTACACCCCTGCTTAACCTGTCCTTGGAAATTGCTCAAGTCTTTTTTGCTATTCTCGTGCATCCTTGGAATAAAAAAAATGTCAAAAACTACTGTAGTGCAGTTAAATTTGCATGTTGATTTTTTAATCTTGATTTTGTTCTGCAGTTGGTTTTATGATGAGCGGAAAGGTCATTTTCAAGCTGTTTCCATATAGTTTGGCAGATGCATCCTTTAGGCACCAAGACAGCTTAGCTAGTGGTATTTGGATGGTTCTCATACAATCAGGTACATGCAACTTTCCTTAAGGTTTGTTGAAATGCATTGAGCACCTTGCATATATCACAAATTGTCATAATTTGAATTAGGCAACTCTTCTTTGAGAAACCTTATTTTTATTAATAAAGTGTTGAGATTTTTATCGGTCATGGTCTCAGTCATGGTCGCTTGGCCATAGTGCAGTGTGCCTTGCACCTTGACCTTCTTTCTTTTGATAAACTGTGAAAGACTTTTCTCGGTCATGGTCGCTTGGCCATAGTGCAGCGTGCCTTGCACCGTGCAGACAGGATTTCGCGTCGGCAGGGGGTGGTGACTTAGTTAAATTTCAGCATAGGAGGTCCTGTAATTTGGCCTTCAGCAATTTCGAATTGAATCTTTGAGGAAATGAGAGCTGCTCATATGATGATTGAATGAGCATAGCCTGTTCAATATTACCTGATGAGTGACCAGAAATATGTTAGTTACTCAATTCTATGAGTGCAGCAGGTAACGAGCTAGGTACTAGCTAGGTTGGGGGTTTGGAATGGCTTAACCTGACAAGGTTTTGGAACTTGACCATAACCTAGAATACCCCATGAAGTGTTCATGAGTTGCTATGAGCAGATGTACTTCTCTTGCTAACTTGAAGCTCCACTGAGCTGCATTGTGACTTCAATTGCATCATTGGATCTCGTAAAGAATCCATATAAAAAGCGATCTTGCACACCCGTTTGTAGTCCATGTCTCCTGTTTATCTGATACCTTTTTCTGTCCCCATTTGGCAGGACATGCGCTATGTTAGGGAGGCCTGGAAGACCTTTTGTAAGATAGGTAGATGTCGCCTTTTAGTGTTTCTTAAGAAATTATCTTGTGATTTTCCCGTCGCTATTTTTTGTACGTGATAGTTTATTAATTTGAGCCCCTTTCTTCTTCGGGCAATAATTGAGGTCGAGGTAATCCGTTAGTCGCCCTTGTGTATTCTTTTCGTGGCAGAAGCTAGTCAGAGCGTACCCATGTACTCAATAGGTATTAGTCGTGACTTCCAGGGATCCACATCCTCCTTTGGTGGTCGATTCTTTTCGGGAGTTAGTAGCACTAATTGCATTCTCGCGGGTTGGCACATTTGCATCTAAACAATTTTCAGGCGAAGTTTGAAATAATCTTTAGAAGAATTTATACATCGATGTTTTGGACCAACCACTCTTGCCTGATGCAGTCTATTGGCACGATACCACCTGTCGATGCAACAGGTGTAGTTCAGCCCAGTATTGTGCCCAAACGCCTCAAAAGGGCCCCATCCTTAACCTAAAGTGAGGCTCCATAACGCCCGATGGAGTGCAGAAGTCGGTCTAGAACAGCCGCACAAGCCGCAAAGTTGGGCATTCAAGTACATGCGTGGGCCTAACTTCGGGTCCAATTTTATCGACTATGCCCAACTTGTCATCCATAAAGAGTAAGCTACGCCTGACTTACCACCAGACGTAGGCCCTTTTGCGGTCCAGTAAGTCTGAACAAGGCCCAACGACGATGCCCAGTTTGGGCTAAATAATAATATCAGAGCAGGAAATTTGTGGGCCCACATTTCGGCCCAATAAGCTTTAGCAATTGTCCAACAACACCCTTTTGGGTCTAGTAACTGCTCGTAGGGCCCAAGTTTCGGCCATTTTTTGGGCCCAAGGCCCAGACATTGGTTCAACAATGCCCCCTTTGGGCCCATACCCGACCAGGCCCCATTATAGCCAATTCTTAGCCCATTAAGGTCCAACATGGGCCCAATATTCGGCCCATTAAGACCCAAAATTACAGTCCGAAGATTGGTCCCAATAGACCCTCTACAGCACCCAGCTTCCGCCCAATAAACCATGCCAAACAAGGCCCATTTTAACCAATAAGAAAATCATGGGCCCAATTATGACTCAACCTTGGGTCCAACAGACCTCATATGGCCCGACTTTGGGCCCAATAGACCATGGCCAATAAGGCCCATTTTCGGGGCAATAAAAAATTTCACAGGCCTGACTTCCCCAATTTGGGCCCCCAAAGAGCCCACCAGTATATCTAATAAACGCAAAGTAGGCCTAAAGCATTGCTCGTCAAACATGCCTCTTTGTCGTATTATGCCGATGGGGCCTCCGGGCCCAAGGGACCATTAATGCCGCAGGCCCATAGCCTTGACTTGCAAGGGACCAATGGGCCCATATGTAGGATAAGTGTTGGCTGTGTGTACATGGGTCTCATCGAACCTGCACGCCATGGGCCAGCGGACAGCGCCGATAGCTCTCTGTTCTAAGCCTAAAGCGTGACGCTTTAAAGGGCCGATGGGTCCATTTGTTAAGTGATCCATTGGGCCCAAAGGCCCAACCACTAAATCAATAACAGCTACATCCTACCACCTGCATACAGGATCAATATTTTCTTCACCCAAGCGGCAGCAAGATATGGTCAAACCCAAAGATCAAAAAGGTCAATGGGCGAGTAATCCCATCGCAGTGGGATCAAAGACCAAATCGGAGCCAAAACAGAAAAAGAGCGACCTACATTGTACCCCAGGATAGTCACAAATGGGATAAAAAAAAAACCCAAGACCAGCCTCATATGGCCCTAATAACTGCCAAAACAAATGAACAATGGCTTTACCGTCCGCAACCAACCAAAAAAGAATAAATAAATAAATACCCGTATGAACAAGCCATGTGAATACTCACAAAGCTCTTTGGTATCTCGCGTCCTTCGTACTTGGTGCACGAAATCAGACGGCACTCAGCAAAATATAGATACACATAAATGTTTCTACATTCTCGTGCCGGACGAAAATTTTGACTAGTCAGTTAATCTTTTACTGACCTACCGAAGGCTTTGTCAACAGCTCGAGAGATTTTTGCAAGTAGTCCACTGCAATGGAAACATCATCAAACGCCAATGCTCCAACAGCAAATCTAGCAGCTTTGTGTGCCTCGGCGATCTTCTCAGGTGGTGGCTGGTAGTTGCTGTCGTATTTGTATGCTTCAGCGGGACGAGCTTCTGGAGCAGTTCCATTTCGGTTACCAGCCCCATACTGAGCAGTTGGAGCATAGTTTTTTGAGGTTTGATGATCTGACTGGGGAGGGTAGGATGCATCATGGCCTTGGTAGTACGAAGAATATTGAGATGGGACTGATGAGAGGTTACTTTCTGTGAAACTCGGATAAGATTGGAAATTGGGATATGAGTAGATAGGGGTCTCCTGAGTGGGATAATTATTTGGCAAGTGTTGTGATTCTGATAGGTAAGTAAGTGGAATATGCTGCTGTGATTCCGAAGGATAATCATGTGGCATCTGTGGCAGTTGTTCTGAGGGATAACTATGTGACAGAGGCTGTTTCACATCTGAAGGGTGAATTGGAGACAGATGCGAGGATTCTTGAGCATAGTTTTGGGGAGGGTGCAAGGATTCTTGAGAATAGTTTGGAGGATGGTGCGACAATTCTTGAGGAAAGTTTGGAGGATGGTGTGACGATTCTTGAGGAAAGTTTGGAGGATGGTGCGATGATTCTTGAGGAAAGTTTGGAGGATGGTATGATGAGTAAGTAGAACTTGCAGCTCTTGTTATTGGAGGAGAAGGTGGCTGAAAGTCCTGAGATGGATAACTGGCAGATGAATGAGAACTAGAAGATGGAGGAACGCCTGCAGAGTGATGATGTTGGTGGTCCGATTTATCATGGAATTGAGGTGATGAATCAGCATTTGGTCCAGCATTAGAGAAAGCAGATTCACTAGGCCCAAGGTCCTGCAAAGGAAGCTAAATAATTAATCCAACAGGAAGCCATGTGGATGAGCACCACAGCAAAATAACAAATATCCCAACCCCGTGCCCAGCCCCCCCAAATCAAAAATTTTAAAATTAACACCAGGGAGAAAAAAAGGGAAGAAAAGAAACCCAAAACCCAAGAAAATACAATCTGAGTCCCAACAGTAATGGATGCAGACCCAATTTTGGATAATTTGCTTTTCAGACCACTAAATTAGTGAGAATGAACTGCTCCACTTAATTGCGCAACCAAAAAGAAGCATCACCAGCGTTGGCACCAGAAAAGCCCAGTTTAGCTTCAGAAATCATAAAAGAACATATTTGAGAATTTAAGAAAGAATAAACAGCAAAGGAAGTAAAGAGAGAAAACTGAAGAGAAAGCTAATGCCTCTACAGAAGTAGTTAATATCGAACTTTGCATTTCAAAATGAAAACTGCTGAGGCATTGTTTGATTAACACGAGCAAAGCGAAGCCAGTCGAAGGGAATAAGACCCCACCCCCTTTCCTGACACTTATATGAAACGGTCTAGATATTAGAACTTTGGGGTGAAAATTGTTCTTCCATTACTACATTTAAATCCTTTTTTCACTTCTGGTTGATCTTACCAACCAAGTTTGCACACTGGCGTAGGAATGAGTGGCATTGAAAGCAAATAGATGAATAAAGCAACTTTATTTGGTAGATGAAAGCAACTTTACAAACAGACACGAATTGGGAGTGGATTTGGTGACTTCCAATAAGGAAGAATTTTAATTTGGTAGGAACACGGTATAAATTTTATGAATTTGCTTAAACTGATGGTCATTTACAACAAAAAACTCAGCCAAAAAAATTACATTTCAGTTCCAAAGTTTTACCAAACATCAAAAGTCTGGTAATTATCACTCTTAATTTTATACAATTTCCTTCTAACTTATTTTCATTGCCACGGCTAACCCAGCCTCCTCCATCAGTTGGGACCAACAAGGGGTATAATTATTTTCATCTATAGATTCTTCTATGAATCTATCAGTAGACTCTAAATGGCTAGTGGTTCATTCAGGGAGAAAACATTATTTTGACGAAACCTATTGTTACAAACACATGATTCATCAGGAGATCATAAATAGTTCGAATAAAAGACATTGCTTTCAACCAACCAGGAGCTAAAGGAACTACTAACCATATTATCTAGCAAACAACCACGATGAATGCTTGAATGTGAACCACAACCATTTGCAAATCAAAATAAGCACACCCCTCACATGACATGTTCTTGACTACTGGTATGTTGTCCCAAAACACAACTCACCGCATACAAGGAAATATCAAACAACACAAGATGGTGAAGGGGCAGGTGTGGGAAAAACCAAAGTACACTTCCCAGTTAGAACCATATCACAACCTCTGAGTAGATGCAAAAGTATAGCTTGCAGAATTTATTAGAGTAACCAACAACATGGGAAGAAATAACAAGATCTCATGGAAGTATTCACGAATGTAACAGAGTTAATAGATGCGTAACCTACAATTAAAGGAAGCAAAGAAACTTACATATGAACCACTTGGTATACTTGACGGTATAGAGAGATCTTCATCACCAGAGGGCGGCCCAGGTACCGGCTTCCTTCCTTCTTTCAAGGCTTTCCTTATATCTGCCGCCTTCCATACAGCATACTTCTGTTTTTGTTCAAGCTGTCAATTGAAAGCCACAAAAGAATTACCAACAGTATTTGACATCTAAGTACTCAACAGCCAAGAACACAGAGTTTCAAGGATTCCACTGGAATAATGAATTAAAGCTGGAGAGAAGAGAATCTTGGGGAGATCTGAAAAAATGAGTGAATTTTTAATTTGATGAATTGATTCTTATCTTAGAGATATTGAGTTTTTAATCATTCTAATTACAGACAATCCTATGCAAGATATATATTTCTCTCATCCAGTAAACATTTCTAGAAGATGTAATTGAGATCGTGCACCGTGATTATCTTAAGATTTATCAAATGAAGAAGGCGTAATTGAAAACTAAATTAAAAAACTAACGATGCCAAAGATAATGGCCTGGCCCTTATGTATATTGGGAAGCTGGCTTTTCTTTTTCTTTGGCGTTCAAAAAGAAAATAGGCCCTCCTATGGCAGATCTACAAAAATCAAATTAACACCACAAGTCACCATAAAGCTTACATCTGGCTGAAGAGGCCCAAATTGGCTGAGAATCTCGAAGAAGATGCTTGCAGCATAAAATGTTTTTGCAGTATTCCTGTAACAATAATTCAAGGAGACTTTGTTGATCAACTAGCCTAACAATAACTAGGGGGGAAAGCATCAGAACTCTTTACTTCTTCTCAAACTGTAATTTCCTCAAAGACTATAAATGAAGGCATGCGAACCATACAAAATGCTATGTATCAGATGTCAGTTTCCTATCAATAAGAAATTTCTTAAAATGCTTGAGGTGCTGTAAAAATAGAGAAGGATCATGTAAGAGTCATGCTCTTCACTATTTGAAAGAATAAAAGCATAGAGAAAATAAATTAAGACAAAATTTGAAGAAAGACTAAAGTCAACAATCAAATCACATCCGGAATTGAGAAGTTAATTAATCATACAAATCAGCGCGTCCAGCACGATCTTGTTTGTCTGCCTTCCCAAACACATTCAAGGCAAAACCTTCCAGATACAAATTGTCTTCTGGCCCCAGAGTTATTGATTTTTTGTCCTGTTAAGCAACCAAGATAGCAAGCAATGAGAACACAGCAGTGCCAGGATCAGTCAAATTTAAGGAAACTGGACATAAAAGAATTATATTGCTTGCTTGAATATCTCATCCTACCAATAGACACAAGGGGAAAAAAAAAACAATGACATCTCTAGAAGCACGAGAAGGATCAGGACATCCCCCTAATAAAAAGCCGATAGGAAAAGGCAGTAAAAACCATAGATAGTTTGCAACACTGCCCTGTTATCAAAGTTCAGGCGATCAAATGATATTTGAACTGATTGTTCCTTCACAACAATGACCTATTGAATGAGCACAATGCATAAAGTGAAACTCTGAGTAGAACAAAATGAAGACAAAGACGTACCGACAGAAGGCTAATCGATGCAACACCTGTTATACATACAATATAAACCGGCAGCATAAACAAAATCATGCCACAATAACCTTCATCCCATTCTAACAACAATCTATTCCTATGACTTGATTCAAAATTTACTTGCCAGATTTACACCAAGGATTACTACACGTGCATAATCCGAAGTCAATTCGATTCAGCCAGTAGAAAATGTGTCATGCTCATTTAAACACCCACTATACTAAACATTTTGCACATTGAATAGAGATGATTGGCCACTTTGATGGATCTAACTAGAGCCTCGGATAAGTACCTGTAAAGGTCAAGAGTAGAATTGAGTGCTAATTCTACTCCAACATAGTGTATCAATTACACTTACAGATATCTTTCCAAAATTACAATTACCAGTCAGGAAACTGATTGTTTAAGCTGGCTTATGTATCAAAACCAACCATGTTTAGGACCGTTAAACCTTCAACTAGAGTAAATACCTACTATCCATTAATCAGAAAGCATGTGAAAATGTTTGGGCATTACAGGCAGCTAAATCTTTTTCTTTTTTCTAAGTCAATCAGCTGCAAAGCGGATCCCAAATTATTTTAGCACGTCCAGACAAGGTGACCAGTGCACTCTCTGCATGGAGCCTCGGAATCAAAAGAACGTGCTTGCAATTCCATATGTCTATATGCGAACTGGGTATTGTTTCCTTCTGAACTATATCAGGCAGACATCGTGAAAAAAACGCATATTAAAGGAGCAATTGCAAGCAACGCTAGGGAAAGCAGTAGCGTAACACGAAACTATTGACTGGAGCCCATAAAAGATGCATCTGCTGCTGGTAGTTACAGACATTCAAACAATCAACATACGCACACACTCACGGCACGTCCACGAAACCAATAGTCAAAATCTAGCGAAATCCACATACAGAAGCCACGAAGGAACAGAGATGCTTTTACATAAGGGTTGCGATGACCGAAACCTTTTCTAGCTGTTTTATGAGGGAATTGAGGAGGGAATTGGTGGTTTTAGTTCGCTCGCTCTGTGGAATCCTCAAACCTCGATCCATCGCATACAGCCTACCTGGATAAACAACACAAACAAAAGCATCAGCCCAAAGTCAGTGCACGGAAACGATCGTGGAAACAGAGACATGGCGAACTTCAGCTAGGGTTAAATGGGGAGAGAAAGAGACAGAGAGAGGGGTATACAATAATAAGCGACGACAGGTTCGTGTTTCTGCAACTCATCGGCTCGTTGCAGATACGGGAGCAGCACCTTCGCGGGCTCGTGCTCGCTCGCCATAGCTGATCCTCTGCACAGAAAGGAGAGAGAGAGAGAGAGAGAGAGAGATAGCAGAAGCTGAAGTTTGATTCGAGTTTTGATTTCGAGTTTCTGGAGTGCAAGGAAAGGGTGGATGCTGACTCCTAGAACGGTCGTCGTTTCGGTCTTTATACTGTTCCTCTTCTTTGCCCCTTTCCCCTCTTTCCTCGTTTGTTTATTTCTTAGGCCAGAAGTTTCCTCGTAATTTTTTTTTGGTTTTGCTCTGAAAGTTTCCTCGTAGTTGAAATTGGAAAACCTTGGCGCCATATGGCATTAAGTAATGTTGGAAATAAAAATGTAAAATGCTTTTTTTATATCCGTTTGTACGTTTTTTCGATATTATTTTTGATTCGTTAAATAACAATTATTCAAACAAATAGAAATTACGAAAACATGACATGAACCTGAGATCCACGCATTTAATCTCGAATAACATATCTTCTTGGACCATTATATACTATAGTAATAATCGTAAATATATAATTTCCATGCTAAGAAAATCTAATATGCAGCACCATCTAGAATTAATTATATGAACATATGCAAACATTTACAAGATATATTAGTTAATTCTTCATTTAATTATATATTAAAGTTTAGTATTGTCACTTTCCATTCTATATATTTAAGAAAAAAGTACTTAAAATAAATGATAATTATATAAATAAATCATTAATTTTATCATAACGTGGAATATTATCTATCAACTTTTAATTCGTTTAATGTGATATGAGAACTTTAACTTAATATATAATGTCATCCTAAAATTAAAATTTTAATCAATTTGTTATCATGAATTTTTTGTAAATGTTTAATCTAGTCTCTAGACAATATATCCTGCTTCAAGTAGACGAAATTTGTCGATTTGGCTTTCAAAATATGGTGAGTTTGAACGGTAGACAAAGAAATAATATGGATGGTGTTTTCTCCTAATTGAACGAATTAAATAATTTGGAATTTCTTCTCTGCTCGTCGAGCTCCGCGAAGTTTCATCGAAGCTTCATCGAAGAGCATCGAGGTTTCCCGCCGCTGGAAACAAGACTCCAACAGGGAGATGTCGGGGGAGATGCACCGGAGGATGGTGGTGTGCAGTTGCAGTTGGGCCGGAGCGTCTCCGGACAACGAAACTCCTCCAAGAATGAATGGATCGAGGTGGAAGAGATGGATGGGTTGAAACTTCCATTGGCCTCCGTCGTATATGCGTGGAGCTTCATCTGGAACTTTCGTGGTGCGATCGAAGCTTGACTGAAGGGCGCTCTTCTTAAAGAATGACTCGTGGGGTGGATCAGGATGAAGAAGGAATAGTGTTGTCAAATTGCCCGACTGATCTAATTAGGTCGATTGATATCTGCCAAATTCTTAACCGCAATAACTAATGTTAATATAATTCATATGATCAATTTTAATAGGCAATTATTAATGTGACAATCGGCCATCTTATGAATTTATATTATTTTATTGAATTTCTTTAATATACTTTTATCATATATTTTCTTCCCTTGCTAGTCATTGGACTTTAAGGATGATCGACAATTGGCCACAGGAGCACAATAGGGAAGGGTGGCCTCGTCAAGTTCTAGCTTGGCTCAACCACGTCGAGATTTAGCAAAGTCACTCCTTGCCAAATCCCACGGAGGGTGACTTCACTTGAGGTCGATGAGGACAACCTTCGTCGATTGTCGCCTTTTATCACTTTCTGATCATCGTCGAAGTTAAATGACCAGCAAAGACAGAATGAAAGAAAAGAAAAAGAAAAAGTGAAACGTAAATGTAGATATGGAAAATAAACATTATAAATTACGTTTACTTCAATATTTTTCGTGTCTCATCCACATTAGTGATTTTTAGTTAGAATTGATTAAATGAAGTAAACTGACAAATCGCTAAAAAACGTAGAACTCAATTCACTAAAACAAGGATTAAGACTAAATATATTACATATGTATAATATATTTAGGATTTTTGTATAATTTTGTCTAATATATGGAGGATAACGATTTGCTGAGGGTTAAAAGGAAGAAGTCACAAAAGGAACATCGAGATGTCAAACGACGTCGTGGGTGGGGTAAGACTCCTAACCCGTCGGGTACTCCATAAAGGAATTGGAGCGACGCAGACGACGACGTCCGTGTCAGACAAAAAGTTGCCGGTGGCCGGTATCTTCGTGCGTCGATCCTCCACCTTGATTTCTCAATATCATCCTTTCCTCTCATTCTTATCAAAGTCAGGATTCTCGAAGCTACAATTAAAGGTAGCGCCTTTTTCTCATAATTGTCATATTGTCTTCAATTATCCGTTTGATTTCAGCTGCAGATCGCAGCGACCATCCGTCACTCTGTGTTGGATTGGAAGATTTTGCGTTTTCCTCCTGCACCTCATGGGATTTCTTCTGTTCCTTTTGTGCTAATTGCATTGATGGAAGACGCGCGGTTCGTTTGATCTCGTGTAATGCTCCGATCGGGGATTGAAATTACCCACAGGAATTGTGATTTGGGATTCGTTGGATTAATGTCATTGATTGTTATTCTGTCTCTTTAACCCTAAGACAGGAAGATGTGGCTTTGGATTGTATGCAACGATATGGAGTTTAAAGGAGTTATGACTGTCTGGCGAGTAATGCTTCGGATGCACCAGATTATCTGATTGATCCTTGTTGTGTTGTTTAGGCAAATGGCTTATTCTGCAGACTCATGGATGAAGGAATACAATGAAGCGGCTAAGTTGGCTGATGATATTGGTGGCATGATTTCCGAGCACGATACGTTGGTGTCATCGGGACCCGAGAACCAGCGTCATGCATCTTCTATACGGAGGAAAATAACGATATTAGGCACCAGGTTGGATAGTCTGCAGTCTGTCCTAACAAAGATGCCCGGCAATCGGCCTATGTAAGTAGCACAGATGAAGTTCATGTTCCGATTTCGATGCTGGCATGCTGAGCTTGCGCCTCTAGTTTTGCGGATGCTGTACTGCTTTTTCATTTAAATTATGATGTCAGAAGTTTGGAGAGCAGGACCTTTTTCTTCTAATTTTAGTTGTATATGCAGTTCTTACTGTCACATGATGATGTTCAGTCTATAAGTAGAAGGCGGCTGAGGCCTGCGAAAACCCAAGCCCCTCGACTAACAAAAGGAAAAGTACTTTTTGGAGTTTGAACATCTGAAAATGAGATGTCTTTTCTAAGAATGCGTAGATCTTTCATCACATTCCCTGTGAATGGTTTAACTGGAGAACTGTCATTCAATAGGCTTGCTTTCGCTGTTTCTGCCATTCAACTTTTTACTTTTAGCTTTTTCCCTTTAGCCTGTATTTAGAGTTTTTATGGAGTGGTAAATTGGATCAAAACCTGTCTGGGAGTCGTTTCACACGTCCTGGGACTCCTGTGGTGCTTGTCATTGTTATATTCTCCAATAACAGATATTTCTTCTGTCTAGATCCGAAAAAGAGATGAATAGGCGCAGAGACATGCTTTCGAACTTGAGAACAAAAAAAGACCAGATGGCTTCCGCACTGAACATGTCAAACTCTCGAAATAGAGATAGTTTGTTAGGTCCAGATGCAAAGCCAGCTGATGCAATGAACAGAACTGTCAGCTTGGACAATCAAGGCATTGTTGGTCTTCAGCGTCTAATTATGAAAGGCAAATTGCTACTTCCAGATGACCTTCTTCTCAATAATGTTTCTTAGATTTCTGTTGTACTATATATATGCTTTGTCTATCTGCTGAAGAAGTGAAGTCTTTGTCTGTAAACTTCCTTTAAATCAGAGCAAGATGAAGGTCTTGAAAAGCTTGAGGAGACAGTGACAAGTACAAAACATATTGCCTTGGCAGTTAATGAAGAACTGGACTTGCATGCTAGACTAATTGTATGTAATTTCTGTTTACTCCATGAGTTTCAGCATGTTGATATCCTTTTTTTCATGGTGTTTTAGTATCTTAAGCTGCATTTCCTAGCATTTGACAGTAGAAATTTGCTGTTTCTTGTTCTCTGATTTTGCAGGATAGTTTGGACCAGCATGTTGATGTCACAGACTCCCGTCTACGGGTAACTTCCTTCCCGATCCCTTGTAGACAAATTGTATACGCATCAAGATCTTGTATCTTTTTATCTTTTCGAGAGGCATTGCACAGAAGGGTTGGGGAATGTTTTGAGTCGTGCCTATTACATACCAGCCTATGAGCTTGAAGCTATGGATTCTAGTAAAGCTCACTAATAGGCCTGAAAGGACAAGAATCTCATATAATTGATCCAGAGACTTTTCTGCTTCTGTTTTGTTGTCTGTGTGTATGCTATGCATGGATGCATGGTAATGTGAACTTTGCTTTTGATCTCAACTCCTAACTTCTGTTTAGGGAAATTTTATTAACTCACTTCTAATATTTTGTCATTTCTTTTGAGTACAGAGGGTGCAGAAGAACTTGGCTATATTGAACAAGCGCATGAAGGGCAGCTGCACCTGCATGAGCATGCTTTTAGCAGTTATTGCGATTGTGATTTTGGTGGTCGCTATTTACTTGGTAATCAAGTACGTGTAACATTAACCACAGTAAAACATAATGATCTACCCATCATTTTTCTGTGGTCTTGGCTGTAGTTTTCAGCCATAATAGCAAAATATATTTCTTATCTTTTGGTTTTGTGTCTTTATGAGATGTTAATAATAAACTTGACAAGTGGCTCCGCTTAATCCAATTCGTTTGCTTCTCTGTCTTGCCCTCTCGTAGAAGACTTAAAAAAGCTAGTGCCTTGGCGAGCGCATTAGACTAGACGTGATTTTCTTTTCGGGGATTTTCTGTTCCCAGTTTCATCGTGCATATCCGGATCTACGCCTCCTTATGCCATCAATAATCTGTTATCGCTTTAATTTCTTGGCTGACCGATAAGACAGATGGTATAAATGATCTTTCTCATCCTCGTCCCTTTCCTTTCCCCTTTTGGTTGACCATCTGACCGTCTTTAAAGAGTCGATGTGAGCGAACGGTATATCTTGCACATCATCTCTTTGGCGTGATGTTCCCAGCAGATAATGGATTCACGAGCATGAATTTTCTCGCCAACCATCTTATTAAAAAGATTATCAACTTTGAGACGTGAAGAAATCGAGCATGACGGCGCACCGTGGGTTTGGCAAGTTCAAATCCATACTCCGCTCTTTTAATCGGCTAAATAAAGTTTGAACCGACTTAAGTGGCTTATCATAGACGTACGGACGGCCTCTAAATAATAGCCTATATACATCACATGTCGATATGGACACCTCCGCTGACTTTGAGATTACTTCCATTTGTAAACTCGCGGGGAAACTTTTAATGCATGAATTACAGGACTATGCAATCTCAAATGGCAACTCAATTGCGCTTCACAACATTACACAAAACGTAAAATAAGAATATATAAAAATTAGTCTAATCAAAAGAAGAGCCTTCGCGGGGAAGACTTGGAATTAACAGGGGAAGGAGAGGAAGGAGTCTTGAGAGGCAGAGGCATGCCCTTGTTTTCTTGAGCTGCTGCTTTGTCGATGAGTTTCGAAGCCCTGGGGTCAGTGAGAAGCGTCTTCTGAAAAGATTGCGAGAAACCTGTCGCAATGATTGTCACGTGAATCTCCCCATTATAGCGGTCATCAACAACGGCACCAAATATGATGTTTGCAGAAGGATCAGCCAAACTTGTAACCACCTAAAAATGTATACAAACACGAGGATCAGTACTCAAAAACAATTCAATTTGCAAATCACCACTTGACTATCAAGTATGAACCCAAATGAGTGCAATTGCATGATTTGAGGGAAGTAGGAAAGAAAGCTTTGGACTTTCACTTTGATTACATTTGCATCCTCTAATTTATAAACTACCAACCCTTGACCAGATGCTGCAAACAGTAATCCATCTGCAGATGCAAGTAGACTACTTTAACATTTATTCATCAACATGATTACAATTTGCATAATGAGACTGACTGAATCCAATGATTTTCCTTGTCTGGGCACTATGATTTTTCTCGTCTGGGCACTACTTACCCATGGTTTAATCAAAGTAAAAGCATAAAACATATTCTTTGGCAAATCAAGCTCACTGCCCGAGTTTAGGAGTGAAAGAGTCCAAACAGCTTCTATTGCTCCAAGAGCAGTAAGAATTGTGTAGTCTAGAATCTTAGGGTGCAAATTACAAATATCATTCTGAGGGTGAGAAGTTTCATCAAAGTGAGAATTCACAATGGCATTTGAAATTATTCCTTTCCAACTCTTTTAAAATAATTGTCCAGATTCCAGAATGCCAGTCTTCCGTATATGGCAGCAAAAAGAAAGATTCAGATAAGTCTTCAAGAAGAGGCATATCATTCTTAATATTTCACTAGTCGACCTCAAAATATATGAGTCAAATCAAAAGAAAGGAAAATACTTCAATGAAGTAAAGAAATTTTCCAGTTCTTTCAAGACTAGAAATATTTACTACACAAAGATACAGGGAATAAGGTAGTTTTGTTAGCAACATTCTATCCAAAAATACTTAAGAGTGCATTGCTTTGAGCAATTTGAGGTCTGTAAACTCGTACCTGAGAAACTCTGTTTACTTCCTGCAAGGTTATATCCTTCCCTCCGGTGATATTATAGACAATTCCAGTAGCTGATTGTATTGACGATCCAATCAAAGGAGCCAATGTGGCTTGCTCAGCCGCTTCTTCTGCACGATTTTTGCTGGAGGAAACCCCTACACCAAGCATTGCAGTTCCAGAGTCCTTCATGACTGCCTTTACATCTGCAAAATCCACATTTACAAGTCCAGGTATCTGCACATGGGAGACACAGGAAGAGTTTGAATACACTCATGTCTCTGAGCAGATTTACACAACATTTCATGCCCCTTTGGACGTATAATGAGAACCCAATGTAGGTAATAATGTAGCAATCGTCATTAGCGATGATAGCTAACATACATGATTACCCATGTATGCTCATAACATGTCATTAAAAACATAGCTCACTATTACCAAATCCCGTGACCTACCACCTGGTAGCAACAGTGCCATCCTAGTCCCCAGAGAGCAAGAGAACACTATTCTAGAAGTATGACGAAACTCCTATGAGCTTCTAGATGTTCATGACCCATCCGAAATCACTATGGGCTATTACAGGCTAACTCTTCAGTGTATCAGCAATCAGGTGTCATGTAATAAGAATTTACAGATTCACTGACTGTTCACCATCATGAGACTGTCTTTTTTATGAAACACTCACCGTAATTATATCAGAAATTCCTTGGACCCCTTGGCGCAAGACATCATCAGCAAGAAGAAAAGCATCCTGTAAGGGCGTCTGCTCGTCAGCAATGTCGAGCAAACGATCATTTGGAATCACTATTAGCGTGTCGACATTCTTTTGCAACTTCTCAATAGCCTCTAATGCCTGGAAAAAGGAGAGAAGATTAGCTGAAGGACAGACCCAGCTTTTAATGATATATAGCTCTCCAAAAAATTGGAACTCAACAATCAACAATGTCCATAGATCTATAAGGTGGCAGAATACAACAATAAGACCCAAATACTTTATCCATAACAGAATCTTTCACAATATCTAGAGTACTATCAAAGAACTTGTTAGCTGTATATCTACACTAGCTAAAAGACGTGCTATGGATTTGGAACCCTCGTTGCATCTATTAACCATAGAGATAAAATGGGTTTCAGCAATCTTCCAGTGGTCAGCTCCAAACAGCAGCACATACAGTTTCTCGGGCATTTCTCCACTAAAAGATTTTGTTGAATTCCATACTGATAAATTGCAATATCTTCAATAAAACAAGATGCAGACAAGAAGAGGCTGACATGTTCCACATAAGGCCCCCTCTCTTCTGATCCCACATTTCCCTCTATTCTTCATTATACCCCCAGGAAAAAACTAAATAAACGAACCAAAACTGGCATTGATCTATGGACCACATATGTCTGCAATGACTAAAAAGAAAGAATGTCTTTGTCAGTCATGGATAGAAGAGCAAGGCAAACCTGCAGAGATCTTTTACGTCCTTCAAAGCTGAAAGGATAGGTAACCACCCCAACAGTGAGATAACCAGCCTCCTTAGATATCTGGGCAACAACTGGAGCAGCGCCAGATCCAGTTCCCCCACCCATACCGGCTGTTATGAACACAAGATCTGACCCTTTCAGAGCATTGGCTATGGCTTCCTTTGATTCCTCCGCTGCCTGCTCTCCCAGAGTTGGGTTTCCTCCCGTACCTGCAACTCTACCATGGATTTCAATCAGAAAACCAACAGTCCATCAAGATTATTACATGTGTGATACTGTTTAAATCGCCAACCCCATGTTATGCCCAGACCATGATGGAATAATAGCCGCACGTTTAGTATCTATGAGTGCAACTGCATTATATGTTCAAGAAAATACAAATAACCAAGAGAATGCATGTTACAAATCACAATAAAAGGACGGTAAAACCAGAAAAGGAATTCTTCAGGTTGAAAGGGACAGAAGCAGACCTAATCCACGAGTCAAGAGCTCTCCAATCTGTAGGGGGTTCTCTGCTGCAGACTGTAGTAATGCCTGAGAATCCGTATTTATGGCATAAAAGTCCACGCTCTACAACACAGTAGTAGAACAACGCCAACTTTAGTGCTACTTCCACGACTTGAGTCAAGACGAGGTCATCGCAAGGTGAGAACAGCTAATAAAAGCATAAGCATTGATGTTTAACGAAAAGTAAGACCAATCCAAAAATGCAGCTCAAACGAGAAGACCATGGGGAAAACTGTCGGGAACCGTTGCTACGAGAAAGAAGTAATGCAGCAAATGCGGCCACAAACGACGACTACGAAGGAAACCACGATACGTGACCGCAAACCACAAGAAATTGCTAGGAGAAGCAAAAGCACCAGCTAAATCTCCATAAAAATAAAACACAGATCGCGAGAGGGAGAGCAAGGATTCACCTGCAGACCACTTCCGATCATGCGATTGACGGCATTGTTGCCGCCGCCACCGACTCCGACCACCTTAATCTTGGCCGACTCCATGGGGACAAAGGAGCAGCTCGCACCGCTTGAGTTTGCGCGGTTCCGTCTCCATGGGGACCTCCTCCTGCCGACATTGGAGCAGAAACTTGTCCTCGAAGCGGAATGCGAGAAGGTGGTGTGGTGGAGGGATGGCGAGATTAGGTCTTTGAGATTGGTCAGGTGGACTGAAGACGCCATCTTTCTCTCGCTCTCTCCTGTTGCTCAGAAGAGCGCGGGGGAAGGTTTTAGGGTTTTAGCGAATTAGCGATTCTCAGCACTTTTCATTTCCTTTTCGCTTTTCTTTTTACTCCCTTCGATTAGCACCGGATGTGGGTGGATATATGGGAAGTGGAGCTAGGGGAGAGAGCGCGAAGGGAACAAGATTGAGTGGGACCCCGATGCCACGTCATCATCGGTGTTCTTCCTTGCTCTTTGATTACGTAGGTTGATGCGGTTGGCTGCGTTGTCGCTTGACCGTTTGGTTTGGGGGAATTTCATTGCCACGCAGGTCGTTTCGACGGTGTGTCTCCTCCACATGAGATCAAGACAACGTGGGACCAAAGAAACCGAGTTGATTTGTTTCGAATTTCAGAGCAAACGGATTCTGCGCGAAGAACATACAACGACCAGAGTATAAAGTCCAGTTTTTGTTCCGTGACAATTGTAATGACACGTAGCCGCTCTATGTAAAAGGTCCCGGAGTTGGGTGTTGACTCTTTCTTCCTCCTAGATTAGTACTTTTGTGCCGAAGAGCTCAGCTCCCTAACAACCTCTCGAATCTTTCTTTTTTGTTGAATCTCCATAAAGCCACATCACGAATGATGGAAATGATAATCATACTGCTAGGAAGGCTAGCTGCTCGCTGGCTGGGAGCCGCATGAGCTGTAACATCCACTTATGTTTCCGTGAGGAAGGCGGTATAAATACTGTAGCCGGAACGAAGACACTATGCATCAACATCTCAATAGCCAACCATAATGAAAATATTAAGAAGCTCCAAATAGAAAACATAGTGAAGTATGACCTACCTCCATGGTAGTAAAAGGTACAAACACTTTGGCCTTGTTATCGGTATAATATCTGTATTTATTCTTCTTAAGTACTGGTAAAGTTGCACCAGTTCATATGAGCATATAAACACAAGAAGGCTGAGATATTCAGGCAGTCAATCCATGTGAACTCAATGGTAGATCTGCCAACATTCTTTACATACTTGTCCGAGAAAATATTGAATGGTCCTTGTGCCTAAAAATATGTTATACAGTAGCCAATGCATCACCTACAACACTAGTCGAGCAGGAAGCACTTCATTCCCCATCAGTCAGAATTGGGACAATGAGAGGTTTCATCTGCGCAAGATATACAATTGCCCACCTACAAAGCAAATGTAGACTATAAGTATGATGAACAATGAAAACATAACATACGGATGCATAAGCCTGGGCAGATATCCGAATTTACCTCTTTGACAGTATCAACATGCACTAATTTGGTTTGGCCTACATATACATATATCTACTAGATACAACAATTCACCCGTTTGACATCAACAACCGGTGCTAATCAGTCTTTGCTGGGAAGAGCTCTCTTCAATTTGATATTTGTGCATCTCAAGAAATTATTCACGATAAATATAGGGACTCGGGATATACCAGCATTAGCAGGACAGATTCAGGGTGCAAAAGCGATTAGTTCACTTAATCCTTTTTGCCCCCAGGCATCACATTCTATAAAATAAAACTTAGGATCTTTCTACAGTTGAATAACAAACAACGCGACAAACATAATGTAAGAGGCGGTGAACCTAGAGATAAACTATGGTGCTCGATATATTTACTTTGACAAATGGAATATTTTTCAGATGACAATCCCCAGCATAAGCTTTTTACATATAATTCTGGGGCACTGGAAGAACCCAGGACAAATCTGGAATGAGATCCCACAATCATTGACAGAAGAACAAATGATCAAATTAAGTCAGCATCACCAACATTCCATCATGCAACTTTCACACTCTCATTTGGTGCATAACATCAACGTAAATGTCAAGAATAACGCACACTTGAACAAAGAACCCTATTCAAAGAGTACACACAAAATTCGATTATTTGATTCTCAACGAATTATAAAGAAAGACTAATGAATCTTCCAATCAAAATAATACTTACATCATCCAACAGCAAACCGTAGCTGTAATAACCAATGTGATGAGGAACCTGCGATACAAATTTCTTGTTGAATTTAGTAGAGGGCTGTATCCAGGAGTCTGAGAAGGAGCACTCATTAAAGCAACAGGACACCAACCAGGGGTACATCGACAGGAAAATCCCACCTTAGCATAGAAAAGGTTACACAAACTACTAAAAGTTGCATGGTGCTGACTCTTGAAACAGTGTAAATCTCAGAAGTGAAAGGCATAGCTTCGCATTGAAACAGAACCACCATGAAATCAAACAAATCTGCGCACGACTGAGCAGAGGCCATTTTCCCAATATTGGAAATGAATGCATGGAGTCAGGAAGCCTTCTATACACGTTTTCAGCAATTCAGCAAAAAAAATTACCATTTCCATGCAATTTACCGTTCCGATTGAATGATTCAAAAGATAGTCAAGGGCAGCTAACGACAGATAATAATGGACGAGGCTCAGGGGATTATGGTTAATTACCCTTCCCAGGACCAATATACTCGTGAAATGACACATTGCGGTAGTTCGTATCACAAGAGATACAATTAGGATGCTATGTGATAAACCGTCAGCAGACCTCCGTAAGGCCCTTTTCAATGCCGACGGGGAGTCAATCGTGTGGATACCTAGCATTACTCTTGCTTCCAATGCAGCGATTCGTGAAGCAACAGAACGAGATTAGCTAGGCGGCGCACGTACCGAATATCAAATGCAACCGATTAGATCCTACTAGACTTGATGAGAACACACGCTCGTTTGTGAAAGGAAGAGGATACGTACAGATTCGTGGATGGTCCGCTGTTGCAGAAGACTCTGGTACAGAGGGATCCAAGGATCCCAATCACCGTAAAGATGAGGCTCGTGACCACGAATCCCATGGATTCCACTCGATTTCTGCGCCAAAAACAGATCGCGTCTGAGCTCTACGTCTTCTGCTTCACTGGGAGCCGAACACTTGGCTGGAGAAACAAATTAAGAAACGAGTGAGGGATTGTGGTGTTCTTGCTTTGATTTCTGAAGCTCCGATTGGCGATCGGATAGATCATCCGCAGATGCAGAATCTGAGCTCCGGACGACAGATGGAGATGCACTGGGCAACGGCCCAAAGAAAAATTAGGAGGCGTGTCCGTGTGGGCTTGGGCTCTCCGGAGAGGTCGAAGGATGGATTTTGAAGGTGGTCTTGAACAACAACGTTTTCGTCCATCCAAGTCAATGGTCTGGACAGTTATCCTCGTTGAAAGAAAGAGCGAAGATCCGTATGACTTGGCATGTGGGAACTGGATTAAGGAGACGACAATGTTGTGTTACGGATACACTTAGAAATTTCAGTGCATGGGTTAATGTTGTTCCATAAATTTGTGATTCCAATCTTTATTTGCACTGATTAATTCCAATCTTAAACTATCGGCCCAATTGCATTATTTATCCGATCAGCGTAATTACCTCTCTGGACTCTTTTACGCATCTGTTGATAAATGGCCAAACATGAATCATCTCTATATAGTTGGAATAAGTCTTTACCATAGAATAATCCTAAGAATTAGTATAACCAGGCACAAATGGGCATATGAAGTCAACGCGAAAGAGAGCTGCTAATTATTGGATCCGCTGTTGGACTTGGGCCAAATGATATGGAAGTTAAAATAGGCTAATATAAGAGCCCATTTTGTTGATTAGGGAGATGATCCGTTGTCTAATTCGATGGATCGGTCTGCTTTCTTGCTTACGAGATCGCGCCAACATTTTTTTTTCATTTCTCTTAACTCTCTCCACAATGGATTATAAGAATCCACACAAACCCTAACAGCGTTGCCAACCGTTGCCGCGTCAGCCAATCGAGCCGCCTCCAACCAGTCGAGCTGGATTCCTCGTCATCACAAGTCCCACCTGTTCCCCCCTCCCGTTCTATCTCTCGACTCCAGCCAAGACCACCCCCGAGCCATCGCCTCCCAAAGTGGCCCGCCCTCCGTCATCGTGGCGGCGAAGGGGCCTCCGGATCTGAAGGCATGACCGCCAGACCTGACGGCTGGTTATTATCGACAGCGACGAGCTGGACCTTGGCACCTCAAGTGCCATGGCCATAGAGGAGGACACGTAATTGTGTTTTCCACCATGTGTGACGTCGACAGGGCAGTGTGGTGGTGGGAGTGGGAGGGGGGGATACTCGCCGACGGGACGCTCGCTATGGTTGACGACGACAACGGTGGTCAAAGGCATGGAAAATGGCATACGCAAATCTCGAGCATGAACATGAAGTGATATAAAAGGAAACTCTTATTTTACTCCAAAGAGAAGGAAAAAATCTCACGTAAATTCGCTTTTTATGTGGAAAATGAAACGGGTCAATTCGTCCTTCACGAATCCAAACATCGCGGAGCATTCCCTTATGACCTTCTCATCCACGCCGTTCCTCGTCAACTGCGGGAAAAACCACCGCACCCCCGTCACCGCCAGGAACGCCACCGTCAACATCCCGGACGCCGCCCTGTGCATCCTCCACCTGCCGCTCGCCCATCTCTTGGCCGCCACCTCCGCCGCCACGCACATCCCATGTAACACGAAGAACCACGTCACCTCCCACGTCGGCCTCGCCCGCGTGATGTAGTAGTAGATCGCCTCGTGCATCACCCCCGAGACGGCGAAAGCCACGACGGTCGCCGGAAATGAGGCCAGCCTCGCCCCGACGAGGGGCGCGAGGCGGCGCCGAACGGGGTCGTACACGGTGGAACGGAGTATGCTGCTGACCATGAGGTTCCACCGCCGGCCCCAGAAGTCCTGCAGCGAGGTCGCCAGGTAGGGCTCGTCGAACTGCCGCTCGAGGTCCAGCCCTAGGGCGGCGCTAGCCGGGACAGCGCAGATCGCGAGGACGAGCTCCAATTCCAGGTACATGTGGACGCAATAGAGCGCCAGGATCACGTGCTCGTGCAACCGAGGCCTGTACTCGTAGGCGTGAACGATCGAGACCAGAATCAGGACCTTAATCGCGAGCCGGACCGAAGCGAGAGTGGATTTCGGGGACTTCCCGGGGAGTTGCTTGCCTTCGCGTGGTGGTTTGACTTTGACGGGGAGGGAGGCGAGGGAGAGGAAGTGGAGGAGGTTGGGGGTGTCGGCGAGGGGGCCGAGGTGGAAGGCGAGGAGGAGGAGCTTGGAGTTGGCGAGCCACACGAGGAAGAAGACGGTGGGGCCGCCGAGGTGGAATGAGGAGAGGCGGAGGGGGAAGAGGGAGAGGACGAGGACGGCGGGGAGGAGGGAGAGGAGGCGGAGGGCAACGCGCGGGACGGCGGAGGAGGCGAAGTAGGAGTAGGCGAGGGCGGCGAGGGCGGAGATCCATACCTGGATGAAGTTCTTGAGCTCTTCTTCTGCTTCTGCGTTCATTTCTTCTTTCGGAGGTTCGGGCGATAATACTGACTGTTACTGGGTCGGTCGCTGTTGGTGAAGGAAGGGGAGTTTAGTTTTGGGTGGGTCTTGATTCCAAGAGTCTTATTTCAGGATCAGAGAAATAGGAGCAGGTCCCACATTATAATATACAAGAAGACGGCTGAAAGGGCATATGCCAACTGCTTGTCTCGTGCAGCCAGATTCTCGACCGTTGGATTCGGCGGGAATTTATCAGATTCAATGTAAAAATAAATAAATATATAAAATAGGACAGGAAAGCATCTGCGTCGGCCCTTCTTAAAGACGACCTCCGCTCAGTCAACGCCATACAGGACACCAGTTATGACCAGGCTGTGGGAAGCTTTTAGTGCAGCTACACCTTTCGAAGCTAGAAGTGGAAATTAGGTTTGAAACAGCTCGAGGCAGAAACTTTAGCCTTTCTGCATTTGCATTTGTATATCCACAAAATCCCTTTTCAAAGCCAAATCAACCACAGCCGAAGTACCCGACCCATCCCCTTTCATGCCGACACAAGCTTAGAGCCAAAAAATTGCATCAACACGCTGGTGCCAGCCACACTTTAGAGACCATCAAGATATCAGAAACATGCAGTAAAAACTTATCCTCTTCTCCGAAGTAGAATTATACAGACTGCGGTTGAGAATATGAAACATTCAAGCCGTCTTTGAAACATAATCAAAACATCTAGAAAGAGGGAGAACGGGAAGAAACATCTAAGCACCTATTCATTAAGCCAGCCGAAAGTATTGTGTTGAGAGTACGGCCGGCGAGGACCAGCAGCAAAGCCAAAAGAGTTGCCTTGGAATCCAAATTGCGGTCCCCGGTTGAGATCAAGATACCCGTTACCATGAATCCCAGGTGCCTCAGGCCTCACATTGTTCATTCTCATCGGATTCAGTTCATCCAAACGGGGAGCATATCTTTGCATTGCAGACATGTCTGCTTGCTGGGACGATTCGGCGATGGAACCCAGGTGTCCATAGGTAGATGTCACAGGCCCTAGCTGGCTGTACCCGGAATCATGACCTGCCATGTAATTCCTTTGAGGTCCATTTGGATCCTGCTGACCATAAAGTCGGACCTGCGAACGCATGTCCACATCCCTCCAATATCTCTCTTCGGGTTCAGAGACATCAGGTCTGTAGTTAGCAGTGTCCCTCATATGAGCTATGTACGGTCGCTCCAAGTTCTGAGCACCATAATTGGGCAGTGTACCACCACCACTTGACCACCTCTGAGTTGAATAATATTTGTTGTTGTTCAGTCCATACATCCTGCTGGCATCATCAGAGAGAATGGATCCTCGCCCACCATAAAAGTTCTCAGCATGTGACATAGACATGCTTGGGTTAGCATGTTGATAATTCATGCCACTGACATCATTCTCAAGGCGAACTTCACGTGGTCTTGAGGATCGGTTATTGACTGACAACTTGGGTGAGGGACGACAAGAACTTACCTTTGCTGGTGGCTTCTCATCAATTTCTCTTCCACTTGTTCCTTGATCATCTGCCTTTTCCCTAGAAGACCGATCATGGAACGAAGATTCCCCATACGTCAAATTGGGTGAGGGACAACGAGGTAGATCCTTCTCATCAATTTCTCTTCCTTGTGTTCTGCTGCCATCAGCCTTTTGCTTAGAGGACCGACCATTGAATGACAACTTCCCATCAGTCAACTTAAGCGAGGGATGACGAAGTGTTTCCTTAGTGGGTGACTTCTCATAAATTTCTCTTCTACTTGTTCCTATAACATTAGCCTTCCCCATAGAAGTCCCAGTAGACTGGCTCTCCCTGCTTTCTCTCCCGCTGTCATTTTGAGGAAAACACCCTTTTTGACGTTCAGCCATATTGACTGTGTCTTTGGTATCACTTGTAAATGACGAAGTACCAACGCAAAGGCTTCGGTCATCTTTCAGATAATGAACATCCAGTGATCCATTGCAGTCATAGTTTGACCGAGGCCTTTTACTCTCCGTTGGCAGGTGACCCTGCTCTTGGGCTATGGTCCTGTGTTTAGCACTCCAATCTCGACGGCTCCATAGATACAGCAGTGGTGGCTTATTGTTCCACTGTTCAATTTGTTTATCCTTCACATCAACAGACCCCGGCAAGTAAAATGACTGAAAATAGAAAGGTTACGGTTAATCCATCAGACGCAAACACATGATCAGAAGGATGAACAGCACGTCCCATTTCACCTTTCCAGACAAGAATCGTTCGTCTTGCCACACCAGATCATATCGAAACTTCTTCACATCCAATCTGCAACACCCCACTAGATGTAAGTATCTGCAAAGGAAAAAGAGAGGGCTCAAAGTAAAGTAGTTACCTTTCAGTTTCTGATGGAGCAATCAGAATAAGGAGCTTTGGTTTGAATTCAAGAGCTTTGTCAATAAGCTTGTTTGCCAAAGCTGCTCTAACTCCGAAAGGAGGATTTAGCCCCATGATCTACTCAGGAAGCAACATGATAGAATAATAAAACATTCAATAACGCGTAGGTATGTTCAGAGAGGGAGGAAGGAAGGGTACTGAAAGGGCCAATACACCCAACTAAAATGCGGAAAGGTAAAACAAGACTCTCCTCTTACCAATTTCGAACCAGAAGGTAGCTCTTTTAGTTTGACTGTCATCCAGTCCCTAAGTTCAAACTTGAAGTAGCTCTGCAATCAAAAGGAGGAAAAACTATATGAAAACAGGCTCACAAGAAGGCAAGCCCAGGATCAATTACCAAGTACATTTCATAGAGATCATAGCAACACCAGCAAATGCTCTCATTGCATTGATCATAGCAAATGCTAAGTCGACCAATTATTCTTCCTCATGGCATTCATTGAAAGTTGAATTGCTCAAAGCAAATGCTCAAGCATAAAAAAATGGGCAACCACAGGCCACATCCTGAAAAGACCCTACCAGACACCCCCTATTTCAACCTATGGGCATCAAGCCAAATCTTTAACAAATTGCAAGTGCAAAAATGAACCGAGGAACATGAAAAATAAACCTATGTCTAAACTACAGGTAAACTGCATTTAAGAGAGACAGATTAAAGTTCCATTCCTCCAACTTTTTGACAGTCCTGGATGCCTTAAAGTAAATGAGGCTTTATCCTCTTCTAGAGAATAATCTCTTCTAATATCCAAGGACACAAACAAAGCAGGGAAGTTTCACTCACCCACAAAAGGACCCCACAGCAAACACATGCGCAGAAGGCCCCCACACACTAAGTGCATGGGTCAGTAGTAAAGGTGCTCAAGTTATGTTGGCATGCTCAATTTTCTCATACTAGTTTCAAAAGCAACAACATCCTGCAAAGTCGTCATTACTTCAGATTTAAAAGCTCCAGCATAACCAAAGTGGTGGGACCAAAGTGGAAGCAATGGGGATAAGGCTGAAAAAGCAGGTTACTTTGGCCGACTTGCAACAACTTACTCATGTCCTTCTTTGTGGTTATAGACAGCCTATTCCTCCTCCATATTTCATACATAATAGTTAACAGGTTAGCTAAGCTTTTAGCCGCACTTCAAACCATGATCCAGCGATTTCTTACCAAATTTTGGTACTAATTTCCTATAACAAAAAATCGACAGTGTATCTACTCCAACTTAAAATTATTACTTCAAAAGATTATATAACAATGCATGTAGTCCTCCTGAATCAACATGTGGAGATATTTTTCACGATCTAGAATATTCATTGCTCCATGCACTCTGAAGCTCAAGTATCTCAACACTTCATCCTCCTCTGCGATGAAGTCATATGGATGCATTAATGCAGATATGGACTCTGAATACAGACAAATTCAGATAATATTATGCAAAAGGAACCACATTGCTCCTGAAGAAATCTGTCCTCAAGCATTCTAAAAAGTACCATGAGATTAAAGCAGGCATATGAACCAACTAGAGATGCCATCAGACAAGCCTCATCAGAGTTCTATGCAAATCGCCCTCCTCAACCTCTACAGCCACCTCAACCTCTGTAGCTTCCTCAACAACAGTTATCTTCCCAGGACCATTGGGGTGGACCACTTTCTCAGGACAAATAGAATTACAGTCCCCCTACTGATCTCTAGCATATAGCCAACTAGCCGCAACCAACAATCCTCACCGGGAATCCAACGCTCCTCAAAGAGAATCGGATGCTAGCACTAGCAACAAGAAAGCATCTTCAAAGTCTCTAAACATAGAAAGGCTACAGCTTGCTTTAGACATCAAATGATGGAAACGCTGGAGGTATGCTGTTGAGAACATCCTGAAGATGTCCTCTCGTCTGATAATGATTTTCTAGAACTCTTATTGTGAAGTATTATAATGCTAGAATAAGTGTGCCAACTTTGGCCAAAGTATGTGTCAGCATGCCTTGTGAAAGCATCTTATAAAGATGCACACTACTTAAGTCTCTGGTTGGGTTGTTAAAGGTCTGTAATACCTTTGGCATCACCTATAGAAGGATATCATCCTTCAGTTATGGAATAAGACCGAGTTTGGGCAATCTTAAAGCATATACATCACCTCTGTCATTCGAAGCACTATCCCTCTCTCCCTCAAGTTCTGATGTCTTTAGATGTTTAAGTTGCACTACTAGCTTGATAGGGTGATTGGTTACATGAGTTTGTCCTCCACTTGCCACTCTGTAGTTCTGTGGATCAGGAAATTTCTGATACTTGAAAGTTTCATGGATTGGATTTGTGATTTCTAGAGACTAAAATGCAAAACCTTATTTAAGGACTAAGAAGAGCCATGTTTGTGGGATAGCATATCTGTCTCAGATATTTGTTAGTCTATTCCATAGTCCTTTCCTCTTGTATGCCAAGAACATCTGAAATGAAATTCCCTGGTCCAATCTTCAAAAGACCCCCCCCCCCACCCCCCCAAACCTCTTTTTGTGGATACACTCGTTTAAACTATATCATCAAATGCGCGCAAACACTCATCGACACATTCTTGTCTCGAATATTCCTGCTTCACAAATACATTAAAACTTTATCATCCAAAATTCGTCTTTCAGTCGGGCTTAAAGTCTTGCATATGGAAATGCTTTCCTTTGTTCTCCAGCTCACATTACAAGCTTCCTTCTTTGCCAACCTGTATTTCATTAAGTTCTAGCTCTTATGCCAATACTCTTAACTCTAGCCTCTACTTTGCACTTTTTTTTCCTAAATTTTCTGTACCTATTTCTTAGACTACCGAGGCTCCATAATCTTTTTCACCACTCCTCCAACATAAACAGCCCCAGATTTGCAGGTGTACTTTGTTCCGTAGCTCCTCCAGATACTGTTAGCATATCCTAGAACTAAATATTATAGGCCTAACCTGATTTGAGCTTTTTAAACCATTGGGAAATTAAAAGAAAAAAGAAATTCGCATGAGTCATGCAATACGTAATCATGAACGAACTACTGCTAATAAATGCTTCAGACAGTGCAATTCTTTCATGGCCAACCTAGTCTAACCTCAGATACTATGCTCAATAACTATGGCAACCCTATGTTTCCATTCGAACAATCTAAGGAATTGTCTCTTCTTTAATACCCTGGAACAGGAACAAAGAATGGCTCTACGTCCCTCAACCTCCTCCCAGGGAAACAAGTGAGCAACCACTAGACACAAGCTTAAAGCTTACTACAATAGCAACAAAAATACATCCTTAAAATTCCCCTAAAAGAAAAGAATGTAGAACTGTCTACAGACAACTAAAACATTCTTCACACGATAAAACTTAAAGACAAGGTAGCACGCACAAATTACCTTTGGTGGAATAATATCATAATTTTTGAATGAGCACTTCTTTCCTGTCTCTTCAAGCTTCTTTGCCATTAAGCAGCTAAAATCATTAGCCCCACAGCAGAAGTCAACAATCTGTTAACGCAATTTTTGTGAGGTGGATGAGTGACATCAAAACATCATACAAACAAAGCCACAAACAAAGGAGGAAAAATGTAAGAAGCAGATTTCCTTTTCATGGTAATGACAGGCAAAAACTTATATTAAATACTCACACGAGGGTATTTGATGATTGTCAGATTCATTTGAAGACATACATCAAGCGAAGCAATTCAGAATTTCAATCCCTCGGGAGGAACCTCACCAATCACATTGCCGACCACATACAGATCAGCATGATCTTCTATATTTAAAATTCTCAAGCATCAAGAGTGGAAACAAAGTACTAAGCGTTATGTTTCTTACCATGTCACCATCCTGAACATACCAATGGAGCTTGTCAACAATCTGCATCCAAGGGTGTACAATTAAAATTTGCAATTCACCCATATAATCATACAGAGATATAAGAATCAAGCTTCCATCAGGACACATCCAAATGCCTATCCAAAGAACAAAGCCACAATATATATGCACATTATTCACCCACTACAAATATCTCGCCAGCTAGAGTGAGTCAACAAATGCTCAGGTGCAATTTTACTTGTCAAAATTTTTATTTGTCCATGGGAGACAAAGAGATATCTCAAGGTACTTGTCTCATCAAGATAACTGACGGCTTCAATAGAATTTTGTTTTCCAATTTCATTGGTTGCAAAACCCTGTAGAAAGATTAGAGATGGTAGCATACCTCAAAATAATAATTCAATACAAACAAAAGCAATCAGAAGAAAGGGACCAATTACATGATTACAACAAAGAAACAGGCTGAAACTTAGTGGGCTGACCAAGTGAACTTCTAAATACGCTAGTTTGTATATTTGTGTAAGATGCTAGCTTCATTAGAAAGAAGAGTAAGGAAGCTAAGAAAATGAAAACATCCATCTTCTTTTCTAAATCAAGAAAATCTGGCCTGTAATGGGGTAGAAGGGGCACAATTATAGTATGGAGGAACTAGTGATGGATGAAATCAATATGTCCTACATTTTCTTGTTTCAAGAAGTTGTATCCGACAAAAATCAAAAGAACTTCCTAGAGAAGGCAACGGATATAAGTAAATTAGGAGATTCCAGAATAGCTTTTGGCAAGCATAAATAGAGCAACAATTTGCAAAGTTATTGACTTCCATAGAATTTCATAGAAGTGTTACTCTGTGAATGAGCTGGGGCACATTTGGTTAATTCTATATCGCAAGTACCATTTTTTCATCAAATGAAAGAGGGTCCACAAATCATTAAATCTCCATAACAGAAGGTCGAATTTTTATCATTACTTATATATTTCATTCTGGTGTGTAACAATAAGTAAACGAAGCACAACATCTGCACGTAAAACCAACTAAAATTGTGAACTCAAAGATAAAAAAGGCTTCAGATTCAAAGAACAACCACCTCTTGAAGCTTCTCCACTTTCGTAAAATGTCGACCAAAGGAAGTGTAGCGCATTCCATATATAAATGGTGCAAGATATACTCTAAGCTTGTCCTGCAGTCAGCCAAATCAGTATGTAAGATATAGTTCATCAACCAAAAAATTGCGATGCGATGTAAAACATTTGACAAGAAGCATAACAAGGGCAACAAATTTCGAGAGTGGGCTGTGTAAGTGATCAGCATATTTTTCTTTTTTAGAGTATCAGCAAAAAAAAGCAAGATAGATCACACATGAACCTCCAGTGGTTATAAAAGAAGAAAGCGATCAGCATATTTTTCTTTTCTTGAGTATCAGCAATAAAAGAAAGATAGATCATGCATGAACCTCCAGTGGTTACAAAAGAAGAAGCAGCCGATTCCAAGAAATTACTAAATAAATAAATAAAGTACAACAAAATAATGATCAATGGTCAAAACAAATAACTGATGCAAGCAATGCTAAATATAAAGGACCAGATCAAAGGTAACAAGCTTAATCTACAGTCCAAGCTCACATTAGGCCACAAACAAAACCAATGCTTTTGATAACTTAAAAGCCTAGTAATTCTTTCTAATAAAAGAAAAACATGAGTGCAGCCGCAAAGTATTGTTTCAATCAAACAGCAGTGCAACTTAAACCAGACGTGTGTGTGTGTGAGAGAGAGAAAAACCACATTTCGAATTGAAAATAGAATACAAGAATAACGTCATATACGAGTATAGAAAATAGAATGTGAAGGTGCTGAACCTTCCACTTAAATATCTGGGTTAGAGTTTCTGGGTCACAGACTGCTTTTGCATCTTCACTGCTGTCTCCTTTCTCTAGCCTCTGCAAAGCTGCTCGAAGAGCCTGCACATATAATCTTTCAATTAAAGTATCCTTATAGACACATTGAGTTGGTGCATAAGTATGTACCTGAGCTGAACCCTCCACTTTCCCAAAAGGAATTGTCTTATCAACAGTTGACTTGAGATTTTGTGCATGAGTAGATAGCACTTTCTGCTTTCTCAAGACATCTCCCATACTTACCGATGATACAGCCTCCTTCATTAGATTCAAAAGCCTGCTTATCGTGGGAACACATAATTGAAGAATTTTTTAAAATGGAATACATCCTACTTATGCGTGTTTGCTAATCATGAAATACCAACTAAGAAAACAGACGAGAACAAATCACCTCTTCTCTGTATCAGAATCTAGTGCAGGAAGTGAGTCATCTGACTTGTCGGAAGCAGGCTGCACTGCTCTTCTCTCTTCACTATCTAGTACAACTTGTTTTCCTGGTTTTAATTGCTCAGATGCCTTTGTCACGAAGGAATGTGACCTTTCACATAAAGAAGTATGCTCCCTCATGGTAAAAGATGCAATGGGCTCCAAAGACCTGGACTTACCAGTATCCTTGTAAAATTTCTTGGATGCATCTGTCGCTTTGACTTTCTTGGCTATGTCTTGTCCAGATGATACTTTCACTTTTTTTACATTTTTGTCTTTTTCACCTTCTTTCTTTGTGAAAGAAGATTTCTCCTTTCCAAGCGACTGTTTTTCTGAAGTTCTTTTCAAGGAGTCCTCTGAAGCAACAGGTTTCTTCTTTAAACCTTTCCCTCCGGTAGAGATTGATTCCACTACAGATCTTTTCCTTTTCTCTCCAACAGCAGCCCTATTTGCCCGAATAGTAGGAAACTTTATGTGGTTTCGAACTGGAGTGCCAAGCTCTTCATCTATATCATGCTTTCTGGCAAAGTTAAAGACCGCTCTTTAGCAGATGATGGAAATATGCTTAAGAGTTGAAGGCTGAAGAAGCTTAGCTACTGAAGTAGTACTTACAAACAATATATTAATATGCGATTGGGTAGTAATTCCTCCCATGCCCTTGTTATTGCATCTTCATCCGAATCTTCAAAAATAATTTCCCTTGACACAAGCATATGAAGCATCATAGATCAATTACAGAGAAACTAAAGCAATAATAATCTAAAAGTCCAATAGAACATACTTTGGCAAGCATTTTCTATGGTAAGACTTGGGGCATCGTCTGCATACAGCAAATTGCAGATCATGTTCCTTCTTGTTTTCTATTTGATTGCAAACACAGCATTTATGTACAGGACACGTGAAACTTTCTCCTGTAGCAATCCTCAGCTTAAGTTTTTCTGCAGCAACTTCATCTCTGCGATGGAGCAATTTTGCCACACAGTGGGGATGGTAGAAGTGGCCACAAGTGGCAGAAACACATTGGAAGACCTAACGGGTCACGGAAAACATATCGACACAACTAAGCTATAAAACAATGATAATTGACATATGACAGCACCTTAATTTAGAAAACCTTGAATCAAATAATGGGCCTAATGAATCCACGTCAAACCCAGAAAACTTGATGATTATCATAATTTTTTGAGTTAAATTTACAAGCAGGGAGAAGGAGGAACAAGGAAGCTCATCTCAGTCACAAGTCAAGAGTACGTTCAAGGGATAGACCAGGCAACTAAACGACCCAACTTCACATTCTCTCTTTAGATATATTGAAAATTCTTTTCTTCGACAAAAAAGAGGGGCTTAATTAGCACATATTTTGAAAGCCTTCTCCAGTAAAAAAAAAAAAAAAAAAAAAAAACAGTTGCTGGAATTAATTCACAGGATTAGCTCAGACCATGCCACAACATATGGTGTGGGGCTCACTTTTACTACGTAACTAGATGCTGCGGACAAGCAAAAACAGCAGATCTTTGCACCAGAACCAAACTTAGAAAATAACATATAGAATTCAGTATCCTGTGCAAGCTTCATAAGATTTAGCATAAGTTTTTCATAGCAACAAAAGAACACAAGCAGAATTTAATGCCCTCATCGTCAAAACAGATTAAGCGGTAACATATGAAGCCAGACAATTGATCTTTTCCTACTGTACCATACATCAGCACCAGAAGACTTGTCAGAGGAGCCCAACTTCCCACATGCAAAGCACTGATGCTGGTTGTGTATACAATTTTCGCACTTAAAAGCCTGCATTGCCTGTCAACGTCAACACAAAGTCTAATTAGAAACGGGAGGCAAAAGAAAAAAGGCCTAGCAGAGAAAAAGAAACCAAAGCAAAAAGAGAACGAACTTCTGAACACAAAAAGAAATAAGAAATGAAGTATCATCTTACATCAACTTTATGCTGGGAAAATCCAAGAGAATCGCAAAGAGAGTCTTCACCATCTTCTTCAGTAGCATGAAATGACCTCATACATTTGCCGTCACAGCTGTATTGCTAACAAACTGTCAGATATCAATTTAACTGAAAATTTGCACACCAAACTAAAGTAAAAGTTGCAATAAGAACAACCAAAAACTTCACTAGAAGAGCAGAAACTACCACAAAAGCAACAAGAACATTTCATCCCACATGCAATACTAAAAAAATCCACGCACTGGCACTTCCAAAATTTTTATGTTGAAGGCACATTGGGACATCTAGTCTACGGGGAAGATCAAAGAGAATAGAATTTTCATCAACGCAGCTAGATAATACACCAAGTTGGATTTTTTTAGTCCACGCTAATGTTTTTAAAACCAGTCACGAGTAAAACCATATCAGGGGAGCATTTGGCTAGCGAACCAGCATTTTAGAAGAACTTCTATACGTAACCACTTGACTAAATGCAGCCCATTCTGTCAAAACATGCAGTGGTTCATATATGAGTCCCGGGTTCAATTTCCAAGCTTGCAGAGCTTTGGAAAATGTAGCTTATTTTGTCAATGAATGAATGGTTCACATGAGTCCACGGTTTGATTTCCAAGCTTGTAGCGCTTTGGAATTTTAATTTTAGCTCAGAGAAATAAAATACATACAACAGATGGCACACGGACACAAAGGAGCACCCTTACAAAGTGGCAAAAGTTTATGTGCCTAAAAGAGCGGGTATGATTCTCTCCCTAAACAACGGTAACTAATTTTGAAAGCCAAGCCTGGTCAGAACCAAACTGACCGATTCACCAGGTCAAATCCAATTGTGCGTTAAAACGAGTTAAATTTAGAAACGAACTACTCTCATGACTGGTTTCCAGTTACCATTGCTACTGTAAGGAACACAATCCTAGCAAGTCGAGTGTTCCTCTCATAGGAACTGAAACAATACAATAGCACCAAAACAATCAAAAAGACTGACTTAGGAATAAACTAGAAGACCGCTATCACTAAAAGAAACTATAATTTTGGTCCAAGGATTTTGGATGTTCTATATTTTGGTCCCTGTACCTTCACTTTCCCATTGTACTCCTCAAACTAGTACTTTAAGGCCGTTTTCGCCCCTCTGTAGAAACCAAATGAGTACATTGAATGCCATCAAGAGGACAAAGTAGTAGCAAAACACTCGGTCAAGGACTGAAATGAGAACAGGGACCAGAATGAAGTATGCCCTAAACAATTGTAACCAAAAGTATTCTAATCACTAAATCTCTAAAAAATTAACACACCAAAAATGTATATATCAGGAAAGAAAACTGAGGGAGGAAGACACGCACCATAAAAGGTTGCCACCATTATCACATAGTGCACAGACAGAATCAAAACAATCATCCTCCTCGGCAACATCTTCAACATCTTCCATCCCGACATCTTCAGAATCATCCACAATAAAACTAGGCTTTGCGACATTCTAAAATAAAATCTTCCTCAGACAAACAAATAAAAGGAAAATGGCAGAAAATAGGGAGAAAAGGTAATAAGATAAAGAAAAAGCATAGGACCAAACCTCGCCAAATTTACTCCTCTCCCAGGGCTTCTCTTCCATTAATTTGCTCAGAACCTGTGTAAATTTTGTTTCCAGCAATTAATGAACATCCAAATGAGCAATAGCAATCTGACCCCAAAAACGTCAACAACAAAAAAAAAAAAGATAAAGACTTTTCCTGATATATATTTTGCCGGTCTGTTAATTTCTATAAATGAACCCCAAAATGAACAATGGCAATTTGACCCCAAAAACATCCACAACATACCTTTACCTGACATATGTAATTTCTCGGTCTGTTGATTTCGATATATTAAGTGATTGGAATACTCTACCTTTGGTTCCATACTTTAGGGGTACTTTTTAGGGCATTCTTCGTCTGGTCCCGCTCTCATTTAAATCCCTAAATGAGTACTTTACTACTATTTTCATCCCTCTGATGGCATCCCAACATACCAGGTCAATTCCTATACAGGGATGAAAATGGTCTAAAATACTCATTTAAGGACGAAAATGGGGAAAGTGAAAGTACAAAGAGCAAAATGAAGAACACCAAAAGTACTTGGACCGAAATTATAGTTTTTCTTTTAGTGATACCAGTGTTCTAAGATCCAGTTTATCTCGAGAAAGTCTTTCACTTGTTTCGGTGTTATTGTATCGTTTTAGTTCCTACTAGAGAAACACCCTCTCTCCCTATGAGCGTTTTCCTGGTAGTGGCAATGTTGACCCCAAAAATATCGATCACAAGGTAGACGTATCCTCTAGAAAGCCATAGCATGCATGCACATGCATACATGTACAAATAACTTCTACATGTATTCATGTATGTATGGTAACTTCTTCAACAAATCAATCTGCAAAGGCATCTCGTACAAAATTAATTCCACTAATTGCAACAGGCCTGTCTTCTTTGCTGGATAAGTACATGCATGAGTACAAAGAGATTATGCATAAAAAAGTAACAGCAGAAACAAACAAAAAAGGCCTAACCAAACTTAAAGGCAGCCCCATCAACATCATATTTTAAAAAAGGCTCCAACTTTTCATGATTCAATTCATAAACTTCAAATATGCTCACTTTCTAGGAAGACATAAGTACCACATGGCAGACAAAGAAGATAAGTCCGAGATTTTTTCATGATTTGAATCTAAAATTCCATAATCAGTAAGCAATCATCTCTTTCACATTCTTTGGAAAAAACAAAGATGATTCCCGCTTTCTTGAAGAGGCAAACCCAAGTGACCGTGTGCATGCAACACAGTCTTAGAGAGATGAATCTACGAAGCCTCGTCTAATCATTTGTTAGAAAATTAACATGCATGGAAATCCAAGCAAAGAAAGAAAACTTTTTTGAAGCAGCGTTAACCCTTTGCAGGCAATCCTGAGAAAAAAAATGTAGTAAAAAGAAAACAAAACACGAGGCCACTTATATCTTATAGCACCAGTATTATAGACAATAGTCAAAAGTTCCCAACAATTGAGAGCTTCCCTAAACTAGTCCAGCATATAAAGTTCATCAACTTTGGATCAGTGCTCAACTCTGATAGCAACAGACTTCAACTTTATCAACTTCAAATCAAATCTCAACTTTAGATGCAATGAACTTGTAACCTAACGAAAGTATCACAAGCAATTCACCACTCCGGGCATTGAAAATTACTCCCCGATAGAGGAGTCATATGAATTCCTAAGCAAAAACTAAAACATTTCTCATCCTTGACACATGCTCCTCTACCACATCATGCAGGCACAAAAATCATAGAACAAAGTGGTGCTCCGGCGGTCTGGTCTCAGTTAAACTTTTGATCACCGAAACTATGACACGACAATTTGAAATAGACAAACAATCTAAAACTTCTCTATAGCGACTACCTGTGCTGTCAGTGGCCAGTATATCATCACAAGAAAAGGGTCGTGAATCTAAAAGAAATAACAAGAGCAAGAACGACCTTGGATTTCGCCAATGCATCATCCCTCCCTATAGCCTCTTCAATTAACGCCACATGGTCCTGCAAATCCTTCGCAGAAGGACGGACCTCATAGAACCTAAAAGTCAGATTGAGAGAAGGCAAAATCACACGTGCGCCATAACACGGGAAGATGCCAAACAGTAAATTCTTCGAACGCGCTGATAAGAATGTTAAGGATGTACCCCAAGGTTCTAGCCAAGTACTCCCACAGCGCTTCTCCGGACGCGTCCGGGTGATCCTTGGCGTAGTGCAGGCAGTGCAACGTGATCAACACGGTCCTGATCGTATCTTGAAAGCTCCTCCTCGGCTTATCGAGCTTGAAACAGATGTTGTCCTTGGAGAGGACCCACACCTCAGGCCCCGAGCGGCCGAGATCGAACCCCCAAGACCTGACCTCTCTGTAAATCTTCCTGAGGCCGTTATCGGCGGTCCCGTGCAAGAAGATCGTCTCCGCCGCCGCATCCTCGCCGCCCTCGCCATCGCTCCACCTCAACGGCAGGACGGAGAACGAGACCGGCTCGTCGTCGTGGTCCTCGAAGTAGTAAGTGGAGACCCTCTCCGGCAAGGTCTCGGCCTCATCGTCGGAAGACGCCATGTCTCCTGCACCGGAATTCGACTTCATCTTCAGCCAAAAGACCTAAAGATTTCCCAGTGACATCTGATTCTCGTCAGAATCCAATTCCGGTGCGGCCATTTATGGTTTCACCGCACGCGGTAAAATTTCCTAATTTTTATTTAATCGGTGCACCGCCAATGTTTCTTCCCCGGACCACACGTGCACGATGGGGTTTGTGGTTAGATGGCTTAGCCCGCGAGCCGAATTGGCCCAGAGTGAACGGCTTGAGAAATGTACGGTCCAGGCTTAGGCAACTTGGGCCTTAGTTTGGCTTTCGGGCTCTAAGCCTAAAAAGCAAGGATGGCCCAATTGAAGGACCCACACGTGTTTTAGGACAATTTCAAAAGATACATATGTTCATGAACATATTAGATTCTCTTGAAAAAAAGTCATTAGTCTTATGAATCTGGTTAGTCTTGCTTGGTTTGGAGGTGTTAAAAGACGTTGGGTTTCCCTCTGCCAACTGATTCTATAAATCAATACTCCTCTTATTGTTTCAAAGAATATATGGAGAACCTTTCATTTTCTTTTCTTCCCCAATAAATACGATAGAAATTCATGTACGACAGATTTAGTTATTATTTCGAGTTTGATATCTTTTATCAAAATCTCAATACATTCCCATTGTGGCAATAAAGTCGCTTTAATGATTTATAAGTAAGTGCGTTGAAAGTCTGTTGACACCTAAATTTTGACTAAAATTAATTGCATGAGAAAATTAGGGGTTAGTCTGACCCCTAAACAAAAAATTATTATTTGCATAATTCATATTTTGCATCGAGTGTAGATCGCATGATTTAAGCATAATCTTACCACGTGCCTTCGTACATGTGATCAAAAGAGCTTCTAGAAGACTCATGTTCAAATTTGAATGAGAAATTAAGATATGCTCTTTGAGAGATAAGTGTGATGATTAGTGAACAGATAATAACACTTCAAATTTAACTGGTGGTTGGGCTATGGATGGCGGACGGATAAATATTCTCTCGAAAATCGAATTTCGGAATCACCTCTCATCTAATTTTAAATATTTGAGTTATTATCTGTAAGTCTCTATAAATAGAGATGGATACATGAGGTCTCTGGGAAAGGAAAAAAAAAAAAAGGAGATGAGCGTGTGAGATTGTTGAGAGAGAGGCGAGATAATTTTTCTTCTGGAGCGCATTGATCAGATTTTTTTTTCAGTTTTCTCTTGCGAGTCAAATTTG